>CM062805.1:664632488-665832488 GCA_031772625.1 Pinus tabuliformis
TAGCAACCTTCTTCAAAGGATTTTTGGGAAGCTTTTTGTAGCTACCACTATTATGAAGATGATCCAACATCTTGTTGTGGTAATCAACCTTGTCCATAATGATGGCAGCACCACCCTTGTCTGCCTTAAGAACAATGATATCCTTGTTCTGGTTCAAGGATCTAAGAGCTAAAGTTTCTTCCTTGCTGGGGTTGCTCTTAGGCAGCTTAGCCTTTCTCAAGGCAACAGCACAATCCTGCCTAATAGTATCCTTGATCCTATCAGGTAAAACTCTGATCCCAAACTCAATATCACAAATAATATCCTCCACGGGGATTTTTCTAGGGGCTAAGGCAAAATTTAAACCTTTGCCCAGAACTTTAAAAACAGAAGGGGGAAAAACAAAACTGGAAAGATTAATAACCCTATTACTAGAAAGAGAAGAAAGGTAACGATTATTGATACCATTAGTCATCTTGTTCTTATTATTTTTCATGTTAGAGACGTTTGTGTTAATCTTGCCCATATTATTATTATTATTATTGAATTTATTATTATTATAAATATTATTATTAATATTATTAGTATTATTACTAAAATTAATATAATTATTATTATTATTAATACAATAAATATTATTATTACTATTATAATTAGTAATGACATTATTATTATTCATATAATTATTATTTTCATAAACCCTGTTATTGTGATAATTACTATTATTATAATCATTATTACTATTAATGAATTTACTATTATTATAATTATTATTATTATAAGTATTATTATTATTGTTACTGAAATTATTCTTATTAATCCTCCTAATAATAGCGCTGCTATGTTTAAACATAGAATTATTATTATAGTGCATATTACTCCTATCAATACTAACCTGAGGCTCAGCAAAAACAATGGGATCTCCAACGCTGGACGTAGAACCATCTCCAACGCTGAACGCAGAACCAACGGGATCTCCAACAACTGGATCTCCAACGCTGAACGCAGAACCATCTCCAACGCTGCATGCAGAAACAACGGGATCTCCAACGCTGAACACAGAACCATCTCCAACGCTGCACGACTCCACGCTGACCTCTCCAGTCATATTACATTCAGGAATCGCGGTCGAACCTTCTCCAACACTGAACAAACCTACGCTGACCTCCCCACACATGCCAGTCATATCACAATCCGGAATCACGATCCTATTAGGCGAATTCTCCACGCTGTCCATACCAAACCGGCCTGCCAAATCGCCAATTGAAATCCTTCTACGCAATGTGGAACCGGAGCCATCAGAAGGAGAACGTGGACCTAAAACCACCGGATCGGAAACCATGATGCCCGGGGAAGCAGAGACTTCATTGGACGACAGCGCAGATGGACCAGAAACGCTGAACGCTGGCACAACAACTCTGCTGTTGTTATTAGAAAACCGTCTTGTGCCTGGAGAGACCGTGCTTTCAGGATCCCTAGCCACAGGATGGGAGTTTCCCACAACGCAGGTACCAGGTCGAACGATCCCCAGAGAGGCAAACTCCAATTCTTCCTCTGCGCAGAGATGACCCTGGTTACTCCCTTCCGGTAAAACAGAACCCAAGATCGATGAATGCAGGTTTGAAGAGACAGAAACGGCTTCATCAAAGTGAGCTGCGTTATCCAATGACGGGGAACCAGAGACCCCACTTGAGCAGCCAGATAACCACTCATTCAGCGCAGAGATTTTCCCAGAAGAGACACGGCTATGGGACGCTGCTCCCACAGCTCTACCAAGAAATGTTGGATTCCCAGCTAGCCTTAGAAACTTAGAAGCCTGATTCTGCTTCGAAATCTCCTCTAACCGAAAAGACTTCAGAGCCGAACATGCATCTATTCTGGCCCAAAGGGCAGCCGAAATTAAGTTTCCAAGATCTAGATGCAAATCTAAAAGAACCCGAGAAAACTGATTCAAGGATTTTCTGACCCTACTGATTTCTGCCCTTATTAATGCCAAACTCGCCTTAAGAAAAACCTGATGGTTTTGGGGAGTGTGAAGGCGGTGCTTAATCCAGGCAAAGATAGGAATGATGGAGGAGTCTCTGCATCATTTAAGAAAAGCTAGATCTGATTTCAACCTTGAAACCTGCAAGCGAGCCCGTTCAAAATGATGAACCTTGGTAGCAATGGCTTTTCCGTGCAGGGATTCAATTATAGAGTTCAGGCTTCTGTGATCCATATCAAGTTTATGAGAGATTTTTCGGCGAAAATCACATGGAATACCATTTGTCGACGCGTTTCGAACCAACTAGTGTGGTTCATCGTCAGGACAAGTTGAAGAAACAGATCCAGCTTAGCATGATAAATAGTCTGAGCAGAGTCTCCAACGGCTAAATTGACTAACGGCTAATTTTGACCTTAGGACCCAGGTCAAATCCTTATTTATTAATTTAATGTTATTATTATAATTATTATTATTATTATTTTTCTTATGGAAATAAGTTAAATTAGGTAAAATGGTTGGTTTTAAAAAGGGAATTTATTTATTTATTTAAATTTAAATATATATATATATATATATATATATATATATATATATATATATATATATATATATTATATTAAGGTAGGATTAATAATTTTAATGGTTGGTTTGATAATTTATTTATTTATTCAAATTATTAAATAATTATTATTGGTATTCTACATATATATATATATATATATTATATATATATATATATATATATATATATATATATATATATATATATATATTTAATTAAAATCATAAGTTGACTAGTATTTTTATTCAATAATAATTCAATGGTTAGTTTATTTTTATGGAAGTTAGTTAAAATATAAAAATAAAATAATTTTAAAGTTAAAGATGTAATTATTTATTTATTTAACTTATTTATTAACAAATATATATATATATATATATATATATATATATATATATATATCTATAATTAAAGTTATAATATTCGGTTATTAAGGTAAAAGTTAGGATTAACGGTTAGATTAAAAAGATACTTTATTTATTTATTTAAATTATTTACTAATTATTATTAAAATAATATATATATATATATATATATATATATATATATATATATATATATATATAAATTAATCATAGGTTGAGAAAGTAATTAAATAATTTATTTATTAATAATCAAATATATATATAATTTAGAAAATAATATTTAGGACCAATCCCTTAGAATATATATAAAAATAATTTTAAAGGGTATTAAGTTCAAAAAATATTATTAAAAATTATAAGCTAAATATTATTTAAAAGGAATTTTAGTTAAATAAAGGATCAAATAATATATGAATAAATTAAATGCCTAAATAAAGTAAAAAAGTATTATCAAAGATTATAAGTTAATTAATAATCAAATGGAAAATTAGTTACATAAAGGATTTTATAATATCTAAATAAAATAAAGTAAAATTAGTTAGAAATTTAGTTAAAAATTATAAGTAGATTAGAATTAAAATGGAGAATTGGTTATATAAAGGACCTTCTACATATATAAAAATAATGAAATGGGAGAATTATTAAAATAATAAGCTGATTAGAATTCACATGAAAAATTAGACCCAAAGGACCTTATAATGAAAAAATTAAATGAAAAAATAATGATGAGAAAACAAAAAGACATTAAAAAAAATAAATAAATAAATAAGATATAAAAAAATTAATTAAAAAAAAAAGCAATAATAATAATAATAATAATAATAATAAATAAATAAATAAAAATAATAAAAATAAAAATAAAAATAAAATAAAGTAAAATAAAATAAAAATAATAATAAAGACGCCCTAAAGAGGAGGGCGGAAAACGACTAGGAAGAGAGTGTTGGGACCCAACACCTACTGATTTTCCAACCATCCTCCCTATTGAGATTGCTTGGCCTCTTTTCAATCTCAAGCGCTTCCCTAAACATTCGATGATGGAAATGCGAAACCTTAGCAATAACACTAGCCTCCTCAATACAAACATGATGATTGGTTTTCTCAGCATGTTCAGCTAAAGCGGAAGACTTAGCTCTCCTATGCTTAAGGTCCACTGCGTGTTCGCTAATCCTTTGATTGATGGAGCGACCAGTCTCCCCAATATAGGGGGTCCCACAGGAACAAGGGATCATATAAACACCTTTCATATCCATAGGGTCGATAGGATCCTTCACCGATCTGAGGGACATACGAATGGTGTTTAGGGGCCTAAAGGTTACAGGGATACTATGCTTCCTGAGAATCCTACCAATTCTATCAGTGGTCCCCTAAACATACGGAAGATGGACACCTGGAACTCTTTCCTTCGGTTCCCTTTTAGTCAGAGAGTTCTTGGAAGCTTTAAGGAAAGCCCTCTGACCCATGTATCTACTATAACCATTCTCAACAAAGACATTAAGCAGATGGGATTTTTCTTTCTCAAAGCTCTTCTTGTCCGAGATCCTTAGGGCCCGAGTAGCAAGGGTATTGAGAACACCCATCTTTTGAGCCGGGAAATGGTGGGAACTGGCATGAAGATACTGCTCCGTATGAGTTTTCTTCCGAAAAACTTGATGGGCGAATGACATTCAAGTATGAGTCGATATGCTTGTGATATTTTGTCATAATAATATAGACTAACTGTGCATATGCTATTTTTATGCATGATTGTCAATTGTTTATGATTTTATGATGTGAACATGTTAGCTAGTTACTCTTATGGATAGCATGACCTTAATTATTTTTGAGTTGATATGTTGTGAAGTTATATCATGCTAATCTATATTGATTTTGTAGTCAAGATAGCCTCCCCTAAGACACATTGAGGTATGAGTTTGATTATGTCATCTATTTGGTGTTTGCATGTTTGATTATGTTTCCTATTTAGTATGATTTTTCTTATGTCATCTACTTGGTGCTTGAATGGTTGATTATGTTGTCTATTTGGTGTTTGAGTGTTTGGTGTCTATTATGTGGTCTATTTTTTTTTAATGTTTGATTAGTTCCATTATATGAGTTTGTATCTATAAGATCACATGAAGGAAATATATTGTTTGAGATGGTTGCGCTAACACATATGTTTTAGAGCAGGTGATATGTACTTGAGTGTCAGTAGGAGATAGTTGTAGCATCATGTATTACAACTGATTATGGATTATGACATGGTTGTTAGAGTTGGTAAAGGTTGATTTCAAATTAATAGATATGATGTCTTGACTCTGAAATATGTCGCTGGCATGTGTGTTCAGCTATAACACAACATGCTTGTCACAACAAGGTAAGATAACATGCATATTGTTATATTTATTTATACACTGAAAATTATGTGTTTTTGGTAGTATGATACAAGGAATTGCATTGCAAAGAGACTACCAGGAAACATTGGAGAAGGCTCAGGTTGACATTTCCTTTTGAAGTATTGGGAAGCCATGGGTAATGCGTCATGGTGTTTGTTTCTAGTCTCTTGAGTTTGTTCTTTTGTGATTTGTTGTGCTTGATTGCGGTTTTGTTTATGTCTATTGTATGACCATATCAATTTGTTTGTGGTTTCATATTCTTATTGGTTTTCATGGGTTTCTTCTTGGTTTCCTTTCTTTCTTTCCATTTTTGTTTTAAGGGTCTTAGGGATTGGTTGGGGAAAGAGGGAAGTTTATGGAGCTCAGGGAGAGCTATGTCGTATCCAATGGGTAATATAGGAACCAATTAAATCCCGGTGCATGTATAAGGGTAGCTGAAGGAAAGAGTGTGACAATTGGTTGGATTGGTGGGGTCCATTAAGGTAAATGGATAGTGGAAGGAAATCCATGAGAAAGGTAACAAGAAAATTAAGGTAAATGAATTTGAGGCATCAGATGCCTTGGTTATGTTGGGAACTATTGCTCTCAATGTTGTGCATGTTGTGCACATATAAACAGAGTTCTCTTAACCTTTACCTTATGGTACCTGGTAATTATGTTGTGATCATGGTTATGTTCATATATATATATATATATATATATATATATATAGATATATGTATGTATGTATGTATGTATGTATGTATGTCATTGTCTGCAGGGTCATCGAGGATCATTCTTGTGGAAGAATGATTGCTTATGTAGGTGAATGGCATGAAGAGGTTCTCGATTTATTAGAAATCAAATGGTAAGGGTAACCCTGGCAAATTATGAGGTGAGTATCATGTTGATATGAATTGATATTATGTGATTATACTATATCTATGTTTATGTTATGGAAAGATAATGATGAGGGATACATCAGCGGAATGAAAGCAATATGATCCAAAACATGTCAAGACAAGGATGGATAAGACACTAGAAGAAAGGTTGCTTGGTAAGGATAGTGTGGTCTTAAGATGTGTAGTACCAGTGTTGTGTATATGTAACATATGCAATATTGTGTACATATTATGTTGTGTACATGTTGCATATATGATGTTGTGTGCATCTTGCGCATGATTGTATATGCAGTGTTGGGTACCGATGGTGCTAAGTACATGTTGTATATATAGTGCTATGTACATTTGTTGAAGTGTACATGTTGTATATGTGGTGCTATGTACATATGGTGTAGTTTACAGGTTTTACATGCAGTGTTGTTTACATATGGTGCAGTGTGTTTGATTGTACATGTGGTGTTGCGTGCATGTGGCGATATGTACATGTGGTACATGTGGTGTTGCCTCCATGTGTTGTTGTGTACATGTTCTACAGATGGTGTTGTGTACATGTGGTGTTATGTACACATCGTACAACTAATGTTGTGTACACATTGTGCAGGTGGTGGGATGTACATGTGGTGTTGTGAACACATTGTCTAAGTGGTGTTGTGTACGTGTGGTGTTGTGTACACATTGTGTAGGTGGAACTGTGTGCAGGTGGTATTATGTACATGTGGTATTATTGTACATGTGGTATTGTGTACATGGTGTACATGTTTTGTTGTGTATATAAGGTATGGGTTACAAGTACACTACAGTCGTTGTATCACAACATGTGTATTTGTGGTATTCTATACTGTGTATGCATAGGTGTTGTGTTCTACACTAGGTGTGGGTGTATGTGTTGTGTTGTACACTTTGTATGTGTAAGTTTGGTACACTGGGATGGGACAAGCATGTATGGGATTGTTTGGACCCTTGTGCTTGTATTGAGGGTTGAGGCAGTTTAGTCTCTAGATGCCCTTGTTGTTGATATTGAGGGTTAAGATGGTTTAGCCTCTAGATACCCTTGTTGTTGCTATTCAGGGTTGAGATGATTTAGTCTCAGGATACCCTTGTTTCTATTGAGGGTTGGGGTAGTTTAGTCTTGGGATACCCTTGTTGCTGATATTGAGGGAGGAGGCAGTTCAATCTCCAGATTCCTTTATTTCTTAAAGATAAGGCACTAGGTGCTTGTCCGTTTTGGAAATCGATTCAATGTGTGTACAAAAAGGATAAAAATAAAGGTAGAGGTAAAGAACCATTTGAAATATAGGTATCAATATTTTATTTCAGTTTTAATTATGCATTTGATCTATGATCATGATTTATGATGGTTGTGGATTGAGTTAACTAGATTTGATATGTTTATACATGATGATTTGATCAAAGAGCAAGTATGACTTGTTGTGACAAGAAGTAAACCGAAATTGCAAGTCTACCTTATTAATCAACCAGCAATGAGGTATGTGTCAATTTTTTTCAATTTATTTTAAATATAATGGAAGTTATGTGCTTGGTGTAGGAAAGCATTGAAAAATTCCTGGTTTGGGTGGTTGAAACTGACTGCAAGGATTAGCAATAGTGGAAAAATGAATTAGAACATGAGGAAGCATGTTGGTAAAGTACTTCAGGAGCAAGACCATTGTGGGATAGTGGTACCCAACAGTGTCTATTGATTTCCATGAACATGCTATGACCGACATGATGGTTTTGAGGAAGGTATATTCCTTGGTTGTTTAACCTTCCAATGTGAGGAATTCTTACCAACAGATGGATCGCCTAGGATAGGGGATGTTGAGTAACTTAGAAGGTGACTGACTGCAATATGGAAGGTGATGACTGAATTTCTCGAGGGACTATGTAGAAAAGAAAGGAAGGTCAAGGAATAGATTTGTTTTGTCACTAACATTTCTAGATGGAATCAGATGAATGTTGGGAGTGTGCCTTGGAACAATGAGTTGGTAATTGTTCATCGAGCGAACAAGTGGCACATGATTGTAGCACTGGACATTGGATGTAGGTTTGACTTTTGTAGTGGATTCTTGACTTCCTGGGAAGGAGGTGAATCCCGATACTACTTTGAGGGAGGAGGTGTGATACTTTGGATTCCTTAATTATGGATGCAAGCATCGTATCCTTTTATTTGTTTGTTCAAGAATTTTTCATATGTGTATATGTGTATTTTATTGTAAATATCATATCGAGCTATATTTATAAATCTCCATAGACATTATGGTTTTTTCTAGGCTAAGAAAATGTGCATCATTATATGTTTTTGTTATTATAAATACTGTAATGAGTTGTGTTATAAATCTTTAGTAGACGATATGATTGTCATGTATTTAATAGGTTGCTCATTGTCAATACTGCAACGAGTAGGGCTATAAAGCTCCAGAGGTAGTATGATTTTTATTTTGAGTGGTTTTACTCATTATAGTTGTGGTTTAACATAGATGACGATGTTCCCCTAAGGGGTAGGGGTCTATAACAGCCCCAGGTTAAAATCTCATGTAATAAAAGTTAATAAAGGAAAACTAAGATCACGGGTAAGGGACACTTATTCCAAGCTGAATGTTGGGAAAAATATCCTAGTAGGCTTCACTTGTTGTGTTTTATGACTAAGGGGGAATTTGAAAATGAAATGGCTAAGGTTTTGAAAAGGAAAAAAGGTATTTTTGGCACATTATTTATGAAAATAATGGAAATTAGGAGAAAATGAAGGGGAAAGGTCACAGGTTTCACGTGAGGAGGAAAATGAACAAAAATAAGGGAAAATTGAAGAAAAGAGATGCATCAATGATAAAAGGGATTATGAGGATAAGTTCATAGTTTTTTGTCAATTTAGTGTTAGAGTTTTTATCAAAGAGGAGAAACCACCAAGAGGAGAAATAAAGTAACCAAGCAAGGAAAGGAAAGGAAAAAAAATAAAGGAAAGGAAAGAAAAGAAAGACAAGGAAAGCAAAGGAAGGCAAGTGTAAAGTAGCTTCAATGGAAATACTAGTAGGTAACAAGTTGCATGCACGATTTCCCAGCTTGTTTTGACATGCATGGTATATGCATGTTGGTATTTTGTTTCTTTGTTCTCATTGACATGGATTTTTCTGAGATTTGACACTAGGTTTTAGCCTAGCCTGGCCATTTTCAGATAGCCAGAGTCTTATGGGATTGTTCTTGGTTCTGATATTTGGATTGCTAGATGGTTTTGGAATCCTTGGTGAGGTGGTCTCATTGAAACTCTCAAAGGCTAGGGAGGCCCTTAACCAGTAATGGCAAGATACACAGTAAATCCTGAGGGTGGACAGAGGGAAATTGCTCAAGGATAATGAATAAATTTTGAGGCATCCAAGCGTAGTTTGGTTTTGGGATCTTGAAATTGGTTCATGTGTGATCATGGTATGGAGAGGGTGGAGGTGTTGGATTCCCTTTGTTGTCTTTGGATTGGTTTATCCCATGATATCCCACATTCATGCTTGGAATATGGCACGGGGGTGATTGGTTGAAGAGAGATTTGGCTCAACCAATCTATAGTCAAGTGGAACGCGGAAGTCCCAAACCCAATCATTATTTGCCTAAATTTAGTAAAAGCTAAGTTATTATATGTTTAATAAAAGCTAAGTACATTTGATAAGGAAATGTAGTGGTTATTATATGGCTTTAATGGTTGTTCTCTTATAGTTATTTATCTGGTTGTATTCTAGTCATAAGCACGGTTATATGATAATTCTCAGTCATGGCTTTATTCATGTTTTTACTTGTAGCTGAACAAAATAATGAATGGAAGACCTAACTGATGATATGACAGCTAATGTTAGAAGGTAAAGACCCTTCATGTTAAATATCAGTTAAGTTTTTGGTCCCTTATGTTCAGACATGCATTCATGACCTCTAGGTTGCATATCTACCAAGTGTTTGACAAAATTCTAGTCTCAGTTGGGGATGGTCTAGTCAAGTCCTAGTACCAGTTTTGGCTTGTAATCATGGTCTTCATGTCTTTTATGATTTCTGGAAGTTTAATCGATTTCTGGGAAGAGGCTTAGCCCCAACCCCAGAAAGTAGCCTTAAATATCGTAGTCAATGGCACAACACTAGTAGAAAAAGGCCACAGTCACACTGATGTAGGCTTATGGGGGAGACTAGGAACCCGTAGTCGCATGGAGGCCATGCCAATGGAACGACTGGGGCTCAAGGTTAGGGAAAAGGTAAGTTGTCTCAAGGGTTGGATACCTGTAGAGCTTGGATTACTCTTGGAAGTCCTGTGGCACCGAAGGGGAGTTAGTAAGGTATTCAATTGTCGACTCCATCTCCTTAAGGCCACATAGGAGGTTGAGTCATATCATAGTGATCCTTAGCTCATGTTTACCCTCGGCAAGCCATTGAAAGTAGGTAAATATGCGAGGGGTGTTACACATTAAAATCCTCCCAAATCCCTATCTAAAAGTAAAAATGAGTTCAAATTTGTTTTACTATTTATAAGTTCATTTTTCAATAAACTTGTCACGTTGAATGTTCAGATAAATTTCTCCTTTTTAAAGTACATTGGAGGTAATGGGTTTGAACACACGAGTCTAAAACCTATGCACAATAATTTAACGTGTTTTTCCTATATGATTTGCTAGTTCTCTAGTAGAAAATGATTCAATATGCTTTTTATTTAATGTGTATATCCATGATTTTACTTGGTTTCATTTTATTTTATGGTTAACTTGGAATTGATAGGATAAAACATAAAACTTATATGAATAAAAAAATAACATCATGTGAAGGTAGTTTGAAAAAAAAAACCGTCATAACAAATTTACTTGATGGGTAAGAGTATACACTAATTTCAACAAGTCAATAAATAAAATATTGTTATTTTAAGAGTTGGATTAATTAAAATTTATTAAAATTATTCAAATATTATTTTTACTATTTTATTAAATTTAAAATATTTAATTAATATTTATCTAAATTAATATGATGACTTAAAAATAATAATATAAATATAACAAATAAAGTTATTTTACAAATTTAAATTCAATTTTATAATACAAATTGAAATTATTAAAATTGATTTACATATTTGATTTTTTTAATAAGATTTCAACTAAAAATTAAAATAAGATTAAGGTCTACAAAGTCTAAAAAACATATACTTTACGATACTATTTTTTGTTTCTTTCCTTTATTAGGTTATGATTTTAAAATTAAATTAGCGTTCAAAAAAAATCTTTATGAAAATTACAAATAAAGTTGTAAATACTAAATTTATAATATAGATGTCATTTGGAGTTATCTCCTATGTAAAATGGTTGCTATTTTTCATGAGGGCTAATTCGATAGTTATATAGATCTATGTTGGTTTTAAAACATTCCCTTCACTGTAATTATTCTAAAATATTTGTTTGACAAGTTCAATTACATGCGAGTGACAACATGATGAGAAATATTATTATATTGACTACATACCTACTAGCACAACCACACTAATAAGTGTGGTTGATAGGCATATATTAACCACATTTATAAATACACATCAATATAAAACATTTTATATGACCTTCACTATATACAATCTATTGAAATTTATTGAAATGTACATTAACGTACTTAACTATATACACGCTATTATCTATATTAATGTACAATAGTAATATACATTACTATTATGCACAATAATGAATATTAAGGTATAGATGTATTGTACTGTTTACACATGAAAAGAGCCTATACATTTATATGAACTTCACTATGTAGAATGTATATAAATGCATTGAAATGTACATTAATGTACTTAAATATACATAGACTATTGTGTATATTAATATAATTAAGTACATACACATTATTATTATGCACACAAATGTATATTAATGTATAGATGTATAGTAATGTTTTCACATGACAATGACAATGATAAGGGATATTATTGCACTACAAAAAACATAATAAATTTAAAGTAGGGTTTAACATTAATCTGTTGAGTTTATGACATTGGTCCTTGGGATTTTTATACTAGAAACCCAACATATTATAATACGAAGATAAATACAAACCAGGGAAAATTTTAGGGGCTAATATTCGCCCATGGGCTAAATTTCTATACTTTTTCCAAAAACAAGATTCGTTAATTTCCATTTTTTTGTAAAAATAATTTGCCCAAATTTTATAGAATGAAATTATTTTATCCTAAAAATCGCCAAAAAATTATA
The DNA here is from genome assembly GCA_031772625.1 of Pinus tabuliformis. Lineage (NCBI taxonomy): Eukaryota > Viridiplantae > Streptophyta > Pinopsida > Pinales > Pinaceae > Pinus > Pinus tabuliformis. The sequence goes on from CM062805.1 coordinate 664,644,850, forward strand.
TATAAACTATATAAAAAAATTAAAAATTTGAATATTTTTACAAAAGTATCTCCAAACATTTTATAGATTTCATATTATGGACTAGTGGGATTCGCCAAGGTTTCTAAACATTAAGATAAATTTCCATCCCTAAATTTTTCCTTGATACAAACTAATGGGTTTGTGACTTTCTAGCATTAAAAACCTAAAGGACAAGGGGTTAATAACATTATAAATGCAAGAAAATAATAAGAAACCAAGGTGGATAATAATTAACCCCTAGTTAATTTTTAAACCTGTTAATTTCATGAGTGAGATACAAATTTTATCTATGTTTATTTGTGTGTGTACATGATAGAGATATATTTATTGCATATATATTTAGCACTCTATATTTTAGATATAAGAAATTCCAATCTAGAGTAGAAAAAAAAATAAAAATAAAAATAGGCACAAAATAAACTCCAAGATAAACACATATTGCATGGTAGTTATAGACTCTAAGATAAACACAAGATGCATGTGAACCCTCTACCCATTTGGCTAGAAATTTCCCCCTACTAGAGGTATTTGCATGATTGGATGCTTCCACTTGGTCTCCTCTTGGATTCTCCAATTGTCGCTGCTCCATAATTGTTTGAGACAACTTCCGGGACTCCTTATCTACTTGAGTGGATCTCTCGACTCGATCTCCTCTCAGATTCTCTACTTGTGCCTGCACCACAACTTCTTGAAGCTACTTCTGAGGCTTCTCTAAGGGCTGCATGTTGAGAGGTAATTTACTCTCCCTCTCAACCACCAAATCTCTAACATTTTCCTTTCTCCACAAGGCTTTTCATTCATCTTGAACCTCAAGAGCATACAGGTTCTTGACCCATGCACCGATCTATTTCACCTGTCCCATGGTGATGTGTCTAAGGAAAACCTTTCCCTTACAAAAGACCACATCATAGTCAAGGTCTTGCAATACCACGACTAAAACAAGATTATTTTTTAGTCCTGGAACATACGTCACATCTGTGATCCTGAGAGGCGAGCCAAAATCCCTTTGAAAGGTCACTGTATTGATCTCGCTAGCTCTATACCTCTCATCATCTCCAAAGTCTATGGTCTACTTGACGTCATTCTCCTCAAAATCACTAAATAGGTCTGTATTCCCCATCATATGGAATGAGGCACCGTTGTCAAGATACCACATGCCTCCCATGATAGTATCGGCCATGCAAGCAATGATAGTGGAGTTAAGTTCGAATTGTGAAGCTAGAGCCTCACCTGCTACCGCTATTGTCAGCTCCTTCTTGCTTGCTTTCTTCTGCGGGAAATTCTTGGCATCATGCCCATGCTCGTGACAATGAAAACAATTGATTTTCTTCAAGTCCATATTCTTTCCACCCTCCTTGCCTTGGGACTTCTTTCCCTTGGCCCACTTTGCTTTACTCGCTAAGCCACAATCCTCTTCCACTTCCTTGGAAGAGGTCCCATCTCTAGTGTTCCTCTTGATCACCTCCTGCATCAAATCCGACTGCAATTGTTCCCAATCTGATAGCCTCTCATGACCATTAACGGAGTCCTTGTAACTATTCCAAGTCTTTGGGAGTCCAAGAAGAGCAAGGCTCACCTTATCTTCTTGTGTCCTCACATCATGGAATTTTCTAGAAAAAGAACCAATTTTAAATCAGTGATATCTCCCTCATCCGAACTCCGATTCAGCGGATTTTTTTTTTGAATTTGGGTATTTGTTGGTAAAAAATCCAAATATGCTATTCATTTAGGAAAATTTTTCACAAATTTTTTCAGGTATTCTCTCCAAACTCGCGGCCCAAAACTCAAAACTTCGAAATCTCCTCTAGTATATTGTTCTGAGCTATGATACCATGTAGAAAATCTTGTAGATTCATAGGGTCATGTAATCTAATAGAACAAGAGACAAGGATATACTTCTACTCTTTATAGTGGAAGCACATAAATATCGAGCAAAACAATAATCGATAAGAGGAAGACAAATTAATGGCACATAACATAATAAATATCTGAGGAAAGCTACAACTCAAAACCCCACTATTTGTGTTGCATTAATCAGAAATCCAAGATGATAATACAATTTTTTTCTCTCAAGAACAATCACATCACTCAATAAAATCAATCTCCAACTCACAAGCAAACTCTTGGCCAACCCTTAGCCAATTCTCCAACCCTCCAAGTACATATTTCCTTGCACCCTTGGTTAAAGCATTTGGATGAATACAATATGATCTGCTAAACCTTGAGCTTAACCTGCACAAGTATTTCCTATCCAAGTACTTCCTTTGGCCAATACTTAGCCAAATTTCCAAGCCTCCAAGCTTCTAAATCTTTACACAATTCTTGATAGAATTAGCTCGTATTTAAAGGGAAATTCCTCATCCATAACTATGCAATCCCTTCTAGGTTCAGTTCGTGATTGCCTGCTCCATCTATACAACTCAGAAAATTATACAACAAATAGTACACTATCCTTGCACTCTAGTCTCAACTGGGTCTTTCTCAGAATCGACATGGAAGAATTTCTAATGAGGGAATATTTAGTTAACTGGAGTAGCGCTAGTGGAATGCAGTAATGCATCAACTAAAGGTTAACTCATTATTAGTTCCTCAAATAATTTGCAACTAATTTAACTGGACTTAACCTAATAAACTGAATTAACTATAATATAGGGAGAACATATACATGACTTCAGAAAGACTTCCAACTAAAAATTCTTAAGTTAACTAAATCAACTCACTCTAGTTAACCTTGCACTCTAGTCTCAACTAGATCTTTCTCAGAATTGACATGCATGAGTTTCTGATGAGGGAATATTCAGTGAACTAGAGTAACACTAGTTGAGTGCACTAATGCATCAACTGAGTGTTAACTCACTATTAATTCTTTAAATATTTTGGAACTAATTTATCTGGACTTAACTCAATAAATTGAGTTAACTAATTTCCACTCATACTTAACTCATCCTAGACCCCTATAATATAGGGAAAACATATACATGACTTCAGAAAGACTTCCAACTCAAAATTCCTAAGTTAACTAAGTCAACTCACTCTAGTTAACTATTACAAGTTGCTATGAGAATAAAATTTGATTTTAATTCTAAGTTTAATTCAAGGACAAATTAAACTAGAATTTATGGATTCTACTTTTATCATTTCTTGTTGCTATATTCAACATTCAACAACACATTCCTTCCCTCATCTCAGAGGAATAAAATGTAGCCAGGTCGTGTGAGAAATCTCCCTAGAGGAAGTTGCGAGAAACAAGGCACCAGGCCCAAATGGGCTCACAGCTGAGTTCTTCAAGGCGGGATGGAAATTCTTACTGGAAGAAATCCTAGAGATTGTGGAATACTCCTCACAATACCAATGGTTATGGGTGAGCCTGAACACAACATTTCTTTCCCTCATCCCCAAGAAGGGTGAGGCCCTATATCCGAGCGGGTTCCACCCAATTGCCCTATGCAACATCATCTACAAGTTTCTCTTAGGGATCCTCATTAGAAAAACCAAACCCTTGTTGAAGACTATCATAGGACCAGAGAAAATCGATTTTGTTGAAGGCCAGCAGATATTGGATGTAATTCTCATGGCCCATGAGGTAGCGGATACCTTAATATCAGCACACACTCTAGGTATGATCATTAATCTAGATCTCTGTAAAGTATATGATAGATTAAATTGGGAATTCTTGTTAACGATCCTTACAACATTCGGCTTCTCCCCGTCTTGGATCAGATGGGTCAAATCATTAATAACAATTTCGTTCTTCTCAATCTTGGTGAACGGGGCACCCTCCTAACTCTTTCATGGATCGCGAGGGCTTAAGAAGGGTGACCCTTTATCCCCTTTCCTTTTCATCATTGCTGCTGAAGGCCTGAGCCACCTAATTCAAGCTATAGTTGTCTCTACAGATCTTATGGGCACCAAAATATCCCATGGAACCCCATCGATAACACATCAACAATTTGTAGATGACAACATGATGTTTGGAAAGTCATCACTCTCAGAGGCGAAGCAAATTAGTGATATCCTGAAGACGTTCCAATGGGTTTCAAGCACCCAGATAAATGCAGAAAAGTTGGATATATTCAGTACACATCCACGAGTTTGAAATCACCTAGATAGAACCTTCAGATTCAAATACTTATCTAGGGGGTGCTTCCCAATACTTATCTAGGGGTTCCCCTGGTTTCCAATTACCTTCAACTTAAATTTGGAAAGAGGTATTGCCCCTTATCAATAAGAAACTTTCTAGATAAACATTCAAGTCTCTTAACTGAGCAGGGTGGTTGGTTTTGTTGAAACCGGTTTTGCAAGCAATCCCAATATATCAACTCTCGGCAGTTCTTGCACCCAAAAGAATCTACAAAGAATTCACGACAAAATTATATAAATTTATCTGGTCTGGAACGCAGATCGGGAGAAAATGGGCATTGGTGGCATGGGATAAGCTATGTAAACAAAAACTCCAAGGATGCCTAGCCCTTAAAGACCCAGAGACCTTACCCCAGGCCCTTGGTGCCAATGTGTGGTGGCATTGGATACAAGGGGGACATGAGACATGGAAACAAATGTGGAACTCCAAATATGGGGTCAAGGGTGGATCACAGCCATTGCAACAACACCCATACCTCACAAATTGATCCTCGATCTGGAATTAGCCTAAAACCCAACAAGCCTTCATCCAAACTCATGGATTTTATGAAATGAGGAATGGTGGAAGCACCAGATTCTAGAGTGATCATTGGATGCAGCATACTTGACTAGATTAAGACTAGGAATTCTCAATGGTCAGGGATTTCACCTATCCTTTAGGAGAAAAATTAATCAAGGATTTATGGAAGGATTCAATCCTAGAATCAGAATGGATGGAATCGAAGACCTCTGAGGATCGGCCCCATAAGATTCCCCATAGGGCATGGGAGGGCCTCCTTGAAACTCTATGGCAATAACCCATCCTCAACAATGGGGAACCAAATAAGTTGTGATGGGCATAGAGGACGCAAGGAATTTTCACCTTAAAGGAAGCCTACTCCTCCTGTCAACAGAAGGGAATTCGGAGCTGGACTCCATATAAAAACGAATATGGTATTCTTAACTGTGGCCAAGAGTACCATTCTTCATGTCGTTTGCAAGGTTGGGTAAAATTTTAACATGGGACAAAATAAGAAAGAAAGGCTTGAGTGAACCATCATGTTTCCCACTATGTCACAATGAGGAGGAAACAATAGACCATCTCTTAAATTCATGCCCAAAGGGACTGAAAGTTTGGGGGCATCACTCGAAGCTCTTTGGAGCTTTATATAGGTCTGTAAATAGCCTTAGGGAAACAATCAAAATAAGGTGATGGTCCCTTTTCAGTAACCCTATCGTTAACAGAACCTAGTGCCTCTAATGGGGTTTAATACTATGAAACATCTTGAAAGAAATGAAGAGAGTAGTATTTCATTCAGAACCTTTCCATCCCCTCACTATTTGGACGACTATCAAGCGCAACATCCAATAGACCATCACCATCGCCCAATGGGTGGAGGAAGATTGGAAAGTGAAGGGACGGGAGCGAGCCATCCTCTTCGTATTAGGTATCTCTCAAAAGTCCTATATCCCTTCTCCACCTCGATGTTTGCAATCAAAGAAGGTGTCCTCCAACATGTTCAAATTCCCCCCATGAGGATTCCACAAACTTAACCTCGATGGAGCATCCAAGGGAAACCCTAGGAAAGCGACCCTTCAAGGAATCATTCACAATGAAAAAGGGCAGGAGACTAGATTATATGTAGCTTCACGTGGACACAAAACAAACAACATGGTAGAGTATCTTTCCCTTGACAGATGATTAAATATGGCCAAGGATCTCAGAATCACAAAACTACAGGTCACTGAGGACTCTCAAATAACAATTTCTAAGCTTCAACGCATTATCAACGACTCATTCCTAGACAAGTTAATTAAAAGCAGAGGCTTGGAATTGATAGGGGAATACATCTAGTCACACCTCTCATCTTTTGATTATGTGATCACGTTGATAGAAAAGGTAACAAGGTAGTGAACCTCTTCACAAATCAAGGTTGTGGGTTACAGGGATAGGAAATGCAGCAAGAATGGCCTCCCTTTCGTGGAGATAACCACCTAGAAAAGCTACAGACAAGAGTGCATGAGGAGGCCATTTCCCCTACGGGGGTGAGAACCGAGACAAACATGGCCATCCAACCCCATGGGTAGTGACAAATGGGTTGGAGGGGTGGGTCATACCTCTAAGCCCCATCATACCAGGTGAAGGAGGGAATGGCATACACGAACATTTGCTCTTAGGTGTGTGAGTATTTACGATGCATTGGGAAAGGGAAGTGACAATGGGTTGATAAGTGGGATGAGGAAGGTGTCGGGATTTTGGTTCAGTGGTCAGGTTTGGTGGTGGAACTATACTTGGCCTCCTGCTCGAGAGTGAAAGAGGCGTGAGAGGTGTGACATAATTGGTGGTTTCTTAATTTTCGTCTGGAAATTATGCCTTATTGTGTATAAAGGAGGCCAATTCCTAGTTTTTCTCAGGCCTTCCAGGGTCAGACTGGGTTGGTAGGTGCGGTGTGAAGGCAAACGTTATTTTTTGTTCATTGGGGGTAAGGAGTGTCTCTGTAAAAGCTAGTAGTGCCAAGTTGAGGGTGGCGTTGAGGAGGCATCTTGTTTCTGTAGAACTCTCATCCTTCTAGTGGTTGGATCTATACAATGGAGTGACTAGTGTGGTGGGGAATGGGATGGTGATGCTAATGACACTGCCTTAAGTTCGGTTTGGTGGGCGGGAGGGTAGAAATTCATTGCAGCAGACGAGGAAGCATATCCAGCGGAATTGGGCATGATTGGACGTTGAAAAATGCATCTTAATCCTTGATGGGGGTGGTCTAACCTCCAAGTCTATCTAGGGACAGGAAGGGAGGAAGCCCTTACATGGGCAACCATGGTGAACGAAAGCAGTAGTAAGCCGATGAGCAAGGCTCGGGGTGAAGCTTCTGGAGCGCCAGAGGGTGGGGTGCCAAACTTCGCGGTGGTTCACAGTGTGGCCAAAGTCAGGGGTGGTTGAATCAGCATGGTGACAACGACGACATGAAGACACCTCGTATTGGTAATAGTTCACGGACTCTTGGCTCTCAGATAGGTGGTGCATGCAAGAGGGCTCATGCAGCTACAAACGATGGTCGTTGCGATGCCTCATACACAAAGGGATTGCCGCACTGCTTCTTGAAAAACTACCGAGACCTAATCCAATCCTTGGTGGACTTAGCAAATGTGGAAAAACAAAGTAATTGAGAAAAGCATGATGAGTTGATGGCTACACTAGAACACATGCATTATTTCCAGTGCCACGTGAGCGAGTGAGTGGTGGTAGTTTCGCGGGGACAAAACACTATAGCGGAGAAAGTGGAACAACTAGATACTTGGATGGTGCACTCTAAAGGGCACATTAAGTGCACCTTCCATCCTTCACCTCCTCTAGGAACTGCTCGAGACAATAGAGCCTCATTTACCTCAAATGACTACTATGTCCTCTTGTTTTCTTTATGTTTTGTTTTCCTATTGGAACCTATGGCCTTCTCATTTGTGGACACTCGAACCAGTACCGTTTTGTATTTTTGTCACCTTCTGTAGATCATGGTCAACACACCTAATCGAGGTGAGACCACATGATTTTTGAAGTCTCGGATGTATATCATTTTTCTGAATGAATAGATTGTTGACTTACACAAAAAAGATCAAATTCTGCATAAACTAAATTATATATATTTAATTATGCTAAATTTTGTCTTTTTCTTTTATTTATATTATATATAAATAAAATATATACCTAATTTTATTATGATTTTAAAATTAAATTATTATATAAAAAAAAACATTTTTGTGAAAATTGTTAATAAATTTATAATAGAAATTTTAATTGGGGTTATCTTTTTTCGAATAAGTTGAGTTCGAGTATGTGACATCATGATGAGAAACATCATTGTAATGACTACATGTCTACAAATATTATGGTATTAAAATACACTAATAAAAACAATACAATGTTTAACCCCTTGCCATTATATACCTTTCAACATAATTATTTAAAGATATTTGTGTGACAAATTCAATTCCCTATGGATGGCATCATGAGAAATATTATTATAAAGACTATACAATATATAAACCCTACAATGGTATACATTTCAACATAATTATTTTAAAACATTTATTTGACAAGAATAATTCCCTTCACATATAAAATCATGATCTGAAATATTATTATAATGACTAATGCTTATAAATACCATTATATTAAAAAATATAATAATAATAACAATACACTAATGATTCCCCGGATGCGGGTGGCAGATAGACATTTATGGCGCACAAGCAGGTGGGCAAATAGGAAGCCCATCCGTATAGCCATCTGTGCCACCGCTGTGTGATTGCAAAGCAAATAATGGCTCTCAGGCTAGTAGCGTTAACCACTTGGAAACTTCAAGACATTCCTAGCAACTCCCAAAATATGGATCATGAGACTCCACCCAGCTTCATTCAACCCCTCAATTGTTCCTATCCTCCCTCCATCTCTGAACCGAGCCTCCACACTAATACTGGAAGGAGATGTAGATTATTATGTTCTGTAGACCTGGGCACTGGTATTCACCACTCCCAATCCCCTCTCTACCATCACCGGTCTCTGAGTTCCCATCTCCTTCCTCTGCAATGTGTGTGAATTCAATGAAACCTCGTCTTCTTTCTCGAGCGTAGCCTCTCTCCATCTGCCCCACGAGATATCGCCATAGATTGAGCAACAGGAACGGAGGCAATCACGGTGGTGCTCCACGTGCCGGCTATCGTCCTCCCTCTGCCTCTTCTTCCCCTTCTGTTTCCTGTCCCCTACCCTCTCTAATCCCAGTCCCCATGGAAGATATCTGAACATGAGAAGCAGGCGAGGAAGAACTAGCTCTGGAAGCATCCCCCTGTACTTAGCGATCAACACCTCCTCCCAGCAAGTCCACTTCCACTTTCAAAGCAACTTGAACAAGCTGAGAATTATGGTCACCATCACTTTGGGCTTCAAGGAATTCTCTACGTCCAATTCAGAACCTTCACCCAGCAGGGATTTCAGCCAAGTTCCTTCTTTTAAATTTGAACCAGGGGAGCCAAGCTCCAAACTTCCGAAAACAGATAAGGACCTCCCCTCAAGCAACAATCCGCGAACTATGGAAAACAAAACCCACTAAAAGGATAAGGGCATTCAACTTGAGGATAGCGCAGGTGGCGGGACATGCAGAATACATAGACTCTGAAGTCTACGCATTGTGTCCGATAGTGGAGGAAGAACCTATAGAGGAAACCAAAAATCACGTCACGAGGAGTAACCTGGTTCTGTTCAGCTTTGACAAATGCCTTTTGTTGTTTCGCATCGTGCCTAGTCTTTTTATAGTCTTTTTCCTTCTTGGTTGCAATAGCTTGGATTTTTGTCCCTACAGGTCTACTAAACATGATCAAGTCTGAATCGAGTTTTGATTTACTCAATCTTAACTCCAATTTTTTGTATATGAGAACTATAGTCCCTACGTGGGCAGTTGAAACTTTTCAATTTTGGGTTGGGTTTGGTTTCCCCTTCTGGGGCAGTCTCATTTTCAAGTTTGGAAGAACAAAATGGTCATTCCATTGACCTAGTACCGCTGAGGCTAGAGCCTCCTGGTACATTTTGCCTATATCAATAGATTAATTTTACTTAGAAAAAAAAAACAATACACTAATGATTATGATTATTATACCATGTTTATCTCCTGCAATTATAATTATGCCATGTTTAACTAAAAAATAGAATAATAAGAACTATACCATGTTTAACCCCTGCAATTATAAACCTTTCAACATAGTTATTTTAAGATATTTATTTGACAAGTTTTTTTAATGGATTGTTAAAATTGTAAATTTTAGTAGTCAGAATAATTTTAATCCAAAGTTTTCTAGTTATGAATACTAATTATGAATATTAAATAATTTTAAATGAAAACTTTTAATCATAAAAACACTAAAAATATATTCATAGTATGAATATTCATATTTTTTTTTAGTGCCAAGGAAATTTAGTTTATAGTAATGGTATATAGAATCCTTTTCAAAAAATTTCTAACATAATCATATCATGAGAACTCTAATAAAGAAGTTATCATTAAACCCTCGCTAACTACCTAACCACCTGAAATATACATCATTGACTCAAAGCACGTCTAGGTGATCCCTTCCTAACCACCCGAGATATACATCATTGACTCAAAACACCCGTAGCTGATGACCTGGTATTTTTGCAACATGAATGAATAAACTGCTATTGGATCATGTGTTTCCAACTTGGATCATGTGTTTCCAACCCGACAAACTCTTGCAATTTTCTATTGATTATATTGAGAATGTAGTAGGAATGGGTCACTGTCAGGTTGGCCCAACGCTCTCCGACAGGAACGCTCTCCGACGGCAATAAATGAAGACAGAAGAAGCCTGCGTGTATTTATATTGAATTCATGTAACTAGCAGCTCAAGTGAAATATTGTTCACCTGTTCACCTCTGAAGCGTTCACCTGTTCACCTCTGAATAAATGAGTTCACCTGTTCACCTCTGAAGCGTTTGAGTTTCTCTGGTTGCTCCTTCTTCGGCTTCATTTTAATTTGTGTTCCTTGCTTTTCACCTTGACCGGATTCTATTTTCATTACTGCAACATTCTTATTTTTTCTCTGAAGATTCATGGCGACTGCTCTGACCAGTTCGATCAGGATCGGGGCTACTCTCATTCCTTCCAGTCACCAAAACCAGGCAAGAATTTTGTCGATTATATATATATATATATATATATACTAACTACGTTGATTCAAGTTCTGCGTAGTTTCAATAAGTATAGAATTTCAAATTCTGCATGGTTTCCTGGAGTTGAGTAACCTTTTCATTTGATGTGTAATGAATGTTTGGTTTCTTGTTTGATAAAATTCATTCAGTTCGCATTCTGTACATATCGAAACCATAATTTCTGAACGCTTTCGTCACCCCGGTGGCGCTGATCAATCCATCGTTGCAGCTAGCGTGTCTTACTGTCATATTTATAGTAGTCGTTGGAAAGATGATAATAAGCACCCTTCATAATCAAATCAGATTACACATAATCTGATTACTTTTAAATATTAAAGTCAGTTTTGTTTTAAAACGTATCTCTATCATGAAAATTAGATATTTTTGAACATTAAAGTTATATCTATTACGACAAAGATATATTTATTCTGGAATAGCCCAAGAGGAGTCATGAAAAAACATTTATTTGTAGAATAAACCAATGGAGTTTCATGGCTAATGTAGTAACGGATAAATCTAATTTTTTTGAGTTTTAATATATATATATATATATATATATATATAATTTTTAAATAATAAAATTATTAATTATAGCTATGTAGTTTTTATCGATTTATATGGATGATAATTTGAAATTTTAATTCACATCTTATTGATTGATTTGTGAAATATGATAATTGTGATCCTGTTGATTTAAGCTTATTGTTGATGTTTTGTTTTTCTTTTCAAATTGGTAATGGAGGGCTAAGATTCATAGTTTTCAAGTTTAGTGTTTATTTTTATTTTTTTCCTTTAAATTGGTGACTGATTGCGAAGTCTTATCCCCTCAAGTTGTAATGAATGAAGTGGGATTGCTCTATAATGTAAAAGCAGTTCTATAATCAATAGAAATGATGAATCTGCCTTAGTTTGATTAGTGGTATTTTCAGTTATGATATTTGTTAGAGATCTTGGTTATTCTAGAATTCACTGAGAATGGAAATTTTATATAATTTTATTTTTATCGATATAAAAACTATTGATTATGAATTAGTATGTTTTTGTTTATGAAAAATATTTTAGTTTTTTAGAAATTATTTAAACAATATTTCTACTACAAAATGTAATATATAAGAATAGAATTTCAATATTAATTTAAGGTGGAAAAAATAACAATATTTCTCTCAAACAGCAAACATAAATTCTATTTATTTAATATAAAAATTAATATAAAATTAAACAAAATAATAAAATAAATTTATCTTACGATGCATTTTAATAACTTTTACATTAATAAAATCCCATATTCTTTATTTTCTTGGCTATTTAAAAATATTTTTTTTGGTAATTGATGGTTTAATTATAATAAATGGCTGAAATCTCCCAGTCTAGGCTTATATTTACTCTTGATTATTTAATTGTAATATAAGAACACTCCAGTTTGAATGGAAGAGGAATTCATTTACATTTTTGGCATGTGTAGATTAGGTTTTGTGTATTTAAAATTAATGGCTGACTTTGCTTCTTACTAATTTGATATTGAAATTTACCATTGACAAAGATTTAAGAAACTTAAGTTGGTTTTGTCTTACAGAACTTTATATATACAGGAATTTGTTCAAGGATTTCCTTAGAAATTCTGACATCTTTGAGAGAGCATTTGCCTCTATCTTCATTGTTGTTCCGGATTTTCTTTGTTATGAATCTGTAATTATTTTATGTATATGTTTGCAGAAAAGTTACTCCGTGCATAGTTCTCTCTAACAGATTCTTCATGACTTTTTGTCAGGTTGCCTGCAAATTCCTTGGACTCAAGGCGGTGTCCTTGACTCCACTGCAATGGACCCCAACCTCTTCCTCTGCTTCCCATGTGTTTTGTGTTGTATGATTAATTATTCTCTTTCTGTGTAATCCTGTTCTAATTTTTCTTTCTTTCGTGGTTCATTTGTATTTGTTTAATTATAGTTGGTTTATAAAACAAATAAATTAATAATTTATTTGGTTTCTGTTAATCAAATTTCAAAATATTTTGAAATTTTATAACAAAATTCATATTAATTAAAAAATCATCGTATCCATTTTTTAGCAGGCCAAGGCCAAGGCCAAACCCCAGACAGTGAGAAAAGTATGTAAAGTTGTGAAAAAGATGTTGGCATTGTCCGACGATGTCCCGGTGACACCCGAGTCTAACTTTTCTGAAATGGGGGCCCATCCCCTTGATATGGTATCTTTCTTCTTTCGTGCACAACAAGTATTTGGTGTTTTAGCTCATTATTTTCCGTTTGTGCACTCACAGTCACATCTTTTACTTTACTTTCAGCTGGAGATCCTAATGGTTCTGGAGGAAGAATTTGAAATCATCGTACAGGAGGAGAAAGGACGTTCAGAAAATATCATAACCGTGCGGGCAGTAGCCGATAAGATAGAGAAATATTTGGAAGAAAGTAAAAGTAGCTTGAGGGCATAGCTACCCAAATCCCCTCACTCTTTAGTAGGGGATTTATATTTTTTTTTGTTTATTTATTAGGGAGTTAGGAGATTAGAACCTCGAACATACAAATTGTTATTTTTCTATTTATCAAGTCTTTATGACTTTAGAACTCCTGACATATAAATAAAGACAATTTTAATATGGAGAATGATGTGCTACTGGAAACAAATCTGTATAGTTATACGGATACAAGTGGTTCATGTGTGTTATTTTTGGATGCTTTTAACCATTATTTTTTATTTTGTTTCTAAATTATGAATTTAATTATTAAGATTATGATTGAGAATTTTATCACAGTTTAATTTTCTATTTTTTTTAATTTTTTATTATTTTTAAGGTAATTATTTATATTTATTTATTCTACAATTTGTTTTGATGATGTATATTGCAATAAAAATTTATGATATATATAAAAATCTTTATATTTAAGAATTATACATACAAATAAAATCAATAAAATATAAGACATATATGTATTGAGAACTATATAACTGTGGAGTTTCATTGGTTTTATTAGAGATGAATATGTGTATTATATGAGATAAGTGGTTTAAAATGTTGGTCAAAATAGGGAGCTAAAAGGATAGATATGTTTTTGTTTATGTATTTCCTATTACCATAAAAGTAAACAAACCAATTCATCCAACATACATAGAAAAACACGTAGCCATGTACAACTATGCAAAAGTTCTTTCATCATTAGTATCATGACTTATTTAATTGGTAATATTTCAAAATGAAAATTTAAGCATTAGGACTTATTCTCTTCTCCAAAGCACAATCAAGGCTCCTAAGCACATCCTCTTTTTCAAAAATAGCTTAATGGCCGGTCGAATACCACTTGGGCTTCAAAGTTCCCCAAGGTATGTGTCCTGATTGTCATGCTTGAGTCCTAGAATGTTCATTTTCATGCATAATGCCCTTGTTTTCCTCTTCAACCATGGTCTAGATGCATAGACCCATCATGAATACCCAAAACCGATTGGTGGAAACCATATCCCACATAGAGGCTTAAGATCCCATGTAAAGATCCTATAATTTCAAAATGATAATATTGATTTGGAATCTAAAGTAGATAATCAAATAGTTGTACACTCTAATCTAGAGAGCCAATTAGAAAATTCAGATGTAAATACACTCATAGATAAAGTTGTAAATAAGTTAGAATTGATTGAGATAGACCCAGAAAAGGAAGGGTTTGAAACACTTAGGCTAAAATATAACATTTTACCTAGAGGTCGAGTTCCATTAGAAGAATTATTTGATTTCGATGATGTGGCTAAAAAGCCTAAGATTGAGCCCAAAGGAAAAGTAGTTGAAGAATGTAATTTAGGTACTGAAAAAGACCCCAAAATCATAAAACTGTGTAAATCTATCCCAGTTGCAGAAAAACAAAAGTGCATTACTTTATTCAAGGAATTTAGTGATGTTTTTTCCTCGAGCTATGAAGATCTTAAAACATATGACACAGAGGTTATAAAACACAAAATTCCAATTAAATAAGATGAGAAACCAGCTAAACAAAAAATTCGAAGAATAAATCGGTTCTCATGCCTTTAATTGAGAAGCAAATCAAAAGAATGTATGATTCTAAAAACATAGTTCCTCTTAGGTACTCTAAATGGGTTTCCAATATTGTGCCAATTGGAAAAAAATAGGTGAAATCAGATTGTGCATAGACTTTAGAAACCTTAACAAAGTCTCCCTAAAGGACAACTATCCTTTACCTAAAATGGATCATATTCTGCGAAAGGTAGTTGGATCTTCTAGGATTTCTTTATTAGATAGTTTCTTAGGTTATAATCAGGTTTTAGTCCATCCAGAGGATCAAGATAAAACAACATTTACTACTCCATGTGATACTTTCATGTATGTGAAGATGCGCTTTGCGTTAATGAATCCTGGAGCCACATTTCAAAGAGCAACATATATTTCTTTTGTTGATGAAATTGACAGATTTATTGTGATCTATGTAGATGGCATCACTGTATATTCTAAAACTGATGAAGAACATTTGTCACATCTGAGAAGAGTATTTGAAAAATGTAGGAGGTTTGGGATTTCACTAAATCCTAAGAAAAAAGAGTTTGGCCTTGAAGACGGGAAACTTCTTGGTCATATCATATCTAAGGAAGGTGTTAAAATTGATCCTAAAAGGATTGAAGTTATTCTGAAAATCAATCATCCAAGAAACATTAAGGAACTTCAATCATTTATTGGTAGAATAAACTTCCTAAGAAGATTTATCCGTAACCTTACAGAACTTATCACAAACATCACAAACATGATAAAACAGAATTTTGAAATCAGATGCAACATTGAAGATAGGAAATCATCTGACCAAGTTAAACAAGCGTTGAAAAAACCACTATCCCTTACAAGTCCCGATTTTACTAAGGATTTTATAATTTTTTCATTTTCTTCTAAACATACTACTGCAGATGTCCTTTTACAGAAAAACGACGAGGGATCTCAACAACCCATTGCTTTCTTTAGCAAGTCTTTGAGTGATGTCGTGCTCATCTATAATATAATGGAAAAATAGGCTTTGGCATTGATAAAAGCAATTAAAGATTTCAGAGTATATATCCTTCATTCTCACATAATTTCTTATGTACCAAATGTTATAGTTAAAGATATTTTGACACAGAATGGACCAGATGGAAAAAGAGGCAAATGGATCGCTTCTTGGCAATGGGCTTCAACACCAAAAACAATACTTCAGTCATACGTCAAAACTTGTTCTAGAGTATTGAACAATCTTTCAGCTGAGTTTTCTTCATCATCTCACCTTATAATTGAGAGGGGGGGAAGTGATGGTCATCTATAAGCTTCAAAGCCACATCAAGTGAGCCTACGCCACAACCTACCATACCAGACTCGGAGTTGTAGCCAGGGAGAAAGATGCCCCTGAGCATGCCTTCAGTTAATGATGCTTCTTCAAAGAATTTGGGACACTTCCTCTAGCAGAATACTTTATCTTCTTACCAATTTTGGAAGAGTTCCAAGAATTGAATTTAGCATTCTAGAGTTGGTGGTCATCCTTAAACCATTGCAGGTTGAGACCTCCCTTTTCAGGGTGAGGTTCTCCCTTTTTATGCGGGGTGAGACCTCCCTTTCAAGGTTGAAGGTTTCCCTCTTCAAAACATTAGGAGCACTTCCTCTTGTAGAAGACCTCAGCTTCTTGCTAGACTTCAAAGAGTTCTAGCAATCGCCCTAAGTGTTCCATTGTTGGTGGTCATCCTTAAACCACCTCCCTTATACAAACATTTCAGAGAACACATTCAACTTAGTGTTTCCATGCATGTTTTCACATTTAGTATTACATCTTTCTTCTTGGACTCATACATAACCCTTCGGATTAAGGGGGTATGTTGGACACCTAATCCTCTATGGGTTAGTGTGGAATTTGAGCAGTCAAAGGATTCCAGGAGACATTGGAAGATGAATTCAACAATCATGTACAACGTATTATAAATGAACATCTTGTGAATAGTAAAGGTAATCTCATGCTTATCATTCATATTCTGCCTTTTCCATGTGTGTTGCCATGTAGGTGTCTAACAATGTTAATTGTATTTATATTTGAAGTTATTTTCAAGCTCAGAATATACTTTTAATAGTATTTAGTTTAAAAAATATTTTTTCATATTACCCAAAAATTAAATAATACTTATACTTAAAGTTATAATCATTTTGAAATAGTATTAAATTTCAAATTATAAAATTTCATATATTAAAAAACATAAAATTATATATTTCGAATATAAAATAATACTTAGAAGTGTTCTTCCTTATTATGATTAAATTTTTCATCAATTTGATTATATATCTTTCAATAACATTTAGTTTTAATACAATCTATAAAAATTAAATAGAATTCTAACCACCATTTAATGTTATAAAAAAATATAAGGCGCTAAGGTAAATTGATCTTATTTTATTATTAAGGGCTTAAGTATGTCAATTATTTTGATTTCCATAGATGTTATTAATGGTGGATATATGTAAAACTTAATAAAATTTATTTCATCTTAAACTTATAAAAAAAATGTCTTCACTGTAGAAATTCCTAGTAGATTCAAACTGCAGATTGTAATATGCTATAACAATTGACTTGAATCTACTCTACTCATGAGTGGAAAAAATAATCGATCATTGAAATGACGAAGCATATAAGAGAAATAATTTAATCACACACTAACAAAATGTCTTTTTGGGGAAAGCCATAGCTAAAAAACCCATGTTATATGTATATTGAATTAATCAGAAAATATGAGAAGATTACAATGATTTTCTCATGCTTGAGCAACCTCTGCACTATCTCTATCTATCTCACTATGTCCTAGTCAATCTCAAGTCAATACTTATCCAATTTATTTCTTGCCCAAGTCCCTATTTCCTTCCATTGTTCCCTTGGGAATTAGCCCATATTTAATTTGGAAATTCCATAATGGTGAATTGTGCAATCCTCATAGGCCTTCCTCTCATTTCATGCACCACTTGTACAATTCAGATAATTAGAAACTGATAATACATTGTCTTTGAACTCCAATCTCAACTAGTTCTTTCTCTAATCTAACGTGCATAAGTTAATTATGAGTGAATCATTAGTTAACTAGTGGAACACATGAAGTAGCACCCCAGTATCTGACCTCCTACTAGTTCCTCCATTAGTTGGAACTAGTTTAACTTACTTTAACTAAGTTAAACTAAATTAATTAATTACAACTCAAAATCAACTAAACGAGGGATCCTATAAAGTAGGAGACACTCTACATGACTCAAGTTAGACCCTCAAATCAAATTAACTAATCTAACTAAGTCAAATTAACTTAGTTAACCATTACAAGTTGTCATGAGATGTGGAATTACAACTTAATTCCTAATTTAATTCAAGGACAAAATTAAATAAGGATTTTCTTGTTGCATTTTCAACACTCCCTCTCAACAAGAACAGGATTATATGCTACCTCGATCCTGCCTCTGTGAAACTTGAATTTTCATCTTGACAATTCCTTTAAAAAAATATATGCATCCTTCTCCTCTGTAGGAATGTACTCCAGCAACATGATTCCCATATGCATACAATATCGTAAATGGTGATATTGGATGTCAATATTCTTTGACCGATCATGAAAAATTGGATTCTCAAAGAGTTTGATACAACTTCGATTATCACAGTGAATCATTGTAGGATCCATCTACTGAGCAAGTAAACCAACAAGGATCTTCCTCATCTAGATAGCCTCACAAGTTGTTGGACTGTTAGCCATGTATTTTCTTCTGCTGAACTGAGTGCAACTAATCTCTACTTCCTGCTGTAGCAAGAAACAACTATTGAATTAGTACTGAAGATCCCCCCTAATGTGATATTCCTTTCGGATGGACTCCCTGCCAATCTACATCTGTGAAGACTTGAAGCTTCACACCATCTATCCATGTATACCAAATATCAAACTAAGTGGTGCCTCCAAGGTATCTCAAGACATGTTTAGCTACTTTCCAATAAAGTTTTGATGGCTTAACCATGTCTTGAGTAGGTTGGTTAACTACAAAGCACATGTCTAGTCGTGTGTTCACCAAATAAATAAGTGAACCCACAAGTTGTCCGTAAATAGTTTCCTCCACTACTCCACCTGAAGTATCATCTTCCTTCCTCTAATCACCTGCTAGAGGAGTCTCCATGGGTTTCTTCTCTCCATGTGGAACTTCTTCAGTATGTTGTTGGCTTACTTTCCCTAAGATACAAATAGTTCCTCATCTCCTTGTCGTACTTACATACTAAGAAGGTAATGCATAAGCCCCAGGTCCTTCATCTCGATTTCACTTGCAAGATCCTCTTTGCAATATTTTATCAGCTTCTCATCACCTGTTAGAATCAAATCATCGACATATAATACTATAATCAACAATTTGCCTTCAACCAGAATATGGTAAAGGTTCCCATCTACTTCAATTTTGGTGAAGCCCAACCCAATCAAATAGATGTCAATTCTGGTGTACCAAGCACATGGTGTTTGTTTTTGTTAGGTCCCTATACTACTAGTGTAACCCAATAGTTTGAGGGTTGGTAATTCTGGCCAATGCATTACAAGATATGGTTGGATTCATTTCTTCTTGCTCGATGTGATATTTCACTTCTTGATCTTTCCTTCTATCTTGAGAGCTTGAGGAGTGGTAATTCTTGCGAGTGCTTTACAAGATATGGTTAGATTCATTTCTTCTTTCTCTAGGGTTGATTCCTGGTGTATATCCTCTTCTTTTGATGTTTCTTGATCCTTGTCTTCCTCCTCTTCATAATCTATGTAAAATAATTTCTTCTCAACACACTTATGACCTTTAGTGCATTTACTATCAAAATTGTAACAAAGCCATTTTTCTCTTTTTTCTTACAATTTTTGTGGTGTCACCCTTGTAGGTTGTGGATGGCTAGGAGAAACAACATTTCCATGTTTATAGTTGTGAGGGGTAGAATTCCTTGTTTCCATAATTTTTCTTTCCACTTTTCTTGCCAACCTAAATGCCTTCTCCAATGAATTAGGTTCTTAAAGACGAACATCATGTTGAATGTTATCCTTTAAAGTCCCTATGGAGACATCAATCCTCTACTTCTCTGGAATATGATTTTCCCTTATATTCAATTTTTGAAAGTCCTCGATGTGCTCTGCCATTGAGCACTTTTGTTTCAGATTTATCAATTGGCTAAGGAAGGTGTTTCTCTTTGTATCCTCATATTGTGTTATCATTTCCTCCGTGAAAATTGACCACGTGACAAGTGGTTTACAAAAACAAATCCCTTTATACCATAAAAATTGATTCGGTTACAAATAATTAGATGCAATACATACCTTTTGTAATAGTGGTACACCATGTAGATCAAAATATTTCTCGATCTGTAATATCCAATTAACCAAATACTTACCATCAAACTTCCTCATCTCATTTTTTCTTGATTTTAGGAGCTTGATCTTGAAATGATTGTAACTTTATAATTTCAGATCTTTTAGTTCTGAAATCACAATCATATCTTGTAAAGTATTGGCAAGAATTACCACTCCTCAAACTCTCAATATAGAAGGACATATCAAGAAGAAAAAGGTTCAAGAAGTGAAAGATCACATCAAGAAAGAAGAAATGAATCCAATGATATCTTGTCATGCATTGTCGAAATTACCACTCAAACTATCAAGATAGAAGGACATATCAAGAAGAAAAATGTTTAAGAAGTGAAAGATCACATCAAGCATCAGGAAATGAATCCGACCATATCTTGTAAAGGATTGGAAGAAATTACCACTCCCAAAACTCTAAAGATAGAAGGAAATATCAAGAAGAAAAAGGTTCAAGTAGTGAAATATCACATTGAGCATCAACAACAAGTTCTCCAACTTTTAAAGGATAATGCCACTTTGGTGCAGAATCGAAGGAAACAATAGGTAGGTCAACATCGCAGTGAAAAATGTTTTGATGTAGGTGATTGGGTATTTTTACGGCTACATCTCAAGAAAGCTATTTAGAGAAGGAAATGTTGGCAATACTACATGCACTTAATAAATGGCGACCTTACCCAATGGGAAAACAATTCAAGGTAAAAATGGATCATCATAGTCTTAAATACTTTTTAGAACAAATATTATCCTTAGAAGAATAGAAAAGACGGGTCGTAGATATGTTGGGTTATGACTTTGACATCATCTATAGAAAAGCGAAGCAAAATTTTGTTGCAAATGCACTCTCAAGAAATGATGAGGATGTGGAATCATTGTTTTGTGCTATTTCTATTATCCAACCAAATTGGATAAATGAAGCAAGGGATAAATAGATGAAGGACAAAGAAGTGTGGCCACTCATTCAAAAGTTGCAGAAGATTCCAATTCAAAAAATATTGCCAAAACTTGAATAGGAACGAAAAATCATATTGGAACCTGGAGCAGTGACAGAAACAAGAACCCAATAGCTATGAAATCGATCAATTTCAAAGTATCTCATCAAGTGGAAGAACTTACCCGCTGAATATTCCAAATGGGAGGACAAGAATTTTATACATAAGCAACAAGAACTACTCAAGCGTTGAGGACAACACTTTTTGAAGGAGAGGGGCATGTTAGGCCCCTATACTACTAGTGTAACCCCTTATTGTTATAATTACAACCCCCTTATTATATTGTTGTACCCATGTAGTCCCCATATTGTTACTATTGTGCCCCATAGAAGCCCACTATTGTTATTATTGTGTCCTTACATTATTCTTGTCATGTCGGCTCTGATTATATTATGACCCCTTAGACTCGTATATATAGAAAGGAGGTATTGTCATTTGTATCATCCAAGAATTGTTCATTTGTGTAATGTAAAGGAGATTTCCTCCTTGAAGAGGCTTGTTCTTAAGGCATTGATCTATATTTTCTATCTTTTTGTGAGCTAGTTTCATAATAGTTTCAGTCCATATAGCGCTTGCTTGAATCTGCACACATGCAACTTTCTGTTGAAGGTCTCATATCCTTCCAACAACTTAATAAACACCTCTTCCTCAATCATATCATTGAGGAATGTTGTATTCACATCCATCTGATGTATCTTCCATCCAATTTGTGCTAACAATGCTAGAATATATCTAATTAAAGCGTACCTTGTTACTAGAGAAAAGGTCTAATTCTAATCAATTCTCTTCACCTAAGAGAACCCTCTGGCCACAAATATGGCCTTGTGTTTCTCCACACTCCCTATGCTGCTTGATTTACCTTGTAAAGCCATCTATAACTCACCACTGACTTGTCTGTTGGTCTTGGTACCACTTCCCAAACATTTTTTTGGGAAATGGAGTCATATTCCTCAACCATGGCATCAACCCATACTCGTTGCTACACTACTTCCTCGAATTATTATGGCTCAACATCGACACTCTTTTGCATCAAAGCCATGTAGCCATTGTATTGATCTAGTGACCTCCTCTGCCTGTGTTGTGATGTGGGTGCTCCAACATACTCTCTAACATCTTGCATCAATTTGTTAGCCTCTATGGTGCACTTCCTTCCATATATGGAATTCTCTGCATGAGTGGGTGCTTCCACTCCCTACTCCTCTGCATGTGGTTGCTCCACATCATCTTCAGGTTCCTCCTTTGGAGCTAAAATCTCCTAATCTACATGTAATTGAATCTCCCTCTCAAGGGAACATCTCATGGCCTTCTCTTCATTGAACTTCACATCTCTACGAACCAGTGTCATCCTGTTGGATGGAAATTACACCCGATAGTTGTGAGGTGTATAGTGTACCCCACAAATATGCCCAACTTAGCTATTGGCTATAGCTTTTTCTGTGCATCCTTGGTAACATGATAGTAGACTGATGAACCAAAGATCTTGAAGTGTGCCACATTTGGTTTCTTACCTACAAAAACGTGTTGTGGTGATCTTGAAGTGTGCCACATTTTGTTTCTTACCTACAAAAATGTCTTGTGGTGTAATCATACCGAGAGCTCGATGAGGACATATATTTTGCAAATAAACAATTGTGTTGCATGCTTCAACCCATAAGTGAAACGGTATACCATGATCTTTTAACATCACCCATGCATCTCCCACAATACTTTTGTTCGTCCTTTTAGCCATCCCATTCTTCTTTGGGCTATGAGATGTTATTAAATATTTTTGAATTCCTTTTGATGCACAAAAGTTCTTGAATTTATTCGACACATATTCTCCATCATCATCGCTTCTAATATATTTAAAATTCCTACCAATATCCTTCTCGAAGAGTTCTTTAATTTCACAAAATTTAGAAAATGTATGATCTTTCTTCTGCATGAAGAAAATCTAGCACTTACAAGGAAAATCATTATAAAATGTTACATAATACCTGTGCTTGGTCGTGGATATTGTCACGACTGGTCCACACACATCTAAGCAAACTCTATCAAGAATCACTTGCGCTCAACTGTCTTTATCATGAAATGAAGATTTGGTGTACTGCCCCATTGTACACCCTTTGCATGTGTCTCTCTGCTCTAGTGTACCCTTCAGAAGTCCTGTATAAATTTATTGGATGAGTTTCAAAGCACCGTGGCGCAAGAGACCCAATATTCTATGCCACAACTCACTGAAGTATCAGCTTTGCACCTTCTATTATTTTCTTCTCAAAGCAAAATAGTCTTCTACATCTAATTTGTAGAGGTTTTCACACAAACCCCAATCCACTTCACTATCCCGAGGTTATGTGATCCAAAAATGGATCCAGGATAAACCTCTAAGTCTAAAAGACTTCATGCCAAATGGTACTTATCCTTTGTAAATTAGAGGAAAATGAATGTCACAAGCTCCTCTAAAAAATAGTCTCATTGTCAGGATCCCTCCATCATGAATCCAACGCAACTTAAATGGGCGAAAACAGAATTCAGATGGGAAAGCTATCATAAAATGAAGCTACCCTTTTTCAAAGGAAAAAGAGGCAAAATCCCTTGCTAAATAGATCTAAAAACCCTCTAAGTCTTCCAAATCTCCATAAAGGGTGAGACCAACGAGAGAGGAGAATTCTTGGACTTATCACATTACACTATCAAGCCTTAAAAAAAACATAAGAAAACCATGAGAAAACAATGAAAATGAACCTAATCGGAGGTCAAAGGAATGGCTGCACAAGGGTCGTCAAATATGGCCAATCAATGGTTCATATCTGATCGGCATATCGCATTGGTGGTGATCAGTGGGTCAGAGAAGAGGCATACCATGATGGACCGGGGTGATGTGATGGAGCGATTGACGAAATCGGCGAATCGCCATCGACGAACAATGGAGCAGCCATATTATATGTATATATGCGATAGTCCGACTGCGATCGCCGATATCGATGGATCAACGTCGGTGATATGAAAGGGGAAGACAAAGGACCGTTGCGACTAGCAATGCGATATGGCTAGACCCGATAGTTTTCTGGAATGGAAACATATATATATTTTGAAATCCGCCAAATGTGATTTTTAATGTATTCCGCCTGTTTCGTTTATTAAATGAAAAACAAAGGGGCAGACCAATTGTGATTGCGATAAGTGATCCCCAAGAGGACTCGATAGGGATATAAAATAGGATTATAAAACTTTGAAGTATGGAATTGTGTGTTCTGCGGATTTTTCCCATGTGTTTGCCGCGTTTTCTTGTGTAGCAAAAAATGACTGTTCCAAAAGAATTTTAAGCACCGATTTCCCTTTCTGTTACCAAATAGATGGCATCCATCCCAGGAATCGTTTAGCAATGATTGCTAACGGTCAAAGGAGGAAAATGAAGGGATAGTGGCTAGAATACCAAGAGCCTGGAAAGGAAAAACAAACGAGTAGCACCGAATTCGCTTTTAAGCCATGAAATGTCAAAGACAGAGGGCTACTTTGTTGTTGAGGGGTTTGTTAATCCTTGAGGGGTTTTTTGTGGGAGCGGAAGCCAAAGAGGAAGTTGAAGCCAAAGGGACAACGCAGAAGCCAAGGGAGTCACTTGAAGTTCAAGTGAAAATCCCAAAGAGAGTTGTAAATAGCTAGAGGGCCAAAGAAGCTAGAGCGAAGAGCCAGAAAGCCAAGAGCCAGAGCCAAAGAGCCAAGAATCAAACCCAAGAGCCTGAACCAGAGCCAAAGAGCCAGAGCCAGAGCTAAGAGCCCAAACCAAGAGCTAAAGAGCCAGACCCAAGACCCAAGACCCAAAAGCCATAGCTTCAAGAGCCAGAAGAGATAAAAAGGTGTCTGAACCCAGTGTTTATGTGTAGAACAGTAGGAGTTGAGCCAAAGAGGTTGTAAAAAGACTTACACCATAATCCCATAGAGCCAAGTCAAATTGACAAGAGCTCACGGACACGTATCCCAAGAGTTGTGGGTGATCCAAATTAATATTGTTGTTTATGTGTTTGCTTTATTGCCACATTATATCTATTGCTTTCGTTACTGTTATATGCATTTATATATCAATTTTAGCACATTAATTTACAACACATACTCAGTTTAAAAAAAATACAATCATACACCCATGTTTTCAAGATTTTCTTAATTTCGCATTGGTTAATCATTAAAGACTTGGGAATATTCAAGCTTTGGAAGTGGGAGAGGTTGTTGTGAGCTAGACAAGAAGCATAAGAGCCCCATTTTCAGATCAAGTGTTATCAGACCTTAAGTTTGATTAACCACACCTTTAAGAAGGTTATATTAAAATGCTTGATTGACAGAGAAAACATTGCTTGTCTGAAAAGTGTTTGAATAGCAAGAGGCTAATTGTATGCTTTTTTTGCAGACTGACTATTGTTTAAGTTTGCAGAGGCAAAGAGAAATATATTGACAGCTTAGTCCAGGAAGGACAAGAAGAAAGAAGAAGTCATTGGCATAATGACAACTTCTACGAATGAGTCCTTGAATTCTTCTCTCTTCACAAGACTCTTTGATGAAGACATGAAGGAAGAATTGTCCACCATGATGGATATGGTGAGAGAAATGTATGAGGATGGAAGAAAGAGTAGCATGCTTAGAAAGCAGTTGAATTCTATGAAGGAAGAGAAGAAGTTGCTTGTTGAAAAATTGCAGGAAATGTAGAGGCAACTTCGTATTGCAAATATGAACCTGAAGAGGATGCATGAGTTGGAAACAGAACTCTTTGTTGCCAAAGAAGTCTTAGTCAAGTACCAGCTTGAATAAGAGTTAAGCCATCCCAATTTGTCTTCAAAGTCCTCTAAGAATGCTTGTGTTGGTTCTTTTGCGAAACATACTAAAGGCATAGGTTCCAAGCTAATGTCCAAGATGTCCTATGAATGAAAGGGCTTGGGAAAGCATGCACAAGGTATTCTTGAACCAATAATGGTTGAGGAAAGGCCTAAATATTTGGGTCTTGGCTATGAACAATCTTATGGAGAGAATTAAAAAACTGACATGAAATCCATTGAAACATTCCAAGGAGTTTTATTTCATGTCCTCTACCTCAGAAGTGTGAAGGTTGTATCCAATAGGAAAACAATAGCTTGAAATATCAACTACAGGATGCAGGTGTTCAGAAGCACACACTTGAACCAGAGAGTTGGGGAGACTCTAACAGCCTTGAAGAGTTTGATGGTGTTCCAAAGGGATCCACTTCTTTATTTTCTTCACCTCCTCATGAAGGTAATAAAGGTGGATGAGGTAGGTATAAATCTGGTTCTGAACACATTCCTTTTGCTTTTGCAAAGCATGATGAATTTCAACATATGTATGGGAAAATAGTTGCATGTTCCTTTTGTGGTTTTTCTAGATGTTGGAAGAAAATGGCCACACGCAGGAAGCAGAAGAAGGAAAAGAAGCAAGAATCCAAAGGTCCATTGGACAAGGAAAATCATGCTATCAAGAGGATGCACATGCAGTGCACTTACTGCCATAATAAAGGACATCTTGCCACAAAGTGTTGGACACTGAATCCAACAATTCTTCAACTAAAGCTGAAGAAAGTGGAAAGAGGCTATGGTAGAAATGGAAGTGAAGATTCCATGAATAATGTGTCTCAAAATGATTCAAATGTTGATGTTGATGTGCAAGCAAAGGGTAGTACCTTTGAAAGGGATTGGTAAGGAATAATTAGAGTTCTTATCCAATTAAAATTGCATGTCTATTGATGCATCTACATTATATTTCATTTCAGCTTCGAAAGTATAGTGTACTTAAGTGAAAGTTGAGGGATGAAATGCATGCATTGAATGTGATGCCATGCTGACTTGAAAGAAGTTAACTTGGTCTCCAAATGGAGATAATGATGAAAGTTTCATCTTTTGAAAAAGAGTCCTAATGGTCTTTTTCAACATGCTTGACTTGAAGGGTCATTTGTTTAAAGGCATTTTTTGTGGGCTTGTTATCTAGTCCATCATTTGTATGCAGATGTAAGACATGGAGGTGTTCACAAGCTATGAAAATCTGTTTCTTTTGTTGAAGCAAGAGTTTAGTCCATCCAGTTTTTGTCTATATGCATGTTGTTGTTAATAGTTGTTGTTAGCAGCTTGTCAAATAGGTACAAATGAAATTTTTGTGGAGCAGATGTACTTCACACTTGTTTGAGCCACTTTGGATCAATGATCAAGGCAAAAGAAGCTCAAACCACCTTCTATGGCCATTTCAATAGAAGTTCTACAGGAAGGCAATGAGGAAGACAGTTCTTCTCAGGAAGACCAGCCCATCCAAAGGAGGGAAGTGGTCAGAAAATTTGGTTCAGAGGCACTATGCAAAGGCAAGTGTAGGGATGCTTAAAGAAGAGGGTGAGTCACTCTCATTTATTGTTCAGATCAGTATATCAGTCTTTTGGAGACCAAAAGTTCTTTCAATGGGAAGGCGTGATCCAAAAATGGATCTTGGATAAACCTCTAAGTCTAAAAGACTTCATGCAAGAGGTGAAAAGTGCCAAATGGTACTTATCCTTTGTAAATCAGAGGAAAATGAAAGTCACAAGCTACTCTTAGAAATAGTCTCATTGTAGGGATCCCTCCATTCTGAATCCAACACAACTTAAATGGGCGAAAACAGACTTCAGATGGGAAAGATATCATAAAATGAGGCTGCCCTTTTTCAAAGGAAAAAGAGGTAAAATCCCTTGCTAAATGGGTCTAAAAACCCTCTAAGTCTTCCAAATCTCCCTAAAGGGTGAGACCACCAAGAGAGGAGAAGTCTTGGACTTATCGCGTTAAACTATTGATCCTTAAAAAGAAACATGAGAAAACCATGAGAAAACAACGAAAATGAGCCTAATCAGAGGTCAAAGGAATGGTTGCACAGGGGCCGTCAGATTTGGCAGATCAACGGTCCAAATCCGATCGGCATATCACATCAGCGGTGATCGGCGGGTCAGAGCAGAGGCATGGTGCAATGGACCGGGGTGATGCGATGGAACGATCGCCAAAATTGGCGGATCACCATCAGGAAACAATGGAGCGCCCATATTATATGTATATGTGTGATAGTCTGACTGCGATCGGTGATATCAGTGGTTCTGCATCAGCGATACGAAAGGGGAAGCCAAAGGGCCATTGCAACTATCGATGCGATATGGCCGGACTCGATAGGGTTCCGAAATGGAAACATATATATTTTGAAATCCACCAAATGCGATTTTTAATGTATTTCGCCTATTTCGTTTATTAAACGAAAAACAAAGGGGCAGGCCAGTTACAATTGCGATAAGCGATCCCCAAGCAGACTCGATAGGGATATAAAATGGGATTATAAAACTTTGAAGTCCGGAACTGTGTGTTCTGTGGATTTTTCCCGTGTGTTTGCAACATTTTCCTGTGTAGCAAAAAACGACTGTTCCAAAGGAATTTTAAGCACTAATTTCCCTGTCCGTTACCAAATAGGTGGCATCCATCCGAGGAAGCATTTAGAAATGATTGCTAATGCTTAGAGGAGGAAAATGAAGGGACAATGGCTGGAAGACCGAGAGCCTAAAATGGAAAAACCAATGGGCAGGGCCAATTTGGCTTTTAAGCCATGAAATGTCAAGGACATAGGGTTGTTGGGTTGTTGAGGGGGCTATTATTAATCCTTGAGCAGTTTACTGCGGGAGTAGAAGCCAAAGGGGAAGTTGAAGCCAAAGGGATAGCGCAAAAGCCAAGGGAGTCACTTGGAGTTCAAGTCAAAAGCCTAAAGAGAGCTGTAAACATCCAAAGGGCCAAAGAAGCCATAGTGGAGAACCAGAAAGCCAAGAACCAGAGCCAAAGAGCCAAGAGCTAGAACCAGAGCCAAAGAGCTAGAGTCAGAGCCAAGAGCCAAAATCCAAAGCTTCAAGAGCCAGAAGAAATAAAAAGGTGTCTAAACCCAGTGTTTATGTGTAGAATAGTATGAGTTGAGCCAAACAGCTTGTAAAAATACTTACACCATAATCCGAGAGAGCCAAGTCAAATTGACAAGAGCTCACGGAGGCGTAGCCCAAGAGTTGTGGATGAACTCCAAATTAATATTGTTGTTTATGTGTTTGCTTTATTGTTTCATTATATTTGCTTCTTTATTTACTGTTATATGCATTTATATATCAGTTTCAGCACATTAATTTACAACACATAATTAGTATAAAACAAATACAAGCATACACCCATGTTTTCTATCTTTTCTTAATTCCACATTGGTTAATCATTAAAGGCTTGGGAATATTCAAGCTTTGGAAGTGGGAGAGGTTCTTGTGAGCTAGACAAGAAGCTTAAGAGCCCCATTTTTATATCACTATGTGACAAAACAAAGCCTTTCCCTTGCTAAATATCACATCGTAGCCATGGTCCTCTAACATGAAAACTCAAACAACATTCTTCTTCAAACCCGTAACATACATGAGATATTTTAATGTGAGAGGAGAACTAGACTCCCTCTAAAAGGTAACAGTATCCATCTTGGTTGCACTATACCTCCCATCATCTCCCATCTCTATGTGCATCTAGGGGTCCTTCTCCTCCAAGTCACTGAAGAACTCCTTGTCGTTAGTCATATGGAATGAGGCACTATTATCTAGGTACCACACACTACCCATCTCCAATGTCACCACGCAAGAAACGAGGGTGAAATCCAACTAAAATTGTGAAGAAAGATATTCACCTATCGTTCCTCCTAAGAGCATCTTACCAGCCTTATTGTGTAGGCACTTTGTGGCATAATGTCCTAGCTCGTGAGAGTGAAAAAATTTAATATTTGACATTTTTTTCTTCTTGTCACCTTGACTGGAATCTGATTTGGAATGGGATGACTTCCCCTTCCCTTTCTTTTCCTTTCCAACTAAGGCGCAATTCTCCTCATAATCATGATTGGATGCAGATCCATCTCTGGTGTTCCTTTGAATCTCTTCTTGTACCAAGTCGAACCACAATCATTCCCACTCTAGTAGCCTCTCCCTCCCATTAAATAATTCCTAGTAGTTGTGCCATCTCTTAGGAAGGCCTAGAAGTGATAGGCTCACCAAATTGTCTCCAAAAATTGCAAAAATGACACTTCCAAGCTAATCTTGACATTGGGTGAACTTGGAAAAGTACTTTAGTATTGAGTCTCCCTTCTCCATCTTGATCTTTTTGAGCTTTTCCTTCAGTGTCAACCTCCTGTGGTCACTTCTATTTTGAAACAGGTATCTTAAGGCCTTCCACATTGCAAACAGATTTTCCTTACCATGGAGGTTTGAGACAATATGATCTTGAACTCCTTATAAGATAATAGTTCTCACCTTTGCCACACATTTTTTCCACTCTCCCATATCCTCAGCCTCAACTGGCTTAGGAATATCCTTGTCTATAAATTCCTTAAGCCCGTTATCTTCCAACACCGCCTCCATCCTATCCTTCCAAGAAATATAATTCGAACTACCCTAAAGGGCATATTCAAGTCTCAATCTGTAGAAAGACATCATGTAGGCTCTAAAGTATTATACTACAAATTCAATTTCTCCTGCAAAATACAAACTCATATTCTCCTCTTCTATAGTGATTTCAGCCCCGATACCATATGTAAATTCCTTGTAGATTCAAACTGCATATTGTAATATGTTGAAATAATTGACTTGAATCGACTCTACTCATCAGCGAAAACAATAAACGATCGATGAAATAACAAAGCATATAAGATAAATAATTCAATCACACATAACACAACGATTTTCTAGGGAAAGCCACAGCTAAAAAATCCTTCTATTTGTATATTGCATTAATAAAAAAATGTGAGAAGATCACAATGCTTTTCTCAAGCCCGATCAACCTCTACACTATCTCTATCTATCTCACCACTTCCCAGACAAGCTCAAGCCAATACTTAGCCAATATCTTTCTTTGCCAAGTCCCTATTTCCTTGTGATGTTCCATTGGGAATTAGCCTATATTTAATTGTAAAATTCCACAATTACGAATTTCACAATCCTCATAGGCCTTCCTCTGATTAGATGCACCATATGTACAATTCAGATGATTAAACAACCGATAATACATTGTCCTTCAACTCCAATTTCAACTGGGCCTTTCTCTGATCTAACATGCATGTGTTAATTATGAGTGAATCATCAATTAACTAGTTGAACACATGAAGCAACACCCCACTATCTGACCTCCTACTAGTTTTTCCATCAGTTGAAACTAGTTTAATTGAGTCTAACTCTGTTAAACTGAATTAATTAATTGCAACTCAAAATAAACTCAACTAGGACTCCTATAAAGTAGGAGGCACTCTACATGACTTAAATTATACCCTCAACTCAAATTAATTGAGCCAACTAAGTCAAATTAACTTAGTTAACTATTACAAGTTGTCATGAGATGTGGAATTACAATTTAATTCCTAATTTAATTCAAGAACAAAATTAAATTAGGATTTTCTTGTTGCATTTTGAACATTCACCTTAAGCAACCCCAATGCTAAAACAACGAAATTGTTAATTATGAAAATTAATATTTCTAACTTCACCTCGATTTTTATTAGAAACTCTCATATAAAACATGTTTAACTCTAAGATGAGGATAAAACAATATTTATTGCTAACCATCCTAATATTTTAATACTACTATCAATTATAATATCAATTATAAAATTTTGATTATAATATTGTTAATAAAATTATTATTAAAATTAAAAAAATAGTTTATAATATAAAATATTATTTTTTCCTGAATTTAATTAAAATTGTTTTGCAATATTTCTTTTTATAAATGCTATAATTTATAGCATTTAATTTATGGTTAGTTTAAAAAGAAATGTTTATTAAACCATTTGAGTTAAAAGCCTTTAAAAACCTTTGGCTTAGAAAATATTATATTAAAATAACATAAAAAAATTATTTATATTAATATCTCTAATAACTAAAAACTTAAAATTAAAAACGAAAAACAATTACATTTCACATATTTAAATATTATATCATAATTTTAGTTGGAAAATAGCAATAGAACAGGCCTCTTTAGGACTGCCCCTGCTGGCTGAATACTAAGGCCTTGCCCGAGAACTAACCTAAAAATGGAAAAACCCTCCCAGTCTTGAACCTGGAACATGATTCCTTTTCTGAAATTAAAATTTTCAAAGATTCCATCTCGCTACCCCATCAGAGGTGGAGGGACTGTTTTGGGGCTACCCGAAACGGCTAGGCTCATGAACTAACCCTCCAACCTGCCTCGGTGTTTCATATGATAACACGATTTATGGGTATTGGAAAGTCTAGACAACTCGTGTCAAACAAATTTGTTGATTAGAATTTTATTATTGTTGAATACATCTCAATTTGATAATTATATGGCTGGGATGGCTTTAATATAACCCAGATTTATATGATTTTTTTGAATGCTTATAACATAAATTTCTTTATATATAAAGAACACTTGAACCCTATTTCTGGTATTCAGTATGTCATTGGTTACATGGCATTCTAATTTTGAATTTTTTTTAATGATATTTTTAAATTTTCACATTACGTACTATAGAAATACAAATTATACTAATTTGTCATAACTTTAATACAATGTTTTATAACTTAACTATAAAGTAATATTTTAATTTGTAAGTATTATTAATACTTTCCAGTAGAAAGGAGTGTTTAATAAATTTAGTGTTCTAAATTGCTTTCATAAATTATCAACCGAGGTTTGTAAGCTGATGAAGTGTAGTGCACTATATGTGCTTACTTAACCCTTCTTACTTCATTGTTTTTGTATTTTTATATTGTTTTAGGGGTTTTGATCTTTGATTCCTAATGATCTACAATCTGGACTATGAGAAACTACATCTAAACTTCCTAATGGTGAACCAAGAGCTAAAACTAGTTAAAATCTAATTTAAAGGAAGAAAAAATATAACATCTGTCCTATCTTATCATTAATCCTAAGTCATGAATATAATTCTTAAAATTAAAAGGTGAAGTTGTAATGCATGTTGAAATAAATATAGAAAATCAAATCAACTGAAGTACTTCTAGTTACTCTAAACTTCAATTTTGAAAAATAACCTTCTTGAGATGGAATACAAGCAACTTTCTGTACTTTATGATTTAGAGAACTAAATGAAAATATCCAGAAGGTAACTGATTGATTTCAACTATTGTGTGAAGTAAATGTTTAACCATTTAGTTTAGGATGGGTATCAACTTGAAATGGCGATCAAAAAAATTCATTAACACAGTGTATTGACAATATGAACTAGAAAAAAAATAACAAAACAGTGAGTAAACTAGTCAACAATGCATTCTCATTACTTCAACCTTACTCTGTTTAGAAACAAAATTGTTTCCTTTCATGAAATGTGTTGAAGAAACAAGACCGCACAATTGAGTTTTAACATTATGCTATTGATCAAAACTAAAATAAATCAAACTAAAAGAAATCAACATAAGTTAGAGATACTACTAAAAGCAAATGGTGAAATTAAAACTAAACAGAAACGAATGGAAAGAAAACCTCCTTCAATGCAGGGGCCCTAGGCAACTCAGTGGGTTGAGCTACTAACTAATTGAAAATGCTCTTTCAAATCATTGGTCAACATGATTTTATATTATAGATAGGAACAAAGTCCAAAAATACAAATCTGGAAGTCTGAACTTAATACATCAAATTCTTTGAACCCCTCTCGGTTCTGTACAACCAGTATTTAAAAGGAAATAATAATAACTGTCTTTGAGGAAAACTAGCTGCAGGTGGCCTATACATATTACAACAGGACTACGTAAATGGTTGATCAACTACAGGTGACTTGAATTCGAGTGAGATGGTTGCAACATAATCATTAACACTGGTGGCTGATCTGAGTTAATGCTACAACAGAACTGCTGGATTTACTGATTAACCACAAAAGAGTAGACGGAGAGTCCTATTGCTTCTAGGTATCATATGATTGACTCCACCTTTGACTATGATCTTGAGCTTGCTTTCTTATTGATCTGGGCTGAGTGACTAGAATAGGATCCATGTGGAGACGATTCTAGAGCTGCCCATGTGGCTAGATTCTTCATTTGACACCTGGAACCTGTCAGACCATGGAAGTAGCTATGGAATACACAGTTAGCTGCAGAATAGGCTACGTTCTGTAGCTAATTTGCAAAAAATTATTCAAATAGAAAAAACATAAAAATATAACATGTCAATCATTTAATGCCCTCCTTAAAGCGAAACCTATCATTTATCATTCATGGAGATCTGTAATCTTATGGAAAAGCAAGAGAAAGAAGTGAGAAAATTTGTGAAGGAGAGGGTAATTCTGAGGTTCAACATACCCCCACTGCAAAATCATTGCATGTCCTCATGCAATTTGTCAAAAATGTGAATTTTTCTTTCCTACTGCATTTGCTTAGACACTTCTGGGTTTCTTTAGAAGAATCCTGTATTTAAGGTTGACGATTGTTCTATTCAAGCTTCTATTCTTCCTCTTCAACTTCCTATTATTCTTATACCATAGCCCTAGATGCATAACTGTATTATCATAAATAGCCTTATCCAATTTACTTTGTTCCCTCAAGGTTTCATTTTCTTTCTTGATATGTCTGTTCAATATCTCTAACTCATAGATTTCCTGTTTGAGAGAGTCAATTAGAGGTTCTTGTGGATTGACAGAGGGTTTTGGATTAACAAAGGATTCTAGATCCATTGAGGCACTTTTCTTCTCCAGTGATTCTATATAATCATATATTTGTTGTTGGATTGGGTCTATTCTTGGAGATTCTCTGCTGACACTGCCTTTGAAATAATGTTTAGGAGAATTTTGAGGACTGTGTGCAAATGGAACATTATCAGGAGATGGTACTGAGGTTTCTTCTTCTAAATTTATGAACTTTTTTCCTTTTGATGATATCTTCTTTACCATACCTTGGAGTATAGAGCTCCTTCTAAGTTGTAGAGGGCTTATGTTCTCCTCTTTTGTACCCTTTTTCTCCTTTCTTATCTTTTCTTTTCTCTTGATTTGTTTCCTAATCTATGTCAATTCTTCGGAGATTAATTTTTCATCATCTTGTTGTAATGAAGAATCAAGTTTGTTTCCAGTGGTTTCACCAGCTTTCTTTTTCATCTTCCCTTTTTGTTTGATTTGTTCTCTGATCTCTATCAATTTTTCAGAGACTAGCTCTTCATCATTTTTCTGCGTTGAGGGTTTGGGTTTGCTTTGAATGGTTATACCGGTCTTCTTTCTCCTACTCCTTCTAACGTTACCCTCTTTAGGTGACTCTGGTGCCTCTTGGAAATAGTTTCTTATCAGGAAATTTTCCCAAGTATCTATTATTCTTTTCAAATGAAACTCAACCAGTATCTTTACCAATCCATGATGGTACATGGTTGTGTCTATGAATTCTATTTTCTTCTATGCATTTGAAGCCATCCTTCTTAAATTGTTTAACAAGAAGAAAGGGAGATTGATTTCTCTATTTTCTAGAAAGTTCATCAATAAACGTATATGGTAGACATACATGCACCCGAATCTCCCCTCATAGGTAATGAATTTCTGTAATATCAAAAGCATGCTTCTCCATTTACTTTTAAGTGCTGAAATAGGAATTCATTTTCTAAACACAGAGATATCCATACCTGGGTTCCTGGGGATTACTTTCCATGATTCACTGTGGAATTCCTTTTTTTTGAACCATCTTTCACCATGTCTTGGTAGTTTTGTAGCCTCTGTTATGTAGGATTCTATTACTGCAAACTTAATGTCTCAAATTTCTACTTTTGTACCATCTAATGATCTAGAAAAAGATTTTATGATCACTTTATGGAAGCCATCAAATTTTTCAATGAAATTGTGCCATCCAGCTTTCTGCAGCATTTCCTTGAGTTGTGCATATCCCTTCATATATTTTACTCCTACTGGCTCTGTCCCGACAATGAGTCCCATGACTTCTATTTCGTAAAATTTCTTAACCTTCATAATTACTCTCCTATTCTATGAAATGGACTGACTCTGGGTATGGTGAAAAGGAACTACGGGTTTGCGTGGAATAAGTAGATGGTGAGGGTTTGAAGAGACGTGGATAAGTTGGTCGCATTGTAGACATGATCATTAACAGATGGAGTTATTAGGGATTGTTTAGGTATAGAGTATGGGGAGTGTAGCGGAGATGTGGTATAATGAAGTTATTATGGACCGTTTGGTACCAAGTATGGAAGATGTGGTGGAGATGTGGTATGATGACGTGGTAGTCAAATCAAATGATGACTCGTTAGGGAGACACATGATTATTCATATTATACATGCCTTGTGTTTTTAACTTGCTCTTTGAAATAAATTTTGCATTTTACCTTTAGAACTTAACCTTTTTCTTGATAACTCTTTTGGTGTTGATCCGTAGGTACCTTTTAGCATGTTTTCTCTCCAAAACTTGATTCTTCAATTTCCTTCATTCATGGTTTATTTGTGAGTTGTACAATTGTGCGAGAGCTGATAAGTAAGTTGTAGCTGCAAAAGAAGATTAGTTGCAGAATGGAATCAACTGCAGAATGCGAAAAGAAGGAAAAGTGAAGTATGGCTTATGGAATATGAGTGCAAAAATGAAATGGAAATGGGTTATGACAGTGAGATGGAATGAGATGTAAAATAAAATGGGAAATAGGGTGAAATGGAGTAAAACTGTAAAAATAAAATGTAAATGAAATATGACAGTGAGATGAAATGGACCTGTAAAATAAAATGAAAACAGAATGAGATGGAATGAGACTATGAATTTGCAGATTCTAAACTACAAATGAATGTAGCTTTTTGTCACTACTTATTACATAAAGGAAATGGAAAATATAGGATGTTAGAAATCTCTGATTTTCACCCTGTATTTTTTGTATAAGTATGCCAATCAATGATTGGTTTTCAAACTCATACAATTTAATTTATTTTTATTTTTATTATTTTTATATTTTTTTCATTTTTTTTAGGAAAAGTAAAGGCTAAGTTAGTGGAGAATAAGAATTCTTCTTCACTAACTTCATTTCAGAGTTATTTTAGAAAATCTTAATGAACTCCTCTTTTGAAATTGGTTTTTGATATATCTTCAACCGATGACCATTCACAAGAAGATGCATTTTGCTTCCATCTATTGTTCTTATTCTTACTGCTCTGTTATTAAAGACTTCTTCAATCTCATATGGCCCAAGCCAGTGACTCTGAAACTTCCATTGAAAATCTTTGAATTTTGAATAGAACAAAAGTGACCAATCTTCTGCTTGAAACTTCTTCTCCTTGATATATTTATTATGCCATTTAGCCCTTTGTGGTTGAACTATACTGGTTCTTTGAACTGCATCTTGCTTGATTTCATCAAGCTCATTGAGTTGCTCCAATCTATGTTTTTGTGCCTCTGATAAATCCAGTCCCAATTGGACTGCCATATTGAAGGTTTTGATTTAAAACTATATAGGGAAGAGAAATTGTTACCCATAAACAAGTTCATAGGGTGTGTGTCCCGTTACATTCCTCCATGTAGTTCTATAAGCCCATAAGGCTTCAGGAAGTCTTTCTGCCCAATCTCTTCTATGTAGATGCACAGTCTTAGTGAGAATTCCTTCAATCACCTTATTTGTAGATTCAACTTGATCATTTTCTTGCGGATGATAGGGGTAGTTTTCCTATGTTTGATCTTGTAATCTTCCACAAGACTTTTCACCATTTTAGATGTAAATTGAGATCCCTGATCTGTCACAATTTCTCTTGGAACACCAAAACGAGTGAAGATGTCCTCAAAAATAAAATTAAATACAGATTTTTCATTAGTGAAAGGTAATGCTTTAGCCTCTACCCATTTAGTGACATAATCAATACATACCAATATATACTTCTTTTGCTTAGATGGGGGATTAATTGGTCCAACAAAATCAAAGGCCCATTTTTTAAAAGTTTTAATGAGTACCTGAATTTGTAGTGGAATTTCATTTGAAAAAGTAGGTTTTCCTACCCTATGGTAGTTGTCACACCTCTTGACATATTCTTTGGCATCTTTGAAGATGGATGGCCAATAATATCTTAAAGAAAGGATTTTATAGGTTTTCCTCTTGTCAGCAAAGTGTCCACCACACGGTTCATCATGACATGCCTTAAGAATCTTAGGCATTTCATCTTCCCTAACAAGTCTTTTGATCATGAGTTCTGGAGCTGTTTTATAAAATTCATTAGTGATCCATGAGTATCTTGCACTTATTTGAATGATTTTTCTTTTCTCTCTAGGAAACAAATGTGAAGGCAATTTCCCCGTGACTAAGTAATTGGCAATATCTGCAAACCAAGGGGTCTGAGTAGTCACTTCAAAAAGATATTCATCATGAAACTTATCTTCAACCGGAGTGTCATCTTTGATATTTTGAATTCTAGACAAGAAATCAGCAACTGTGTTTTGTTTTCCAGGTCTATCTAGCATAGTAATATTGAATTCTTGCAAGAGTAATAGACATCTTGTAACTCTGCCATTATTAATAGGTTTATTCATTAAGTATCTAATTGCAGAGTGATCTATATGAACAAAGGTTTCATAGCCTGTTATATAATGTCTGAACTTGTTGATGGCATGAACAACAGCTAAAAATTCCTTTTCAGTTATAGTATAATTAACTCAGTGGGAGTCAAATTCTTACTTGTATAGTAGATGGCATAGGGAATCAAATATTTTTGTTCTAATATAGCTCCCAGAGCTGTATCTGAAGCATCTATTGAAATGTGAAAAGGTAGTTTCCAATTTTGACCTCTCAAGATGTGTGCTTCAGAAATTCTTGCTTTTAAAGTCTCAAATTATAATTGGCAATGAGGATTCCAGTTGAATTCACAATCCTTTGTGAGTAATTTGAAGAGTGGGGATGCAATTTTAGTGAAATTTTCTATAAATCTTATATAGTATCTTGTAAATCCTAGAAAACTTCTAATATCCTTTTGACATTTTGGAATTGATAATTTAGAGATAACTTCAACTTTAGATTTATGAAATTTAATTCCATCTCCTGAAATGTGATGTCCTAAAACAATCCCTTCTGTAAACATCATAAAACATTTTTCATGGCTTAGTGAAAGGTTTGCTTCCTTACATCTTTGAAGAACTTTTTCCAAATTTTCCAAAGCTTCTTCAAATGTATTCCCATAGACTGTAAAGTCATCCATATATACCTCTACACAATCATGTATTAGATTAGAAAAAATTCCTAGTACTGCTCTTTGGAATGTTACAGGTGCATTACATAATCCAAAAGGAAGTAATGGGTAGGCATAGGTTCCCCATGGAAAAGTAAATGTGGTTTTATTTTGATCTTGAGGTGCCACTTGAATTTGATTATAACCACTAAAACCATCCAAGAATGAGAAATATTTCTTACCTACTAATGTATCTAACACTTGATCTATAAAGGGCAAAGGAAAATCATCTTTAAGGGCAGATTTATTCAATTCTCGATAATCAATGCATACCCTTCATTTACCAATATTTATAGGAACAATCACTAAATGGGAAACCCATTAGCTGTCTGAAATTAGGTAAATGAAGTTTACATTCAGCAGTTTTTGCAGCTCTTCTTTCAAAATTTCCCTAAGATTTGGATTCATCCTTCTTTGAGGTTGTCTGATAGGTTTACAATTTTCCCCAATGTAGATGTGATGTGTACAAGTCTTAGGATTAATTACTTTCATGTTGTTGGGCATGGAATCCCCCCATAGCATGTTTTGGTGCTCAAAGCCAAAGTTTTGGTCAAGGGTGTTGTAAAAATCTGTGAATTGTGGGCACGGAGCGCGAAGTAGAGGTTAAGTCATAGGGTTGTCCACCCTAAAATAATGTAATGTAATGTAAAATCATGTCATCCTACCCATGGTCCACGAACCATGGGATTGTATAAATAGAGCGAGGCTCTAAGTTGTAGAGGTAGTTAATAATAGACAGTAGCGAAGGAATGGTTCGAGCTTAGAGTAGAATTCTAAGTGTCTTGGGTTGTAGTAGTAGGAAGAGGCTCTGCAGCTAAGTGCGCAGAGGCCTATTAGAGTCTGCAGCTGAGTGCATGGACCCCTACAGCTGAGTGCATAGTGTGGAGTCGACTCTATAATCGAGGCAGAAAGCTAATAAAGAGAAGTTTATCCTAATTCTATAAATCTAGTCTTGAATCTTTATTCTGTTGTTATGTATTACTTTTACTCTGATTATTTACTGCGCACAGTTGAGTAAATGCTTGTATGGTTCATAATATTTATATATGAAAACAATCTAAGTAATCAGCTAACAGTGCATAAGTAGGAAAGATTTGGGTAAATAACAAGGATCGCGCTGTAAATAGGATTGTGCGAAGACAACATCGCAGGTTGCGAGGTGCCCACTAGTGTGCATAGCGCAGTGAGCACGAAGGTTGGACCGCGTACCAATCCCAACATATCAGACATCCCCAGGGTGCGGAAAACTGGTTCTAGCACCCTCCCATACTACTTCGGGTGAGACCTCAGTCCGTGTTCAGTGGACTATTGTTTAAAGGGCCAGTAGTACCGGGATTTGCTTAGCTAAATTACCTTTGAACCTGGGATAGGCCCATAGAAGCCAACAAATGGTTTAGTTGTTGGGACTGGGATCTGCATAAGGGATTTCTGATGTCGTGCCACTAGAACCCTACAAAGAAAGAAATTGAAGAGTTGTTGGACAAGAATATTCGCGAGTTCATGGCACAGGAAAACAAAAATCCATGAGATATCTGAGGAATAATGGTTGGATTGCTACTTGTACATTGAAACCCCCGAAATTTTCTTTTCATATTTTCCGTCTAGGCTATATGAGTGGATCACAAAGTTAGCAGATAGCCAGGGAAGGTGTAGGGTCGACAAACCAATAGTGTCGACTCTGGAACTAGTGCATAGACTAGAAGCCTCAGAAGATAAGATAGCGTGAGCTGTGGACCACTGGTGTGACCAAATAATAGGAGGATTTATCAATAAGTTTGCGGTAGACACGACCGTCAGCTACAGTGAGGCCGAGTGATGTTTTCTTAAGGGACCGCGAGGTAAGTATCTTAAATCTTTGAACACTTGCATTAAGATGATATTGTGTGAAAAGCAGGTTATGTGAATAAATTAATGTTTGGGACTACGTGAAGCAGAAAGATCTACAGAAGCGGAAGTAGTGAAGAATTAGAAAATAGTCCCTTAATTTCACCCTCGCAGAAGAGCGTGGACAAGCTCGCGAAGGCTTCTCCAAGAAGCGCAGTCAGTTTGATAAGGCATCGAATTCCGTGTTTACCACCTCCACCCACACTGCCACCTGCTTCACCGCCATCACCTCCATCTCCAGTCACTCCACCTCCACCACCTTCACAATTCAGTATGGCGAGTTCGATAAAACTACCAGTATTCAAAGGAGTAGGTAATGAAGATCTGGACCAATTATAGTTCGTAGTAAGAGTAGTATGGGAAGAACAGTGCATCATGGATGATAATATTAGAAAGGCTACGCTGGTGAGCGCACTGCAGGATCACGCATTAACGTGGTATATCAAGAATTCTAATGACCACCCAAACACAGGAATTGCAGAGA
The DNA here is from genome assembly GCA_031772625.1 of Pinus tabuliformis. NCBI lineage: Eukaryota > Viridiplantae > Streptophyta > Pinopsida > Pinales > Pinaceae > Pinus > Pinus tabuliformis. The sequence continues at coordinate 664,686,611 of CM062805.1, forward strand.
TCTAGACCGCGCTGAACACGGAATTTAGTAGGCCAAAATCAGAGACATAATCAATCATCGGGTTTAAGGAGATTGCGATGCTCCCGAGTGAGACCCCTTGGGATCTAGACCAAAGGCTGAAGAGTATGATCTGCGAAGCCAATATGACGTTAACAGATGCACAACATTGTGCATGGTTTGTGGCCTCACTTACACCACACTTAAGGATGACGCTATCACAACAAAAACTTTCCACCCAAGCCGAAGCATTGGAGATGGCAATGAGATTGCATGAGAACCCTATACAAGACCCTGGTTTGGGAGTCCAACAAATCCATGCACAACTGCAGAATCTGTGTTTGGAGATGCAAAGTTTGAAACAAGACAGGACAACTTGGCCGGAGGTGCGCGAGGAAGTATGGTGCATAAAATGCAAAGGCCAAGGGCATGACAAGGACCACTATCCAGTGTTTGCAAACTACTTGCCAGGGAGAGGGTCAATGCCATTAAGACCGGAGGCACAAGTGGGGCCAAGTGTGATGTTTGAATTATGGTGCGTGATCTGCCAGATAGGAGGAAAACGTACCATGAATAATTGTCATCTGTTGCAGAAGTATACACGGACGTGCCAACAATTGTTTTGTAATTTCTGCAAGTCATTAGGCCATGACGAACCCACCTGCCAAAGCTATGAACTAATGATGGATTGGATTCCTAACTATAGGTTACAGACTGAAATGCAAGACCTCGACCCAAATGCAGGGATGGGGCGCATTGGGTTTCAGGGACGCGGTTGGGGTCAAGGTGGAATGGGACCAGGAGGGAGTCACGGCCAGATAATTTGTTACAATTGCGGAGGGCCAGGACATTATGCCCGCTATTGTACAAATATGACTAGGATATCATGTTGGTACTGTAATCAGTTTGATCATGAGGCAGAAGATTACCCTTTGCTGATAGCAAAGATGCGCGAAAAGGGGGTACTCCAGCCCCCTCCAACCTAGACTTTACAAATGATGAGGTCTAAACCACATGAAGAAGACCCAAATGTAAACATGATTCTCAGGAGTGGTATGGCCACGGGAGATGATAAATGGAAGCATCCAGAAGACAGCGTGTGGGTTCGCAAGGCTCCTACAAAGGGACCCGAGTTTGATTTAGAACGCGCGAAGGAGACATTCATGGAAGCTAAGAAGAGGTTCACGGAGGCCTCCACTTCAGGTAGTAAGGATCAACTAGAACCAGGGATGGATACTCCAATGCTCACTACCTTTTTGGAGACATGCATGAAATTGTTGCATCACAACAAGGCAATCAAAGGGCTATAGGATCTTATCACTTGGTGTGCAGGGTCAAGAGAACTGTGCGTGGTCTGGAAAGTTAGAAAGCATGCATTACACATAGGAAGGGAAATGAGGTTGATTGCGCAAATATGTGAGTACAAAATGGATAAGGTAATCCTGGATTTGGGTTCGTACCCGAAACTAATACCAAAGAAAACATAGGAATGCATGGGCAGACCCACGTTACAATGGTCCCCTATTCAATTACGAATGGAAAACTAATAGAAGATTTTGCCCATGGGAAGATTGCAAGGGGTGGCAGTTGACATTGAAGGCATGAGCATGCAGGTGGATTTTGAAGTGATAGAGATTGTCAATGACAAAAATCCGTATCCCACGCTACTAGGAATAGACTAGGCTACCAATATGAATGGAGTCATAAATCTGAAGAAGCGCAAAATGACCTTTGAGAAAAAGTCGCTATGTGTAGTAGTACCACTCGACCCAGCTGAAGGAGCGCGATACACTAAACTAGTGCGCAATGATGATAGTGATGACGATCTCGAATGTATCTACAAGATAATTGAAAAAGGATAGGATTGGGTGAATTCGACTGCAAATGGAAGGATTTCGTGGGAGCGCGAAAGCTTCTATACTTCGGATTCAGACGGAGAGATAGAGTGATGGTAGAATCAGCTACATGAAGTAACAACACTAAACTACAACATGATGATCAGATCATTGCATTGCGTAACAATAGAGGTAAGGGAGCTGCCAACATATGATGGATTGTCAGTGGTGTATCAATTTCTAAGAAAATTGGAAAGTGCAATACCAAAGCAGCAACAGTTCGATCTGCTGAAGTAGGCACTGCGCACAACACCCGCATAATGGTGGGGTACACATCAAGGAAATTTTGAAGACTAGCATAGATGCAGAAGGATGATGCGCCTACGTTTTCGAAAACCCCAACTTCGAATGAAAGCCACTTATCTGGGGTGGAACAACATGCACGCCTACCTTTCCCGATGGGTATAGACATATGCTGTACAATTCACATAAGCGCACCGCACCCCCAACATAGAGAATCAGAACAAACCATAGCAGCAGGAAGTCTGACACGCTTTACCAATTCTCCACGACGAGGAATTCCATTGGGTGCATGGAGTACTAAACAAGGTTCACCAGACGAGACAAACTGATTGGGACCTGCACGTGCTAGCAGTTCGATGGGCTTATAGGACCATGTGCAAAAACCTTAGTGCAAAGATGATTCCAAAGGTGCGAAACAGAGTAGAACCCGAGATTTTTGAAGCGAATACCAAAAGGGATCCACATGTAATATCTCCCGCAATTATGGTAGCACGCGAAGACCAGGATGAAGGAATCACATAGCTACGTGAGGATGACCATATAAGGATTCAAGAAGCTATTCGAGGGAACCTTAGACTTTGTGAACTCGAAGAAGATCGGGTATGATTAAGGAAGAAAATCATGTTGAAGGATGTTGAGATCAAAAGACTGGAAAACGAGTTCACGCAAGCATGTCTCGTCGATAAACCAAGGATGAAAAGTCAAGATATGGATGGTCATACCAATAAACTGGAAGATTTTCGCTGAGAATTTATGATTCTGTTACCATGGCTGAGACCACACCATACCAAATGGAGTAACAAGGGAAGCGCACCACATAAGATAAAACACGCGACGGCGGGTGTCACAAGGGAAATTGAGGAGTGTCCACGGACTATATTGGAAGGTGAATTGAAGTCTCACACAGATGGTGCGACCACCTGACTAGTCGTAGGGAGCACAGTCTCAGCGCTCTAGACAGTTGAAAGAGAGCGCTGGACTCTAAAAGAGTTTGTTTGGGAACTGCGCGGTGAAGGAGGTGTGCGCAGAATCATCATGGTACAAGGTTTGTGCCTTTGCAAGGGGGGTTGCGCTACCGCACGGGTCAACTGGGAAGTAACCGTTGATGTCACTATTCATGACGAGATGTCCAATTTAAGGCAAAAGGGAGTGGGCAACAGGCAATTAAGACACAAATTAAGAGCTAGATTTGGAACGATCTCCCACCAAAAATGAATTAATGAATCAAAAGTGGGGGAGTGGTCAAATTTAAATTCAAACGATGCTATAAAAATCCCAAGGCTAGCCATGAGACAACACTTGATTTTTTTAGAATTGAGCTATTACAAAGAGCACAAAGTGTTGAGCGCCAAGCAGTATTTGAGCCCCCAAGTTCGTGAACAACCACAGACAGTTCAAACAAGATGACAACTAGCAGGAGAGGTGTGGGTTTTGTAGAGAGTACTGCCGAGGAAGCCACGTAGAGCCCTATGGTGCAGGTGGGGGATGCGCCGGAAATTCCGAAATCACCTCAGATGCCGAGGCCCAAGAAGGATAAACAGGCAGTGGGATGAGTTAGCATGTCCCCACGAAATCTGCGATCTAGTAAACTTTCCATGGAAGAAAAGGGCAAGGTTATCAACCTTGAGACAGATAATGAGGAGGAGGACCTCTAGGCTCTCGTAGATGAGATATAGGTGGATGAAGAAATGGAAGAAGACATCCAACCGATGCACGCTGCCGCAAAACTGCCTGAGTATGTTCCTCCGTGGAAAGGGAAAGCTAAGGTACCCAAGGATTTAGATGCCGCTAAGAGTGCACTCCAAACCCCACTCCTCCCAGATGGAATTTTTTTTTAGGGCTCGGCCCTGGGCTCTGTGCCCACAATGAAATTTGAAGACCAAGACCTCATGGACAGCGAAAAGTTCCCACATTTACAGACTGAGAACCTCATGAAACAGAGCAAGGAGGGGTCAGTTATAGCACTAGAGCCGTAGAAATGGCTATGTGGTATGGAGAAGGTTGGGCTACGCCACCTACTATGGGTTCCACATTTTCACCGCACACCTATCACAATCTTTGTCATCAGGCAGCTGCTTTGCTTGGTGCATGATGGGTACTTATGGCTGGAGGAGGCTATTCCCATCACGGCGAAGCTTATCCACAAGATTTCTCGGCTCCCCTATAAGGGAAAGGACCCTGCAAAGATAGCTTGCAAAAGTGGAGATTTGGCACTCGCAGAGGCCATGAAGAAGAAGTACAAATTGGAAAATAAGAAGAGAGGCTACGTAATCAGTAGCATTAAAGACAAAGGGGTATGTGTAGCCACCTAATTGTTGGCTGGGAAGGTGATGAGAAAATGCCACAAAGACGAGGTACCAGTGCCAGTCATTGCACTGGTAAAACAATGCGCGGAGGGGGTCCAATTAAACTGAACCAAATTCCTCTATGAAGAATTCCTAACCAACTGCAAGGAAGCTCAAAAGCAGGGCAAGACCTTCCACTACGCGTGGTTTCTCTTGTCTATTTTATTGGTGATAGGGGAACTATCTAAGGACAGTCAGTTCCCTCATATTGAATAGGACTTACCAGAGGCTGCAAAATATGCGTCGCTCTGGGCTAAAAAGGATGCCACATGGATCCGCAAGACTAAAATAATCTGGGTGCTCATGGAGGCGAGCGTCTAGATGTTGATTAAGAGGAGTCCATGCCTATCCCCGAAATGTACAACAACCTGCGGATCTTTGTAGACTTCAAGGAAAATATGCACAATGTGTATATCAAGGCACGTAAGGATCTGGCACAGACTTGGACCAAACTTCCTTTCATCGCAATTGACGATGCCATCTTCTCCATACTTGAATCATGGCCTCCTGAGTGGCGTGCCCCGAATCTAGAAGAAAGGGTTAGAACAGTAGCACAAAAGCAGAAGGATGCAACCAAGTTGCATGTCACGAAGTTGGCCCAGTAGAGGCGCAACGAACAAGCGGCCATGGAGGTGAGGGCCACCCCTGAAGTAGCAAAGGTAGCTGTAGAACAGTCTAAGGCCGTCGATAGAGTAGTAGCAGCACAGGCAACAGGGGCCACCACGATGCAGGAGGAAGGAGGCCTGAACTTGACCACAAGACAAGGAGTAGAGGACACAACAGAAGGCGTGAACCCAAGCACAACATCTACACAGCTGAAATGGCCGCATAGTATGGAAAGAGTAGGCCCATGAAAGAAGACCAAGGCTTCCAAACTGGATAGTGAACCAATTACATTGACAAAGGGTGACATCTACGACATCAGGACACAGTTCGCGAGGTCAGCAGGGAAGCACTCCAGGAAGCTATGACGAAGCAACAGAATGTGTTAGGGGCCCTCAGGGCACAGCTGCAAGAACTTTAGGTGCAGCCCCCACAGGAAGGAGCAGTAGCCGCCTACGGTGCCGCAGGTACATCAGTAGCGGAGTAGATGCTGCACGCAAAAATGGCTAACACCATAGTGCTACCGGAAGGAGCGCTAACAGTGGAAAGTGAGGAGGATAGAGCAGTGGTGGGTAGGATCAAGGGACTTGGCCTAAACTTGGCTGCCCTTCTGTGGGATACATTATATCAGCTGCAGGACGGAGTGACAGAAGAACTCCGTGCTAGGGAAGGACGCGCAGTGTAGATGCTCAGCAAATAGAGAATCAACATTGAGCAGCTTAGTCTACAGCACGATGAAGTGCTTTCGTAGAATTAGCAGCTAGAGAAAATGGTATAGGAAGCATGTCACCACATTCAGGAGCTAGAAATCGTGACAGACCTACTAGTTGGCGTGTGAATCCACAAATTAGCCAGTGGATGCCACAAGGCAAAGGAGGAAGCAACGAGGGTACAGCTGGACCTCAACCTTTAGATTGTCAAGCTACGATTAAAGGTGCAACCCTCTATGCCCCTGGAAGTTAGTGACAGCGCGCTAGCGCTATTCAAAAAGGGTTGAATGAAATAGGACAAGCAATATAGAACTGCATCGCTATGTTGGAAGAATCCTTCGCAGTCCTCACTTCATTATAGGAGGAACCTAACATACAGCTCCTGGAAACGGAGGCACGAGAGCTTTAGGTGCAGTATGACAGTTTGCGTGGAATGACGTAGACAGTTGTCCTGACCCAATGGCTTGCAAAGCTACAACAGGCAAAGGCGTTGAAGGAACAGGTGGATGCCACGCGGTAGAAAGAGGCAGTCCTTAAAGTGTGCGTCCAACATTGGATTAATGAGGCCTTCCTCATCACTGTAGACATCAAAGGAAAGCTTGCACAGATGAAGGCGATGCATGCCTTAAGACAGGAATTTTCCCCTGACAGCAAGGCTTCGGCTGAAAGAGTGGAGAAGATCCAGCAGACTACAGAACAGTGCACTGCGAACCTCTGCACAGCGCAGGATCGGTTGGAAGGGCTCCATGCCAAGATCGCCGCACTAGAAGAGTGACTCGAGATGAGTCATGATGATTGTGTTGGCGGCCTGTTGGGCATGGAATCCCCCAACAATAGGTTTTGGGGCTCAAAGCCCAAGCTTTGGTCAAAGGTGTTGTAAAACTCTATAAATTGCGGGCGTGGAGCACAAAGTAGAGCTTAAGTCATAGGGTTGTTCACCCTAAAATAATGTAATGTAATATAAAGTCATGTCGGCCTACCCATGGTCTACGAACCATGGGATTGTATAAATAGAGCGGGGCTCTAAGTTGTGAAGGTAGTTAATAATGGAGAGTAGCGTAGGAATGGTTCCAACTTAGAGTAGAATTCTAAGTGTCTTGGGTTGTAGTAGTAGGAAGAGGCTTTGCAGCTGAGTGCGTAAAGGCCTAGTAGAGTCCACAGCTGAGTGTGTGAACCCCTATAGCTATGTGCGCAAGGCGGAGTCGAGACTATAATCGGGACAGAAAGCTAATAAAGAGAAGTTTATCCTAATCTTGTGCATCTAGTCTTGAATCGTTATTCTATTGTTATGTATTACTTTTACTCTGATTATTTACTGCATGTGGTTGAGTAAATGATTGTATGGTTCAGAATAATTATATATGAAAATAATCCAAGTAATCAGATAACAGTGCATAATTAGGAAAACCTTGGGTAAATAACAAGGATTGCTATGTGAATAGGATTGCGCGAAGACAACATCGTAGGCCACGAGGTGCCCACTGGTGCGTGTAGAATAGTGATAGCGAAGGTTGGACCGCGTACCAATCCCAACATATTAGACATCCGCAAGGTGTAGAAACCCGGTTCTAGCACCCTCCTATACTACTTTGGGTGAGACCTCAGTCCGTGCTCTACGGACTGTTGCCGAAAGGGCCAGTAGTACCAGGATTTGCTTGGCTAAATCACCTCTGAACCTGGGTCAGGCCCATAGAATCCAACACATGTCAGTATATTCCCATGCATATGCAGTAGAATGTTGTTGTAATGCTTTGATTATCTTTTCCTGTTGTAATTTCTCCAAGTTATTATAAATGTTCAATGTTCTCCCTCGAAAGATTTCAATTGTAGAGCTACCAAATTCTTCCATAGAATAAAGAGACATCTGCCTAGATGACAAATATTCAATATTGGATTTTTCTTGGAATTAATCATGTTCATATTCTGGGGATGATTCAAAATTTTCTATTGTATTCAAGATTTGACTATCTTCACTAATATCTAAAATAGTAAAAAGAGGTTGAATGTCATTGTCATTATCAATAAATTCTTTGTCATCTATTTTTGTGATTGTTCTTGTTGTAGGATATAGAGTGAATTTCTTTGTTGAATTCCCATCAGTAATGTAAATGTCACCAGATCTATAGCTAATGAAAGCATCAGTTGTGGCCAGCCAAGGTCTTCCTAATATCAGTGGATGTCCTCCTAGATTGTTCTTGGGGGTTAAGATCATAAAATCAACAAGGTATTCGTAAGAATCTAAGGACACTGAAATATCTTCTAACACACCATTTGGTTTGATTACAGATCCATCTGCTAATTGCGATAATGTAGGTGTGTAAATAATGTTAGGAAGCTTGAGTTGTTCCATGGTTTGTTTTCTCATGATGTTTATTGCTGCTCCTAAATCAATTAATGTATTCAGAATTTCAACTCCATTGATATGTGTTTTCACAATTGGACTTCCTGGAATTACATATTTTTGTATGGCAATTTTTCCCATCATTATGTTTGCTATTTTTCCTCCCAAGTGAATTATTTTTGTTTATTTTTCTTTTCTTCCTAGTTTCTTTATGCTAAGCTCCTTTATTGTTTTAGCAAGGATTGGAATATCCTTAATTGCTTGTAACAAAGGGATCTTGATAAAGACATTTTTCAATTCATCTAGAAAATCATAATTATGCAACATAATATGCTTTTCTACCCCTCTATCAACTTGTAATCTTTCAGGAAAAGGAGGTGCACAAGTAGATACTGCTTGCTTAATGATAGGAGTTGAGTTCATTAGTTCTTCTATTTTTCATTTTCAGTATTTTGGTTTTGGATAGATGTTCCTTCAAAACTTTTATTGGGTTGTAGAGAATCTTCCTCAAAATTGTCTTGTCCCTGAATAACTACAGGAGGCCTTTCCTTTTCTAATATCCTACCAGATCTTAGCTAAATATCATTGAGATCTAGAGAAGTGATCATATAAGTTGGAAATTTTTGTCCTTCCACCATGTAAGTATTCTTAGGATTATTATTGTTGGTGTTTGGTAATGGTTGGGCAAGTAGCTGATTTGGTCCCTGCTGAAATGGTAGTAAGAGTTGAAGATTTTGGTTTTGAAGTTGAGGTTGTTGGTTTTGTTGTGGAAACGGTAGTGAAAGTTAAGGGTTATGATTTTGAAGTTGTGGCTGCGGATTTTGTTGTGGAATTTGTGGGGGAGGATAATTCTGATATGATGGAGGATATTGATAATATTGAGAAAGTCTTCCATAAGGATTTTGTATTTCTTGAGCCCAAGGTTGAGATTGAGATTAAGGTTGAGGTTGAGTTTGAGGCCAAGGTTGTTGCCAAGAATTCCAATTTGGTGGGGGCTGAAGATACATTTGATTGTTAAATCCCTGATTTTATGGCCCCAGCCAAGGTCTTCTAGAGACAAAGCAAAGATATTCTGTTGAATTTGGAATTGTTTCTTCTTGAAAAATAGCCTTAAGACCTAGAATTGAAGGACAACCCTTGGTCTCATGGTTTTCTGAAAAAATCACACAAGTCTCTATGATTTTTGCATCCAAAGGGAATTCTCTTAAAGTGTGTTTTTTCTACATTTGGGACAGAAAATAGCTAAAGCATTAGCCTCAGTTTTCTACTTGTTTTTCATCTTAAGGGTGTCTATTTTCTCACTAAGGCTCCCTAGAATATATGTTTTGAATTCATCAAGCATATTCCCAATTTCTGCCCTACTCACTGATCCAGTTGAAGATTTATTTACTCTAACAAGAGAAGGATCTCTTGGACCTTTCTGAGTTTTGGATTTCCCTCATGAGAGATGAACACATAATTCTCGTATGTCACTTAATGGGAGTTGAGAGATATCTCCCTTCCTCATCACATTAAGGATATATATCCGCTCATCTCTAATGGCTTTTAATATAAGAGCTTTTAAGGTATCTTCATATAAATTATCCATCTTTGCTCTTTTCAAGTTATAGTTGAATCTCTCAATTAAATCCTCTAAAATATCATCCTCTCTTTGCATCATTTTGAACACTTCATCCTTGTGATTGGTAGGCATGCAATAATCCAAATACCTGTCCAAAAACACTTTCTTCATGTCATTCCATGTTCTAATGGAGTAAGTGACCAACCCCATGAACCACTTCAAAGTAGCTCCTTTCAATGTTGAAGGAAACAACTTATGTTTCTTAGAGTCTTCTAAGTAATCATAGGTTCTACAGAAGACTTCAAACTCAAATAAAAATGTTTCAGGATCCTCACTTTTTAACCCATGGAAATTTGAGAGGAAAGAAGGTGAGATATTTTCCATTGTGGCATTCGTTTCTTCATCAACTATAGGGAATTCAAAATAATTATCTATTTCCCTATTTCCTCTGCCTTCTCCATTATTTCCTCTGCCTCATCCATTATTTACTCTACCTCTTCCTCTAACCCCTCCTCCAAACAATGTGAATTGTCCAACCTCTCCTTCTTCTGCCATTATAGTTTCTTCAGAGTCAGTATAAGGTTCAACCTGCAAGGTTAATTTCTCTTCCTCTATTGCCTCTATTAATGGTATGTGGGAGAGAGGTTCTACTTCTTCTTCCCCACTAGGTATTCTTAATTCTTCAACTAAAATATGCTCCCCTATGGAGGTGAAAAAGGCTACTCCTTTTGTTGGAGATCCAAGATTTTCCTCCTCTTGGACTACCTCAGTAGATGAAGTAGGACATCATTTTGATTGAATTTCTGACCTTAGAACTTCAAGACTTCTATGGCTAGGAGTATGAGCTTGAGATGGATGTGTTTCTCTTCTTATTCTTGGTGGAGTAGGTGGTGTTTTAGGAATTGAACTCCTGCCTCAAGCTATAAATCTACCCCTAGAGTCTCTTTCTCTATGCATATCATTTATTTTTAGTTTTTCTTTAATGTAAGAGATAAGGTTACCTAATTACACTTCCCCGGTAATGGCACCAAAATGTTTAGTCAATTTAGTGTCCTAAATTGCTTTCTTAAATTATCAACCGAGGTTTGTAAGGTGATGAAGTGTAGTGCACTATATGTTCTTAGTTAACCCTTCTTACTTCGTTGTTTTTGTATTTTTATATTGTTTTGGGGGTTTCTGTTCTTTGATTCCTAATGATGTACAATCTGAACTATGAGAAACTGAATCTAAACTTCCTAATGGTGAACCAAGAGCTAAAACTAGTCAAAATGTAATTTAAAGGAAGGAAAAACAGAGCATATATCCTATCTTATCATTAATCCTAAGTCATGAATCTAATTCTTAAAATTAAAAGGTGAAGTTGTAATGCATGTTGAAATAAATATAGAGAATGAAATAACTGAAGTACTTCTAGTTACTCTAACCTTCAATTTTGAAAGATAACCTTCTTGAGATAGAATACAAGCAACTTTCTGTACTTTATGATCTAGAGAACTAAATGAAAATGTGTAGAAGGTAACTGATTGATTTCAACCATTGTGTGGAGTGAATGTTTAACCATTTTGTTTAAGATGGGTATCAACTTGAAATGGTGATAAAAAAACATTCATTAACACAGTGTATTGACAATCTGAACTATAAAATAAATAACAAAACAGTGAGTAAACTAGTCAAAAATGCATTCTCATTACTTCAACCTTACTCTGTTTAGAAACAAAATTGTTTCCTTTCATGAAATGTGTTAGAGAAACAAGACTGCACAATTGAGTTTTAACATTATTCTATTGATCAAAACTAAAAGAAATCAACCTAAGTTAGAAATACTACTAAAGGCAAATGGTGAAATTAAAACTAAACAGAAAACGAATGGAAAGAAAACCTCCTTTAGTGCAGGGGCCCTCTGCAACTGACTGGGTTGAGCTACTAATTAATTGAAAATTCTCTTTTAAACAATCATTGGTCAACACACAATTCTATATTATAGAAAGGAACGAAGTCCAAAAATACAAAGCTGAAAGTCTGAACTTAATACATCAAATTATTCAAACCCCTCTTGGTTCTGTACAACCATTATTTAAAAGGAAATATTCATAACTATCTTCGAGAAAAACTAGCTATAGGTGGCCTATATGTATTACAACATGAGTGCATAAATGTTTGATCAGCTATAGGTGACTTGAATTCAACCGAGATGTTTGCAACAAAACCGTTAACACAGGCGGTTGATCCCAGTTAATGCTACAATAGAACTGTTGGATTTATTTATTAACCACGAAAGAGTAGACCAAGAGTCCTATTGCTTTCGGGTATCATATGTTTTACTCGACCTTTGACTACGATCTTGAGCTTGATTTCTTATAAATCTGGGCTAAGTTACTAGGATAGGATCCATGTGGAGATGATTCTAGAGCTACCCATGTGGCCAGATTCTTCATTTGACACATGGAACCTCTCAGACCATGGAAGTAGCTATGGAATACATAGTTAGTTGTAGAATAGGCTGCGTTCTGTAGCTAATTTGCAAAAATTTATTCAAATAGAAAAAACAAAAAAATATAACATGTCAATCATTTAATGCCCTCCTTAAGACAAAACCTATCATTTATCATTGATGGGGATCTATAATCTTATGTAAAAGAAAGGGAAAGAAGTGAGAAAAGATGTCAAGGAGAGGGTAATTCTGAAGTTCAACAAGGAGTCAATTTTCATTGATGTCATAAGAGTTTTATTTATTTATTTAAAATTTTATTGAAAAACTAAAAAAAAAATACTTTATTTTGATAATAGGAAGAAATGTTTTAAAAAATTTTAAATACTATTTGAACTCAATGATTTTTAATAGTCCATAGTGCTAGGTTGCACCAATTGTTCCATAGTATAGACATAACTTCCCAAAATTTCTTTTGACCAAACACGTCAAACGACGATAGTTGTCGATCCTCTAGGGTTATGATCCTACTGTCACCATTCTTCAGAAGGACATAAAGGTGATCTCACGAGTTTAATCTTACATTCTGATGTTTTTTTGTCGAAGCAATGCACCATGATCGCTCTGCATTGAACCCTGCAGGTAATTTGTCTTCTTTCATCAACTATGTGACACATAGGTGGTTGTTTCTTATGGTCAGTTAATTAAATTTTTAGCGTAAGGACATTAAAATACTTTGGTCCAGAAATTACAAAGGGATGAAATTTCAAGGATACCTCCCTTTAATCTTCCTCACATATATCCATCTCGAGGTAAGCCGATTGTAAATCTTCATTTTGAAACAACGTTGATAATACTTGGTTCATGCTTGTGCAATATGAGTGTTTCTGATACTGTAATTGTTTATATGTGGGTTGCAGAGGTTCGATCAAGGATCTACTTACGACGTCCCACAAGTAAAAACCCCTCCTTCTCTTTTGTTTATTATTATTATTCATCTCTAACAGACTTGGCCCCTCTGGATAAACTCTCTAACTACATTTTCTTCTCCTTACAGGTGAATAGACAGGTAACGTTTATGGAATGCAACCCTCGTTTCTTTCCTCATGAAACCCCTGCTTACAATGTCAAATGGAATAATACCCTGACGCGACATCATTTCCCCTTTCTTCAGGTATGCTGCTTGTAAGCGAATTTGGATGAAGCACGAAATATGCCCACTCTTCCATATGTATTACAGCTACGTTGAGGCATAATTCTTTATATATATACATCAATAGTTTTATCCCTTATGTTGCAATGGGGTCCTTTTTAGTGTATCCACCATGGTTCTCATTTCTATTCTTTTTATTCTGTCGAAACATTTGGGAGTTTCCCTAATTTTTTGTTATATGCGCGATTATAAATTCTTGTTGTTCTGTAGTTCATAACTTCTGACTATGTATAAATTTATAGAGGTTTTATATGTTCAGTGTTAACAAATTTCATGGATATTTACTGTAACCATAAAATTAATTTATATTCCCTGCTGAAGTGGATTAAATATATGGTTCTAGTTTTCTTTTGTCTCTTCATTAAGTCTATTTGTTGTTGTCAATTTAATTAAGTGATTAGTTCAGACTGCTCCCTACTAGTGGATTGCTCAGGCGTGCCCAGGAACTAACCTAAATCGGGAACCAACCTAAATTGGAAACCTCTAACTTAGTTCATCACAATCTTTTTTGTTTTTTCACGGTGACCATATGCCAACTGTATCATAGGTGGAGGGAATCTTTTGGGGTTTCCATAAATAGTTGGGTCTAGGAACTAACCCTCCAACCTGGGTTGTTGTTTCCTACATCACAACTACACTTTTGCACTACTTCAGTTTGTTCTTAACTATAATAGTATTCCACTAAAATTATGGCCTAGTTCTCCTAAATATATGGATTTCAACTTCTTAGAATGCCTCTGTGCCTATAACAATACACTATTCTCCCACGATTCTAAAGAATCATTTACAAAAAATCGTGCATATATATAGTTATTTCTAATACCCATAGTAGCAGATTCAACACTTATGCATACTTTGTTTTCCCACGGCTTAGAAAAAAATAAACATAAATGTTTAGTGTTATATATATATATATATATAATCCCTAAACAGTGTTTTAAAACAGTTACAAAAAAAATTGTATTAAAAAATATAATAATTTAGACGCTACAATATTTAACCTATGCAATTATATAAATTTCAACATAATTTTTTAAAGACATTTATATCACAGGTTCAACTTCCTAAATGACATCATAATGAGAAATATTATTACAATAATTACACACCTGTAAATATTATTATATTAAAAAATATAATAATAATAAATATTATTATATTAAAAAATATAATAATAATAAATATTATTATACTAAAAAAGTATTAAAAAATATAATAATAATAAATATTATATTAAAAAAGTATTAAAAATATATAATAATAGTGATGATGATGATGATGATGGTTAACGTCCACTGAGACGAAACTTTGGTCTATCGGACCTAAAGAAACGAATTATTTAGTTTGATTTAAGATTTTATTCCTATGCTCAAAAAGCTTGGGGAGAAGCCTCCCGAGCTCGTTGTAATTTTGACAACGTAAAAGGCTAGGAAGGTCAGTATTGCAACAAAGATTTTGAAACTGATATCTAATGTGGTTATACACGGAGCACTCTAAGACGAAGTGATTTTCATCCTCGATGTTCATATTCTCACAGAGATGGCAAAACCTTTCCATCCATGGTGTTTTAGGAACTGCCCAACAACCCGTTTCACTATGGAGCTCATGAGAGTTCGTTCTAATCTTGGATATATTTATTTTCTTCTGTGAGATAGTTAAAATCGATAGATACTTTTGATCTTCTAGGGTGGGGTTGATGACCTCCTTATAATATCTTAATTTTCTTTTAGCTGCTAAATCCTTCTCACACCACGTTTTTTCTTTGAACTTAGAATTAACAATATTTTTAATGTTGTTAATGTTTTGCAATGCAACATTCTCGTCAATCTCCCAATGGTTTAACCAGGCCCTGGTCTCTTTATACCAACCTCGTTTGAGCCTTAGGTGGTTTTGGCTGGAATTGAAAGCTAGCTTAGGAAGTCTATGGTCTCTTATGTTATGAATTTTGTGCTTGTACAATAGAAGCCTAGTCATAGCTAGGCTCTTGATAGGGGATAGACTCACTTCTATAAGGAGAATATGATAGGGTGTGTTTCTTTTAATTTTTAGGTTATAGATTATAAAACCCTTCTAGATTTGCTCAATCTTTCTCTAGGATTTTCTAGAGATGCTACAACCCAAAACCTCACATCCATATAAGATAATCGGAGTGACTAAAGTTTCAAAGAGGAACTTCTTTCTATCCCACATTACGAGGTTTGTCGTTTTACAATTATTTTCAAGACCAAAATAAGCTTTCCATCCCCCATTAATCCTTTTCTCAATGCTATAGTTCCATTTGAGCTTGTGAAGAATATCAATTCCTATATACTTGTAGGAAGACACTTCCTCCAAGTTACTATTATCATACATAAAATTAGCGTAAGTGTCCTTCTTGGATTTGACAATCATAACTTTTGTTTTGTCAGTGTTAACAATGATACCCATGGTAGAGCAGAAATCCTTAAGAAGTATAAGTTTATTATGAAGGTCATATGGGCACCTTGCGAGAAGAACAATATCGTCAACGTAGAGAAGAGGGATGATGACTATCCCAGCTAAGATCATGCCAGCACATCCTGCTTCCTCTAAACAACCTTCTAGCTTGTCGATGTAAATGCCAAATAGGGTAGGGGAGCGGAGGCAACCTTGATTAACTCCGATATTACACTTAATATATTTCAACCACCCCTCATTGCTCTTTAACTTGGCAATTACATTCTCGTATAACCTTATAGTGGCAACTCTCAACTCAAAAGTAACCTTTAGCTCTTCTAATCTATTCCAAAGGTTGTTTCTAGGAACCGTATCAAAAGCCTTTCCAAAGTCCACAAAGCAACAAAAGAAATTGGATTTATCATTGCGGCATTCCTCCATAATGATCCTGAGCGTAACGAGGTGGTCTGTTGTTGAGTTCTCATTTCTAAAAGCCGCTTGGCCTTTAGCCCTCTTGCCTTCACTTTCAAGCTATATGCTCAACTTCCTTTCCAAAATAATGCCATATAACTTGGCTAGGAGAGGACTGATCATAATTGTCCGCTAATTAGAGGGGTTATTTGTATCCCCACTTTTAAAAATAGGGATAATGAGGCTTTGATTCCATGGTTTAGGGAACCCCTGCTTGACCGCTGGATTGAAAAGCTTGTGAATGTGGGGGATGATGAAAGGACCTCCAATTTTTAAGATTTCCTCCTGGTAACCTTCAATGTCCTTAGCTTTCCCATTAGCCAAGCGATTAACCCCAAAATCAATGTCTTCTAATGAGAAAACTTCTTTCGTTGTGAGCAGGGTTTCAAAGTTATCCATGACATTTGGAGATTCATAAAGCTTTTTAAGATAGCTTCATAAAGTTACCTTTAGTTTTCCTACTTAGAATCTGCCTCCAAAATTTCTTAGGAGCTACTTTAGAGAGGTGTAAGAGATTCTCTTGTCTTTTACGAATATATTGCCTTTTTTTCTTTTAGTTAGGGCTTTGTATATTTTTATCTTGCCAATTTTAAGAGATTCATCAACAACTTCCTTAATTGCTCTCATCCCACTTTTACAATCTTTGTCATACCATGGATTGGTTTTGCTATTTCTTCTATTACTTGAAACTTCAATTGAGAAATTGTTAATAAAATATGAGAAGGTTGTAGTAAAATTATGATAGAGATCTTCTATGTTATCTATACTAGATAAAATAAGCAAATTATACAATTTTTAATGCTTGAAATTATAAATCATTCAACATAATTATTTCAAAACATTTATTTGACACGTTTTTAAATAGATTGTTAAAATTGTAAATTTTAATGGTCAGAAATACAATATTACAAATAATTTAATTACAATTATTTTAATTATAAATATTAAATTGTTTAAATGACTTTTTTTTCCAAAGTTATAAATATACCAAAATTATATTCATAGTATCACAACAACGATAGCTGATCACCTCGGACTTTTTCAACACGAATAAATAAATTGTTCTTGAATCATGTGTTTCAAACCGGCGCAACCCTTCCAAACTTTTTTTATTAATTAATATTTATCAAAATTAATTTGTTCGCTTAAAAATAATAATTTAGATATAACAAATAATTTTATTTTTAAAATTTTAATTAAATTTTAGATTACAAATGGAAATTATTAAAATTGATTTATATATTTTTAAAATTTTAATTAAATTTTAGATTACAAATGGAAATTATTAAAATTGATTTATATATTTGATTATGTTTGTAATAAGATTTTATAAATTAAGGTTTACATCAACTAAATAAAATATATGGTATGATACTATTTTTTATTTTTTATTTTTTATTTTTTATTTTTTTTATTATAAAAAAATAAAATATATATTTAACTGTTATTTATATTAAATATTTAAATTTAACTGTTATTTATCTTAAATATAAATAAATATATATCAAATTTGATTATAATTTTAAATTAAATTATATTTTAAAAATAAAGATTAATATTTTTATGAAAATTATTATTAAATTAAAAAATTATAAATTTTTATTATAAATGTTAATCAAGGTTATATGTGGTTGTTAAGCAAAATGGTTGTTATTTTTTTTTTTATCTAACTTCAATTTTGAAGTTAGACGTATCTATTTTGGTTTTTAGACATTCCCTTTGCCATAATTATTTTAAGATATTTATTTGACAAATTCTTTGAGTGACATCATGATGAGAAATATTATTCTGACTACATACCTATAAATATTATTATATTAAAAAACATACTTATACCCTACCATTATATACCTTTCACCATAATTATTTTAAGATATTTATTTGACAAATTCTCTAAGTAACATCATGATGAGAAATATTATTATGACTACACTCTTATAAAAAATATTATTGTATTAAAAAATATAATAATACCCTACCGTGATATACCTTTCAAAATAATTACATTAAGATATTTATTTCACAAATTTAATTAGCTATAAATAACATTAAAATGAAAAATATTATTATAATGACTATCTATAAATATTATAATATTGAAAAAATATTATAAAATATTATAGTGAACCCGAAGTGAATTTGCTTTGTCTGAGTGCCATATCAATGGCTTGGGCGATGGGAAGCGTGAAGCATTGGGCGGAAATTATTCGACCCTGGGCAAATCGACAATGTCAGAGATTGTAGAATATTAAGGGTTTAAACATAAGCAAAAAAATAAAGTTTCAAACATAAAACTTTTAATCTTTTTACCCCACGCAAGCGCGGCTGCTGTCAACAATGCCAATATTTAAACATTAAAGTTTTAAATATAAATTTAAAATGTAAACATAAAAGTTTTAATTTTGAGCTTTAATTTTTTTTACCTGGATGCGAGTAGGGCTGTAATTTTGACATTAATGAAAATATACGATGATGATGATGATGGTGGTTAACATCCGCTGAGACCAAAAAATGACAATTAAAATATAAATTTAAAATTGAAATATAAAGTTAAATTTTAATATTAATCATTTAACATGTAAAATTGAACAAAAAAAACTTTTAATTTAAACTAAATATTTTAAATTGAATATTTAATTTTAAATATTTCAATTTAATAGTTAAATTTAAAAATAATAATACTAAAATAATATAAAATATTAATATTAATCATTTAAGACTTAAAATAATTTTTTTAATTTAAAATAAAAAAATTATTTATATTTAAATTTATATGTGAATTGAAATTGAAATGTAAATGATAGCTAATGAAAATGATGGTAAGTGGTTCTGCAACTTGAACGAGAACCGAAGCTGACGTTAGGATTTTGCATTAGGGTTCCACGGCGGGAAGCGCGGGGGGGGGGGAGCGTCGCTCCCTCCTATAGTCAGGTAGTCATAGAAGGAGGCAAGGAAGCATGAGAAAAGCATTTCAAAACCGTCAGGTAAGATTTTAGAAGAAAGAGGCAAGGAGACAGTTGGAAGAAACGAATCCCAGGATTAGGAAGGGAATCAATAGGAAATAAGTAAAGAAAAGGAGAAGGGAGGTGGTAATGGAAAAACGACTTCCACAAGAACTACGAGACTTTGCAAACCCAAATCGAGCATCATTCCCTGGGTCATATTGAGTGATCCTATGATCCAAGCACAGAGGGACCGCATGAAAGAACATGTGATCATCTGCAAGTTCATGGGGTTATGGCCAATGGAGAGGGCTTTACACATCTGGATTAGGAGCCACTGGAAGCCAAAGGGAGAAATACATTTACATCTGGGTTCTAAGGGCTTCTTCACGGTGGTGTTCGCGAACCTAAAGGACAAAGATAGACTGTTTGAAAGGGGGCCTTATTTCTAGGCTGCGGCAGGACTCTATATGCAGCCATGGATGATGAACTTTGTCCCAGAACATGAAACCTTTACATCTGTACCGGTTTGGATCAGACTATACTCACTACCTCTGGATTACTGGCTTCCAGAATCTTTGAAAACCATAGGCAAAAAACTGGGGCATTTCCTAAAGATATCAGAGGCAACTCTCAAAGGTAAATACACCTCCTTTGCCTGAATATATGTGGAAATGGATCTATCTGGAGCCCTTCCAGGTGCAATAATTTTAGAGGTATATGATGAAGATTGGGTGCAAACAGTGGACTATGAGCACATACCTTTCAGGTTCCGCAAATGTCATGAACACAACCATCTGGTTAGAGATCGCTCAACAAACAATATGTAAGGCAATGGGAAAATATCTTTGGATAGAGATCACGAGGGTTTTACCAAGGTTGGGGCCAAAGAAAAAGGGGGTAAACGGACACATAAGAAAAGCAGTGAAGACAAAAATACAAGACACAATAGTTTCAAAATCCTAGAAGAAGTAGAGGGGAATGTGGAGATAGTCCAGGACAGGGAGAACGCATCCAAGGAGTAGGAAACGCAAGCTAAAATGGAGGACATCATAGTAAACAACCATCAGAAGGAGGATCTACCAAGCTTTATGGAAATTAGTAAAGACTATTAGATGACTCCAAGTGAGGCAAGAACAGAGGACCATGAACTATAAGAGATTCTAGACAAGGAAAATTTGGATCTAGAACTATTTCTGGAACAAGGTAGGAATAAAGGAGTGGACTCCTTAGCAAAAGAAGATTATGATCGAATTCAACAGCTCTTTCTATGGAGGGAACAATCGAAGGGAACTAGTGTCAAAAGAAGCCACGAAAGCTAGGAGCAAAGTGGGGTCAAACTATGGAGAACTCATAGGCACAATCTCCAAAGAACTCAAGAAGGAAAAGAGGAAGGAAAAGACAGAATGAATTGCTAAACGAATGTGGAAAACTAGTGATTAACTCAGGTAAGATGAAAGATCTTACCAGCTATTCCTTTACTAACCTTTCTTAATGAAGCTTACAACATGGAACATTAGAGGTTTAGGTAGTACAAGGAAACAAATGAATCTGAGTAACAGAATTAAAGAAGAAAAACCAGACATGGTCTTTATTCAAGAGAATAAATGTTCAATGGAGAAAATAAGAGAAATTCACAATAAATGTTTAATCAAGTATGAATATTTATAGGTTAAGGCAAATAACTCGGCAGGTGGGATTCTTACAATGTGGGATCCACAGAAATTTGGAATCCTGGATGCTGAAGCTTCCAGGAACTATCTATCTTTGGTGTGTAGTCCGGTAGGTGATAAGTAAACATATATGATAACAAATGTTTATGGACCTCAGAAGCAAGTAGATAAACTCAAGCTTCTCAACTCCCTCAGAAATCAAAGAGCATGATATCCCAATATGCCTTGGATAGTTACAGGTGATTTCAACATGATAAGATCTCTTTTAGAAAAAAAGGAGGCACTAGACAGTGAGGCATAGATTCTGAAGCCTTCCAAGATTTCATCATGAACATAGGACTAGTGGACATTGAGATAATAAATGGAACCTTCACGTCGAACAACAAAAGGGGAGGGGCTTCTCAAGTGACTTCAAAACTTGATAGATTTATCGTCTCTGAGGATCTCCTCCTCACAGGACCAACCATCATAGCATCCATTCTACCCGTTGGAGGTTCAGATCATTTGCCAGTTTAGTTAGAAGCTACCTTTATGGGCACCTCGGGGAACATGCCCTTCAGATTCGAGAATGCCTGGCTCTTACACCCCAAATTCACCAGTAACATTAACAAATGGAGGAAAGAGGATCTGAATATTCAAGGCACTAAAATGTACATGCTCCAGCAGAGATTGAAATATATTAAATCCAAACCTAAAGCTTGGAACAAAAAGGAATTTGGTGATATCCTGAAGGCTAGAATTGAGACTGAACAGAAACTCCAGGAAATCAATCAGATAAATATCACAAAGGGCTTCAATGAAGAGAGGCAAAAGCTAACTAATTCTTTGCAAGAAGAATGGGAGGATCGATGCTTACAAGAGGAAACTTTCTAGAGACAAAATTCCAGGATTCAATGGATCAAGGAGGGAGAAAGAAATACTAAGTTCTTCCACAAATCCACTATGGCCCATAGGGCACATAATAGAATAAAAAAGATTAAGGATTCTCAGGGTGTTGAGCTTGTCTCCCACAAGGACATGGAATCAAATCTAGTACAACACTTCTCTAATATTGCAAAGGAGCCAATGGAGGATAGATCTAGGTTCATTAATCAGTTTACAAAGTATATCGCCAAGTTGGTCACTAGAGAGGAAAACTACAATCTCAATAGGCCAGTCTCGGAAGAGGAGGTCAGTGAGGTGATCAAGGAAATTCAAAGCGGAAAAGCACCAGGCCTGAATGGTTTTAATGTTGATTTCTTCAAAGCCTGCTGGGATACAATCAAACATGATATCCTTGAAGTTGTGGAAGACTCAAGAAAATACAAAAAGATTATGAAAGCATTGAATGCTTCCATCATAGCTTTAATCCCCAAAAAGGAAAATGCTATGACTCCAGACGGATTTAGACCTATAGCCTTATGTAATGTGGTGTATAAAAGCATCTCCAAAGTAGTAGCCAATAGACTCAAGCCCCTACTACCTTCCCTCATCTCGAAAGAGAAAACGGGCTATGTGGAAGGGCGAAAATTTCTCAACAACATCATCCAAGCACATGAGGTGGTACGCTCTCTCAAAAGCAACAAGCAAGCAGGCATGATTATTCAGTTGGACACTGCTAAAGCCTATGACAAACTCAACTCGTCTTATATTAGAGCTACTCTGAAAGCATATGGCTTTGACCAAAATTGGATAAGATGGGTTATGGCACTAGTCACCATGACCAACTTCTCCATTTTGTTTAATGCAGACCCTTCAAATACACTCACACCTTCCAGAGGGATCAGACAAGGCGATCCACTCTCCCCTTTCCTCTTTGTCCTCATGATGGAAGGGCTAGGCAGGGCAACCAGAAGGGAAAATGTTTAAGGTCGAATTCAGGGGATCAAGCTCACCACGGATGGAGAGGCTAATACTCACCAGCAATTTGTGGATGACACTATGCTTCAGGGCATACCCATAGTTAGGGAAGCAAGAGCAATCAAAGGTATCTTAAACGACTTTGCTATGGTAGCAGGCACAGAGGTAGGCCAAAACAAGTCCAAAGTTTTTTTCTTTAACACAAATATTGCTATACAGAGAAACATTACCAGAATTCTAGGTTTTCAATTGCATTCAAAATATCTTGGCATTCCTCTTACTGATAAACCTCTCAGTAAGAAAATATGGGAATCAATTTTAAACAAACTTCAGGACAAAATCAGAAAATAGACATGCAGATCTTTAAACTTAGAAGGGCGACTTGTGCTCACACAGGCAATCTTGCAAGCCATTCCCATTTTCATGTTTGTAGATATCCCTGCTCCAGAAGGTATTAAGCAACAGATAAGGAACATTCAAAGGGACTTTATATGGGGTAGAGGGGAAGAGAAAAAAAAAGTGGGCCTTAGTTTCTTAGGACAAGATCTGCAAGCCCAAAAGCCATGGTGGCTTGGGGCTGCATGATCCAGAAACTCTAAGTAAAGCTTCAGGAGCTAAGCTTTGGTGGCAATGGACCAAGAAGCTGAATTCCCCCTCAACCAAGCTCTAGAAACAAAAGTACGCCAAGCAATGGCAGGAAAATGATCTAATTAGAATGACAAGACAAATCAGAGGATCACACATTTGGAAACTTGCTTGGAAGAACAAAAGCATTGTTCAGCAGCATTGTTTTTCGAAAATCCGAGCAGCGGACCGAGCTCAATTCTGGGAGGACAGCTAGCAACAGGAACCCATCCTCAATAGGATTGACCTGGCAGCCCTCAAGAGAGACACAAAAAGCAAAGGCTTAATTATGGTAAAAGATTTCTGGGACTAGGGAAGGAACAACAAAAAATGGAGGAAGTGGAAGGAACTAAGTTACAGTGATGAGAATCCTTTGAAGGCCATGGTAGAGGCTCTCATCTCGGACTTAAAGCATATACAAATTCAGGTTTCCTACTCAGACGACCAATTAAGATGGGGGAAGAATAACAAAGGTAACTTTAACCTTAAAGAGGAAAAACAAGCAATCACAGGTTTCAACTTTGTAAATGCTAATAAAGTCTGGAAGGAACTTTGGAAAACTCCTCACTAGATGAAAATACAGCTATTTATCTGGCTTGTGCATCAAAGGAAGATCTTTACTTGGGACAACCTCATAAAGAAATTTTTCACTGGCCCTTCCAAATGTCACCTATGTGGCTATCATGAGGAAACGATTGAACACCTGCTCAATCTCTGCTCCATTTTTGCTAAGGTTTGGGATTAGGTCTCCTCAAGCTTCCGACAAAACTGACAGGGACAGGCTCAGCATATCCAACACCCTGAAGAACTGGAGGAAAAAACTTCTCAGAAAATGAGATTATCAACAAAGCCTGGATGCTAGTACTAGGCTTTATTAGCTAGAATGTTTGGAAAGAACACAATAGGCAATTCTTCACAAATAAAGCTAGCAAACCCCATCATATAATTAATCAAATTCTAATACAGCTTAAAGAAACAGTGAAGAGCCTTTTGAGGTCAATTCCCACTAATCCTCCTCTGCCTCACAAGGATATTATTATTCTTAATTTGGGTCTTCAATCCATCAATCCTAAAGGAATAAGGAAGGAAGTGAGAGCAATCAGCACAAGGGCCAGTAGATGGAAGCTCCCTCCTTAGGGATTTTTCAAAGTAAACATTGATGTAGCTTCTAAGGTCAATCCGGGGGAAGCTGGCTTTGGGGGTGCAATAAGAGATGCTCAGGGGCACATAAAATACATCTTCCATGGCCACTTGGAAAAGGGTACCAATAACATGGCTGAATTGCTGGCTTTAGATCAATTCTTGGAAATCCTGGTGGGGGAAAATTTACAGAATGTTATCATTGAAGCAGATTCAAATTTAATCATCAGAGCAACCAAGAAGATTCACAATGGAACTTTGCCAGATAAAGTGTCGAAGCATTGGAAGCTGCTGCAGGTTTTTCATTGTATCCACTTTCACTTGCAAACCCTTAAAACAATTAGATTAGTTCATGTTAGAAGGAAGGCAAATATGCTTGTAGATGAGCTGGCCAATGAAGGTGTGGCTGATAAGGATAGGGATTCTCAGCAGGCATGGGAGTTGTTACCTGAAGGAAACTGCGATAGGACTGTTTCATCCTGGTAAACAAAGATTGGGATTTATGGATGAACAGTGTTGATCGAAGGGAGACTAGAGATAGGAGTGAGGATGATATCACCTAATTTGTCTACAATTATGGGATATGGTCGCTCTCCACAATTTTGTTAACTTTTGGAGGAATGATGCAGGTTTCAAGTCGGACAACAACGGAGAACGGACTACCTGGGTGTATTTGGCACAGCGGGTTTCTCTTGGCGACTCTAAGCAAAAGGCTCAGCAAGGGCTTCGGGAAAGTTCTGGATTTTTCCTGAAACCATGAACTCAATACCATAAGTGGTATTTTGCGCGGGACTTAAACAGTACCTGGTATTCTAGCAGGTGCATGCGATTCCACTCATTGGGTAACACATGGCATCGAGAAATGAGAGAAAACCGCTCTCATCGCACAATTATCCTCTACACTTCTCGTCCGTGCAATATCCCTGATGACCATTGGATCTAGAGTATGTATTCAACTACTGAGATGGGTCATGCTTGTCGCTTTAGGGTTACGGACCTGATGCTGTTTATTGGACCCAGTTTAGAGTTGCAGTCACGTCTGTGTGCAAGGGGTAGTGGGGTCCACTGTGGGTCCCTGTATGGGCCCCAGGCTTTCCACGAAACCATGAACACAAAATCCCAAAACTGTATATGGTATAACGCGCAGGACATGGCTAGTATCTGGTATTGTAATAGATGCATGTGATTCCATTCACGGGGTAACACGTGGCATCAAGAGGTGAGAGAAAACCACTCTCATCGCGTGGTTAACCTCCGTGCTTCTCGTCCATGCAATATCTCTATTGGCCGTTGGTTTGGGACTTTGCTTTCAATGACTGGGATTGGTTATGCTTGTTGCACAATTGCGGGTCTCTTTGTGGGTCCCTTTGATTGTTGGTCGTTGGATCGGGGTTATGTTTTCAATGGCGAGGATTCGGTTTCATGGACTTTTATTGTTGCCTCCGGGTCCGTATAGTGGATGCAGTAGATACCACTTTGAGCTGTTTGTAGGAACCTCTTTGAGCTTTGGTCCCTGGTTTTTTGTCGCTCCTACTATGTGGGGCACCCTGTATATTATGTAATTTGAGCAAATTAATAGAAGGTTCATCTCTTACTAATCAAAAAAAAGAAATTGAAATGTAAATGTAAATGAAGCATTTAAAATTTAATATTTTGCATTTAACATATAAAACAGTTAAAATTTAATATTGAGCATTTAAAATATAATTTTAAGCATATGAATATCATGCATGTAAACAAAGGTTTAACATATAAAATTTAATATAAGAATGGAAAGATAAACATAGGAAGCATCTAAAAAAAGCAATTTAAAGATGAAACATATAAACATAAAATTTTAAAATAGCATTTAACATTTAAAAATTAAAAATTTAACATGTAAAATTTAACATTACACATAAAAATTAAAGATATGAACATAGGTTCAACATTCAAATTTTAAAATTAAAAATTAAATATGTAAAATTTAACATTACGCGTATAAAAATAAAAGATATAAACATAGGTTCAACATTCAAATTTAAAAATTTAACATATAAAATTTAACATTACCCCTATAAAAATTAAAGATATAAACATAGGTTAAACAATCAGATTTTAAAATTAAAAATTCAACATTTAAAATTAAGCGTGTTAATATTTAAAATTCGATTATGGAACTCAAACCTATAAAAAATTCCAATATCCAATGGAAATATTTAAGTAGACAGTGGTGATAAAATTTATTTTTCTTTTCCAAGAAGGAAAAAAGTAAGTGTGGCCTGCAAGAAGGAATTGGTTCAGTTGGGAGATGACTTGATTTCATTAGTGCAAGTGGAGGAAGGGAAGTTGAAACTCAAATGATTGGTGTGGGAGAAAATTGCATTGATAGAGCGACATTTTGGAACAACTTCTTTGTGCATAATATCTTTGTGCATGTTCTTTTCATGTAGTTTCTTATACTTTCCTACATAGTTTTCAAGTTGAATTCAAAGATTGCTGAAGATTGTTGGTCAGGTAGGAGATTGTTAGTGGGGTTGAGTTGCAGAGATTTTTGTGTTCTGTGGGCTAAAAGGTTGAGCGACCCTTGCTATGCTTTCGAAATTATCTTTTATGTGTAGCTATATATATATTCAATTGTTTAATATACTGTTTAGTGATCATTTGTATATATGTGTTTTTTTTAATTTAATTTTATTCTTTTAATAGTGGAGAAAGAGAGTATGCTTAAGTGTTGAATAAGCTATTGTGGGTATGGAAACTAAATTGGTTATTTTTAAATTATGCTTTAGCATCATGGGAAAAGAGGGAATTGTTACAGGAAGAGAGGCGTTCTAAGAAATTGGAAACCATAGATTTAGGAGAACGGGGTCAGAATTTTAGTGGAATACTATTATAGTTAAGAGCAAACTGAAATAGTGAAAAAATGTAGTTGTAACGTAGGAAAGAACGAACCGGGTTGGAGGGTTAGTTCCTAGGCCCAGCCGTTTACGTGAGCCAGAGAAAAATCCCTCCACCTCTAATACAATTAGCATATGGTCACTGTGAAAAAATGAAAAATACTATGATGAAATAAGTCACATGTTTCCGATTTAGGTTAGTTCCTGGCCAAGCCTGAGCAGTCGGTCAGCAGGAAGTAGTCCTAAACCAGCCTATTAATTAAAGTGATAGTAGCAAACAAACCTAATGAAAATAAAAAACAAAACTGGAACCATATATTTAAACCACTTCGGTGGGGAATATAAATTTATTTTACGGTTACAGTAAATATCCATGAAATTTCTTAACACTGAACAGAGAAACCCTTTATATATTTATACATAATCAGAAGTTATGAACTGCAAGAAATTGGACGTACCCATGAAAAGAAAACTTTCATGGAAAACGCACTGAGAACCAAGAATTCAAACGAACTCTAATTACATTAAAAAGTATTGAAATTGTCACGGGAAGAGAGAGAATTTATAACCGCGCATATAACAAAAAATTAGGGAAAGTCCCCAATGTTCTAGCAGAATAGCAAGAACAAAAACGAGAACCATGGTGGAGACACTAAAATGGAACCCATTGGAACAGAAGGGATATATATATATATATATATATAAATATAAAGAATAAGAATTCAGCCAAAACGTAGCTGTAAGACATATGAAAGAGTTGGAAGATTTCTTTCTTCATCCGAAGTCCCTTAGAAGCAGCGTACCTGAAGAAAGGTGAAAGGAAGCCTCAGGGTATTAGTCCATTGAACATTGTAAGAAGGGGCTCTGTGAGGAATGAAACAAGTGTTGTATTCCATAAAATTTACATGTATGTTTATATGTTAGCAGAAAAAAATGCAGGCCAACACAATTACACCAAGGCCACTTTTAACACAACTACACCAAGGCCACTTTTAAGACATTTTTTTTTAAGACAAAGAAATCCTTTGTCTTAAAAATTCACTTTTTGTTTTATTTATTTCAGATTAAAATTTAATATCAATTGAATTGTCTTAAATATACAAAAATACTTTAAAACAAAAGTAGTTTGAAACAAAACAAAAACAATTTAAGACAATAATATTTTGAGACAAAACATTGTATATAAGACAAAGTAGTTTGAGACAAACATTTAAACACAAAATTTTATATTTAAGACAAAAACAATTTAAGACAAAATTATTTTAAGACAAAAACAATTTAAGACAAAATTGTTTAAGACAAAACTTTATATTTAAGACAAAAACAATTTGAGACAAAAATATTTTAAGACAAAACTTTATATTTAAGACAATGGCCACTTTAGATGAAACCTATTTAAGACAATTAACAATTAAGACACAAACATATCAATTTAAAACAATATTATCTAACAACTACAAAATTGACTCTCATAGTGTGCCCTAAGTCTGCCATCTTGGAGGCAACTACTGTCTTGTGCCTATACCGAGGTTGTTATTTTACTTACCATTCACGTTATCTTATATAAAGACAACCATTTGTTGGGCTCTTTGTTTTGTGGGGTAGTCAACTAAGAAGAATGCGACAACTTTTACTGATAAGATTTATCGGACATCAACTCCTCTTTTGTCCCTTTCATATCTACTGATGCGATTAGAGACAACTTGTCTATTGTTGAATTCGACACTCCTACACGGAGGGGGATTTTAAGACAAATTTTTAAGAGAAAAAAAATATTCTATCTTCAAGTTTTCAATATGAGGCACTAGTAAAAAAAGGTAAAGGTAAAGGATTACGGGTCCATCTTTATGTTGTTGATGGGTTTTTCAGGAAGTGGAGTGATGGAGGTCGTCAAAAACTGATGGGATTTAGGGCAATGGACCGACAACAGAGGTGTGCTTCATGAGAGGAGTGATGGAGGAACTTTTGCTGAACGTGGATAAGAAGTATCATAGTTGGAGTACTTTTCAGGGTCTCCATCAATTTTGTTTTAATATTTGTTTTTTGACTATTTCATTTATTTTGAATGCTACTTCTATCTGTTGGTTGCTATTATAAGCACATTATTGTGCTGGAACTCTTAACTGTCATCGACAACATGGATTAGATTCACCTGAAGGATTGTTGAAAAATGTAGCAATAAATTCTTAATTTGATTTTTTCTTTATTAAATTGAGAAAAAATGAATTTCCACATCAACATACAACTTGGATGCAATTAACTTGTGTGACATGCCTTGTGTCACCCATTTTACTGAGTAAATTCGAGTTAGAGGAGTTAGAGTTTAGTTAAGTATTTTTGATTGCTAATTTGTGTCAATCAAAGTTAGTTATCTCGAGTTGTATTCAAGTAAACTAGTTCTAATTCTTGGAGGAACTCGTGGAAGGTCAGTTCTACAATGGGACTTCAGTCAAACTCACTCATCATCTAATTTTGATCATTCATCCCAAAATAACTAGTGCATGCAAAGAATTTGAGTTCCCTAGTTGTGGTGGAGATTCCAAGGCAGTGTAACATTAGTTGTAGACTAGTATTGAGTGTACAAGTGTTGCATGCAATCAGATGATCAACCTTGGGAATTGCACAATACTTTTTGAAAAATTCCCTAAATAATAGGGGAATAATTTCTCAAGGAATTGTGTAAGGAAATAGTGGTTCAAGAAAAAGCATAAATTGACTAAGTCTGGGTTAGAGCTTCTTAATGAGTAGAGAGAGAGGTTATTCACTTGCAGGTTGTGCTAGTTGAGCAAAGAAATTATAATACATCTATGTTCATCATATTAAGGCAAGCATACATTGTGGTTTTTACCATATTTCTTTCCCCAAGAAAGATACAATGTGCATGTGTGTTATTTCTTATTGCATGTCTCAAATTTTTGTTCTAAGTTGGGAATTAACTTCCATAGTGTAGTAGGCTAGGTTTTTGTCTTGTAATTTTTATTAAAACTTCATGAGAAGTTGAAAATCTACACCATAATTTCTACATGGTATTAGAGAAAGATTCACATTAGAGCAGGAATTTCAAAGTTGTTTCTCAGGAGGTTCAAATTTGTAGTTCAATGTAGCAAGATCTCTTCAGAGCTGAGAAGATGACCTTCAATGGGTTGAGGCTAGAGTATGCTTTGGAATGAAAATCTAATTTCATTACATGGAAGGATCGCATGGAGGATGTATTTGATGACAATGGATTTCTAGAATACATCAAGGGAGATGTTTCAAAACTAGCGAAATATGATGCTGAAAACCTTGCTCAGTGGAAGAAAGATGTAACCAAGGCAAGGAGAATAATATTGGAGGGAGTATGCGCTAGATGTATTGGAGGGAGTAAGAGACCACATTGTCACCAACCTCCATGGGAAAGAAAATACTTATGGAATGAGGTAGGCACTCACAAATCTATTCCATAATTATAGTGACCACGGGAAGCTAGAGCTTAAGAATAAACTTTGAAATATCAATATGTAGAAGAATGACACTATTGCACAGTATCTGAGTAGGTTCACACAAGTTCATTATGAGCTTGCAATAGTTGGTGTTATTGTTTCAAAGGATGACTTGGTAAACCTAGCCCTTCTGGGCCTTCCCAAGAGCTGGCATAACTATCAAGATTCAGTGAATGGAAGGGAGAAACTATCGAATTGGGAACACTTATGGTCTGATTTGGTACAAGAGGAAATAAGGCAGAATACTAGAGATTGAACCTCATCCAAGGGTGAGGATAAAGAAAACTTTGGATTTGTTTGAAATGGAAATAAGGGAAAAGGGAATAAATCTCAAACCAAACCAGAATCCAGTTAAGGGGGAAGAAGAAAGATTTGTCAAAAATTAAATGCTTCCATTGTCATGAATACGAGCACTATGCCATGAAGTGTCCACACAAAAATGCAAGCAAGAAGACCTTAGGAGGAGCAACATGTTAACCTTGGCCTCATAGTTCGAGCTTGACTTAACCCTTATCGTATGCATGTCCAACACAATGATGGGGAGCGTGTGGTACTTGGACTCAAGTACATCGTTCCACATGACAAGGTGTAAATATTTTTTCAATGACTTGGAGGAGAAATATCTCTAGATGCACATTAAGCTAGGGGATGAAAAAAGGTACAATGTGACTCGTATTGATATAGTCACCTTTCAGAGGGAGTTAGGCTCCTCTCTTTGGCTCAAGGATGTCATGTTTGTTCTAGGCCTAAAGAAAAATCTCATCTTTGTTGCAGTTTTGGAAGACCATGGTTGTGAAGTGATATCCATCAAGGGAAAAGCATTCCTAAGACACATAGCCATGGGACAAGTGAAGAAGATTGAGGTTCATGTGAAGAACCTGTATAAGCTAGACGTGGAAGACTGTGTTGCATTAAGCACTAAGGTGGAGAAAGTGCAGGTTGCGATGTTGATGAACTTTGGCACAAAATGCTTGGCCATTTGCATCATGGTACCTTGAATATTATACAACAAATAACCACTGGTCTCCCTAAAGAAGCACTTAAGCAGTAGGATGTATGCAAAGGATGTACGTTGCGGAAGTAAATAAAATCCACCTATGATCAGGACAACAAAGCACATGTAGTCCTAGAAAGGATCCACTATCATGTTTATGGACCTTTCAAGACAACCTCCACTGTCAGACACAAATATTTTGTCATTTTTATTGGTGACTTATCACAGAAGTGTTGGATCTTCTTCATGTGGAAGAAAGATGAGACATTCTCCAAGTTCATAGAATTCAACACACTGGTTGAAAAAAAAGCTAGTAAGAAGGTGAACCCTCTATTGTAGCGGCTACAACACCCTCCAAAATTTTTTCCTGCACTTAAATTTCGAAGCCTACTATGGATATTGTGATCGATCATTCCTTAGTCACTTATTGGTAATTTGATGATCTCAAGCTCCTCTTTTCGATCTTAAGAGTCGTTCATGCTTTTATATTTACATAGAATGTGTCATCTTTGGGCATGGGGGTTATCGCTTATCATGCAAAGGGAGGTTTGTTTTGCTTCAAGGGAAAGTCTTTATGAGAGTGGGTTATCCTTGTCACATAGACATGTTTCACACTCATTTCACACACTCTTACACAAGTGTCACCCTTATCCTCCCAAAGTCTATCATCGGAGCCGCACTTGTCGTAAGCTGCCACAAATTTTGTTGCATTAAGCAAGGTATGTGTTATATGTTCTGGATGGTCTATGTTGTATCGCTAAGTTTTCAAGTGTGTGATCGTAGTCAATTTTTATCATTGTTCACATCAATTCTATGGACCCCACACTTAGCCAAATTTCAGAGTTTCCTTAGCACTACACATATGTAACTCTGAAGATTTTCCCTTGCCTGTTGGAACTGTGAAATGCACAGAAATCCCAACTTCCCTTAACATTCAAAACGACGCAGTGGCTTCCTCCAATCTCCTTCCCTCCATTGGAACCCACTATCTCCAGAAACTGTGCAGTTTTTTCCCTTGACTACCCAGTTTTCCTTGCATCCTGAAACTATGTAGATGTGTCCTCCCAGGGCCTCATATTATAGTAGTGCCTTACATCCTAAAACTATGTAAATGTGTCCTCCCAGGACCTCATCCCACAATAGTAACTGCTCACTGAAACTACACAATTATGTCTCTCAGGGGCCATGAAGAAGGATGACATGATAGATGACTCTCAAGGAGATGAGGAGAAAAATAAGGAGACCAAGGAACCCAAGGTATGATAGAATATCAGTACCACATGAAGAATCCATCTGATACATAACCCTTTGGAGGCTAGGTATGGAAAACAAAGCACATGTTTTGAAATACACCTCTTAGTGTAGCTTAAAAGATTGCTTATCATTGTCATATCATTCTGTCTTCAATGACATGCATGGTTGCAAGAACTGAAATTCATTCCATGTGTTTCCTCTATGTGTCTTTCTCCATTTCACTTGTTTATTACATAGCTTAGAAGATGAAGAGTATTACCACTTGTTTATTTAAGCTACAAAGGTTGTGACCAAGATGATCTTATGACTAACCAAGCACAATGCAAGGCATCCTAAGTTGGATGAAATATGTTTGATGATATGTATATAGTCAGTACACTCCTTTGCATTAATCCTTGCTTTGTATCTTGCATGTACCCTCACTGCTTGTTAGATTTGGCTACCTGCTCCCAGTGGTCTCTTAGCTCTTTCCTAACAAAGCAGGGGAAGGAATTTCCTTCAACCTAATTTCTTCATAGAAATTATAGAGCTAAGAAAAGGAGATGTGGAATCTCACTATCAAACTCTTGAAAATACTTTGCATGTTCAAATCTATCCAAACGATTAAGGTGCCACTCAACAACATTGTCAGTATTGGAAGACTGAAGAAAGATAACATCTCTAGATAAACTTATTATTCACTTCATCATAGAGATGGTATTCTTTAGAGGTATGAGTCCCCAAAGAAGATACAGTTGTGACTCCTTGCACTGAGTTTTTTATCTGTTCCTTAGGTATGAAGGCATAATAGGAGGAACCAAAAACCTTGAGATGCCTCACCGAAGGAATGTGGCCATTCCACATTTCATAGGGAGTTTTGTTTTTGATATCATGAGATGGACACCTATTCTTTATAAACACAACACATAGACCCACATCAGCTGAAAACCTTATGAACTTAACATGTGAACAATGCCAAGTTCATAGTGAAAGTAATACATTCTAGTGAACTATGTGTTGAAAAATGCAACAAGAAATTCTCATTTTGATTTTTCCTTGATTAAATTGGAAAAATTCAAATTTCCACATCAACAGACAACTTGGATGATGTTAACTTGTGTGACATGGCTTGTGTCATCTAGTTTACTCAGTAAATTTGAGTTGGAGGAGTTAGAGTTTAGTCCTACATATGTGATTGCTAATTTGTGGCAATAAAGGTCAATTATCTTAGGTTGTTGTCAGTTAAACTAGTCCTAACTTTTGGAGGAAGTAGTGGAAGGTCATTTAAGCAATGGGACTTCAGTCAAACTCAGTGATCATCTAGTTAACTGATCAATCAACCCAAAATAGTTAGGGCATGCAAAGAAGTCGAGTTCCCTAAGATTGGTGGAGATTCCAAGGCAATTTTAATTTCTTGTAGCTCACACATTTGCAAGAACTTATTATAACCATAGTGGAGGAGGTAGCTTGAGTAGGATCTTCTTGTGAAATTGGAGAGGGAATGATTGTTGGTAGCATTAATAGCCTACCAAAAATTTGTTTTGTACCACACTTCAATGCTTTGGGTAGGGTTTTTGAGGGTGGATAATTTTTTTTGATGCTGTCTTTGAGATCTATCATTCCCATGATCACCATAAATTTCCTAGTCCTTCACTTACATCTTTGGTAATGTCATCATTCGAATCACTTATACTTTATTGTATTGTTGCTTATGTTATGATTTCCTTTTATGGAAATATCTCCCTATTAGGAATGAGTAACCAAATTCATGTTCTTATTGAACTCTTGTGTTAACATACTTAATTTTCATTTTCACCTATTTGGTTTGAAATTCTAGTGTGGTTGGTTTACTGGTTGAATATTAGCATTCACCAAGTGGTTATTGATGATCTTAGTTAGTTTAGAGTGAACATTGGACTTTGCCTTGAAAACTAAGCCCCAATAATATGCAATTATCATGGATCATTTCAAATATCATACTTTTCTACAACGAAATACACTATTTTAATTCATCAAGAAAAGTTCTATGAGAAAGAACCAAGTGGTTATGCTTTTCAACATTTTCACCTACATTTCCTATCTATCATTTTCTTATTCACTGGGAATGTTGGGTTTTTGGGAATTTCAAATTAAATTTCTACACTGATGGTGTTCATCTGGCATTTTGGTCTCCTTCTCAAATTTTTTTTGGTATGTGCAAAACGAGCATTGGTGCAACTTTTAGTGGTGCAATTTTTAAAGATATGCAAATTCTATATTGATTTAAGATATGCAATGTTCAATATCTACATGATACATTTTCTTGACATTCCATTCATAAATTTGAAATTTGTAACAAGTATAAATTTTACTAATTAATTATTATATTGATTATTACAAAATTGAAGACAAAGGAAGAATAATATATAATGTAGGTTTATGTGAATGGAAAATGTTAAGACAAAGGAATAATTATATAATGATAGGTGGACCATAGGGGTTGGGTTCCTTACCATCAATGTATTCTATATAAGGAGGGAGAAGAAGGAGAAGATGACATCACTTTTTCTTGTGTAATTGAGGACAATGCTAAGAAGAGACAACATAGTAATGGATTGATGGCTCACACGTGACTTGTTTTTGAAATATCTGGAGCAATAAGGTCTATGGCTAGGTGAAGAGTAGAACTCCAAATGTTTTTTGCAATAATCAACCTTGAGTGAATAGAATGTCATATTTGCATAAACCTTTGTGAGAGTACTCTATTCTAGGTGACGATAGAGTACATCATTTCCTTATTGGAAGTAATTAAACTTTTATCATGGTATAATTTAATTATAAATATTTAAAATACTAGATGTTTACAATCAATTTTATAAAGGGTTATGGGCTTCTTATTTTTTTCCTAGAATTTTAAATATTGAGATAGAAATTTGTAACGAGAATATAATGACCTCAATTCCTTGTGAATGCTATAAGTATCTACTATGTGTATTTTTTTCAAATCGAATAGAAATATGATCAACTTTATTTTTGCTAACGAAAAAACATACAAACATATTCTATTATATAAGATTTTTTGTTATTGTTAACAAAATTATTATCAACCATGGTTTATTTAGAAAATAACATATATTAAAATATATAATGAATTATTAAATTGATAACTATTTAATATGGGTTGACTTTTAATGATGTTTCTATGGATCATCTTATGATTTTGTGGACTATTTAGAAGTCACGTCACTAGTAAGTCAAGTTTTCATGTCTCCTTCTCATGTTTATACAAAATAAAGTAGAGAATGGATGGGAATATTTAATTCATGATACTAAAAATGGGATCACAAATTATCTTAAGTTTACACACAATATATTGACAACGTATCCATGTGAGAAGTACTAGAGTAGAGGGATTGGATCAACCAAGCCTTTTCAATATATGAAAATATTAGGCTTCAAGAGTTCATGTGTTGTAGTGATGGATGCATTAAAGAGGATCAATCGAATTAACTCAAACTACTAGAATGGGATATTGATGGGTGGAGGTTAGGTTGTACCTATTATTGGAGCCTCATCTTTGGTATCTCCTTCTTTAGTATCTCCTTTGTCTATATGTTCTCCTTGGGAGATCTAATTTTTTCACAAAACTATTTTGAGCGTTAACATTTGTTGATTACATAGTCATATTGTTTCATTAATAGAATTATCTTTCTTGATAAAACAAGTAGCAAAAATCCTATTGGTGTGTTTAGATTCAAAGTAATTTTTCCTTCCCCTAATATAATTTTTTAATTTGAGGAGGTGGAGGATTTTGAGGATGGCATATTATGTTCTGCTAAGCAATGTGAGTAGGCCTTTTACTTAGATTTTCTAGGTAAAGCAATTTTTTCATATGTTATTAGATACGATCCAAGAGGAAAGTATAAATAATTGTGGTTGGATCAATATATTATTTTCTAGCCATATTTTAGAGCGAAATA
Source organism: Pinus tabuliformis (assembly GCA_031772625.1). Classification (NCBI taxonomy): domain Eukaryota; kingdom Viridiplantae; phylum Streptophyta; class Pinopsida; order Pinales; family Pinaceae; genus Pinus; species Pinus tabuliformis. The sequence continues at coordinate 664,723,598 of CM062805.1, forward strand.
TTTGGAGGAATCAACTTTATGTGTCATTTTTACTACTTCTCCCACCTTGAAAATTTCCAAAGAAAAGCCTTAAGATCCATCTTAAGGCCTTAAATGACCACATTTTTTGTTCTCAACCTTATTAAGGAAATAATGGTAGGGAATATGTCAATGAATATGAGTTACAAGAGGAGAGAGTTGAATTTGGACCTATTGCTCTCTTACCATGTCAGGCCAAGTTTATAACTCTGAATCAAATTGTGTTTAGCATTAAAAGATAATATGACTATATACAAGGAGAGGGAGACTATTGGATTTCATCTCCCAATGTCTCTTCATCTTCTATCTTCCTTTATTTTTTTCTATTTAGAATATTTACATAAGCTTTCCTAATCCCAAAGATTGGGTGCCAACGTTTCTAATATTTGTGCTCAATCCAAATTCCTCTTTGGCATGCCTATACTAAAGCTGCAAATGCACCTCATCACACAATTAGTATGTGATATATTCACCTATATGGTCCTCAAATCATTCTAACATGATATTGTCCACAATATTCATTTGGACTTACTGTGAAAGTCATGTGCATCAGCTAGCACCTCCATGGATATAATCGTTTCCTCCAAGATATCCTCAAGATTATCAATACGCCACTTTAATATTGCTAATGTCTCTCAATTTGTAGTGTTAGGTCATTCAAATACTTCTCGCCTTGTCCATTTGTGTCTGAGGCCACTAGTTTCCTCTATTACCGAGTCACAAGGAAGACACTTGTGCACCTACTGTCATCATCCTACTCACAATAGGCACCAAGTGTGGGGTTAGGCATGAAAGGATAGAAAAATAGTCTATGTGTGAAAGGGTGACTACCTTCTTTAGGAAGAAGAGTTCAAAACTGTAGACGATGTGAGGTCATGGTTTCGATTCTCATCGAAACAACTTCAAGATCACCATTATTGAGTGAAATAGGGAATGGGGAATATGTGCTTCTTGCTTAAGCGATGGTGAAGATAATATATTTTTCGATGTCGTTATGAAGTAGGTTCATTGGTTTGAGAACCATTTGGTGGATGGTGAGGAGCAACATACTTATGATTTCAATGTATTACGTCAAGCTGGTCCAGTTGCAAATTGAAGGACATTTTTGCAAGAACATTTGTTTTTTCACTATAGGAAGCATTGAAATTAATCCTGTAATTAATGATTGGATAAGGTTAGTGGAGGAAAATAAAATTATCATTGAGGACATGGCCAATTGGTACGAAGTAATATATAGAAAAATAAAAGAAAAAGATTTAACAAACTTTAAAGGAGGATCGACACGATTAGGGAAGAGAACAAATGATGAAGTATTTGACAATCCAGGGTTGTCATCACAATCTAAGGAAAAAGAGTAGAAAAATGAAGAGGCATTAAATGCGATAAAGAATGTTTTAACTAGTTATGAGGTCTTGCTCCAAAAAAGAGCTGCGAGTGATAACGAGCTAATAAGTTTCACTTGCCCGATATCTACATGTCTCAGAAAGGATTTCCCCTTACTGAAAAAAACATCACAGTCATGATCCTCCAATACAACTATAGAGAGCAGGTTCCTCTCCATCCCAAGTACATACATGATGTCTTTTAGATGAATATGGGAATTTAACTCAATCTTAAAGGTTATGATACCAATTCCTTTGGTATTGTACCACCCATCATCCCCAATTTCTATGCGCATTTGGAGATCCTTCTCCTCTAGGCTACTAAATAATTCTTTACATCATTTCGTATGGAACGAGGCATCTGAATATAGATACCATGCACTCCCCATTATAGTGGTTCCCATACATGCAATCAGGGTGAAGCTTGATTCGAATTGTGGGGCAAGTGCTTCACCTCTTGCTCCTCTTGAAGGCTTCTTCTTATACTTCTTGTGCAAACACTTTCTTGCATAGTGCCCAAATTCATGGCAGTGAAAACTTTTTATCTTGCTCAAGTCCTTCTTCTTTCCATTGTTCTGACTAGTATCTGGTTTTATCTGGGCCTTCTTTCCCTTGCTCTTATTGCCATTTCCAACCGAGGCAAAATTATCTTCCCCCTCAAATTTGGATGTTATTCCATCTCTAGTATTCCGTTGAATTTCTTCCTACACCAAATCGGACCGAAGTCTCTCCCAATTTGGTAATTTTTCCCTTCCATTTACAAAGTTCCAATAGCTATGTCTGGATTTTAGAATCCCTAGGAGGGCTAGGATCACTAGTTCTCTAGAGGGAATATTTTCTCCAACTCCTCCAAGCTCATCTCGACACTGAATGAACCTGGAGAGTAATGTGAAATGATTTATCTTTTCTGCAATCAGATGTTTCTGAGCTTGTCCCTCAATGCTAATCCTATTGGTGTGTTAGGATTCAAAGTAACTTTTCCTTCCCCTTATTTAGAGAAAGAAATCTAGTTTAGAGAAATCTAGTTTAGAAAGAAATCTAGTTTAGAAATCTAGTTTAGAGAAAGAAATCTACTTTCACTACGGAAAGGGGTCAAACATGAAGTTATTTTTTTTGCAAGGAAATTCCAAATACATTATCACATTAGTTTATTGGTTGTCATTTATTAATATGAGCATGCAATTGAGGAATGGAAATGGCATCCAAACGAGAGACCATGAAATTAACAAACCTTGGACTTGGTGTGAGATCTCTACCTTATACCGTCATTTTCTTAGGATTTTCTCCTATGATATGGACACACAAAGAGCCTTTCTATGATATATTACATGAACTATAGATGATGAAAATCAATGTCACTCATCGCTTTAGCTAGTTTGTCTTGTGCTAAAAATATCAACATACCATTCCATTTTCTATGCAAAATCATTAGAGAAGTGGGTGGACATGTAAAGGGCCTTTTCTGTGATATATATATATATATATATATTTTTTTTTTTTTTTCTGTGTAAAGACTAAACTATTGTATTAAAAAGTGGAAAAATATTTACAAAGAGGACTTAACCTCTGAGGATGCATGAGCCCACCCTCTATCAGAAAAGCAGAGCAGGTGCAAGTGGCCACCTGAATTACAAAAAGAGATCCCATCTAAATGAACATAAACAGAGCAGGTGCAAGTTGCCACCTGAATTACAAAAAGAGACCCCATCAAAATGAACAGCAACAAGCAGAATTGTGAATCCAGAAACTCATAAGCTTGTGGCTTGTGGCTTGCTGCTTGATAGCAGTGTTACAGAGAAGAGTAAGGAGACCGTCAGATCCCAGAGTTCTGGAGACACCACGAGCTCTTGTATGTTATCATTGGCCTCGTGTGGGAGAGGAAGCCAATCGAGCATAATTTCATCTCCCATATCTTCCAGACGAACTTCCAGTGGAGGAATCAGATGCGAATGAGTAGCCAATCTATTAGCAGGAGCAACTGGAATAATGTCATCCTGAGGAGGGGCTTCTTCATTATCGTCCTCGTCATTCATCTGGGCGTTCTGGGTTCGAACTTTCTCCCCGTGGTCCGCCTCCGGACTGACTGTTTTCTCATCTTCCTCAGAAACTATCACCGTTACAATGACTGAAATAAGCAGTTGATTACGCCTGCACTTAAAGGTGAATCTGGAGGTGTGTACATGGTTGTTCTCAGAGGGGTCAGACTCCTCTGAGGGGGAAGAGGGTGGCACAACTATGGCTAGCGGGGGAACTGCTCTGGCCCGAGCTTCCTGCCCTCTTCTTACACCCCAAACACCCCCCCTTCTCGGAACACCTCGCTGACGGGGGGCCATGAGCAGGGGAGACCACAAACGATTAACACAGAGAGACTTGATGCCAAAGCTGGCCACAGAACCAGTGATTCCTGAATTGAGAGACAATTCAGTGACCTTATCTTTCAGTAAATCCCAAAAAGAGCCCGAGACAGGATTTTTGCACCGCACCTTCCCCTGCACAACCAAGAGCGAAGAATTTCCCACCCTGAAAATGACAGAGGGCACGCGCTGGTCGGAAGTGAGACCTCTGAGACTCCTCACAGAGCTAGAATTGGGCGACTTCCTACCATTGGCACTTGAACTCAAAACAACATATCCTGAATTGCAAACCTGGAGCCAATACTCCATTAAATAGACTTCCACATGGAATAATCTGGAACGAGACAGGGCATCGCCAGCCGGATCAGAGGACAGAGCGATTAAATTCGCCATACTTGAAACCATTACGCATCTTCCTTTCAATCTCATCAGCATTTATAATCCTTAATGTGAAACCAGAGCCGTCCAGTCGTGATGTGATCCAATGCCATCTGCCTTCTGTGCATGATTTACTCGCTCCTCAGGCTGACACCCACATCCGGGTCCTTTTTTGTGATATATTACATGAACTATAGATGATGAGAATTAGTGTCACTCATCACTTTATCTAGTTTGTCTTGTGCTAAAAATATCAACATACCATTCCATAGGTGAAGATATTATTAAGAACCCCTAGAGGAACCATTAATGAAGATGATCCCAAATAACAACCACAACACCCTTTGTCCAAAGTATCTTCATCCCAACATGATCTAGTTTAGAAAGAAATCTAGTTTAGAAATCTAGTTTAGTGAAAGAAATCTACTTTCACTACGAAAAGGGGTCAAATAAGAAGTTATTTTTTTTTGCAAGGAAATTCCAAATACATTATCACATTAGTTTATTGGTTGTCTTTTATTAATATGAGCATAAAATTGAGGAATGGAAATGGAATCCAAATGAGATACCATGAAATTGATAAACCTTGGACTGGGTGTGAGATCTCTGCCTTATACCCTCATTTTCTTAGGAGTTTCTCCTATGATATGGTGAATCATGTATCCCAACGTAGACTATATTTTATGTTTTTCTATGAAAAATCATTAGAGAAGTGGGTGGACATGCAAAGGGCCATTCCATAGGTTAATATATTGTTAAAATCCCCTAGAGGAACCATTAAAGAAGATCATCCCAAATAATAAGCACAACACCCTTTGTCAAAAGTATCTTCATCCCAACATGATCTCTCACACTACTATGTGATATTCCATATATTTTCTTTATTGATGCTTATGGATCTTTTGTCACCCCAAACTTAATACATCCTCCTAATAATATTATAGTAATGGATATAAAAAAATATAACCAGGAAAAAATCTAATCCTTCTAAATGAGAACCAATTTTAACTCTAACACCCTTTATATATTTTGCATGATCAAAACAGTTTTTTTCAAACTCTTTTTCAATTTGTCTAAATGTATTTTCCTATATTTGTTTAATAATTTGTGTGTACTATCTTAATATTAAATATTCATTAAACTTTGCCATAATAGTAATGGATATAAAAGATGCAATTGGAAAAAATCTAATTCTTCTAAATGAAAACCAATTGTAACTCTAAAACCCTTCCTAAATTTTGCACGATCAAAAGTTGTTTTGTTTCAAACTCTTTTTCAAGTCATCTAAATGTATTTTCCTATAGTTGTTCAATGATTTGTGCATATTATCTTAATATTAAATATGCATTAACCTTTTTTATAATAATAATGGATATAAAAAATACAACTGGAAAAATTCTAATTCTTGTAAATCAAAACCAATTGTAACTCTAACCCCCTTTATATATTTTGCATGATCAAAAATTGTTTTATTTCAAACTTGTTCCAAATCGTCTAAATATATTTTCTTATCATTGTTTAATAATTTTTGTGTAATCTAATTCTTTAAAATAAAAACCCATTGTAACTCTAACCCCTTTATATAAATGAGAACCAATTCTAGCTCCCTTTATATATTTTGCACGATAAAAAAGTTTGTTTTGTTTCAAATCGTCTAAATGTCTTTTCCTATAGTAAAACTATAGTTTTTGCAAATGCACACAAATTTCCCATACCCCTTTGGATTTCCCATTCTTTCTACTTGCTCAATTGATTGAGGGGAGCCCAAAACCAAAGGGTGGATTTCCTCTTCATGCGACTTGCTCAATTTGATTCAACAGAGGGGAGCCCATAACCAAAGGGAAAAATGGAGAGCAGCATGGAGATTGCCAAAAGTCGTAGAATCCGGAGTTATCCCTCTTCATCTTCACACTATTAGCGAGACTACTGGATTTTCTCTCAGCATCTGTGGTTTGCGCAGTTTGGAACGAAGTGCTCATGCAAAAATACAAAAATCTCAGATCCCATGCACTCCTCATTTCTCTCATTTTTCCTCTTCAAACACGCAGTCAAGCACTTAAATATTTCTAATTGTATGGATCAACTACAGGACCAAGATGTCCAGTTGGCCTCCAAATCCCTTAAAAAACTAGTTAGGGAACCCTAACCAACCAGATGAATGTATTTCAAATCTAGGGTTTGTAGGGTTTGTGAATAAATGTAATTTGTTGGAGGTTGTTTCCACTTCCATACCCAATTTGCAGGATTTAGGTATTAAGGCCTTGGTGGTGTTGAAGTAGTAATAAGTGGATCAACTTGAATAAGGCCCCTGCATAGGTGGGTAACTGGAATTATATATGACATTTTTATTTGTTCCAATTTAGTCAACAGACTCAGGAATGTTCTACAATCAATTCAACCTTGTGGTCGCACCATGACACCAACCTGTAGGGTTTGAGATTTGTGGCAACTCGCTAGACTTTTTAGGCATGAATTTAGGGGACATCAAGTCCACTTGCGGGATGCAGTCAAGACTCACAACTCAGCCAAGTTTTCAAGTCACAAATGCCAAGAGTCTGGAGGCCACAATCATGATTCAAATGTGGAATGAAGCTTAGCAGAGGTGAAAATTGAGCTTAGGGTTGTCTTTTAAGATTTTACCTTTCTTCTTGTTAATTGTTTTATATTCATGAGCCGAACCCCAATCAAACTCCAATGAATTTTGATGAATTTTTTCTAGTTTGCTCACATATTCAAGTTCGTCATGAGGTTCAGCAATCTCAAATTTTAATCTACCAAATTTGGGCTCAGACAAAATTTGGCAGTTTTGAGCTTAAAGAATCAACTTCACCAAACTTGGTGACTTAGCCTATATGACATCCTTATTTACAGTGACACTTAATAAGAGCACCTTTACCATGTTAGACAAGTATTTTTGTAGACTCTCTAGGAATATAGGTTCTATGCTTTCCCTGGAAAGTGTTCATTTGTAACAGAGCAAATTTTGTAACTAAATTTCATCATTGATGACTCAAGAATACCTGGGTCTACAGAAGATACAAATCATCCAAGATTAGCCTCCTCATAGATACCTCATATAGCTCCACAACCTCCTGAGACTTGCTAACTTTTGAATAAAGCTCCTACTTGGTTTTCTACCCATTAATTAGACCCTAAGTTAGATACTCAAGGGGAATAACAAGTGGCTTGCCTTCCCTTCATCTAATAAGAAATAATGGCTTTTAACAGCGTAAGCAACAACTCCACTCCACACCAGCCCTTGTGATTTCTAATCTCAACTAGTGATCTCAGACCTGAGCAAATGTATCCAATTATGAAAGGGGTATCATTCTTATGTGGCATTGCCAGCATATCTTTCCATTATAAAACTTTCAATGGCATAGTACAATGATATTACACTTTTGACCTGCATGGCATTGAGCACGTTATTTACAATGGCACCATTAGGTTGGGATGAATATGATGATATGTAGTTATTTGTGTAGCCTGTAGGTTGTAGGCTGTCACTTTATGGTTTTTGGAATCTAGAGGCCATTTAGAAGCTTGATGTATATGTATCTTGTTTTTCATATGTACCACACTCAATGCCATTTTTCTATTTTCAACCTTACATGCTATATACATGAACAAACTTGGATATTTGGTGTATAATTGTTTCGATTTACATGGGTTGGTTGGTTCTGGTCCAGTTCTATTTCAGTCCTAGTCTAATCCGTGGGGCTAGTTCTAGCTTCGATTCTAATAACTTTAACTAAAATATGAGAATTTCATAAGAGAACCTAACCACAAGGTAGGATGAATAGAAAAGAATTGAGATAAATAAAGTATTAGTGAGTTACAGACAAAACTCTAAGTGAAACAAAATCATAGGGATATCCCTGTCATCAAGGACTTAATTTAAGAGTAAAATAAGAAAGAGTTTTGGAATGATGACATGAATCAAAATTGAAATGCATGCACATGAAACAAATGGCTAAGCACACAACATACAAAAGCATAAAACCAACATGATGGCCTTGTCCAAAATTTGGACAATAAAGTGTTGATGTTTTGTAGCTCAAGTAGGTACTTTTGCACATACCTAAGTGTGTAGGCCTGTGAAAGTTTCCTAATATACCATTAACCCTAGAAATTACTTTAGTGATTAAAGTAATTTCTTTTATAAGACAAGGCAAAGAAAATTCACATAGTCGACTTCAGCATTGTGCAAGGTGTATAGTGGGCAGCTTTATTGCATCCATTCGCAATGAGGCCAGGTGGCAAACCCCACAAAATAAAGATCACAGGTATCCCTGCCCCAACATTAGGCCAAAACCCTACTTCCTCTTTGCTGGCCACTGGCAAGAGGCTCACAAAGTTTGCTAAATTGCTTGACCTAGAGTTTGAGTTCTGTCCAGTGTCAAAACATATGAGTTAGGTGGAATTATCTACCATGAAAATTGAGCAAGATGAATGCATTACAGTAAATTTTATGTTACAGTCATAAAATATTTTAGGAGATTCCCTTGATCCCCTACTGAAAATACTCAAATTAGCCCATGCCCTATCCCACAAAGTTGTAACACTTGGGGAATATGAAGCTCACTTAAATGCTTGCTAGTTCCAAGTTCGATTTAGGAATTCTTTAGAATATTTCACTGCATTTTTTGAATCTATGGAGCCCAACATGGCAAGAGATAATGCAGAGTGCCTGACTGTGGAGAATCTCTTCTTCGCAGAGAAAATAATGGGAATTGTAGCTTTTGAGGGAGCCGAAAGAAAAATCAGACTGGAAGGAAGGGATTAGTGGTGTATTCTGATGGAATCAACGGGATTCAAATTTACCAATTTAAGTCATTATGTAAGAAGCCAAGCTCGAATTATTCTCTATAATTATTGTGAAGCATATTCTCTAGATGAATCCTCAGGTTTCCTCTCTTTGGCATAGCAAAATTGGCCCCTCCTCACCGTCTCAGCCTGGTGTTGTTGCTAGTCTCTAAGAATCTGGTAATCCCTTGTATAGTGCCAATTGATTATTCAGTATACATAAAACATTTGCTGCATCTAGGATGGAAATCAAATTATGCTTTGTGTACATACATACACATTGTGACTGTAAATAAAGGTTATATCATGATCATGTGAATATGTTTGTAATTTTTCTCCTCCCTCTTTGCTTTAGTAATATTAGTTCTAGAACATGTCATCCATCCCTTGGCAAACAATTTTTAGTTGGGTAGACCAATTATTTCTTGTAGGCAATAGGAAACTATGGGATGATTGACCTCTACCATTGCTGGGGGTGCATGACAACTCCGTAACCCTGGATTAAATCAAGGGCTTAGGAAAGTGTCAGGCGAAAAGAGTCAATAGTGCGGACACAACCAACCTCTCTAGGAGCCTAAGACTCTCTAGTGACAAACAAGACAAATGAGAGCAATCCTTCTCTAAACATGCATTTATTATATAAGAAATCAAGTGTTTAGATCCTACCTGTAGTCCAACGCTGTTGTAGCAGTCCAGCCTCGCTGATCTGGATGAGCTCCTACTTCACTTTGAAACCTGCATTCACTAACAATCAAACGATTAAATAGCACTTGATAATCTCATAAAATAAAACATATTTAACACATAGACCAAGGAGTACATGAAACAACTCATAAATAACAAGTTATTGAGAAGAATGGACTCATTTGCATTAATAGGAAACAAAAGGAACAATTACAACCTGAGCCTTGGTGTTGTGCAAGTTCCTCCCAGGGTCCATCAAGAGTTCTCCTTTACTTTGACAAAGCTCACCCACTTCCAAATAGAACAAGCAAAGATGGTGATCTCTCCTCACAAGCTTCTAAATGGGAGTCCTAATTCCAGCAGCATCTACCCTTAGAAATGTTTGGCTTCCAACCTCCCCTCCTTTTGGCCCAATGCCTGTATTTATAGTGCTCTAGAGGAAGTTATTCATGTCCACCATCAATGGGATAAGCCCCTCTTTGGATGGGATAGCTCCCTTATTGATGGGATAAGTTCCTCTTTGGTAGGGGTACATGAACCATCTGGAGGCGCTTCATACACGTCAAACATACTTCTAGAAGCCTCTAGAAATGACCACAAGTAACTTTTTTGGAGTGAAACTTGCGCTTTTTGACCTTTACAGGGGTATGCACCTGCCCCTTTACATACAGAGTGTACAAGTACGCAGCTTTTGTGAACATTAGGTGCGTACCCGCAGGTAAGGCCGAGAGAATCTGCGTACCTAGAGATAAACACATTTACAAAGACTTTCTCTCTTTCTTGAAGTTTGACATGGAGAGCAGAGGCATGAGACTTGCCCAGGAGGATAGCATGACTGTTGATGGAGCCATACTAACTGTAAATAGCCATGGTGACATTTTTTAGTGTAACAGATTGCCCCCTAAAGTGCGAAGCCTGTAGTAGATTAGGGTTTTGTATTATCTATGAAGGGTGAAGCGCTTTATCATTTCAAGGATTATCTCGTGGAGAGCCTGGTCAGAACCTGCAATTTTCAACACAAAATACATGTATAAGATTATATCATCGCTGAGGTAGGCATTCCCATACTCAGATCAAAACTTTAACTAACAGACTAACTACTCTGATACAGGAATGATCTTGCAGTACATCATAATCATAGACTTTTGTAGACACAGTATGGGCGCAACCATCTGTTTATGATTAGTCTACTAGATAATGAATACAAAACTCCTCGCAGCCTGGATGGTGGGAACTAGATCCAGGGTCTTCATTTCTACTTCCCGAATTGGTACGATTCTAGCCATGCGAATAAATGAGTTGATGTCGAACATGGTAGAAACCACTTGATTACCAGTCGATGATGTAAACTGTTAACAAGTGTGAGAGAGACCACCAGTAATGTCAATGGTTCTCAAAGTACCCAGTACAATCCATGAGATGTGAATGAATGAGTTGATGTCGAACATTTCACGGAATCCTTTGATCGAAAGTCAATGATGTAAACTGACGTCAAAGGCGAGAACTGCCATTGATGCATGCAGACTTCAAGGTACTGACGATTTCTAAGTCATCTCTCTAGATAATGTGCTGATGTCGATAGAAAGCGACCCGTTGCAGGCAAGCCCACAACACGAAATCATTGTTCAAGTTGAAGAAATGTTGCTATAAGGACTGACTCAGGGATGGTCAAATGGATGAAAAGTATTTTGCAGATGAAAGTTTTGTTTGCAGACCTCTTGAACACATAATGACACAACAGATGGCTTGGTAACAAATGACTCAAAGTTAATCCCCGGAACCCGGCTGAAGACTTTCAATGTGGTTTGATCAACTGTGAGGCAAAGGATTTCCCAACCCAGGTGAATGAAAAGTGTCGTGTTCAAGAGGGGTAATAAGGTTTCTTCTGAGACAAAGGATAACAAATAGGCTCATTCTTCTCTCTTTTCCCCCACCATTTCTGGCAAGTACCTCTTTATTTTTAACAAGCTTGAGGAGGATAACATATGCTTGATTATAAGCTCATCCTTCGGATGAATCCAACCTAGTTTTGATTCGAACCCTAGGAAGGAGTGGTTCGTTCCTGTTTGTAATTGAACAGGTCCTTTACTGTGAAATTTTAACGAGCCCAGTATAGGAGAAACTCGGCGTTTTTCAATTTTAGAGAGTCTGAAAAACTTAAGAAGACTCTAGGTTGAACTTTTTCGTAAATTTGTGTCCCCCAAGCCCGAAAAAGTATAAAATAATACCTGGGAGAACCGCTTGATCTTGCGACCAAGGAGTACTTTCATGATTAGTGTCTCTGACCTGAAAAGTAAAAAGTGATCAAGGACACGTCGTTTTATTTCCGTATCGAGTTTGAAACGACAAAAACCCGGCAATCTTTTCCCGTTTTTACGGTCAGAAAAGAGCTATAAGGGGACCGTCTTTTAATTCCGTTTTAACGAGTGTAAAAGAAATGCTCGGCAATCTTTTCATGTTTTAGGAGTCAGAAAAGAGCTTAAAAGATGACTCTGAGGTTTCACTTTTTCGTAAGTTTTAACAAGCTCGAAAAAATGATCAAAAATGTACTCATGGTTTTCACTTTTTTGTAAGTTTTAATGAGTTCGAAAAAGGGATAAAAATGTACTCATATGGCCGACTTTCAATTTAATTTACGAGCAGGAAAAGACGGAAAGAACTCGGCATTTTCATTTGTTTTACGAGAATGAAAGATAGCAAAATAATCTCAGTATTTTCATGAGTTTAACGAGTCTTGAAAATAACTGAAATTGACTCGAGATAGGTTTCATTTTTACAAAAGCTTGAAACAGAGAAAAACTATGCTTCAAAGTAGTTTCATTTTTTCACAAGCTTGAAACAGAGAAAAACTATGCTTCAAAGTAGTTTCATTTTTTCACAAGCTTGAAACAGAGAGAAAACTATGCTTGATGCCCCCTAAGCATAACTGCTAGAGCGCATGCCCCCCAGTTTCATTTCATTCATTTTTACAAAAGCTTGAGTTACGAGATCATTTGAAAGACTCGACCTAAAAACTGTAAGAAAATTATGCAAAACACTGAAATAACTAACCTAAATACTTAACATTTATGAGATCTAGTCAATCTCTCGACTCAAGTAGAGGAGGATTTGTTTCATTTTTTAACGAGCTTGACACAGGAAAAGAACTATGCTCGGATTCAGTTTCATGTTTACACAAGCTTGAAACGAAAAACTATGCTTGTTATAAGTTCACATGCCCCCAGCATAATGACGCAAAACGAGGTACATGCCCCCCAAGCTTCATTTCATTCAATGAGGTGGATGGAATGAAGCTTTGCTTTCAAGATCTTGGAAAGACTTGTAGGAGCTGTTTCATTTTTTTAGTGAGGTTGACACAGGAAAAGAACTATCCTCAAAACCCTTGTTTCATTTTTTAAACGAGCTTGACACAAGATAAGGAACTATGCTCATAACTACTCTACAATCTACCTAACAAAGAACTATACCCTAAAAACCTTGATTCATTTTTTAATGAGCTTGACACAAGACAAGGAACTATGCTCTAAAATCCTTGTTTCATTATTTAATGAGCTTGACACAAGACAAGGAACTATGCTCAAAAAGTTCACATGCCCCCAGTATAATGATGCAAAGCGAGGTACATGCCCCCCAGGCTTCATTGCACTCAACCAGATGGATGGAATGAAGGTTTACTTTCAATATTTAACTTGAAAAGGGAATTGTTTCATTTTTAAGGAGGTTGACACAAGAAAAGAACTATCCTCATACCTGATTCATTTTTTTAACGAGGTTGACTCAGTAACAGGAACTATCCTCATACCTGATTCATTTTTTAACGAGGTTGACTCAGTAACAGGAACTATCCTCAAAACCCTTGTTTCATTTTTTAACGAGGTTGACTCAGTAACAGGAACTATCCTCAAACCTGATTCATTTTTTAACGAGGTTGACTCAGTAACAGGAACTATCCTCAAACCTGATTCATTTTTTAACGAGGTTGACTCAGTAACAGGAACTATCCTCAAAATCCTACTTTCTACAATCTACCTACTTAACCTACCTGATTCATTTTTTAACGAGGTTGATACAGGAAAAACTATCCTCACGCCTGTTTCATTTTTTAACGAGGTTGATACAGGAAAAAACTATCCTCGTGCCTGTTTCATTTTTTAACGAGGTTGATACAGGAAAAAACTATCCTCGTACACTGATCCAGGTGGATGTTGGTGGCCACCCACCAACCCATTTGGACCCCCACAACTGTCTCTTTCAATCTTTTCAATTTCCTAAATTGTAGCACAGTTTACTATTTTTAGCAGTTTTTCGGGTCCTGAACTTCCGGAGCCGTTTTGAGGCCCTAAACGACGTTTTTTTGGGAATCTGGGGCAACATGGGTACATGGACCGATGTTGCCTCCCAAAGTGGTAGTACTCGGATAGATCTTTCTAACGAGCTATTGTACGCGTCAAACGGAGATCGTATGCCAAAGTTACGACCCCGGGAAATTGATGTACCAATTTACCCAAACGGGGCCCACAATTTGGCGTTTCATCTTCTAGGGTTAGGTTTCGGGATGTGAAAGGTTTTCCATTGTTTCTCAAACAATAAATAGGCCTTCGAGCCTCATTGTAACACAGTTCGGAACAGTTCAGAGGCATGTAGCCGCACATCTCTTCTCAGAGATAAGCTACCATCGCCCTAGCTGGTTTATCTCCATTTCTGGTTGTAAGCATATTTCAGTATTTTCCATTAATGAAATGAAGCATTATTTCCGCTGCATCTATGTGTTTATGGTTATTGCATCTCTGTATTTATGGTTATCTCTGTAATCTATTGCGTTCCTGTCTAAATCCGGATCAGTGGTATCAGAGCGGTCTGCTTTTCTTCTGTTTTTCTTTGCATGTCCCCAACGAGGTCGGGATATAAGGAGTTAGGGCTTGAACTGGTCGAACCTTTGCAAGACCAGCCTCGCAAATCCCGACGGCCTCCCATGGCGGATGAGAAGAAAGACGAGGGGGCAGGAGATCCTATCAAAATCTTGCTCGAAGAAGCCCTCGAGCGACAAAGGAACGCGATGATGGATAGCTTTGCGCAGATCCTTCAGCGACTACCCAGAGGCGACGCATCGGCTTCCAAAAGCGACTCTGGAAACGCCACACCGTTTAAGGTACAAGTTAATTTTGAAATCCCCATCTTCGAGGGTCAAATAGACGCAGATGCCGTAGATAAATGGTTAAATCTGCTAGATGGGTATTTTTCTGTTCATGAATTTTCAAGTCGGGAAAAGATTGTTTTCGCTCTTCTCAAAGCAGCCCCCCACGTCAAGGACTGGTGGGAAACCTACTGCAAGCAGAAGGATGAAAGTACAGGCTCACTATTTTCAGCCGCACCCACTTGGAATGACTTCCGGGATGCCATAAAGGAGCAGTACTACCCTGTCGGAAGCTATGAGGACAAATACATCAAATGGACCACACTGCGGCAGGGACGAGACCAAGATGTGCCAGAGTTCACAAACATTTTTCATACCCTTCGCACACAGTTGGGTATCAAAGATACTGAGCGGCATCTGGTACTCAAATACCGTGGCTGCCTGCACAAGTACATCCAGGAAGAGATGGTGTTCTTGAACATCTCCTCACTCGGCACAGCATACCGATACGCTGTCAAAATCGAGCAAAAGTTCAAACAGAAGAAGCGAGACTTTGGACCTGCAAATCCAAAGCCCAAAGTACAAAGCCAAGGCGGGGTGACCCAAGGCAACCCGTCGAAGTTGCAAGAAAAGAACAATACCACAAAGCCGAAGAAGGACACAGGAAAGTGGTGTGAGTTCCACAAGAGTCCCACTCATAACACAAGTGAGTGTCGAACCAAGCAGTCGCTGGTGGCTGAGTTGAAGGCTTCCGAATCAGATGCATGTTCTGATCCTGAGCCAGAACCCGACAAGGGGAATGGCAAAGGGAAGCAGATCATTGATGCGGATCCCAGTGCCACTGTTGCCACCGCCAAGATCAAGAAAAATGAGCCCGAAGATCCAGAGGAGGGGGAGCGTCTTTTCCACTCACAGATGTGGGTGAAGGGTTCACCGCTGCGATTCATTGTCGACAGTGGTAGCCAAAAGAACCTTGTTTCAGCAGAGGTCGTGAAGTGGTTGGGCCTACCAACTACACCACATCCACAACCATACAATATCGGGTGGCTTCATGAAGGACGAGATCTCAAAGTGCGCCAGCAATGCCGCCTTCCCTACAGCATCAAACCCTTCACAGACGAGGTATTGTGTGATGTTACACCTCTGGATGTTTGTGATGTACTATTAGGCCAGCCATACTTGTGGAGGCGACATGCTGTGTATGAGTCAAGGCCTCGCGTTGTCATTATTTCTTTGAATAATTCATTATACAGGATACTAGAGGTAGCCCCACCTACTGCCACATCCTTGATCACTACCAAGAAAGGCAGCAAGCTCATATCACAGACCAGGAAATTCATCTGTCTGGTTCACTCCCAAAATAAGGGGAAGATCGTTGCTACATCCATGACCCCTGCAAAGGGTTCCTCCACGCAGCAGCAGCAACAAAGGGATACGGTCATGACAAAACACAGAAACAACTTCTCCTCACCCACAGGGGTACCACACAAGTTTCAGGTGGGCGACAAAGTTTGGTTACATCTGCAGAGAGAACGCCTTACCAGAACCCATCAGAAGCTTAGACCACTCCGACATGGTCCTTGCAGCAGTACCAAGGCTGTGGGGAACAATGCTTTGGAGCACATCATTCCTCCATTCCTTCGCCGGCACCAAATGTTCAATGTGGACCATCGTCAACCATGCTTCCCACCATCACTGGACACATCAGAGATTGCAGGACAAGTTCAGCAGATGGAGGAACTCAACGCAATGGGGACCATTGCTTCCTAAGGGGGGAGGAATGATCCAGGTGGATGTTGGTGGCCACCCACCAACCCATTTGGACCCCCACAACTGTCTCTTTCAGTCTTTTCAATTTCCTAAATTGTAGCACAGTTTACTATTTTTAGCAGTTTTTCGGGTCCTGAACTTCCGGAGCCGTTTTGAGGCCCTAAACGACGTTTTTTTGTGAATCTGGGGCAACATGGGTCCATGGACCCATGTTGTCTCCCAAAGTGGTAGTACTCGGATAGATCTTTCTAACGAGCTATTGTACGCGTCAAACGGAGATCGTATGCCAAAGTTACGACCCCGGGAAATTGATGTACCAATTTACCCAAACGGGGCCCACAATTTGGCGTTTCATCTTCTAGGGTTAGGTTTCGGGATGTGAAAGGTTTTCCATTGTTTCTCAAACAATAAATAGGCCTTCGAGCCTCATTGTAACACAGTTCGGAACAGTTCAGAGGCATGTAGCCGCACATCTCTTCTCAGAGATAAGCTACCATCGCCCTAGCTGGTTTATCTCCATTTCTGGTTGTAAGCATATTTCAGTATTTTCCATTAATGAAATGAAGCATTATTTCCGCTACATCTATGTGTTTATGGTTATTGCATCTCTGTATTTATGGTTATCTCTGTAATCTATTGCGTTCCTGTCTAAATCCGGATCATACACCCTGTTTCATTTTTTAACGAGGTTGACACAGGAACAAAACTATCCTCGCACACACTGATTCATTTTTTAACGAGGTTGACACAGTAAAAGGAACTTTCCTCGTTGACACCTGTTTCATTTTTTAATGAGGTTGGCACAGGAAAAGGAACTATCCTCGCACACACTGATCATGGCTTCCAACTGGAAGAAAGACATGTCAATGGACACACCTTGATCATGGCTTCCAAGAGATCTTCATCAGAAGGAAGAATAGTTCTCTGGAAGGAACGCATGTCAAGGGACTCAAAAAGGATAAGAACATCGTGTTCAAGTAATCCCATAGCGTTTTCCATGTCAATTACCGGATCTAAATCAAAGGAAGATGAGCAAACAATGAGAGGCTCACTTACATCGGTAACTGAAAACATGGGACCAGTTGCCACATAATTAACCCGTGGCAGGGTAGATACCACCTTAGAATCAGGAACATTTAGGGGTGTCATATTATTGGTAGTTGAAACAAGACTAGGGAACGAAAGCTGGTCTACAGTCATAATACTTCCATTGTGAGGGAAAGACATCACGCGAAAGAGTGTCGATACGACAGCTTTCATTGCATAAACATAGTCTCGCCCAAGGAGTAAATTGAAATCCAAGGGACCTCGAACTACCATAAGATCAATACAGACAGTTTTACCTTCCAAGGTAATAGAAAACTTAGGAAGGATCCCTAAAGGTTCACTAATGGTTCTGTTAAAAGCTTTCAGATTTTGCGTAATAGGCGCAAGCTGAGGGGAACCCAAAGCTTTCCAAACAGTTGACGATAAAATACTAACAGAAGCACCTTCATCTACCTGTGCTCGATGTATGTCCCTATCACTAGCTTTGACAATTATTTGGAAAGGGATGGAGGAAGGAAGACGAGGTTCTGTCAGTCTATTCCAATCAAAGGAAAAGACCTCAGTGCTTGGAGGGGGTTCTGTAGAAACAGGTGAAATGCCCCCGGGCATAGAAGAATCTGATGTAACAAGAAGAACATCAGTGGTATGAAATTTACTCTCGAAAGGGAGAATGCGATCGACCGAATGTGAAATTGAATCGACCACTTGATCAACTAATAGATCATCAACCTGAGTGACATGAGTTTCACTCTCCAATGGAAGAGTGTGATCGACTGTACTTGAAATTGAATCGACCACTCCGTCAGTTGACGGTAGGTTGGGAGAAAGTTTACGGTAACCAGTTGGAAATTCTTGCTGTGGAACAGTAAGGTTTTCCAACAATTTTGAGGCTTCATCCATGTGAGGGAAAATGTGAGTTTGATGACTCCCTTTGCATAACTTACAAGGAAACCTAACTTTACCCTTTTTCCCAGGAACCTCACTATCACTGGTTGATGGATCAATAGAAAGTTGATGTGATTTTTCTGACCATACTTCCAAGACCTTTGGAATACCAGGACAATTGACAAGGAAGTGGTCACCCTTACAAAGTCTGCAAGGGTATTTTGGTTTACGATGCATGTCGGAGTTTTCCTCAACACAACTAACACTTACAGTCGTGGTTGGTTGGTTGACTTCTTTCTTATCTTGCTTCTTCTTCTTCTTCTTCTTCTTCTTCCCTTTCTTCTTCTTCTTAGCCTCCTGGTTACTAGCATCAAGGCTTTTACCAGGCGAAGAGGAAGAAATGGAGGAAGAAAAATTAGGCGAAGAAGGTAAAGGGTCAACAGAAGGTTGGTGATGTTGAGATGGTGAACTCTGTTGAGGTGAAGCATCCGGTTGAGATGGAACAATTGGAGTATTTTGGGCCAACGAAGTTGAAAATAACCATATCGGTAAACCTATTGTAAATCCAGGTAATGACAAAGTAGCCATATAAGGAGGACCAACATTTCCAAAGTAAGGAAAAGTACTAGGATTCTCGTTAGGAGGGGTTCCTAGGTTGGTAAATTCCGGAACATTTGCCATTATATTCAACTTCAGTGAATTTTATTAACAATTTAAAACTAAAATTAACAATTCACACCTAACAATTAAAATTCACAATTCACACCTATGGTCTCTAAAAGTAAAAACAAACAAATTAACACGCGCTATCAAATCTAGGAGTCAAACCATACACAAACAGTAACCTTCCGGACCAAAAACACTAGTTGGGGATGAAATCCAACATCGCAGAATTCAGTACAGAAGTGGCGGGTGGAACAGTTACCCCGGCAACCTGCTTAATGAATAGACTGGACCAAGTTCCTCCACTTTAACCGTCTCGAGTGAAGTGAACCCCCCAGAAAATCCAAGTGAGTCTAGCCGACGTCTGCTCCAGGTACAGTGGGATCTTCCCTCCACCGTCACCTTGGGTAGAACCCTAAAGATAATGGTCACTAAGGTCACCAACAGCAACAAATACACCTGGGGAATAGTCTACGACCCGATAGCACGCAAGGGCAGAGTAACAAGCTCAATCCCCTTGCCGGCTCCTTGACAATAATCCAAGGTTTACCGACAAGTGACCCCAGGCTCCTCGACAATAATCCGAGGTTTACCGTTTGTAGTACGTGCGTATCTGGCGTCTTTCCCAATGAAGGAGGATTGATCCCCTCACTGGTTCGGACACGGTCTCGTGCTTCTCCTTTAAGAGGAGCTTTCCCAGAGCATAAATGTAACAGTTGGATTTATCCTACCACAAGATGAGCTACTTGTTTGGTTTTACTGTCTTGGAGAGTTAATTACTCTCCTACTCCAAGACACTAGCCTGATCTATGTTGGTGTATCAGAGCCCTAGAAATGTAAAAATTACTAGATGATTTTTAATTAAGCGCTGTGTTATTAAGGCTGTTTTTACTCAAATGGGTAAATGGATATGAAACCAATGGTGTTATGACCCGACTCAACTGAATGCAATCGAATATGATAATGTAATCTTTTCAATTCGATGAATCCTAACTAGAGTAAGGAGAGAGTTTCCATTCACTTCCAACAATGCAAAAAATTGATCACTAAGAGAAAATATAACAAATTCTCTAATGCACTAATTTCATCAAGAAAAACTAATGCAAATCAATTCCAAACCATTTTTTTTATTTTTTTATTTTTGTGTAAATTCAAATCAAAGAAAACTGATCTAAATCTACGATTGATTTTTCAGAATGCAAACTATGCAATTGTAATCTATGAATAATTCACTTGAAAAGTATGCAAATGTAATCTATGCACATTTTTCATTCATATTCTGAAAATGAGAATTCTAATTATGCAAATGTGATCTATGAAAGGGAATCCCCAAACACAAGATGATTCTAATGTAATCTAAGAACCAATCAAGTGCAAGTCGAGAAAATTGGGTGAGAGTTCCAAAGATCAAAATATAAAAACACTCAAAGGCGATTAACACTCATACACAATTTAGCCCCCCCTGGCGAATGAGGGGGAATTTTTTTTTGCAAAAACAGAAGCAAAAAGATGCAAAATTGTGAAAAGATTGAGACAAACCTCTAAGTAATGACCAAAAGAAATCAAATTAAGAATTTCTCAAAAAAGAGACTCAAAACACCCAATTGATGAAAGCTTAGAGCAGGAATGCCAATGAAACAAGCTTAGGTGAAGATTTATGGCAGGAAACCAGTGGATCTGGGCAGAAAAACAAATTAAAAACAAAAAGTAAAAGGAGAAAAAGAAGAAAAATGAAATTTTCTTAGTTTTGACAGGGGTACGCAGGCAGCCTGTTTTCACAGGTGCGGGTACACTCTGTGCACAAAGCGACAGTGCGTACAAGTACGCACTATGCTCAACTCAGAGGCTGCGTACTTCTAGCAAAACAAAGAAAAACTAAAATCTAATTTAACCCTAAGCTATCCCACCCAAATACACAGTCAGACAGCCAAAAACCAGAAAACAAACGACTTTTCTCAGATCAAAGTTTGATACAAAGGAAAAAACATTCACATCAATGGAGTCCCCAACGGAGTCGCCATTTTGTCAGGCGGAAAGAGTCGATAGTGCGGACACAACCAACCTCCCTAGGAGCCTAAGACTCTCTAGTGACAAACAAGACAAATGAGAGCAATCCTTCTCTAAGCATGCATTTATTATATAAGAAATCAAGTGTTTAGATCCTACCTGTAGTCCAACGCTGTTGTAGCAGTCCAGCCTCGCTGATCCGGATGAGCTCCTCCTTCACTTCGAAACCTGCATTCACTAACAATCAAACGATTAAATAGCACTTGATAATCTCATAAAATAAAACATATTTAACACATAGACCAAGGAGTACATGAAACAACTCATAAATAACAAGTTATTGAGAAGAATGGACTCATTTGCATTAATAGGAAACAAAAGGAACAATTACAACCTGAGCCTTGGTGTTGTGCAAGTTCCTCCCAGGGTCCATCAAGAGTTCTCCTTTACTTTGACAAAGCTCACCCACTTCCAAATAGAACAAGAAAAGATGGTGATCTCTCCTCACAAGCTTCTAAATGGGAGTCCTAATTCCAGCAGCATCTACCCTTAGAAATGTTTGGCTTCCAACGTCCCCTCCTTCTGGCCCAATGCCTGTATTTATAGTGCTCTAGAGGAAGTTATTCAGGTCCACCATCAATGGGATAAGCCCCTCTTTGGATGGGATAGCTCCCTTATTGATGGGATAAGTTCCTCTTTGGTAGGGGTACATGAACCATCTGGAGGCGCTTCATACACGTCAAACATACTTCTAGAAGCCTCTAGAAATGACCACAAGTAACTTTTTTGGAGTGAAACTTGCGCTTTTTGACCTTTACAGGGGTATGCACCTGCCCCTTTACATACAGAGCGTACAAGTACGCAGCTTTTGTGAACATTAGGTGCGTACCCGCAGGTAAGGCCGAGAGAATCTGCGTACCCAGAGATAAACACATTTACAAAGACTTTCTCTCTTTCTTGAAGTTTGACATGGAGATCAGAGGCATGAGACTTGCCCAGGAGGATAGCATGACTGTTGATGGAGCCATACTAACTGTAAATAGCCATGGTGACATTTTTTAGTGTAACAGAAAGGAAGGGATTGAGAAAAAGCCTCTCGTCTCATTATTCCTTCTTTTTCACCCCTCTCGGTTCTTCCTAGTTTCTCTTCAATTATATATACAGAGTAAGTGTTGCAAAGCCTCCATTACCTAAAAATTGAAGTCTCTATTTTATGCAATGTCCTTGAAACCCCTTATGTAGCCAGAATTTTCTATTTTAAATAATAACAACTCTGAATGATTTCTTTCAAATTTGCAAACTATATATTGATTAGCTTGCCATAAAATTTCTTTGGTGTCTGAGATATGCTATATCTTTATCATCAAAATTTTCAGAAGTACTGGTGTTTTGAGAAGCCATGTTGATTGTAAGCTACTATTAAGTAGCACCCAAACTGCAAATTTCGTTGAGGCAAACAGAGTAGCATTGGGATACATCCTTTATGAAGGCTTATGATGCATCTTCTCTCATCTTCCGGCAAAAAAAGAATGGTAAAGATGATTCAATATTAAAAGAAATGAAGGGAAGATTAGCATAGTTGAATTTAACCATCCATACGAGTTGAACAGTTGAACTGGGTTGGTTTGTTGAAAATGCATTAGATATTTCACTACTTAAAAAAATACCTTGAGAATTATACGTTATGAAGCCAAATTGCCATCACAAAAGTATCCTACCACTAAAAAGGCAAGAAGGGAAAGCATTTGACCCCAATAGAGTCCACGTTTTCACTTAATACCAAGACCTCTAATCTCCCCAATGGAATGGTGCTTTAGCTGTCTCATGAAAGGACATGCTTGACACCTTTTTTTCCACAAGATGGAGACACCCATCAGTCTTGTTAAATCCTTCACACCTCTGGGATATTCCATTTATCCTGAAAAAGGACCTCTTTTCAATGGAGAGGGACAAAGAGAACACCAAACTCAGTAGCAGTTCATGCCCAAAAACTTCTGGTAGACCTGGAGTTCCACATCATGCTTTGGTAAAACCAAAACCATATGGTAGATCCTTAATGGCTAAAAACAACTGTAGTGCTCGAAATATAAAAGTGAAGTTTGCGACTTTTATTCGAACCTAAGACCTTTCCTTTTGTTAATTGTTTTATATTCATGAGTTGAACCCCAATCAAGCTCTAATGAATTTTGATGAATTTTTTCTAGTTCACTCACATATTTAAGTTTTCTTTGAGGTTCAGCGATCTCAAATTTTAATCTAACAAAATTGGGATCAAACAAAATTTCGAAATTTTGATCTTAAAGAATCAAGTTCACCAAACCAAATGACTTAGCCCAGATGACATCCTTGTTTACAATGACAATTAATAACAACACCTTTACAATGTTAGACAAGTATTTCTATAGACTCTCTAGGAATATATGTTCTATGCTTTCCCTGGAAAGTGTTCATTTGTAACAGAGGAAATTTTGTATCTAAATTTCATCATTGATGACTCAAGAATACCTGGGTCTAGAGAAGATACAAATCATCTAAGATTAGCCTCCTCATAGATACCTCATATAGCTCCACAACCTCCTCAAACTTGCTAACTTCTAAATAAAGCTCCTACTTGGTTTTCTACCCATTACTTGCACCCTAAATTAGATACTCAAGGGGAATAAAAAGAAGCTTGCCTTCCCTTCATCTAATAAGAAATAATGGCTTTTAACAGCCTAAGCAACAACTCCACTCCACACCAGCCCTTGTGATTTCTAATCTCAATCAGTGATCTCAGATCAGAACAAATGTATCCAACTATGCAAGGGGTGTCATTCTTATGTGGCATTGCCAACATATCTTTCCATTATAAAAATTTCAATGGCATAGTACAATGATATTACACTTTTGACCTGCATGGCATTGAGCAAGCTATTTACAATGGCACCATTAGGTGGGGATGAATCTAACGATATGTAGTTATTTGTGTAGCTTGTAGGTTGTAGGTCATCGCTTTATGGTTTTTTGAATCTAGAGGCCATTTAGAACCCTGATGTATATGTATTTTATTTTTCATATGTATCACACTTGGTGCCATTTTTCTATATTCAACCTTACATGTTATATACGTGAGCAAATTTGGATATTTGGTGTATAATTGTTTCGATTTACATGGATATACATAAATAAGTTTTTCTTTAAATTTGTAATTTTCTAGACAACTAATAATAGACCAGATTCACTAGTTGGTTTTGGTTCTGTTATGAAACCATCTCACAAAAAGATAGAAAAGAGAGATCCAAGCCTTAGAATTCAGCCTCTTCGAGGGGGCAACCTCCTTTGCATTACATAAATGAACAATTCTTGGATGATACAAATGAAAAAACCTCCTTTCTATATATAGGAGTCTAAGGAGTCACAATATGATCCAGCCGACCTAACAATAATAATATAAAGCCACAAAAATAACAATAGAGGGATTCTATGGGGCACAGAAATAACAATATGGGGTAATAGGGGCACAACAATATAAATAAGGGGTATAACTACAATAGTAATGGGGTAATCACTAGTATTATAGGGACCCAACATGCCCCTCTCCTTCAAAAAAAGTGTTGTCCTCAACGCTTGAGTAGTTCTGGATACTTCTGCATAAAATTCTCATCCTCCCATGGAATCTTCAGCGGATAAGTTCTTCCACTTGATAAGATACTCTGAAATTGATCGATTTCGTAGCTGTCGAGTTCTTGTTTCTGTGACTGCTTCTGGTTCCAATATAATTTTTCCTTCCTCGTCAAGTTCTAGCAATATTGTTTGAATTGGGAGCTTGTCACCTATAACCTTCTTTAAACATGAAACATGGAAAACTGGGTGCAATCGAGAAGCTGCAGGAAGCTCCAATTTGTATGCCATAGTACCAATCTTTTGCAACACCTTGTACGGACCATAATACTTTGGTGATAATTTATTATCCTTCTTAGCTTGCTTTAGGGACATTTGCTTATATGGTTGTAGCCGTAGGAATACCCAATCACCTACATCAAAAATTCTTTCACTGCGATGTTGATCTGCCTGTTGTTTCATTCTATTTTGTGCCAACACGAGGTTATCCTTTAAGAGTTGGAGGACTTGTTGTTGATGTTCGATGTGATGTTCCACTGCCTGAACCTTAGAATTTTCTCTTAAATATGATGTGATGGATGGTGGTTGATACCCATAAAGTGCCATAAATGGGGTCATTTTTGTTGCTGTATGGAAGGAAGTGTTATACCACCATTCAGCCAGAGGCAACCATTTGACCCATTGTGTCTGTTTATCAGATACAAAGCAACGAAGATATCCTTCCAAACATTTGTTTACTATCTCAGTTTTCCCATCAGATTGAGGATGATAAGATGAGCTATGAGCTAACTGAGTACCAAGACAAGAAAATAATTCTGTCCAAAAATTTCCAGTGAAAATGGGATCTCTGTCACTTACAATAATCTTTGGGTTTCCATGTAGCTTTTGAACTGTTTCCATAAATGCAGTAGAAACTGTACTGGCTTTAAATGGATGTGATAATGCACAAAAGTGTGCATACTTGGTAAGTCTGTCAACTACCACCATGATGACACTCTTTCCCTCAGACTTGGGTAAACCTGTGATAAAATCCATTGAAACCTCCTCCCAATGTTGGCTTGGAATGGATAAAGGTTGTAATAGACCCGGTGTCTTAATTGTTTCAACTTTATTTTGCTGGCAAACCAAACATTCCGCCACAAACTTTTGAATATCTGATTTAAGGCCATCCCAAAAAAATTCCTTCTTAACCCTGTGGTAAGTTTTTAAAAATCCTGAGTGCCCTCCTAAGGGAGAAGTGTGCAATTCCATAAGAATCTTTTGTTTTAGCTGGGAATTCTTACAGAGGTATAAGCGATCTTTGTACCATAACGAATCATTTTTCCAGCTAAATGTATCAGAAGTACTGGAATCTTGTTGTAGCTTTCAAATAAGTGCCCACACTTCTTCATCGTTCTTCCATTCCTCCCTTGCTTCGTTTATCCAATCTGGTTGGATAATAGAAATGGCACACAACAATGCTTCCACATCCTCATCCTTTCTTGAGAGTGCATCTGCCACCACATTTTGCTTCCCTTTTTTGTAGATGATTTCAAAGTCATAACCCAACATCTTTGTGACCCACTTTTGTTGCTCTTCAGAGGATAATCTTTGTTCTAAAAAGTATTTAAGGCTATCATGATCCGTTTTTACCTTGAAGTGTCTTCCCATTAGGTAGGGTCGCCATTTCTTAAGTGCATGGAGTATTGCCAACATTTCCTTCTCATAAATAGCTTTGCTTAAAAACTTTCCCTTGATTGGACGACTTTCAAAAGCAATGGGTCTTTCATCTTGCATTAGAACAACACCAATTCCATTTCCTGAAGCATCACATTCCACAATAAAGGTTTTTGTGAAGTCCGGTGTAGCTAAGACCGGTGCTTGGCACATTGCCTCTTTAAGATGTTCAAAGGCCTTTGTTGCTTCCGGAGTCCATGAAAATGAATCTTTCTTCAATAATGTTGTTAGAGGTGCTGCTATTCTCCCATAATTCTTAACAAACTTGCGATAATACCCTGTCAACCCAAGAAATCCTCGCAGATGCTTTATGGATGTGGGGATTTTCCATTCCTTAATGGCTTTAATTTTGCTAGGGTCTACCTTAACTCCTTCATGAGATACAATATGACCCAAATATTCCACCTCCTGGACTCCAAAGAAACATTTGGATCTTTTTGCATATAATTGTTTCTCCTCCAATAGTTGTAGCACCCTGTCAACATGTTCAACATGATCCTTCCAAGACTTGCTGTAGATTAGTATATCATCAAAAAATACTAACACAAATTTTCTAAGGAATGGTTTGAAAATTGAATTCATCAAACCTTGAAATGTTGAAGGTGCATTGGTAAGGCCAAAAGGCATGACCAAAAATTCATAATGACCCTCATGAGTTCTAAATGCCATTTTCGGAATGTCTTCAATCTTCATTCTGATTTGATGATATCCTGAACGAAGATCCAACTTGGTGAAGTAAATTGATCCATGCAATTCATCCAGTAATTCATCAATAACAGGAATGGGGAACTTATCTTTAATAGTGAGCTTGTTGAGCTCCCTATAATCCGGACACATGCGCCATGATCCATCCTTCTTGTGCACCAATACTACTGGAGCTGAGAAAGAACTTTGACTGGTTGAATTATACCAGCCTCTAGCATTTCTGCAACCATACGTTCAATTTCACTTTTTTGGCATAGGGATATCTGTACGGCCTGATGTTTGGAGGAACACTTCCTGGAATCAGATGAATAGCATGATCATGATCACGCATAGGTGGGAGACCTTTGGGAGTCTCAAATACCTTGGAATGATTGTCCAGGACTTTTTGGAGATCTGGAGAAATAGATGATTCCAATGTGGAAACATCTAGCGAACATAATTGTGCAATTACACCTCTTTGCTCCTTTTTTAGAAGCTTTGTCATGCCATTAGAGCTGATTATCTTTCCTGGTTTCCCTGCAATACCCCTTAATTCAACTTCCTTTCCTTCCGTAGAAAATTTGATGAAAAGTTCTTGAAAATTAAAAGCTATTGTACCCAAGGATTGTAGCCATTGGACTCCTAGTACAACATCAGCACCTCCCATTGGAATGGAAAGCATTGGGCTAGTCAATACATATTCTCCCATGGATAGCTTGATATTATGGCACTTTCCAGAGCAATTTATTGTTCCTCCATTTGCAATCATCACTTGACACTCTGGTGCTGGATATAGGAAGCAATTCAATTCTTTTGCTACCCTACAATGAATAAAATTGTGGGTGCTTCCTGAATCAATCAACACTATTACCTTTTTCTTCTTGATTTGTCCTTCTATCTTGATGGTTTGAGGAGTATATCTTCTTCTTTTGACCTTTCTTGCTCCTTTTCTTCTTCCTCTTCACAATCTATGTAGAATAATTTCTTCTCAGCACACTTATGACCTTTAGTGTATTTGCTATCACAA
Source organism: Pinus tabuliformis (assembly GCA_031772625.1). NCBI lineage: Eukaryota > Viridiplantae > Streptophyta > Pinopsida > Pinales > Pinaceae > Pinus > Pinus tabuliformis. The sequence goes on from CM062805.1 coordinate 664,751,753, forward strand.
CTGTAACAAAGCCCTTTTGCTCTTTTTTCTTCCAATTGTTGTGGTGTCAACCTTATAGGTTGTGGAAGACTAGGGGCAACAACACTTCCATCTTTATAGTTGTGAGTGGTATGCTTCCTGGTTGCCATAATTTTGCTTTCCATTTTTCTTGCTAACCTGAATGCCTTCTCTAATGAATCAGGTTCCCAAAGGCGAACATCATGTTGGATATTATCCTTTAAAGACCCTATGAACACATCAATCCTATGCTCCTCTGGAATATCTTTTACCCTTATGTTCAATTTTTGGAACTCCTCAATGTGCTCCATTACTGAACCCTTTTGTTTGAGACTTATCAATTGGCTAAAAATTTGTATATTCATAATGTGCTATCAATTCTTCCGTAAAAATTGCCCAAGTGATAAATTTTTTACGAGAGCAAAGCCATTGATACCATACAAACTGATTTGGTTCCAAATATACAGTTGCCATACGTACCTTTTGTGCGTTTTGCACATTATTGAGATCGAAGAATTGCTCCATCTGTAATATCCATGTGGCGGGATCCTTGCCATCAAACTTCCTCATATCGATTTTTGGAATATGGTGATTCTTCGATCCAACATTAGCGTCTATGGAATCATGATTAACATTTCTTTTGTTCTCATCATGAGTTTCCTTTACTACCTTTTCACCATTAGTGACCCTTTCTTGTAGCAACTTCTTCAATTATTCCATGTATGTCTTCAAATCTATCTTCAAATCTGCCATTGAATCCTCCATCTTAGCTTCCATGCCCTTTATCTTAGATTCCACGCCATTTATCTTAGATTCCACGCCACTTATCTTAGCTTCTGTTAGCTTTTGTGAGCGTGACATTTGTTGCACTTGTTCTTGTAATTTTGATATATCATGTAGCATTTCTTCCTCTTCTTCATGAGTCATGCTAGAGCTTTCAGGTTCCTTACTAGGTGTTTGCATTTTCTTTCCTCGGTGCATCAGTTACCGATAATAATGCTTTACTATGCCCTTTGAATTCCGTTAAACCAAGCTTACACAAAAATTTAAAAAAAAAACTACACACCTTTTTTCACTTTATAGAAGCCTGATATTGAATCTGATGTATCTCTGTAATTTCGGATCATCCAGTTCTGAAATTGCTACCTGTAGTAGCCTTCTGCGTCCTCTTTCCAATGCCACAAGTCTGAGCCAAATTGGATTCTCCAAGGAAGAGTTATGTGAAATCTCCCACAGTGACTTGCTTTTAGACTGGTTCAGTAGAGCGAACTTGTACGACGTGCCACGCATCACTGTTGCAACCTTTGAATCTGAAACAAACACACAAGAAACTACGTCCGTCCTCTTTCTGTACCTTCTTACGAAATTTCAATCCAATCCCCAGAGAGAAAGTTATGATGATTTTCCGCAGGTCACCTGTTTTGAATGTAATTCAGGAGTCTGCAAAAAGACCAACTTCCTCAAGTGATATCTCCACAAATATCTCGTAAAAAGCTCTGAAATTCGGACCCAAGGTTCAGCGCGATTTCTTCTCAAATGGGTTTTTTTTGCGACTTCTGAAACGTCACAGAAAAAAAATTATAGCGAAAATTCCACGATGACCTGTTTGGAGCAGCGAAACCCTAGAATCCAAAGCTCTGATACCAAATGTTATGAAACCAGCTCACAAAAAGATAGAAAAGAGAGATCCACGCCTTAGAATTCAGCCTCTTCGAGGGGGCAACCTCCTTTACATTACATAAATGAACAATTCTTGGATGATACAAATGACAAAACCTCCTTTCTATATATAGGAGTCTAAGGAGTCACAATATAATCCAGCCGACCTAACAATAATAATATAAAGCCACAAAAATAACAATAGAGGGATTCTATGGGGCACAGAAATAACAATATGGGGGTAATAGGGGCACAACAATATAAATAAGGGGATAACTACAATAGTAATGGGGTAATCACTAGTATTATAGGGACCCAACAGGTTCAGTTCTATTTTAGTCTCAGTCTCACCCTCGGGCCTGGTTCCAGTTCTGGTTCTAAAAACTTTAACTAAAATATGAGAATTTTAGAAGAGAACCTAGTCATGAGGTAGGATGAATAGAACAGAGTTGAAATAAATGAAGTATTAGTGAGTTACAAAAAGAAATCTAAGGGAAGAAAAATCATAGGGATATCCCTGTCATCAAGGAATTAATTTAGGAGTAAAAGAAGAATGATTTTTGGACGTGATGAAGATGCTAAAGGTTGTGAGGTTCGATCTGCCAGCTGGAAAGGAAAATGATAGTTATTCTTCAGCGAGTAAGAGTAGATTCCTTTCTTTCAAAACCTCTTCCAATTGTTATTAATCCCTTATTATTTGACTACTCTACCATTTACCTTTGAAATACTCAATTTTACTTCTTAAATATCTACAATAGCCCCAAATTGGTTGATCCATGCCTTAGAATAGTCTTCCACCTCATTCAATCTGAAATCATCACATGCCATGTGTATAGAGTAGATAGAGCACAAAAATGATTCATTGTCATCACCTATTAATGCAATAAAAGGAGGCAAAAGACCACTCATTTGTTGGCAGTCTCCAATGTTTGAATCATATAGAACATAAGTCTCAAGGATGGTGACTAATTTTGCATAATGATGCTTACGAGATGTTTATAGGTGTTCATCATTAATAGTAACCACAAAATTTTCTGGAATGAGATTATATTCCTCCATAGATTCACTATCTAAGAAGGCCTCACTTTCTCTATTCCCATCATTATAGCCTCACTTTCTATATTCCCATCATTATTCTATTCCAATTCTTCTGAGGAAATTCTCTGTAGTTCATTATGTAAACCATTATGATAGCAGTAGGTGAAACATCATTGAGTTTTTCCAAGAAGCCCTCGTGTTGGATACAGGCTGCCAAAAATCTCCAACTTATAGTTTGAAAACATGACTAGTAGTGATGGGCATAAAAAAAATCTGTCATCACCACAATCAAGTGAAATTCTAAATAGTAGAAGAGAAATTAATTTCTTCAGGTTTCGTCCTCCAAAACCATAACACAGGAATGAACTTTACAATCTTGTCGACTTTAATTTTCTCACTTGTTAAACAATTGCAATGTTTTTCCCATTTAATGGTAATGGTTTTTAAAAGAAAATGATCATGTTGTCTCACAATGATTTGATAGTAGGCTCTACCCGCAAAATGGAGAGTGTCCTTAATAAAGTATGGACTATCTTCAACCATAAACGATGACCAGGGTGTTTGAAAAAGATTGCTATAACCGACAACCTTTCCATTTGTTTCTATTGTACATTTGTCCATTGTGTACTGTCCTATCCAAATGAATTGAAAAATACAAATTGAAACACCTAATACAAATTCCCTTGAAAAGAAATCCTTTGGCTCCGAGATGGTCTATGTTTGATGTTTTTTGTTTGTAGTTAAGATCCTCTAGGATCACTAAAAAATACAATTCAGATGTCCATGAATGCAGTAGTTTATTCCTATAGCATAAGGAATGCTCCAATGTCATAGTATTATTGTCCATAAAAATTTTCAATTGATATCAACAACGACTTTTGATGACATAGCAACTAGAACCTTATGGGTGTAATTTGTCAAAAATTATCAATGACATATATGCTCTTTGCCAATGCTTTTTGACACTGGGATATTTGCATAACCATCAGTTCACACTTAGGTAATTTTATAAAATATAAAAAATTAAATCTGGGGATTTTCTGAAAAAATATGCTTCAAAGAGCCATTCGAATCTTCCAAACCATGACACATGTTGAGAAACTGAAAGAAATTTTTGTAAACCAGCATGTTCCCGAAATTCATCACCACCTTCACGTAAATTGCTCCCAAAGTTATTGTATTTTATGAAAAGAAGTCTTAAAAACAGTTTTGTCAATTTGGGCAGATTTGCCTTAAACATTTGCCATGAAGCTAGGTGAATTGCAAGGGTTCCAGAAGCATGGTGGGTCATCTAGGAACACAACCTAGGTTCCTAAATTTCCATGTGAATGCCTGAAATATCCAAACTAAAGGTGCTACCAATTCTGAAGGCAACACTCACTCTAGAAAAACAGTGAAATTAGCGAGGGCTCAAGAAAAAACTTGTATGTGCTAACAGATTCTTCAATATTTGGTGCTTGCATATAAAGTATTGTTTATACACAGCAGTGGTGAATTAAATCTAGATGGGCAATTGGATAGCTAATATGAATTAAACCTAGATGGAATTCATGTTTGTGAGATAGCTAATATGAAGATATTGTAATTGTCTATTCAGAATAAGGGAAGATGGCCTATGCTATAGGTATTATGACAACAATTGCCAATCTTCCTCATTGGGTAACATTAGAAAGGAAAGGAAGTTGGGTGCAGTATCTAACAAAAATGTTAGGAAATTGTCTTCTCTTGTTAGTTTTTCACCCATCTCCTCTAATCATTTAAGAAGAAGGCAGACTGCAAGATTACGTAGCAGAGAGAAGGTAGTCAATCCAAGATCTATGTCAAAGGAGTTGTAATTCAACCAAGATGGGTTGGTGACTATTAAATTGTAGGTTAGAGAAAAAAAAGTCCATCTAAAGGAAGATTCTTTTCACATAAAACTTTATTGTGGTAGATCTTTCCTTGTCCATATACCTTTGATGTTAATGTGTGGTTTGTATGTAGGTTTGGTATGACATATATTCTAGCATTTTGTTGTGCACCTACTGAAAATATTTTCAAATTGTCTTGCAAGCAGGTGTTAACAAGCTTGTCGATATTGTCGGAGTCACCCTTGGAGCAAAGGGGAGAAATGTTATTTTGAAGAGAAAGTATGGTTCTCAGAATATTGTCAATGATGGTGTGACATTAGCTAAGGAGGTATATTGTAGATGTGGTTTGTAAATTTTTAATGTTCTATATTAGTTTTCCTTGCCTAAATGTTTTACTGTCTTAGACCTGGATGGAAAATTTCTCACAAGTCATAGACAACATATTTATCTTTTGAGGATGTACCTAGTCTATGGAGTAGCCACAATAGAGTAATGAATGATGCTTTAAACAATTGAAAAAAATACGTGTGTTCAAGATGTTGATGAGTTAAGTTAAATTTTTATTTCCATTCTAGTTAATCCAATCTAGTTAATGCATTTAAATGTTGCACCTTGCTTCTGATAGGTTGAATTAGAGGAACCAGTTGAAAATATTTGGGCCAAGTTGGTAAGACAGGATCCAGCAAAGACAAATGATTTAGCAAGTGGTGGAGCTACCACATCTGTTGTACTTTTGCAAGGTTTACTAGCTAAAGGTGTAAAGGTAATTTTACTAATTTATTTGTCCCTATTACTGGCTTAAGTATTTATTCATTTTTATAGGCCCTTTTGGTGGTTGTTGTTTAGTTATTTAATTTGTGAATTTCAAGGCTTCGGGAGGATAAAGATAGTATTTGAGTGGAAAAATAGCCTTGTTGAAGATGAATTGTGATTGAGTTATCAGTTGGTATGACCTAGTTAGGAAGATCCCAACAGATAAATCTAGCTTGTATTTTTAAAGATTTGTGAATAAGAATTATAATCATAAGCCTGTTTAGGTGGTTGGAGTTGGAGCAAATCCTATTCAAATTACAAGGGGCATTGACAAGATAGTTAAGGCTCTTATTTTTTAACTCAATAATTTTTCAAAGGAGCTAAATGCATACATTTGAGCCAGTTTTAGTCTATGGTTGAGGTGAACTTTCATTAGGGGAATAGTTGATTTAAAACTATTAGCTAGAGTTTCTTGAAGACTACAAGGTAGAATTTTTAGGAGTTAGTTTTCAAACATTTGGGAAAAATGTTATCTGTAAGGGAGTACACATGTTGAAACTTAACACCCTGTAATTGGCATTATTCTACAAGTTGAAGATAGTGAATTAACTGATATTTTTGTAGTAAGTGTTGGTAATAACTATGAAATAGGAAACATGATAGCAAAGGTGCGTAAAGTTGGAAGGAAAGGTGTTGTGACACTTGAAGAGGGAAAAGTGCATAAAACAATCTATATGTTGTAGAGGTAATGCAATTTGATTGTGGATATATTTCTCTGTACTTTGTGACAGACAATGAGAAGATGTCCGTAGAGTATGAAAACTACATGGTAATTGATGTGAATGAAATATTCTTGCTTCTTTTTGTTGTGCTACCACTTGTTATTGCTCCTTGAAATGAAAAGAGAATGGATAGAAATCATGTGTAACATTTTTAGAATAAACTCTCATCTTAGTTGCAAAATTATTTCCCAATTACCTCCATCTATTTCTGATAGATCACTAAAGCTTCTTCTTAATAGGAAACTTTCCAAAAGATAAGTGGTATTATTCACAACTTCGATTGTGAACAAAATCATAGCTACAGGATTGTAATGAAATTGTTCAAAATGCTGGAATGAAAGGAGAGAATAAATGATGCTAATATCATATACATGATAGAGCCACACATAGTGAAGGTAACCAAGAATCTTTACATAGTTCTATCTTGGACTAACAACTCTAGGTCTTCATACTTTCTCAAACATTATTCCTACTTAGGAGATTTAGGTTAAATTTTGACCTTGAATTCAAGGCTTGGGAAAAAGTGGCGAAAATCTAGAGGAAGGCTAGCCTAATCCAGGATCTGGAAACCCTCGTGAAGAGAATTCATTATAAGATCATAAAACATGTCAGAAGGGATGGTAACAAAGCAGCAGATTTCCTAGCTAATTGGGGAAGTAATGAACAAGGTGGCAAGCTAGATAGTATATGGCCGACACATCTTGAGGACCCAATATTAGAGCCCCTCAAAAAAATCATTACCCAAGATTATCATGAGGACATGATGTCAAGTTAGTAGATACAAGTGGCCCCGGATCAGGGTGAGAGAAGTGGACAGTACGACCAGAATGACAGTGCAGGGGAGAGGTTGGCTACGCTGGCCACCAACTGCCCTCATAATAATTCAAAGGGACGCGGTGGCAACTGGCATGCTTGAGGGAATTTTGAGGCATCGAGGTGACAGGAGAGTGGGGGAAGAGGAAGGAGGAAACAACGGTGGAAGTGGGATGGGATGCAGGACAGGTGGGAAAGGGTTAATGAGGGTGGCTAAGGGGGGAAGAGAGATCAGTGTGCAGTGAAGGAAGGTGGAGAACGGAGCTGAGCAGGAGTCGGATTCTTCAGCGGTTGAGTGAAAGTCCGGGTATGTTTTCTTAGTATCAATTCCTGCATCTCTTTCGACCATTCATAGTATGTTGGAGGAGGGGGGGAGCTAGGAATTGCTGAGGGAAGGAGGCATCTGAGCGGGTCCACAATTTACCCTGTAACACATAGTAAGGTGGCGGAGGGGGGCAAGATGGGAAATGCAGAGGAAGAGGTGGTTCTGAACGGGGCAGAGGTTTGTATGGTAAGGAAGCGCGAGGGCTAGAACAATGGCTTGCCGTGGTACTATAGGAGCAAGGCAAAGGGGCAGCCTGAGGAAGTTAAGCATGCAATCTGGGTGGGAGATAAGACAACTGAGGACCTGCCGATGTCTAGCCCAAGGGGAGATTGGCCAAGGAGTATCCAGACCAACGGGAGAAACCGGAGTGGGGAGGGCAAGCCCAGCGACAAGGATATGTAGGCGTTGGGGATAAGTGTAATTTCTGATAAACTATCTTTTGATGTTGTTCATTGTAAATAGGCAGCTGTATAGGGAAAGATGACTCGCCTGGACAGAGGGAGGGGTCGTGGAGGAAGAGGGGGGCAAAGCCAGATAGGAAGAAACGACCCGGCAACCTCCACGCCTGTATATCAGAGGTGTAGTAGGAAAACCATGAGGACAACTATGCAAGAGGCCAAAAGTGCATACAAATAAGGAATAGACACTGAGATTCATCAGCTCATACAGGAAATGGAAGACAATGTCATGGAAGGAGACTCTGAGCCCAAGATGGAGGAATGGGGAGATATCATCCCTGACCCAGGGCACACTAGAGGAAGGATGACACTCTACAAGCAAGCCTTACACGTGTATTGGGTGTTGAAGCACTTACTTGCCAGGGAACTAGAGCAAGTGGCGGGCGAAATGGCAAAAATCTCCCAAAGTATGCCATATATCAAGAAAGATCTGAAAAACCTACAAATCATTATGATTATGCAGGACAACAAGCTGGATGAAATCCAGCAACAACTAAAGAAGCTATCTCTAGCACTGGGGGACTCTGTAGCAGCACCTGAAAATGTGGAAGATTGAAAGGATTAATTCATGTAGTTTATAGTCTGCTTATCTTTTAGGATAGCATTTTCTTTTCAATAGTTTTAAGTTAGGTTGGAACTTGATTAGTGAATTTTGTTGTGAGGTTTAATTAGCGTGGATGGAAAGACTTATGAAGTTTTGCTACTGGATGGCCTATAATAATTTCAAGTGGCCAACAGACTTGGTTTCCCATATGGGCAAGTTGAGGCCACCAAAATGATGTATATGGATCAACATGATTTTATATAAATAGAAAAAGAAAGGCACCATCGCAACTTACAAAAAAGAAAAAATGACCTTGAATTATTATGCTCTCTTTCTATTACAATGTTTACCAAGATGTTATGATAACCATGCTTCAGGTGTACTAAATTGATGTTAGTAAGATCACAAGCATATAACCCAAGATTAATCCTAGTTCACACTTTACTCGTTCACTCTCTTCATGATTGAAATTGGCACTATTTCACTTGATCACAGGATCCATTGTTAGTAAGATCTTTGTTTGACAATAGACCCTTAAGGGTATGTAGGCATACTATCTTACTATCCATAAGCATCCCTGAAATATAATCCATTCATGAGTATAATTGATGGCCTTTACTATATTGGAGCTGAGTAGTTGCTAAATTGAAGAATTCCTTTTTGCAAAGGATAGTGAGTAATTTCACTGCCCCCTTTCTTTCAAATTTTGATAAATCCTCCTCCTAGACCTATAGATGGTGAATAATTTGAAGAAGTTCCTTTGTGTCACTATGCACAAACTTATGGACAAGAACAAGAAAGTGAAAGAGAGTTGTACAATTGGTTAGAACATAGATTTGTTACTGATCACTAGATCCTTAACTAATGATCCCAGTGTTAGTAGATAATAGTTCGTTCAAATAATGATCCTCATATGTCTCGGGTTGTTTTTATTTTATTCCACCTTTCATGGCATTGATTTTTAATGTGGAAGAAATTTTATCATGAAGGCTAGCCACCAACTTCATAGGGTTCCAATTGACGTCCTTCTGTCCAGGTTCTAATTACTAGTCTTTAAGCTCTCTTGCAATGGTATATGTATATTGATGGGCTGGCCACCAACTTCATAGGGCTCCAATTGACGTCCTTCTGTCCAGCTTCTAATTTCTAGTCTTTAAGCTCTCTCGCAATAGTATATGTATATTGATGGGCCTTTCTGGACTATCTATATAAGCAGCTGATCTTTCACTAGATAGACAACGGAGTTAGCAGCCTGAAGTTTTCTATTACATTATTATTTTAAAAGGAAGTTGTATACAAAACACAAACAAAGACCATGATGAGGTCTATTAACAAATGGGTCCTATCTATTCCAGGTATTCATTAATATTAAGAAAATATTGTCTCTGCCAAATGCCTTTCACATAGTTATGTGCATACTGGTCTCTTAGAATCAATACTGAACCGTATTCATTCAATTCTTCAAAGGTTGACGATCTAAGAGCATGCTTGGACATTAAGTTCTTAGGTTGAAGAAGTCTTTGATTAGATCTTCATTTAATAATGATTCTAAGTATGAAGGGGATCCTTTGAGTCAGAATTAAAAAAGTCACAGGATTAATTTGGGCCACTGAACAGATTTCCATCTTCACAAGATATCAATAGTCTAACGTTGCTACTGAATAACTCAGAGGATTAGGAGGGTCGAATTGATCTGGGTGCTTCCTTAATGAAAGTCTTAAGATAATGACTATGTTGTAAACAAAATACAAGAGTGCCTTAATGTGACAGTGGATCTGAAGAGATTCCACAAATGATCAAAGAGCCTTTGTTTTTCTTCTCGAAGGGCTGAAATTATAATGCTCAATAACTAATCAAAGAGGCTAAAATACTTCAAAATTTCCTCACCCTAGTGACATAAGTAATTCACCAAACAGTTGAATTATAAGGTACACTTTGTTAGGTTCCTATACCAATAGGTGTCATATATCATGATTGACTTGGTTTGGTTCTGAAATATGTAAATACCTTTTCTTGTTGCAAATGTTTTCCATATTTGTAAAAAAATCAGAAAAATTAAAAAATGTAAAGAGGGTATGCCCTAAAAGAAAAATCAAAGGGCAAAAAGAATAAAGAAAGGTCAAAAAATGAAAGAAAATGAACCCCAACAAATAAAAAAGACCATGAAAGTGAGCAAGTCAAAATGCCAATCCTATTTACTTTTTATATATAATAATGATTGTGTGAAACTTTTTACTTAGGCCACAATCCATGGTAACCAAATAGTGTAATCTTGGTTAATCCATGTTTCAATTTCATGTTTATAGAGATAGAGAATAAAAATTGACCAAACTGTTTAATCTTGGCAGATAAGTAGATAGGTAGAGTGAATAAAAGGAGCTCAAAAATTTAATCTGAGCCCTTGGGTATAATAAGTGTAGATTTAGATAGATTGATGTATGTAAAAGAAAAGAAAAGTTTGATAAGGGTTTGCTAGTTTAAGTGCACCCTAATAAAAGAGGAAAAAATGGTAGGATGTGTAGATAGGGTAAGTAGATGATGGTTGCAGAATTATGTATGATAAATGATTAAGTTAAAAGCTTAAATCTCTTTCTTTCATCACCTGGAAAAAGCATGGATGACAATGAAGATATTTTACATTAGGAACCAAAGTCAAATTAATTAACTTCCTCACTCATTTTCCCCTAAATTTTCACTAATTTCCCCTAAGTGCTAAAGGTATTTGCAAAGTTAAAGGGACTCAGAGCATTTCTTTGACTTCTGGAGGGACCGGACCCTCGACCCAATATTTTGAAATACCTAAAGTACTTAAATCCCCTTCATCAACATTTACCCCTTCGTAAATTCATCCATCCCCTTTATAATGTTTTCCTAAGTAAAATCCCACTTTACTTAGGAAAATTGAAACATTCTCTATATAAAAACCCTCATGTTCTACTAGCCTAAGTCATGAACATTGTATGATGAAATGTTTTCGGAAACATTATAACTTAGTGCATATTCATATCCTACTAAGTCATATTAACCATTAACTTGTATTATTATTTAACTCCTGAAAAATCACCCATTACCCATATTATTATTAAAATCCCAGTAAATATATATCCTACCCTGCAGTTGCGAAATAACCTTAATAATGTTTGATAAATGGGATTAATTAGTCATCCCATGACTAATTAAGAGCCCCGACCCCTGCCATGCTAAATAAAGGATTAATTAATCAACATGATTAATTAATAACTTTTTGACCAATCACATCGCCCCCAATGTAATTAAAGCCCCATTTATTAACATCAGGCCCCCTCCCTTTAACTCCCTACCACTTCACCTTATCGAGTATTGTCTGATCAGATTTCCCACATCCGACAGCCATTGCTCATATCGCACGGGCCCTCCGGTCGAATGTTAAGCACGCGATATGAGCGATTTTCCAAAAATCGTCGATGCTACGTGTCAATTGATAAATGGAATCGCACGGCCCTCCCTCAATACCACCAACCTCCCATAAGCGGTGTGATGAAACCCGCTTACTGCCTCCCATAAGTGACAAAATGTCACATCATCAAGTTGACGCCATCTGTCCTTGTCGCTAACCCACCAAAACATTGACTTTGCATAAAAAGCAAGTGTAATCTATTCTTCGTCCATTTATCCAGAACAATTTCATGCATGCATGCAGTACGTCCAAAATCAACTAGCTCATTCCCCAACTGTCAACTACCTTAAACTCTACCTTTGAACGCAGCTCCAATCCACCATGTGCATCCTGTGAGTGTAAAAATCATAGCTTGTTGACCAGGAACAGGTATTTACTAGATTTTCTCCTGGAAACCCTGTTGTATACTGAAATTCCTCTGAAATTGCATTAAAACCCAAAGTTTTTAGTATAATTGAGCTGCTAAGCTTAGTACAAAACTTCCAAGGCACCTCTATTTTAAACAATTTCATTGAAAATCCCAGTTTTGTCCCTGAACACACAAGAACCAGGGATGGAAACCCCAGTTAAACGTTGCTCCAATCACTACTCCTCACATGGATTTGGACCACCTTCCCTTAATTGATAATGATTTCCAAATTAAAGACCTTACGTTTGGTGACTCCCCCCTAAAGCTACACTGCAAATACCGGGATAATTATCTAAATAAAGCTGATAAAATTGGTCTTTGGAAATCAAACCTCTCTAAATACCAATTTCCCACTGTCCATATCTTCCCAGATATTGTCCATGAATGTTATGCAAATTATAGTCCCAATCTCAGAGCTGTGATGTCCCCCAACCAGCAAATCCTTTTCACCATTACAACAGAATCTATCAATAACATATTGTAATTGTAGCTTGGCTAAGACCTTGCCTCTCTATCCACTGTTGATTTACTGGAGAAATCTTCAAAACTATCCAGCTCAGAGATCACTCGAGTCTATCAGACCTTCATGGAAGAAAGATACATAATAAAGGACCCCCCTCCTTACATGACATGTGCTTTTATCGGCTTGGGTAGGGACATTATCTCCATGATTGCTTGCACTCTAGGTTTTACAACTGATGAGTATGTAGATGAACTAACCTTTGCATACATGACTATCTTTACCCCTGGTCAGCCTCCTGCTGCCAAATATGACTATGCTACATTCATAGCTGACAAGATGCATGACCAATTCATGAGGCTAGAGATGAGGCTAGAGAATGAGAGAGTTTTCAAATATTCCACATTTCTGTATCACCTCTTCCTTTACTACCAAACTGACAAATTCCCCTTCTCTGTGCATAAGCTTGATACCAAAGGAACTCTAGGTCAGTCATTTTCTCGACCTCTATTTTTTACTACTTATGCTCTTCTCCTTATTCATATATAGATTTTATCGATCAGTTTGTCCATCCTGTGACTACCATGCTGATAGGATATCCCCCCCCCTAGAATCAGTGATGATATCAAAAGAATCCTTCAGTTGTCAAAGCAATATAGGATTGGTGACTGGTACTTATACAAGAATCATAATGAGATTAGAGTATATGGGTGTGAACTGCCTCCCTACAAATTGCCCAAGTATGTCCCCATGAGATTATTTGCCCTGGATTACTACAGACAAATAATCAACTTTGAAGAAATCCACTTCATGAAAGCCTTGAAGAAAGCTCAGTTAAGGATAAAGGATCACCTAGGACCATTTGCTTGTAACAACAGAAAATTAGGGAAAGAGGCAAAAGAAATTCTTGAGAGAATGAAATTCAAAAAAAATTTATCTGGCCATATGATCCTCACAGTTTCATCTATGATAGAAGGATGAAACACAAGCTGTCACCCTACCTCCATCACAGAATTCCTGAAATAGAACAATATGCCAATTTAAATGAATGGAGGGAAGGGACATTGATAGAACAAGATAGTGATGAGGTGGAAGTTGAAAATGTGATGAAATATTAGGAGAAGAGACTTGAACTGTACTCTTTTGTATAGGTGCCAGCTAAATCTTCTCAAAGGGCAACACAAGAACCCACTACTCCTACAGCCGGGCCATCACAGAGACAAACAAAGAAAATGAGTGCCCCTACATCAGGGCAACCAGAAGCATCAAAACAATGCGAGAGATCATAACAGCCTAAAATCTCTAGAGAGTTAGCTCCACCACAACCACATCCAACTCAAACAAACATGGGTGATCCTCCATTACTACAGACTCCTCTAAATGAGGAAAGAAACTTGAAAAGAGAAAGGGAAGTAGCTACCCCTTCTAGCAAACCCACAGATCAACCCTTTGCTAGGAGGAAAAGGTTGAATCCTCATTTGGAGGAAGAATTCATTAGAGAAACTACATAGAGCATAAAGAGGGAAGCAACAGATAGCTCACAGACTTCCCCAACAGGTGGGACACCCTCTAGTTCACACAGGCAGGAACTAGAAAGGAAACCCAGCACAAAAGTATCATCTTTCAGTCTTCTTCAGAGAAGATCATAGATATAAAGGGGAAATAAAAGGAGATTAAAACAAAGAATGAGAAACTAAAGGCCCAAGCCTATTCTTAATACTTAAAAATGGCCCCCACAAACTAGAGCACATTGATGTCAACCTTTGACATCAAAGAGGGTAAAATGCAGATGAGTTTCTTGAAGCCCACAATGTAGCAGCCAAAATCCCTGGCTGATTATCTTAAAACTGATTTTGAAGTTTTAGCTAATGACATCCACCCAATCGACCAGATTGAGCTTCATAAGAAAACAGGTAAGATGGTCTACTCAACACTGACCAGCAAAGCAATGATGGCTCATAGGTTGTAAAATTCATTGAGCAACACTACAGCTCAATTGTAGCTAGAAAACACCTCATCACAAGCTAAAGATAATAGAATAAAATCATTGGAAGAATTAGTAATTGAGTTGGGTCATGACCCAAAGGATGTTAAGGCAGCAAAAAGCTTAATTAAGAAGAAAAATGAAGATATAGCTACACTTAGAAAACAAATGAAATTGCCACCCCTCATACACTCTTAAACTACTGAGGTTATTGAGAAAAAGAACGATGAGGAACTTATGGACTTGGTCCTTAAGTTGAATGAGCAATTAAAGGAAACTGAGCAGGAATTAGAGAAAGCATTGTAGTCAGGGCAAAGTGAAGCAACCTCCTAGCCTCAAACTGTAGTGCCAATAGTTTCCACAGCAGTCCCTTCCACTATATCAACTGTTTTAGCACCAAGCATTCCCTTGGCAACAACCACACAAGTGGAAGCAACAGGTACAATACAAGCAGGTACATACCCACAGAGCACTGAGGACTTAATTAAGTCAATGGAATAAATGAAGCTCCAAGTAACAGAGCTACAGAAGGTAAAGGACAAATTTATTAGCTTGGAGCAAAAGTATGATCTTTCAAAGATCAATTATGTAGAGGAGAAAAGAAAAAAAAAGGCATGGTTGAACAAATCAAGACATTAGAGAAGGACTTGACATTTGACAGGCCTTTAGCAGAGATCAAGAAAATATTGTGGACCAATATCATTGATTCCATCAATGATATTTGGTCATCCATTCAAATTATTTTTGAACAAATTGATTTGGTTAAGCTTGCTCTTGAGCCAATTTAGAAGACCAGAGAAGAACTGGGTGGAAAGCCTAAAGAGGTAGTCTAGTTAATAAACTTTCTAAAGAGTAAAAGCAAGCAACAGTTGGAGAAACTGGACATTGAGGATAGGACTGCTACTATCCTCGAACTAAAGAAAGTTCTGACAAAAAGGAACTTAATGCAAGGCCTGGAGCAAAGATGTCAATGTATGTAGGAAGACATAGATGAGTTCATGAGAAAGTTTGACATCTTAACGGGTAAGGACTCCCAATCCCTCTAGTCATCAATGATAGGCTAATGGTTTAGATAGACTACATCAACAAACTACATCGGCAAGTTGATAGTCAAGCTAGTTCATCCTCAGCAAAGGCACTACCACAGGAAAAGTGCTTTACGATGGTTTAGAGAACCTCTTCTTCATTGAACATGAAGTAAAGCACTTATTCACAGTCCATCCTAATTTTGTGAAATATACTGAGGCCGATGAAATTTACAGGAAGTTGATAAGGAAGAAAATACCAAAGGAAGCATGGTGGACTAACATGACATAAATCCTTTGAATTACTATGGTAACAGCAAGGTAAATAGAAATATTTACCACAATAAACTTTGGTAAAAAGGATGAAAGCTGGTGGACAGGTAAAGTGTATTAGAAATAGGTGAAAGAGTATAAGTAGGAAAAAGTCAATCAAGATCCAGCACACAATTACTAGAGCAACAATGAGAGCCAAAATCAAGTTTCAACCTCCAGCTCTGTCAACAAATCAAGGGACAACAACAATATGTTTACCATCTATCTCTATATTTTAAACCATCTGTCTCTATATTGTTGTAAAGATATTTGTATTTCCTAGAATAAATCTCATTTAGTTATGAGATATTTTTATATAAATTTTGTATAAATACTTCTCCATCTGAAGTGTTGAGGGTGGATTCTATAAGATTTCTGTAACTCTAAACTATCAAGCGAAGAAATCTTTTGTACTCAAGAGTAGATTTTTGCTGGAAAAGGAATAAAAGCTAAGGACATTTCACCATATTCATGTGCAGTCTAATAGAAAATAAGTATTCTATCCTTGTGATTATTGTGTTTTCTACATGTTTTAATGTTCCATGCATATTAAAACTAAATGGTAAAATAGTCAAAGTATATGATAATTAGCTTCATTGATCTCTGCTATCAACAGTATGCCATTTACATGTTTTCTTCTAAATTATTTCGGTAAAGGAATTCTTAGTTGCTCCTCTATCCCTGTAGTTTTCTTTAATAAGGCACTGGTATAGGATTCTTAGTTTCCTTATGGTGTTTGACCTATCTTCCCCTCTTCTTTCTAATCCTAACTTGAGGATTCTTAATTTCCCTCTTGTTTTGAATAGAAATATCATGCATTCAAGCCCTGATTTTGTTTTTACTCTATTATCCTACTTGTTGAGCTCCTACCTCAGCAATTTGACTTAATCCAGTGAATTATCCCTGATTGACTCCATATCCCAATGGCCTGAAGCCTATTTTTCCCATTTGTTTCAGAATTCCACCACTCTCAAATAAAACAACCATGAGCATTTATAACTAGCCTAAAATCTTTTCAAATATAGCTAAATCATAAAGAGAGATCCCTCTCTAAGTACAAATTGGCTAGATTCTATACTTAAAAGATTGGTTTGTGGTTACCTCGGACCCCTTTCCTTCTTCCCATAACTTCTAAGGAAAATATGAGTGATAACATAGTGGCGACCATACTGGGGAATGAATAATTCCTCAGTTGAAATAAACCTTTAAGAAACTGAAAAGTTTGATTTAAAGCATCTTAGAGGATTTTAGAAGTTATTTTGGAAAGTTTATATAAGAAAATTCATAAAAATTTAAAATCTGGCTTCAGAAAGGACTTGTTACACTAGGGCTAATCCTGATCCCAATCCACCACCTGTGTTTGAAAATCCTAACCTGATTCCAAGAATCATTAGAAGGTAAGAAAGCTCAGTAAGTCCCAGACCTTTGTTTAGATCACATTCATGTCCTGTTAAACGGATTTCCCTAGAAGATCTTCCTTTTGATGAACACTTCGAACTCTCTCTGTTTAGAACCTCATCTGACAATGAATTATTAGATCTAGTCCAAGATCCAGAATTCTTCAGAGAACTTGAAATCCAAAGAGCCAATTTGTCAATTGATCAATATCTGGAGGATTCCACTCAGTCATCTCTTATCACCGATAGAACACCCGAACATTCTGAGACTACTTCTCTTTATGCTAGTTCATCATTATTCCCTCATTCATCTGAAATCCATTGCACTCCTCCTTTCATCCCTTCACTCCCTCTTCAATCTATCATCACTCAACAACCTGCTACTACCTTTAGTTCTTCTTCCATGACCCAAACACCTCCCATTACCCCAACCCCTAGTTCTACTCTCACCCATCCCAGAACAATGTCCAACAGATATGCTCCCCTTGTGCTACCTGCTAACCTAGGTGCAATGCCTCAAGACTATCAGAGTAATATTACCACCTTTGATGGCACTGGAACCTACATTGCTCAGCGGCACACTAAGAAAATGACCGATTACCTTGAAATATATGAGATAGACACTGCTGATGTTCAAATGCGAATTTTTGTTCAAAGTTTGCCTGGAAAACTTAGAACCTGGTTTAGAGCCTTAACACCTAATAGCATAGATAGCCTAATAAATCTCTACCAACAATTCTTGAACAGGTGGAAAAAAGGAAAGATCCCCTTCAGATTTTATCTGAATACGAGAACCTTAGAATGGGACCCCATGAAACCGTCTAGGACTATTGCACTAGATTTAGTAGTGTTTATAGTGTCATTCCACTTGACCTTAGACCCCCTCCTAGTTTAGCCCTAATCAAATTTCCTGATGGATTTGATTCAGACATGGCTTTTCAGCTGAGAGAAAGAAATCCCCCCCACTTTGGAAGAAATGCAAAGTGTAGCTGTAAGTGTTGAAGCCAACCTGCCCTCCAAAAGAGCTAAAGCTAGAAATGAGAGAAGAATACCTACAAATGACGAAAGTTCACCCTTTGAACAAAAGCTTGATGCCATTGTTAAAGGAATGGACAAATTTTTTGACAGAGTTGATACAATTGAAAGGAAATCCCCGTGGGATGGCCATCAGGCCAATTTAGGGAGAAATCCCAATTTTATGAAAAATCAGAATCAAAACACTGGTAAGAATATTCCTGACTAGAATATCAGACCACCTTTCCAGGAAAACTATGCAGAAGCCTCTCAATCAAAAGACCCTGAGCAAGACACTCAGATAAATTTAATGGGTCTAGAGGGAGAGAAAGATGTATTTTTATGTCAGGATGACCAAGAATCCCATGTGCTGCAACAATTCAAAACCCAAATAGGAGAATCATTTGATTTCAGACAGGGGTATGACTCTGCCATCTTTGAGGTGCACAAGCAATATAACTTGAGAAGTAGAAAAAGTACTGATAACCCTGAAACAAACCAGAAAACAGCCCCTAATCAACCTAAAAAGGGTAAAACAGGTCTAGTAACGAAAATTCTTTAGATCCTTTCAAGAACTAATCAAAACCCTTCCAGCCCCACCATAGAAGATGTGGTTGATAACCAGCCCAGCAATGAACAACCTTCCACTTCAATTCCTCCAATGAAACAGTGAAGGAACCTCAAAAGATCACATCAAAGAAATCAACAAAGGATGTTTCAAATCCTGAAATAGAAGAAAACGTAGAAAACATTTCTGCCAGAAACCCAAAGGTGAGAACTGACAAAACAGTGCTGCCCTTTAATCTAGGAGAAGAAGTAGCAAAGCTTAAAATTTCGGTTCCTTTGACAGAATTGGTGAAACATGATGTTTACAGGTCTCAAATAAGAAAATCATTAAATATCATTGAAAATGCAGATTCTGTAAATCTCTTTGATGACCAGCCCAAGTTGATTTTTGGCCCTGAAGTAAATGGGAAACCACTGGAAGGAGGGATACCACCTTTCTATGTCAGTCTCAATATTCATGATAAGATTTTTCATAATGCCATGTTTGACTCTGGTGCTTCTCACAACCTCATGCCCAAATCTGTTATGGAGAGAATCAACCTAGACATCACTAGACCCTATAAGGATTTATTTTCCTTTTATTCGAGTCAAGTGAGATTTTTGGGTCTTATAAAGGATTTATGTGTTTCATTGGTTCAATACCCTGCCAAAACTATACTTATGGACATAGTGATAGGAGATATTCTACCCAAGTATGGCATGTTTTTGTCCAGATTCTGGGGTGCCAAACTTCAAGGATCTCTACAACTAGACATGTCATACACTACCATATCTGGTTTTGGACAACCAAATAAGTTATATAGAGAAACTTTAATGAAGTATGTAGTGAGTAGTCAGGAGAAGCCTCAAAACTTTCCCATTTACTCAGTACATTCTGATATGGATTCCTTTATTCTCTATAAAGCTGAAATAAATCCAGAAATTGATAATCCTAAAGATTTAGCTATAGAACCAAAAGAAATTGAAAAAGGAAAGGTCAACTGTTCAAATTCAAGGGATATATGATGACAATGAAAAACCAAATGATAAAAAAGATCCAGATGCCCTAGTTAAGAAAGACTACACTACCCCAGATACAAATTATGAACATGAAATTTTATGGTATTTAGAATTTGATGGTTCGGTAAACAAACTAGGTGCAGGTGTAGGGGTATGGATCTATAACTTACAGAATGATCATGCAGAAGAACATGCCTATAGGTTGAATTTTAAATGTACAAACAATATGGAAGAATATGAAGCACTCCTGCTAGGCCTCAAGTTAGTCAAAAAATTAGGAGCTATAAGGGTATCAATCATGGGAAATTCTGAAATGATAGTTAAACAGATAAAAGGAGTTTACATAACTAGGAATCCTTGATTAGGACATTATAGAGGTACAGTCATAGAAATCCTTAATACTTTCTTAGAGACCCAACTTGCAACTATTACTAGAAAACACAAGATGCAAGCTCATAGCCTGGCTATGTTTGCCAGCACCTGCAAATTTCCTTTCCAGCCCAATCACTAGTATACTACTGAGATTAGGCATAGGCCAACCATCCCTGATAATCTTAAGAACTCGCAAGTCTTTGATAGTGATAAGAATATTAATAATTTTCTAACTTTAAATGAGGAATTTTCTAACCTTAATATAGATGTAGACCTAGTTTCATATTTTCATCACACTAATGAGGTAGACATTAACAATCTGGAAGAGAATTCAATAAACATGCTTCACCCTACTAAATTCTCACAAGCAGAAATCAAAGACCTGAAACAAATGGACCTAGATGAGATAATTGAAGAAGAAACATAGGTTATAAATTTGAAGCATAATCATTTACCCAAAGGATTGACTCCTTTGGAGGATTTGTTTGACTCTAATGACATTCTGAAGAAACCTAAAATGAAGCCTTTAAAAGCATACATTGAAGAGTATAACATAGGAACACAAGATAATCCCAAATTGATAAAATTGTCCAAATCTTTACCTCCTGATCAGAAGCTAAAGTATGTTGAACTTATGAGGGAATTACAAGATGTCTTTTCCTGGGGTTATGAAGATTTGAAATCCTATGACACATCTATCATTCATCACACTATCCCTTTGAAAGAAAATCAAAAACCCTTTAAGAAAAAACTCAGAACAATTAACCCTATGTTATTACCATCAATTGACAAAGAAATCAAATGCATGTATGAAGTAGGAATCATTACCCCTATTAGATTGTCGGAATGGGTATCTAACCTAGTACCTACTAGGAAGAAAATGGGGGAAATAAGATTGTGTGTTGACCTGAGAAATGTGAACAAGGTCTTAAAGATAACTATCCTTTACCCAAAATGGACCATATACTACAAAGGGTCATGAGTTCTACTAGAATTTCACTTTTAGATGGGTTTTCAGGTTATAACCAAATATTAGTTCATCCTGATGACTAAGAGAAAACTGCATTCACTACAACATGGAGTACCTTCATGTACATTAAAATTCCCTTTGGACTAAAAAATGCAGGAGCAACTTTTCAAAGAGCAATGGACATTGCCTTCACACAAGAGATTCATGATTTTCTTGTTATATATCTTGATGATCTCATTGTTTTTTCCAAATCAGATCAACAACACTTAGAGCATCTCAGGAATTTTTTTCTAAAATGCAAAAAATATGGTATTTCCTTAAATCCAAAGAAATCTTTATTTGGTTTAGAAGAAGGAAAGTTGTTAGGTCACATCATTTCTAAAGATGGCATCCGAATTGACCCCTCCAGGATTGAAGCTATTTTGCAAATACCTCACCCAAGAAACATTAAAGAACTTCAGGCATTTTTAGGAAAGATAAATTTTTTAAGAAGATTCATCTCTAACTTAGCTGAATTAATTAGATTATTGAATAACATGTTGAAAAAAGATTCAACCATTAAATGGACAGTTGAGGCTAAACAATCATTTGAAGAAATTAAACTAGCCTTAACTCAAACACCAGTCCTCACAAGTCCAAAATTTGATAGAGACTTCATTATTTTTCTTTTGCATTAGAACACACCATAGCTGCAGTTTTACTACAAAAGGATGATCAAGGATGTGAAAAACCAATAGCCTTTTTTAGTAAAGCTCTTAGAGATGCCTCATTAAAATATAAAATAATAGAGAAACAAGCTTTTGCTTTGGTAAAGGCTATTAAGGATTTCAGGGTCTATATTTTGTATTCTCATGTAGTAGCTTATGTTACAAATGATGTAGTCAAAGATATCCTGACACAGGATGGAGTCGATGGAAAAAGGAGAAAATGGATAGTTACTATTTTAGAATATGATATAGAGATAAAACCTACCAAGTTAATTAAAGGTCAGGGGTTGGCCAAACTCATGGCAGAAACAAATTGCCAAGCCCTAGACATCAATCTTATTGCAGAGCTAGATAACGAACAAGACATGGAGACTCCACAGATCAACCAGTCTTTTTTAGATTCGCCTTGGTATGCTAACATAATATATGTTCTACAAAACTTACAGGCTCCTCCAGGGCTATCCAGAACTAAGAGTAGGTTTTTGAAAATGAAAGCATTAAAATTTTGTGTTATGGATAATACTTTATTTTGGAAAAATCATGAAGTCATTTTGTTAAACTGTTTATTAAAAGAAGAATCTGACAAAGTACTCCAAGATTTTCTTGCAAGGGATTGTGGTGGACATCTACATTGGAAGTCAACTACTGAAAAAATTCTAAGAGCTGGATTTTATTGGCCAACCTTGTTTGTAGATGTGAAGAAATTTGTAACTTCCTACCATAAATGCTAGATCTTCGAAGGCAAAACAAAACTTTTACCCTTGCCTTTGAAACCAATTTCCATAGAAAAACCTTTTCAACAATGGGGTCTTGACTTCATTGGAGAAATCCATCCACCCTCTTTTGCTCAGCATAAATGGATCCTTACTGCAACTGATTACTTCACTAAATGGATAGAAGCCATTCCCTCTAGACAGGCCACTGAGACTATGATAATAGGTTTTCTAGAGTCTAATATCCTTTCTAGGTTTAGTTGTCCCGACAAAATTATCACATATAATGTTGCAGCCTTCAAGTCAAAGAAAATGATTGATTTATGTCACAAGTATCATATAACACTTGGTCATTCCACAACTTACTATCCTCAAGGGAATGGACTCGCAGAATCTTCCAACAAAAGTCTAATCAATATTATCAAAAAACTATTGGAAGAAAATAAGAAAACTTGGAACAAAAAATTGACCAATGCTTTGTGGGAAGATAGGCTTACAACAAATAAATCCATTGGAACGAGTCCTTATGAGCTAGTGTATGGAATGGAGGCAGTTTTCCCCTCATCTTTAGGAGTTCCTATCATGAAACTACTTCAAGAAGCTCAAGTGGAACCAAATGATATACAGAGAAGAATTAACTAGACTATCCATTTACAACAAACCAGAGAGGAAGTATACCAAATATCCCAAGTACTACAAGAAAAACTTAATAAAATCTTTGACAAAAGGACCAAAACAGAATACCTTTATCTGGGAGACAAAGTGTTAAAGTGGGATTCAAGAAGAGAGGACAAGGAGAAACATGGGAAGTTTGACTTCCTGTGGAAAGGACCATATATAATTTATGCCTTCGGAGGAAATAATGCATATTTTTTGAAAGAATTGAATGGTGAAGAGATTGAAGGAGGACCAGTCAATGGTAGGATTTTGAAGCACTAAATTGATGCCATTTACTAATTTTACAAGTTCAGTGGTACATACTATATCCTTCATAATGTTCAGTTTTGATTGGATTGTAAAAGTTTTGAAGTTGAAGCCTGAAGAGAAGGCCCTAAGCTTCAAAAATATTACTGTCATACATACCAACAAAGCAACAGGGAAAAGGAAATTGTAGAGCAAAATCAAAATCTTTCAAGGGCCATTGGTCTACAGTTCTTGACTTTCCACCAAGGAAAGCCATTCCCATGTGGAGCCATTGTTAGGTTCCTATACCAATAGGTGTCATATATCATGATTGACTTGGTTTGGTTCTGAAATATGTAAATACCTTTGCTTGTTGCAAATGTTTTCCATATTTGTAAAAAAATCAAAAAAATTAAAAAATGTAAAGAGGGTATGCCCTAAAAGAAAAATCAAAGGGCAAAAAGAAAAAAGAAAGGTCAAAAAATAAAATAAAATGAACCCCAACAAATAAAAATGACCATGAAAGTGAGCAAGTGAAAATGCCAATCCTATTTACTTTTTATATATAATAATGATTGTGTGCAACTTGTTACTTAGGCCACAATCCATGGTGACCAAATAGTGTAATCTTGGTTAATCCATGTTTCAATTTCATGTTTATAGAGATAGAGAGTAAAATCTGACCAAACTGTTTAATCTTGGCAAATAAGTAGATTGGTAAAGTGAATAGAAGGAGCTCAATAGTTTAATCTGAGCCCTTGGATGTAATAAGTGTAAATTTAGATAGATTGCTATATGTAAAAGAAAAGAAAAGTTTGATAAGGGTTTGCTAGTTTAATTGCACCCTAATAAAAGTGGGAAAAATGGTAGGATGTGTAGATAGGGTAAGTAGATGATGGTTGCAGAATTATGTATGATGAATGATTAAGTTAAAAGCTTAAATCTCTTTCTTTCATCACCTTGAAAAAGCATGGATGACAATGAAGACATTTTACATTAGGAACCAAAGTCAAATTAATTAACTTCCTCACTCATTTTCCCCTAAATTTTCAATAATTTCCCCTAATTGCTAAAGGTATTTACAAAGTTAGAGGCGATCAGAGCATTTCTATGATTTCTGGAGGGACCGGACCCTCAACCCAATATTTTGAAATACCTAAAGTACTTAAATCCCCTTCATCAACATTTACCCCTTCATAAATTCATCCATCCCCTTTATAATGTTTTCCTAAGTAAGATCTCATTTTACTTAGGAAAATTAAAACATTTTCTATATAAAAACCCTCATGTTCTACTAGCCTAAGTCATGAATGTTGTATGATGAAATTTTTTCGGAAACATTTTAACTTAGCACATATTCGTATCCTACTAAGTCATATTAACCATTAACTTGTATTATTATTTAACTCCTGAAAAATCACCCATTATCCATATTATTATTAAAATCCCAGTAAATATATATCGTGCCCTGCGGTTGTGAAATAACCTTAATAATGTTTGATAAATGGGATTAATTAGTCAACCCGTGACTAATTAAGGACCCCGACCCCCGCCATGCTAAATAAAGGATTAATTAATCAACAGGATTAATTAATAACTTTTTGACCAATCACATCACCCCCGATGTAATTAAATCCCCTTTTATTAACATCGGGCCTCCTCCATTTAACTCCCTGCCACTTCACCTTACCGACTACCATCCGATTAGATTTCCTAGATCTGATGGCCATCGCTCATATCGCGCGGGCCCTTCGGTCGAACGTTAAGCGTGCAATATGAGTGGTTTTCCAAAAAGCACCGATGCTACGTGTCAATTGATAAATGGAATCACGCGGCCCTCCCTCAATACCACCAACCTCCCATAAGTGGTGCTGTTATGAAACCAACTCAAGAAAAAGATAGAAAAGATAGATCAATGCCTTAGAATTCAGCCTCTTCGAGGGGGCAACCTCCTTTACATTACATAAATGAACAATTCTTGGATGATTCAAATGACAAAACCTCCTTTCTATATATAGGAGTCTAAGGAGTCACAATATAACCCAGCCGACCTAACAATAATAATATAAAGCCACAAAAATAACAATAGAGGGATTCTATGGGGCACAGTAATAACAATATGGGGATAATAGGGGCACAACAATATTAATAAGGGGTACAACTACAATAGTAATGGGGTAATCACTAGTATTATAGGGACCCAACATGCCCCTCTCCTTCAAAAAAGTGTTGTCCTCAACGCTTGAGTAGTTCTGGATGCTTCTGTATAAAATTCTCATCCTCCCATGTGGAATCTTCAGCGGATAAGTTCTTCCACTTGATAAGATACTCTGAAATTGATCGATTTCGTAGCTGTCGAGTTCTTGTTTCTGTGACTGCTTCCGGTTCCAATATAATTTTTCCTTCCTCGTCAAGTTCTGGCAATATTGTTTGAACTGGGAGCTTGTCGCCTATAACCTTCTTTAAACATGAAACATGGAAAACTGGGTGCAATCGAGAAGCTGCAGGAAGCTCCAATTTGTATGCCATAGTACCAATCTTTTGCAACACCTTGTACGGACCATAATACTTTGGTGATAATTTATTATCCTTCTTAGCTTGCTTGAGGGACATTTTCTTATATGGTTGTAGCCGTAGGAATACCCAATCACCTACATCAAAACTTCTTTCGCTGCGATGTTGATCTGCCTGTTGTTTCATTCTATTTTGTGCCAACACGAGGTTATCCTTTAAGAGTTGGAGGACTTGTTGTTGATGTTCGATGTGATGTTCCACTGCTTGAACCTTAGAATTTTCTCTTAAATATGATGTGATGGATGGTGGTTGATACCCATAAAGTGCCATAAATGGGGTCATTTTTGTTGCTGTATGGAAGGAAGTGTTATACCACCATTCAGCCAGAGGCAACCATTTGACCCATTGTGTCTGTTTATCAGATACAAAGCAACGAAGATATCCTTCCAAACATTTGTTTACTATCTCAGTTTGCCCATCAGATTGAGGATGATAAGATGAGCTATGAGCTAACTGAGTACCAAGACAAGAAAATAATTCTGTCCAAAAATTTCCAGTGAAAATGGGATCTCTGTCACTTACAATAATCTTTGGGTTTCCATGTAGCTTTTGAATTGTTTCCATAAATGCAGTAGAAACTGTACTGGCTTTAAATGGATGTGATAATGCACAAAAGTGTGCATACTTGGTAAGTCTGTCAACTACCACCATGATGACACTCTTTCCCTCAGACTTGGGTAAACCTGTGATAAAATCCATTGAAACCTCCTCCCAACGTTGGCTTGGAATGGATAAAGGTTGTAATAGACCCGGTGTCTTAATTGTTTCAACTTTATTTTGTTGGCAAACCAAACATTCCGCCACAAACTTTTGAATATCTGATTTAAGGCCATCCCAAAAAAATTCCTTCTTAACCCTGTGGTAAGTTTTTAAAAATCTGAGTGCCCTCCTAAGGGAGAAGTGTGCAATTCCATAAGAATCTTTTGTTTTAGCTGGGAATTCTTACAGAGGTATAAGCGATCTTTGTACCATAACGAATCATTTTTCCAGCTAAATGTATCAGACATACTGGAATCTTGTTGTAACTTTCGAATAAGTGCCCACACTTCTTCGTCATTCTTCCATTCCTCCCTTGCTTCGTTTATCCAATCTGGTTGGATAATAGAAATGGCGCACAACAATGCTTCCACATCCTCATCCTTTCTTGAGAGTGCATCTGCCACCACATTTTGCTTCCCTTTTTTGTAGATGATTTCAAAGTCATAACCCAACATCTTTGTGACCCACTTTTGTTGCTCTTCAGAGGATAATCTTTGTTCTAAAAAGTATTTAAGGCTATCATGATCCGTTTTTACCTTGAAGTGTCTTCCCATTAGGTAGGGTCGCCATTTCTTAAGTGCATGGAGTATTGCCAACATTTCCTTCTCATAAATAGCTTTGTGTAAAAACTTTCCCTTGATTGGACGACTTTCAAAAGCAATGGGTCTTTCATCTTGCATTAAAACAACACCAATTCCATTTCCTGAAGCATCACATTCCACAATAAAGGTTTTTGTGAAGTCCGGTGTAGCTAAGACCGGTGCTTGGCACATTGCCTCTTTAAGATGTTCGAAGGCCTTTGTTGCTTCTGGAGTCCATGAAAATGCATCTTTCTTCAATAATGTTGTTAGAGGTGCTGCTATTCTCCCATAATTCTTAACAAACTTGCGATAATACCCTGTCAACCCAAGAAATCCTCGCAGATGCTTTATGGATGTGGGATTTTCCATTCCTTAATGGCTTTAATTTTGCTAGGGTCTACCTTAACTCCTTCATGAGATACAATATGACCCAGATATTCCACCTCTTGTACTCCAAAGAAACATTTGGATCTTTTTGCATATAATTGTTTCTCCTCCAATAGTTGTAGCACCCTGTCAACATGTTCAACATGATCCTTCCAAGACTTGCTGTAGATTAGTATATCATCAAAAAATACTAACACAAATTTTCTAAGGAATGGTTTGAAAATTGAATTCATCAAACCTTGAAATGTTGAAGGTGCATTGGTAAGGCCAAAAGGCATGACCAAAAATTCATAATGACCCTCATGAGTTCTAAATGTTGTTTTCAAATGTCTTCAATCTTCATTCTGATTTGATGATATCCTGAACGAAGATCCAACTTGGTGAAGTAAATTGAT
Organism: Pinus tabuliformis; assembly: GCA_031772625.1. NCBI lineage: Eukaryota > Viridiplantae > Streptophyta > Pinopsida > Pinales > Pinaceae > Pinus > Pinus tabuliformis. Next base: position 664,779,936 of record CM062805.1, read on the forward strand.
CCATGCAATTCATCCAGTAATTCATCAATGACAGAATGGGAAACTTATCTTTAATAGTGAGCTTGTTGAGCTCCCTATAATCCGGACACATGCGCCATGATCCATCCTTCTTGTGCACCAATACTACTGGAGCAGAGAAAGAACTTTGACTTGGTTGAATTATACCAGCCTCTAGCATTTCTGCAACCATACGTTCAATTTCACTCTTTTGGGCATAGGGATATCTGTACGGCCTGATGTTTGGAGGAACACTTCCTGGAATCAGATGAATAGCATGATCATGATCACAAATAGGTGGGAGACCTTTGGGAGTCTCAAATACCTTGGAATGATTGTCCAAGACTTTTTGGAGATCTGGAGAAATAGATGATTCCAATGTGGAAACATCTAGCGAACATAATTGTGCAATTACACCTCTTTGTTCCTTTTTTAGAAGCTTTGTCATACCATTAGAGCTGATTATCTTTCCCGGTTTCCCTGCAATACCCCTTAATTCAACTTCCTTTCCTTCCACAGAAAATTTCATGAAAAGTTCTTGAAAATTAAAAGCTATTGTACCCAAGGATTGTAGCCATTGGACTCCTAGTACAACATCAGCACCTCCCATTGGAATGGAAAGCATTGGGCTAGTCAATACATATTCTCCCATGGATAGCTTGATATTATGGCACTTTCCAGAGAAATTTATTGTTCCTCCATTTGCAACCATCACTTGACACTCTGGTGCTGGATATAAGAAGCAATTCAATTCTTTTGCTACCTTACAATGAATAAAATTGTGGGTACTTCCTGAATCAATCAACACTATTACCTTTTTCTTCTTGATTTGTCCTTCTATCTTGATGGTTTGAGGAGTGGTAATTCCCGCCAATGCATTACAAGATATGGTCGGATTCATTTCTTCTTTATCTAGGCTTTGTTCCTGGAGTATATCCTCTTCTTTTGACCTTTCTTGCTCCTTTTCTTCTTCCTCTTCACAATCTATGTAGAATAATTTCTTCTCAGCACACTTATGACCTTTAGTGTATTTGCTATCACAACTGTAACAAAGCCCTTTTGCTCTTTTTTCTTCCAATTTTTGTGGTGTCAACCTTATAGGTTGTGGAAGACTAGGGGCAACAACACTTCTATCTTTATAGTTGTGAGTGGTATGCTTCCTGGTTGCCATAATTTTGCTTTCCATTTTTCTTGCTAACCTGAATGCCTTCTCTAATGAATCAGGTTCCCAAAGGCGAACATCATGTTGGATATTATCCTTTAAAGACCCTATGAACACATCAATCCTATGCTCCTCTGGAATATCTTTTACCCTTATGTTCAATTTTTGGAACTCCTCAATGTGCTCCATTATTGAACCCTTTTGTTTGAGACTTATCAATTGGCTAAAAAAAGTGTTGCTTTTTGTATCCTCATAATGTGCTATCAATTCTTCCGTAAAAATTGCCCAAGTGATAAATTGTTTACGAGAGCAAAGCCATTGATACCATACAAACTGATTTGGTTCCAAATATAAAGTTGCAATACGTACCTTTTGTGTGTTTTGCACATTATTGAGATCGAAACATTGCTCCATCTGTAATATCCATGTTGCGGGATCCTTGCCATCAAACTTCCTCATATCGATTTTTGGAATATGGTGGGTCTTTGATCCAACATTAGAGTCTATGGAATCATGATTAACATTTCTTTTGTTCTCATCATGAGTTTCCTTTACTACCCTTTCACCATTAGTGACCCTTTCTTGTAGCAACTTATTCATATTTATCTTCAATTCTTCCATGTCTGTCTTCAAATCTATCTTCAAATCATCCATCATAGCTTCCATGTCATTCATCTTAGCTTCTACACCTTTCTTTAAACAATCCATCTTAGCTTCTATGCCTTTCTTTACACCATCCATCTTAGATTCTGCTGCTTTTTGTGCAAGGGACAGTTGTTGCACTTGGTCTTGTAATTTTGATATATCATGTTGCATTTCTTCCTCTTCTTCATGAGTCATGCTAGAGCTTTCAGGTTCCTTACTAGGTGTTTGCATTTTCTTTCCTCAGGGCATCAGTTACCGATAATAATGCTCTACTATGCCCTTTGAATTCCTTCAAAATAAATTTTCAAACCAAGCTTAAGTAAAAATTTAAGAAAATCTACACACCTTTTTTCACTTTGTAGGAGCTCGATATTGCCTCCGATGTATCTCTGTACTTTCCAATCATCTAGATCTAAATTTGTGACATGTAGTAGCCCTCTGTGTCCTCTTTCCAATGCCACAATTATGACCCAAATTGGATTCTCCAAGGAAGAGTTATGTGAAATCTCCCACAGTGACTTGATTATAGACTAGTTTAGTAGAGCGAACTTGTACGACGTGCCCCGAGTCACTGTTTCGACCTTTGGATCCAAAAGATGCATATAGGAAACTAGAGTCCGTCCTCTTTCTATACCTTCTTACGCAATTTCAATCCGATCCCCAGAGAGAAAGTTATGACACTTTTCCCCAGGTCACCTGTTTGGAATGTAATTCAAGATTCTGCAAAAAGACCAACTTCCTCAGATCACATCTCCGCAAATATAGTGCAAACAGCTCTGCAATTCGGACCCGAGGTTCAGCGCAATTCCTTCTCAAATGGGTTTTTTTTTCAACTTCTGAAACGTTGCAGAAAAAAAGTTATAGCGAAAATTCCATGATGACTTGTTTGGAGCAATGAAACCCTAGAATCCAAAGCTCTGAAACCAAATGTTATGGAACCAGCTCAAGAAAAAGATAGAAAAGATAGATCAATGCCTTATAATTTAGCCTCTTCGAGGGGGAAACCTCCTTTACATTACATAAATGAACAATTCTTCGATGTTTCGAATGACAAAACCTCCTTTCTATATATAGGAGTCTAACAATAATAATATAAAGCCACAAAAATAACAATAGAGGGATTCTATGGGGCACAGTAATAAAAATATGGGGATAATAGGGGCACAAAAATATTAATAATGGGTACAACTTCAATAGTAATGGGGTAATCACTAGTATTATAGGGACCCAACAGGTGCGATGAAACCCGCTTACCGCCTCGTATAAGCAACAAAATGTCATATCATCAAGTTGACACCATCTGTCCTTGTCGCTAACCCGAAAAAACATTGACTTTGCATAAAAAACAAGTGTAATCTATTATTTTTCCATTTATCCAGAACAATTCCATGCATGAATGTAGTAAGTCCAAAATCAACCAGCTCGTCCCCCAATTGTCAACTACCTTGAATACTACCTTTCAACGCCACTCCAGTCCACCGTGTGCATCCTGCGAGCATAAACATCATAGCCAGTTGCCCAGGAACAAGTATTTACCATATTTTCTCCTGGAAACCCTATTGTATACTGAAATTCCTCTGAAATTGCTTAAAAACCCAAAGTTTTTAGTATAATTGAGTTGCTAAGCTTAGTCCAAAACTTCCCAGGCACCTCTGTATTAAACAATTTCATTGAAAATCCCATTTTTGTCACTAAACACACAAGAACCAGGGATGGAAACCCCAGTTTCCCTAAACGTTGCTCCAATCACTACTCCTCACAGGGATTTGGACCACCTTCCCTTAGCTGATAAGGATTTCCAAATTAAAGACCTTACATTTGGTGACTCCCCCCTAAAGCTACACTGCAAATACTGGGACAATTATCTAAATAAAGATGATAAAATTGGTCTTTGGGAATCAAACCTCCCTAAATACCAATTTCCCACTGTCCATATCTTCCGAGATATTGTCCATCAATGTTATGCAAACTATAATCCTAATCTGATAGTTGTGATGTCCCCCAACCAAAAAATCCTTTTCACCATTATAGCAGAATCTATCAATAACATGTTGCAACTACAGCCTGGCCAAGACCTTGCCTCTCTATCCATTGTTGATTTACTGGAGAAATCCTCAAAACTATCTAGCTCAGAGATCACTTGAGTTTGTTAGACCTTCATGAAAGAAAGATACATAACAAAGGAACCCCCTCCTTACATGACATGTGATTTTATTGGATTGGGTAGGGACATTATCTCCATGATTGCTTGCATTCTAGGTTTTACAACTGATGAGTATGTAGATGAACTGACCTTTGCATACATGACTATATTTACCCCTGGTCAGCCTCTTGTTGCCAAATATGACTATGCTACATTCATAGCTGACAAGATGCATGACCAATTCATGAGGCTAGAGAATGAGAGAGTGTGAAAATATTCCACAGTTCTATATCACCTCTTCCTTTACTACCAAACTGACAAATTCCCCTTCTCTATGCATAAGCTTGATACCAAAGGGAACCCTAGGTTAGCCATTTTCTAGACGTCTATTTTTCACTACTTGCCCTCTTCTCCTTATTCATATATAGATTTCATCGATCAATTTGTCCATCCTGTGACTACCATGCTGATAGGATGTCCCCCCTAGAATCAGTGATGACTTCAAAAGAATCCTTCAGTTGTCAAAGTAGTATAGGATTGTTGATTGGTACTTATACAAGAATCATACTGAGATCAGAGTCTATGGGTGTGAATTGCCTCCCTACAAATTGCCCAAGTATGTCCCCATGATATTATTTTCCCTGGAGTACTATAGACAAATAATCAACTCTGATGAAATACACTTCATGAAAGCCCTAAAGAAAGCTCAGTTAAGGATAAAGGGTCACCTAGGACCATTTGTTTGTAACAAAAAAAAACCAGGGAAAGAGGCAGAAGAAATCCTTAAGAGAATGAAATTGAAAAAAAGTTTTATCTGGACATATGATCCTCATAGTTTCATCTGTGATAGAAGGATGAAACACAAGTTGTCATCGTATCTCCATCACAGAATTCCTGAAATAGAAAAATATGCCAATTTAAATGAATGGAGGGAAGGGACATTGATAGAACAAGATAGTGATGAGGTGCAAGTTGAAAATGTGATGAAATATTTGGAGAAGAGACTTGACCTGGACTCTTTTGTATAGGTGCCAGCTGAATCTTCTCAAAGGCCAACACAAGAACCCACAGCTCCTACAACCAGGCCATCATAGAGACAAACACAGGAAATAAGTGCCCCTACATAAGGGCAACCACAAGCATAAGAAAAACGTGAGAGATCATAAAAGCTTGAAATCTCTGTAGATTTAGCTCCATCACAGCCACATCTAGCTCAAACAAACATGGGTGATCCTCCAGTATTACAGATTCCTCTAAATGAGGAAAGAAACTTGAAAAGAGAAAGGGAAGTAGCTACCCCTTCTAGCAGACCCACAGATCAACCCTTTGCTAAGAGGCAAAGGTTTAATCCTCATTTGGAGGAAGAATTCATTGGATAAACTACATATATCATAAGGAGGGAAGCAACAGATAACTTACAGACTTCCTCAACAGGTGGGATACCCTCTAGTTCACACAGGCAAGAACTGGAAAGGAAACCCAGCACCAAAGTATCATCTTTTAGGTATTTTTTAGAGAAGATCATAGATATAAAGGGGAAATACAAGGAGATTAAAACAAATAATGAGCAATTGAAGGCCTAAGCTTATGCTCAATACTTAAAAATGGTCCCCACAAACCAGACCACACTGATGTCAGCCTTTGACATCAAAGAGGGTAAAATGCAGATGAGTTTCCTGAAGCCCACAGTGCAGCAGCCAAAATCCTTGGTTGATTATCTTAAAACTGATTTTGAAGTTTTAGCTAAGGACATCCACCCAATCGACCAGATTGAGCTTCATAAGCAAACGGGTGAGATGGTCTACTCAACACTGACCAGCAAAGCAATGATGGCTCATAGGTTGCAAAATTCATTGAGCAACACTACAGCTCAATTGCAGCTGGAAAAAGCCTCATCACAAGCTAAAGATAATAGAATAAAATCATTGGAAGAATTAGTAATTGAATTGGGTCATGACCCAAAGGATGTTAAGGCAATAGAAAGCTTAATCAATAAGAAAAATGAAGATATATCTGCACTTAGAAAACAAATGAAATTTCCACCCCTCATACACCCTCAAACTTCTGAGGTTATTGAGAAAAAGAATGATGAGGAACTTATGGACTTGGTCCTTAAGTTGAATGAGCAATTAAAGGAAACTGAGCAGGAATTAGAGAAATCATTGTAGTCAGGGCAAAGTGAAGAAACCTCCCAGCCTCAAACTGTAGTGCCAATAGTTTCCACAACAATCCCTTCCACTATGGCAACTATTTTAGCGCCAAGCATTCCTTTGGCAACAGCCACACTAATGGAAGCAACAGGTACAACATAGGTAGGTACATCAACACAAAGCGCTAAGGACTTAATTAAGTCAATGGAAGAAATGCACCTCCAAGTAACAGAGCTACAGAAGGTAAAAGAGAAATTTACTAGCTTGGAGCAAAAGTATGATCTTTCAAAGATCAATTATGTAGAGGAGAAAAGAAAAAACAAAGGCATGGCTAAACAAATCAACACATTAGAGAAGGACATGACATTTGACAGGCCTTTAGCAGAGATCAAGAAAATATTGTGGACCAATATCATTGATTCCATCAATGATATTTGGTCATCCATTCAAATTATTTTTGAACAAATTGATTTGGTTAAGCTTGCTCTTGAGGCAATTCAGAAGACCAGTGAAGAACTGGGTGGAAAACCTGAAGAGGCAGTCTAGTTAATAAATTTTCTAAATAGTAAAAGCAAGCAACAGTTGGAGCAACTGGACATTGAGGATAGGACTGCTACTATCCTCGAACTAAAGAAAGTTCTGACAAAAAGGAACTTAATGCAAGGCCTAGAGCGAAGATGTCAAAGTATGCAGGAAGACATAGATGAGTTCATGAGAAAGTTTGACATCTTAAGGGGTAAAGGACTCCCAAGCCCTTTAGTCATCAATGATAGGCTAATGGTTAAGATAGACTACATCAACAAACTACATCAACAAGATGATAGTCAAGCTAGTTCATCCTTAGCAAAGGCACTACCCATAGGAAAAGTGCTTTATGATGGTTTAGAGAACCTCTTCTTCATTCAACATGAAGTAAAGCACTTATTCACAGTCCAGCCTAATTTTGTGAAATATACTGAGGACGATAAAATTTACAGGAAGTTGATAGGGAGGAAAATACCAAAGGAAGAATGGTGGACTAACATGACAGGCATCCTTTAAATTACTATGGTAACAGCAAGGTAAATAGAAATAATTATGACATTAAATTTTGGTAAAAAATATGAAAGCTGGTGGACAGGTAAAGTGTATCAGAAACATGTGAAAGAGTGTCAGTAGGGAAAAGTCAATCAAGATCCAACACACAATTACCAGAGCAACAACGACAGCCAAAATCAAGTTTCAACCTCCAGCTCCTTCAGCAAATCAAGGGACAACAATAGTTTGTTTACCATCTGTCTCTATATTTTAGACCATCTGTCTTTATATTGTTGTAAACATATTTCTATTTCCTAGAATAAATATCATTTAGTTATGAGATATTTTGATATAATTTTTGTATAAATACTTCTCCATCCAAAGTGTTGAGGGTGGATTCTATAACATTTCTGTAACTCTACACTATGAAGCGAAGAAATATTTTGTACTCAAGTCTGGATGTTTCGGGAAAAGGAATAAAAGTTGAGGAAATTTCGTCATATTCATCTGCAGTCTAATAGCAAATAAGTATTCTATCCTTGTGATTTATGTGTTCTATACATGTTTTAATGTTCCATGCATCTTAAAACTAAATGGTAAAGTAGTCAAAGTATATCAGAATTACCTTCATTGATCTTTGCTATCAACAGTATGCCATTTACATGTTTTCTTCTAAACTATTTCGGTAAAGGAATCCTTAGTTGCTCCTCTATCCCTGTAGTTTTCTTTAATAAGTCCCTGGTACAAGATTCTTAACTGCCTTATGCTGGTTGACCTATCTTCCCCTCTTCTTTCTAATCCTAACTTGAGGATTCTTAATTACCCTTTTGTTTTGAACATAAATATCATCCATTCAAGCCCTGGATTTGTTTTTACTCTGTTATCATGCTTGTTGAAATCCTACCTCAACAATTTGACTTAATCTAGTGAATTATCCCTGATTGACTCCATAGCCCAATGGCCTGAAGCCTAGTTTGCCCATTTGTTTCAGAATTCCACCACTCTCAAACAAAACAATCCTGAGCATTTATATCTAGTCTAAAATCTTTTCAAATATAACTAAATCATAAAGAGAGAGCCCTCTCTGAGTATAGATTGTTTAGATTTTGTACTTAAAATATTAGTTTGTGGTTAACTTAATTGTATCTAAAAATGTGTGTGAGCTCAAAAATGTGACATAACATTGATGATTTTCAAAATGCCTATATGCAAGCCATGATAGTGGCAGAGGAGGCCAAATTTCTAATTTGCATTGGGTATATATGTCATAGTGTGCATCCCCATCAACAAACCATGGACATTATTCACTGTTCAGCACATATCCAGCACAAAGTGAGTAATTTATTGTGCAGAACAGTTCTATAAGGTATCTCATTGAAAGGATCTAGATAGCACCATTTGAAAGAGGGCATTTTTGGACAAACTGGAAAGTAGCTTGTATGTTTGATCTTTCAATCATGTTGCACCCCACAGATTTTGTTTTTGAGCTAACCTAATCAACTTCATTGTTGCTTAGATTCTTCAAAAGCTAATAGACTTGTCTTTCCCACATGGCAACTCCATTCTTGTAGTATTATTGAAATTTTCTATATAGAGAAGCAGACATCAGGGAAAATTTTAAGAACCCCCCCTAAATTTATAAATATAATAAATGGGTGAATCTCCATGGTATATAGGAAAAATGGAAGGCAATTTTATCAATAATATAATATGTATATATAATTTTTTGGCGAATCTCTCACCAGGCATGGCGAATATTTTACTCAATTATAAAATCTTGTAAGATCTTGGCGAGTCTTTCACTAAATAATAAAACTTTGTAAAGTTCTAGTGAATCTTAGCATAGGCTACATGCTGGTTTAATTCCCCCATTTAAATAGGCTACATTCCAGGTGAATACCATGGGTCAATACCATGTGCCATTTTGGTGAATACCATGGGTCAATACCATGTGCCATTTTTATTTTTATTAATTCTAATATTAGGGTTAATAATGGTTTTTTGCATCGTATTAATAAGAATCTAGTCCATGGTATTTGTCCCATAGTATTTTGGCCATAGGTTTCACCTAAATATAACCCATTTTTTGAGTGTTCGTAAATATAAGGTGACTTATGGAGTAAATATAAAAATGTTTACCATACCTCTCGTTTATTTATATTTTTTATTAATTTACCATACCTCTTTTACAAATATGGTATTTGGCCCATAGGATTCACTTAAATAAAACCTCTTTCTTGAGCCTTCATAAATAGAACGAGGGTTATGGACTAAATATAAAAAGAGGTTTTATTTATTTACGATACGTCTAGTTTATTTATATTTTTATTTATTTACGATACCTTTTGAGTAAGTATAAAAAGACGTTTTATTTATTTACCATACCTCCACTTTACTTATATTTTTATTTGTTTACACCCTTACATGTATATAAGGTGACTTATGGAGTAAATATAAAAAATGTTTTATTTATTTACCATACCTCTCATTTATTTATATTTTTATTAATTCACCATACCTCTTTTATAAATATGGTATTTGGCCCATAGGATTCACTTAAATAAAACCTATTCTTAAAAATGGGCGAATGGATTCACTTAAATAAAACCTATTCTTGAAAATGGGCGAATGGAAGATTGTAAGTCCTAATTTCAAGGGCTAAATTTACCTTTTTTACCCTCTCCCTTAAAATAAGGTGGGCTATTTGAGGTGATTTGTAAAAATGTACTATGATACAAAATATTCGCCCACTAAAAATTTAAAACCCCTTAATTTCGGCAAATGGCGAACATCCGCCCCTAAAATTATCCTTGGCAGACATGCATTGCTAAATTGTATGTTTAAAGTGCCAAATATGAGGGCTTCTGTGAGAGGTTCTATTGTTTGTTATTTCTTGTTTGCACCATCTTTTATGTTTTCCATTATTACCATTTTGGCAGTTTTTCAGTTATGGAGGTTTTGCCACAACCTGGAGAGTTAGGACGCTGCATTGAAAGGGATCCTTACTTATGGTTAAGAGTTAATTAATATTTAGTGTTAGGTGATAGAATGGAAAATATAGTGTGGCTATTGCCATTTCAGAGACCAGGCTGAAATAGAACCGAAATTTTTGTACAAAATCTACAACTAGAGATAGAGCAACATCTCTTGTACAAAAGGGAACTCCTTAATTTCTTTCTCTTCATGGTGCAACTAAGCACAAAACTTTGCACTCCAAATAAACAATATCTCAAATTCTTCAATTTCAAACCCTGTACCATTATTCTATTTTCAGTTTGGTCAATTTTCGATGTAGCCGATTCCAGAATTAATCCTATTTCACTTTCTTCCTTAATCTGCATCTGGAACTGGTCCTTATCTAACATGGTCTAATTAATATGATATGGTATTGAATTCTTATCATACCTTCTGTTCATAGTGCAATTAAGCACAAGATTTTGCACTTGATATGATTTGGTATTGATTTCTTATCATACTTTCTATTCATAATGCAATTAAGCACATGATTTTGCACTCCCAATAAACAATAGTTCAAAGTTTTCAGATTCTAGTTGTGTTCTGTCATTTTATTTTCACATGGCCAATTTTCAAGATAGTTTGTTCTAGAATTGCCCAAATTTCACTTTCTTTTTTAATCTACATTTGGATGTGGTCCTTATTTAACATGGTCTAATTGATATGATTTGTTGAGTTCTTATTGTACTTCAATCTAATGGTCAATTTGAATTTATGAACAGGTAATGTATGAACTGAATTTGTTTGGTCATCAGGTTGACATTTTCTATGTTGCTTAAAGAATCATTTTTCTTTTCCTGAGCATTTGAACTACCAAAAATAAAGCCTTGGGATTCTTGGATCTTGGGTGTATAAATCCTGGAGTGGATAGATGTATTAATGTATGAGCAATTTATTCATTTGAAACTGCTACCCTTGTCATTTTGGACTCTTTCTGACCAAACATATTCCCACTTTTATGACCCTCTACTCTCACTAAAGGAGGTGTTGTGGGGTGTTTTGTTTCTTAGATTTTATAATGCCCTGTCCCTAAAGTTACAAATTGGTCCCATGACAAATGAGGGACTTTTTTCTGTAAATCATGACAAATGATCAACTTAACTAGGAAGCAATGTGCTACAACATCCAATTTCCCCTTTCAAATTCTAACACAAATTTATTACCGGGAATGGAGTAGGAAATGGGGGACACTTATCCTTTGTTGTGGTTTTTGATGGCTCAGGTTTCAAATTTTAGGCAAAATTCAAAAATAGTAAGCATATACAATGCTTAGCCTTCCCTCATAGGTTCAATATTTAATGAAATGATATGCTATCTCTCCCTGTTCATATGGAAGAGACTCCCTTTTCACCCCATTTCTGTTTTCTTCATACTTATCATCTATGTCACAAGGTTCATCGAACTTTAACCTTGAGGTTCGAATTTTGGCAAACCTTAAAAAAATTTGAGGTTCAGTGAATGTCATTGAACCTCATAGCCATTGACCAAGTCCATAGATCAAAAATCATAACTTCTTGTTACAACTCAAGCTTGTAATTTATCCTTGCAGTTTCCATTTTTGTGATAGAATTTTTATGTTTACTAGTGTTGATTTCTTACTATTTTATAGTACAACTCATTTTAAATTAATATATATATATATATATATATATATATATATATATATATATATATATATATATATATATATATATATATATATATATATATATATGAACCTAATGACGAACCTCATCAAAACATTCAAACTCAAACCGAACCTAATCATTGTCGAACCCGAACTTGAACCCGAGCCATGTGACATTGCTTATCAAAGGATCTGTAAAAAGTTGGTCTTGTCTCTGAGGTTGAGTACTCTATCATCCTTATCCCAAGGCTGAACCCTAGGAATTCTAGTAACTTCACTGAGAAATTCTTCATTTACAAATATCATAAATCCCCTAAAAGTCATGTAGAATTCATTGTTTTTAGAGTCTTTCTCTTGGGGATGTTAAGAATTCTGGGCAAACTCCAATGCTACTGCATTGTCATATCCTTCTAACTTATCAAAGAAATCAAGCCAACCTACCTTCCTAAAAGCATCCACAACTTCAACATTAAGAGAAGCTTATAGAGGGAACAAGCTCTCATAGTGGATCAATTTTTCAACCTAACTACTATCCATGGAATTCCTAGATATTGCCAAATCTGCCCTAATAAAAATACTTTTTTAAACGTAATCGCAATTGTTATAAAATATTGGCAGATAACAACACAATGTAGCAGGAAAATAATTATTTGTGAACGATGTATGAATTGAAGCGTAATTTTGTTTTACAAAATCTATACCTAATGCGTATAAGGTTTGTCGTGATGGTTCAGTTTTTGGACAAGGCGACTATCCTTGACAACAATGCTGGATTGAAGGATCTCAACTGCAGAAGTCAATGTAAACTTTGCATAGTCACACAGGTAGAGGAAACAAAATCAATGTTGATATTGTTACCCATTTTCACGAGTACAATTATGACATACTTATGCCTCACACAGCTGCAGACTTTCTCTATTCAATAGGCAAGTACCGTGGACAGGAAACTCAAGGGTTTCGAGATTCCAGCGGCCTCCTTTTCTACGATTTCACTCATTATCTTGAACTGACTGAAGGTATCCTGGATATTTTTGGGGCACTGTAATTACTCTGCTGTTAGTGGGTGCTAAAAAGCTGGGTATACCTCTCTAAGACCCGGGCATACAAAAGTTCTTATAACCCGGTTCCTCATTTTTGTTAGTCTTATAAAAGCCCTTTGGTTTAATAAAGGAGTTTCTCATGTAAGATGGTTGGTTCGTGAAAAAAATAGGTAGTTCAATGTTCAAAGTACTAGGTTCATGCTTCATAGCACAGAGCTTCACCAGAACTACAACCAGTATGCTCCTGCTCTCAACTTGGACCATGGTGAGAACTGTAGAGACTCGCTATCTTCAGAAACTCTCTTTCACAGCCTCTGGAATGGGTCTTGCAATAGGTACTATAACCCTTGCTACTTACTCTACTATTAGTCGTGCTTCCATTAGTTTAATTGATGCAACGCAACGAGGACAACGAGCATGAACCTGCAAGTATAAAAGCTAGCTAGCTAGTATTTTTTTTGCTTTCTATGCTACTTGTGCTAAATACAACTTGAACCAACAACAACATAGGGTAGGGACTAGCTTCTGTGCAACCACTCTTGATAAATAATGACATGTATACTACTCTAAATACCCTCCGTATCTCATCCATACCTTAGTTATAATGATAGTGAGATCTACTACTCTCTATTTAGTACATAGTTGTTGTATCTATTTAACTTGTACCACAAACCTAGCAGGATGTGTACTACCTCCATACCAACTATTTTGTCATTTATTTCCACCGACCTGTACGTTGTACACCTGTCCAGTGGGCACACAACCCAAGCATTTAGTTGGTCGAGAAGCCTCTCATCACCCGGATGCACTATGCTCGATCTACGGTTCAAATTGTACTGAATAAACCCTACCCTTGTTTGCCTATCTTCTGTGTTGAGGTTGTCATTCTCGCTACAATCTACAATGCAGAAGTGGAGAGGAGGGTTCGGCTTCTTGCTGCAATCTACAGTGCAGAAGTGGAGAGGAAGGTTCGACTTTTGTCACAATGCTGGACTTGTGTGTACAACTACCCGACCTCTGTCTACCCTTGGTGTATAACAGAGTGTAGATAATCCCCACGATGGCTCTGCTAGGTTACCACCCCAGGCGAAGTAGGTAATACATTTACTCTGTGTTTGTTTATTCATTATATCCATGAACTCTAATGTTTTCTTCCCTGCAATGTTTAACATCCACTTCTGGCTAATTATTTCTTTTTCCTTCTATTGACAGAGGAATACACAGACTTCCTCGCTATTCTGTCTCTCCTTGGTTAGGCGCTTTCCTAGACTCAGGTGAGTACTACCCGGGTAGTTATGAAAATCCATTTCTGGCGTCTAATTGTTTTAATTACCGTTCTGACCCTTTTCTCTTTGATTCATCATGTAGGATTTATGGGTGGCACTATGTTCACATGGATTTTACAGATAACCCATTTTGCCCATGATTTCTCCCTTAGGATAGGGTTTGTATTTCTTCATCGTTAGTCAGTTTCATTTTTCAATCATATTACTGACACAAGTGTTTTCTTTTATCTCAGGTATGCCCAGTTCGACTAGTCTGAGGCACAAATGCGCAAAAATTAAGAATCTAACTCATGGTTAACAACTAGATAGGTTGGTGACCTCCGTGAACTGGGTTCTGTTGCTTGTGGTCTTATTCCCATCACTTGCACAACAAGACAGAGACTCAAAATCATGACATGTACAAAGTTTGACTCTCATAAGTAGATCCAATCCCTGATTAAAGCTTCTCAAATCCCCTAGGCTAAAAGGATAGGGGTCCTAAATAATAACTTTAAAATGATGCTTCTCTTGGCATTATGATACAGGTGTTGTCCTTGATGGAAACTCACTCTGAGGTATGATACAGGTGGCAACTCAATCAGATGACAGATCATAGTACAACAGGTCAAGAGAGAGGTATACGCAGGTTAACCTTGATGAAAGTGCTTATACAAGCAGATGAGTAGAACAGAAGACGCGTATGCGTACACATGCAGGTCCATAGAAGGAAAGGCGCATACATGTCAAAAAACTAAGTTTTGGTCCGTGGTATTTGGTCCATGGTATTTGGTCTGAAGTGTTGACCCCAGGTATTGGGTCAAAGGTATTGGTTCTACTTGGTTTTGGACCATGGTATTGAGAGAAGCCTAAACCTATATAAGGAGAAGATCATTAGGCCAAGGGGGTAAGTGTACAAGTGATGAATATCTGATGAAGTATGAGATCTAGTATGCTGGTTATGGGTTTGTGATGCTTTGCTTGATCTGAACCAAGGATGCACCTATGCGGTTGATGATGGATGATGGATCGGGATCATAAGGCTTGGAATGTATTATCATTATGTGGTTTGATCATGGATAGACTAGATCTGAATTATTGATGCATGTTTTATTGTATAAATGTTATGATCTAGGTATGACTAATGTTTGGAATAGCTGCAAAGTTATGAGTAAATATTTGCAGATCTGTACGCGGGTTGGCTTTGGTAAAAGTGCGTATACACGCTGGTTTGGTTCATCATAGTAGCATATACATAGAGAGATATGATATTTGAAGTTGTAGTTGGATCTGGTTGTTGTTGCAGAGTTTTGTGTTCTGGTTACTGTGTTTTGATGACAGGGTTTCAGTGATTCAGTATTGGGTGATTCAGAGATTGACGATGCAAGTGTAGTTGATGATTGTATTGCAGTGGTGATTGTTTTGTATTTATGGATCCAGTATGAAAATTTATGAAATGTGGTCCCTGGAAGAAAAGAGAAGGTAGTAGCCTTCTGTAGGTCGGCGCCTACGTACTAGTAAACAGATCGGCTAGTACAAGAGCTAGGGGGTTGGAGCTCCCTTCCAGTAGAAACTAGAAAACGAGAGAAGGTAGTAGCCTTCTGCAGGTGGGTGCCTGCGTACTGGTATGAGTCTGTGCTAGTACAAGATTGTAAACAGGTTTTTCTTATATTAAAGAAAACAACAGCAGGTGGTTTTTGTCCCGCATTGGGTTTCCACCTTATATCATGGTGTTCATGTGTGCTTCTTATGTGTGATGATATGTTCTATTTTACTGCACCTGTTTACTATTTATATGGTTAATAATGTTCTGATGCACTCATTAAAGATCAACTAACTGAATCAGAAGTTTACTGGATATACGCTTGTTTCATTAAACACAGTTGCGTATACACGCGGGTTTCCTTAACTGAAGTAGCATATATGAATCTGAATATGGAAATGAAAAAGTGTTTGATTTGATAATACTAATTCACCCCCCCCCTTTCAGTATTATTTCCAAACAATTGGTATCAGAGCAGGTCCTTTGGTAGAAGCTTGATCACTTGAAGGAGATCCGCAGAACAATGGGAAAGAAAGCACGTCAAAAGAAGAAGACAGCACAAAGGAACAATGACAGCCTGCCATTGAGTGGAAGAAAGTATTCAGATCCTAAATCACCTCAGATTGAAGATGGACAAGCAAATGAAGCATCAGATAAAATCATAGATCAACAAGATCTACCTAGCAAAAGGGAGAGTGCCCTTAAAGAAGAAATTATCAGCTTAAAAGCTCAGCTGGAATGTGCCTTTAGAGTTCGACAAATGCTGCAGGAGCTGAATGAAGAACAAGAAAAGGAGATTCTCAAACTAAGGCAACAAATGGAAGAAGGAAGAAATTCTGAGGAAATTTTGAAGAAACAATGTCTGGAAAAGGAAGAACAACATTAGGTTGAGGTAAGTATCATGAAAGGTAAATTAGAAGAAAAGGATAAACTATTACGATTTCAAGACAGTACTAAGATTTTGGATGATATTCTTAGTAGTCAAAGGTCGCCTGCTATCAAAATTAGTCTTGGTTTTTATGAATCTGTTGAAGGTGAGGCAAGGAACTCTAATGAGAAATCTGAAATGCTCAACAAGGAGATGAGAAGACAACCCCATCAACAGCCAAGGAAAGAAATTCCTTAAAGAATATCTTTTGCTCCTAATTTTGGAAGTGATAGACAATTATTTCCTCCGCTGAATAATGCTGAATGTTATGTATGTCATAATCTTGGACATGTTGCAGCCAGATGCAAAAGTAGAATGGTTCAAGACCATCACTCAGAAAGATCATCACGTTCTAGATATTTTAAGGGATATCGTTTTGCTTACAATATGTTTGGTCACAAAGCCATTGACTGCTATAGGAGGAATATGAGACATGTAAGATGTTATGTATGTAACAAGCTTGGACATATAGCAAAGGAATGCAGGAGAAGATTTTGGACACCATACCAAAAGGGGAAAACGTTATCATAGTTGAAGATATGGAAGAAAAAGGAAATACTGCCAGAAAGATGTGGCATCACAGACTTAGAGGAAGCAGAAAGTGTGGAACATTCGTGTTCTAAATATCATACGCAGGTTTCATGAAGATAAGTCACGTATATACACGAGATAGACGCTACATAGTTGCGTATATGGAACTCTGAAGAAAAACAACAGAACAGACTCACGAAATGGTGGTTGGCACAGGCTCAAGGGGAGCATATGCTTCGAATAATGCATTGTTGGCATTATGGTTAGAAGTCCTTGGTGATGATGTTTATTGACATATCTTTCTACTAATTGTTGATTAACCAAGAGAATGGATTGCAGGTTAAGATGCTTATAGTGCAGATCATATAGTGTATGATAGTTGCTGATAACTATCATGGTCTTGTCGAGGTCCTTTGTTGGGTCACTATAATACTAGTGATTACCCCATTACTATTGTAGTTATACCCCTTATTAATATTGTTCTGCCCCTATTTCCCCCATATTGTTATTACTATGCCCCATAGAATCCCTCTATTGTTATTTTTGTGGCTTTATATTATTATTGTTAGGTCGGCTGGGTTATATTGTGACTCCTTAGACTCCTATATATAGAAAGGAGGTTTTGTCATTTGTATCATCGAAGAATTGTTCATTTATGTAATGTAAAGGAGGTTGCCCCCTCGAAGAGGCTGAATTCTAAGGCGTTGATCTATCTTTTCTATCTTTTCTTGAGCTGGTTTCATTACATTTGGTATCAGAGCCTTGGATTCTAGGGTTTCGCTGCTCCCAACAGGTCATCGTGGCATTTTCACGATAACATTTTTTTTGTGATGTTTCATAAGCTAAAAACAAAACCCATTTGAGAAGACATCGCTCTGAATCTTGGTTCCAAATTTCAAAACTTTGGGCACTATATTTTCGAAGATATGATCTGAGGAAGTTGGTCTTCTTGCAGACTCCTGAATTACATTCCAAACAAGTGACCTGGGGAAAATCGTCATAACTTTCTTTCTGAGCATTAGATTGAAATTTCGTGAGAAGGTACAGAAATAGGACGGACTGTAGTTTCCTATATATATTTTTTCAGAGCCAAAGGTTGAAACAATGATTCGTGGCTCGTCATAAAAGTTGGCTCTACTGAACTAGTCTATAAGCAGGTCACTGTGGGAGATTTTGCATAACTCTTCCTTGGAGAATCCAATTTGGATCAGACTGGTGGCATTGGAAAGAAGACGCAAAAGGATACTACAGGTCACAATTTCAGAACTGGATGATCCGAAATTACAGAGATACATCAGATTCAATATCATGCTTCTACGAAGTGAAAAAAGGTGTGTAGTTTTTGTTTTTAAATTTTTGCGTAAGCTTGGTTTGAAGGAATTCAAAGGGCATAGTAAAGCATTATTATCGGTAACTGATGCCCCGAGGAAAGAAAATGCAAACACCTAGTAATGAACCTGAAAGCTCTAGCATGACTCATGAAGAAGAGGAAGAAATGCTACATGATATATCAAAATTACAAGAACAAGTGCAACAAATGTCACGCTCACAAAAGCTAACAGAAGCTAAGATAAATGGCGTGGAATCTAAGATAAAGGGCATGGAAGCTAAGATGGATGATTCGAAGACAGATTTGAAGAGAGACATGGAAGATTTGAAGACAGACATGGCAGATTTGAAGACAGATTTGACAAATTTTCTACAAGAAATACTTACTAATGGTGAAAAGGTTGTAAAGGAAACTCATGATGCGAACAAAAGAAATGTTAATCGTGATTCCATAGATTCTAATGTTGGATCGAAGACCCACCATATTCCAAAAATTTATATGAGGAAGTTTGATGGCAAGGATCCCATAACATGGATATTACAGATGGAGCAATTTTTCGATCTCAATAATGTGCAAAACACACAAAAGGTACGTATGGCAAACTTTATATTTGCAACCAAATTAGTTTGTATGGTATCAATGGCTTTGCTCTTGTAAACAATTTATCACTTGGGCAATTTTTACGGAATAATTGATAGCACATTATGAGGATACAAAAAGCAACACTTCTTTTAGCCAATTGATAAGTCTCAAACAAAAGGGTTCAATAATGGAGCACATTGAGGAGTTCCAAAAATTGAACATAAGGGTAAAAGATATTCCAGAGGAGCATAGGATTGATGTGTTCATAGGGTCTTTAAAGGATAATATCCAACATGATGTTCACCTTTGGGAACCTGATTCATTAGAGAAGGCATTCAGGTTAGCAAGAAAAATGGAAAGCAAAATTATGGCAACCAGGAAGCATACCACTCACAACTATAAAGACGGAAGTGTTGTTGCCCCTAGTCTTCCACAACCTATAAGGTTGACACCTCAACAATTGGAAGAAAAAAGAGCAAAAGGGCTTTGTTACAGTTGTGATAGCAAATACACTAAAGGTCATAAGTGTGCTGAAAAGAAATTATTCTACATAGATTGTGAAGAGGAAGAAGAAAAGGAGCAAGAAAGGTCAAAAGAAGAGGATATACTCCAGCAACAAAGCCTAGATGAAGAACAAATAAATCCGACCATATCTTGTAATGCATTGGCGGGAATTACCACTCCTCAAACCAACAAGATAGAAGGACAAATCAAGAAGAAAAAGGTAATAGTGTTGATTGATTCAGGAAGCACCCACAATTTTATTCATTGTAAGGTAGCAAAAGAATTGAATTGCTTCCTATATCCAGCACCAGAGTGTCAAGTGATGATTCCAAATGGAGCAACAATAATTGCTCTTGAAAGTGCCATAATATCAAGCTATCCATGGGAGAATATGTATTGACTAGCCCAATGCTTTCCATTCCAATGGGAGGTGCTGATGTTGTACTAGGAGTCCAATGGCTACAATCCTTGGGTACAATAGCTTTTAATTTTCAAGAAATTTTCATCAAATTTTCTATGGAAGGAAAGGAAGTTGAATTAAGGGGTATTGCAGGGAAACCAGGAAATATAATCAACTCTAATGGTATGACAAAGCTTCTAAAAAAGGAACGAAGAGGTGTAATTGCACAATTATGTTCGTTAGATGTTTCCACAGCGGAATCATCTATTTCTCCAGATCTCCAAAAAGTCCTGGACAATCATTGCAAGGTATTTGAGACTCCCAAAGGTCCCTATGTCCAAAAGAGTGAAATTGAACGTATGGTTGCTGAAATGCTAGAGGCTAGTATAATTCAACCGAGTCAAAGTTCTTTCTCTACTCCAGTAGTATTGGTGCACAAGAAGGATGGATCATGGCGCATGTGTCTGGATTATAGGGAGCTCAACAAGCTCACTATTAAAGATAAGTTCCCCATTCCTATCATTGATGAATTACTGGATGAATTGCATGGATCAATTTACTTCACCAAGTTGGATCTTCGTTCAGGATATCATCAAATCAGAATGAAGACTGAAGACATTCTGAAAACAACATTTAGAACTCATGAGGGTCATTATGAATTTTTGGTCATGCCTTTTGGCCTTACCAATGCACCTTCAACATTGAAGGTTTGATGAATTCAATTTTCAAACCATTCCTTAGAAAATTTGTGTTAGTATTTTTTGATGATATACTAATCTACAGCAAGTCTTAGAAGGATCATGTTGAACATGTTGACAAGGTGCTACAACTATTGGAGGAGAAACAATTATATGCAAAAAGATCCAAATGTTTCTTTGGAGTCCAGGAGGTGGAATACCTGGGTCATATTGTATCTCATGAAGGAGTTAAGGTAGACCCTAGCAAAATTAAAGCCATTAAGGAATGGAAAATTCCCACATCCATAAAGCATCTGCAAGGATTTCTCGGGTTGACAGGGTATTATCGCAAGTTTGTTAATAATTATGGGAGAATAGCAGCACCTCTAACAGCATTATTGAAGAAAGATGCATTTTCATGGACTCTGGAAGCAACAAAGGCCTTTGAACATCTTAAAGAGGCAATGTGCCAAGCACCGGTCTTAGCTACACCGGACTTCACAAAAACCTTTATTGTGGAATGTGATGCTTCAGGAAATGGAATTGGTGCTGTTCTAATGCAAGATGAAAGACCCATTGCTTTTGAAAGTCGTCCAATCAAGGGAAAGTTTTTAAGAAAAGCTATTTATGAGAAGGAAATGTTGGCAATACTCCATGCACTTAAGAAATGGCGACCCTACCTAATGGGAAGACACTTCAAGGTAAAAACAGATCATGATAGCCTTAAATACTTCTTAGAACAAAGATTATCCTCTGCAGAGCAACAAAAGTGGGTCACAAAGATGTTGGGTTATGACTTTGAAATCATCTACAAAAAAGGGAAGCAAAATGTGGTGGCAGATGCACTCTCAAGAAAGGATGAGGATGTAGAAGCATTGTTGTGCGCCATTTCTATTATCCAACCAGATTGGATAAACGAAGCAAGGGAGGGATGGAAGAATGATGAAGAAGTGTGGGCACTTATTCGAAAGTTACAACAAGATTCTAGTACGTCTGATACATTTAGCTGGCAAAATGATTCGTTATGGTACAAAGATCGCTTATACCTCTGTAAGAATTCCCAGCTAAAACAAAAGATTCTTATGGAATTGCACACTTCTCCCTTAGGAGGGCACTCAGGATTTTTAAAAACTTACCACAAGGTTATGAAGGAATTTTTTTGGGATGGCCTTAAATCAGATATTCAAAAGTTTGTGGCGGAATGTTTGGTTTGCCAACAAAATAAAGTTGAAACAATTAAGACACCGAGTCTATTACAACCTTTATCCATTCCAAGCCAACGTTGGGAGGAGGTTTCAATGGATTTTATCACAGGTTTACCCAAGTCTGAGGGAAAGAGTGTCATCATGGTGGTAGTTGATAGACTTACCAAGTATGCACACTTTTGTGCATTATCACATCCATTTAAAGCCAATACAGTTTCTACTGCATTTATGGAAACAATTCAAAAGCTACATGGAAACCCAAAGATTATTGTAAGTGACAGAGATCCCATTTTCACTAGAAATTTTTGGACAAAATTATTTTCTTGTCTTGGTACTCATTTAGCTCATAGCTCATCTTATCATCCTCAATCTGATGGGAAACTGAGATAGTAAACAAATGTTTGGAAGGATATCTTCGTTGCTTTGTATCTGATAAACAGACACAATGGGTCAAATGGTTGCCTCTGGCTAAATGGTGGTATAACACTTCCTTCCATACAAAAAAAAAATGACCCCATTTATGGCACTTTATGGGTATCAACCACCATCCATCACATCATATTTAAGAGAAAATTCTAAAGTTCAGGCAGTGGAACATCGCATCGAACATCAACAACAATTCCTCCAACTCTTAAAGGATAACCTCGTGTTGGCACATAATAGAATGAAACAACAGGCAGATCAACATCGCAGTGAAAGAAGTTTTGATGTAGGTGATTGGGTATTCCTATGGCTACAACCATATAAGCAAATTTCCCTCAATCAAGCTAAGAAGGATAATAAATTATCACCAAAGTATTATGGTCCGTACAAGGTGTTGCAAAAGATTGGTACTATGGCATACAAATTGGAGCTTCTTGCAGCTTCTCGATTACACCCAGTTTTCCATGTTTCATGTTTAAAGAAGGTTATAGGCGACAAGCTCCCAGTTCAAACAATATTGCCAAAACTTGACGAGGAAGGAAAAATTATATTGGAACCGGAAGCAGTCACAGAAACAAGAACTCAACAGCTACGAAATTGATCAATTTCAGAGTATCTTATCAAGTGGAAGAACTTATCTGCTGAAGATTCCACATGGGAGGATGAGAATTTTATACAGAAGTATCCAGAACTACTCAAGCGTTGAGGACAACACTTTTTTGAAGGAGAGGGGCATGTTGGGTCCCTATAATACTAGTGATTACCCCATTACTATTGTAGTTATACCCCTTATTAATATTGTTGTGCCCTTATTGCCCCCATATTGTTAATACTGTGCCCCATAGAATCCCTCTATTGTTACTTTTGTGGCTTTATATTATTATTGTTAGGTCGGCTGGGTTATGTTGTGACTCCTTAGACTCCTATATATAGAAAAGAGGTTTTGTCATTTGTATCATCGAAGAATTGTTCATTTATGTAACGTAAAGGAGGTTGCCCCCTCTAAGAGGCTGAATTCTAAGGCGTTGATCTATCTTTTCTATCTTTTCTTGAGCTAGTTTCATAACATCCTTGATATTTGTGAATCATATGATGTATCTTGTTACCCCACTATGCATGGGATGGATGATGTAATGGTTCTTGTGTTTGAGTAAAAAATGGTGTATCCCCACTTGGTTGGGAGATTGATGTATGTATGAGTCTTTAGGAAGGTCATTGGCAATGTATGCATAGGGTCATGTTATACTTTTGTAGACCTTGCATGTGCTTAGGGGGGGAATGGACGGATTGGTACAACCTGGCATGTACAAAGGGAGAGCTTAATCAAAAACTCCAGCATGTACTCAGGGGGAGCATGGACAGCAGAATGTATATCAAAGAAGAGAATATCTTGGTCCACCCTTTGCCCTTGATTTCAAAGGGGGAGAGTGACTTGGTGTGGTGGTTGCCATCAAGTCCAAAGGGGGAGATTGTTGGCATTATGATACAGGTGTTGTCCTTGATGGAAACTCACTCTAAGGTATGATACAGGTGGAAACTCAATCAGATGACAGATCATAGTGCATCAGGTCAAGAGAGAGGTATACGCAGGTTAACCTTGATGAAAGTGTGTATACATGCGCATGAGCATAACAGAAGACGTGTATACGTACACACGTAGGTTCATAGAAGGAAAGGTGTACATGTCGGAAAACTAAGTTTTGGTCCATGGTATTTTGGTATTGGTCCATGGTATTTGGTCTGAAGTGTTGACCCCAAGTATTGGGTCCAAGGTACTGGTTCTACATGGTTTTGGACCATGGTATTGAGAGAAGCCTAAACCTATATAAGGAGAAGATCATTAGGCCAAGGGGGTAAGTGTGAAAGTGATGAATATCTGATGAAGTGTGAGATCTAGTATGTTGATTATGGGTTTGTGATGCTTTGCTTGATCTAAACCAAGGATGCACCTATGTGGTTGATGATGGATGATGGATCGAGATCATGAGGCTTGGAATGTATTATCAATATGTGGTTTGATCATGGATAGACTAGATCTGAATTATCGATGCATGTTTTATTGTATAAACGTTATGATCTGGGTATGACTAATGTTTGGAATAGCTGCAAAGTTATGAGTAAATATTTGCAGATATGTATGCGGGTTGGCTTTGGTAAAAGCGCCTATACATGCTGGTTTGGTTCATCATAGTAGCGTATACATAGAGAGATATGATATTTGAAGTTGCAGTTGGATCTGGTTGTTGTTGCAGAGTTCTGTGTTTTGGTTATTGTGTTTTGATGACAGGGTTTCAGTGATTCAGTATTGGGTGATTCAGAGATTGACGATGCAAGTGTAGTTGATGATTGTACTGCAGTGGTGATTGTTTTGTATTTATGGATCCACTCTGAAAATTTATGAAATGTTGTCCCTAGAAGAAAAGAGAAGGTAGTAGCCTTCTGTAGGCCAGCACCTACGTACTAGTAAACGGATCGGCTAGTACAAGAGCTAAGGGGTTGGAGCTCCCTTCCAGTAGAAACTGGAAAATGAGAGAAGGTAGTAGCCTTCTGCAGGTGGGTGCCTGTGTACTGGTATGAGTCTGTGCCAGTACAAGATTGTAAACAGGTTTTTCTTATATTAAAGAAAACAGTAGCTGGTGGTTTTTGTCCCGCTTTAGGTTTCCACCTTATATCATGGTGTTCATGTGTGCTTCTTATGTGTGATAATCTATTATGTATTACTGCACCTATTTACTGTTTATATGGTTAATAATGTTCTGATGCACTCATTAAAGATCAACTAACTGAAGCAGAAGTTTACTGGATATACGCTTGTTTCATTAAACACAGTTGTGTATACACGTGGGTTTCCTTAACTGAAGTAGCGTATATGAATCTGAATATGGAAATGAAAAAGTGTTTGATTTGATAATACTAATTCACCCCCCCCCCCCCCTCTCAGTATTATTTCCAACAGCTTCGGAAAAAGGCAATAACAATCAACTGTGTTAGATGCCATAGAGATTTGTGGTTGTTTTGAACAATCCAAGTCTCACCCATAAGAGGACCTTTCCAAAAAAGCAGGGTAGGGCTGAAGAAATCAAAATAAGTCTGATACCACATCCAAACTAAATATTTTCTCAGCTTCCATTTCATACTTGCGATGCAAAGCACAAGCAAAAGCCATCCCCAATCTCTTGACAACTCACCCTTGTAGGAGTAGAATCTATCTCCAAACTTTGTGCTTATAAGAATGTTATTTTCAAGTAGACTGGTACCTTGTCAACCAACAGGCCATAAGATCCTTGGCCATCCATTGCTTTTCCAAGTGAGGGGCAATGTCAGTGGAGTGTCTAGGGATACGACAACGATGAAAGATCCTTAGTCATGTAGATGTAGAAGGGCTACCTAATCCTCCATCCCCAGTCTCTCTAGAACAGACATGGCTTATGTAATATTTAACTGCATTTTACTCTTTACGAATCAGGAGGCAGAGATGGTGTTTATTTCATCAGGTCATCGTCTTTGGTTTCTATTAATATCTTCTTTTCCAACCAATCTCTTACTCAAAATCCATATTTTCAAACCACAAGATTGGGTTTGGAGAAAATTCTATTCTTGATGAGATTCACCCTCATGCTCGGGACATGATGGTTGCTTGTGTAGATTTAAAAAATGTCTGCTTACGTCTACAAAGTCATTCTGTTCGATATCTGCGCCAGGTTTGTTTTGGATCTTCCATTGATCTTTGATATGAATGATACCTATCAGCACTTCTTTTGACCCATCAAAACCGATAAATATGTCTTCGATCCAGTCATTTAAGTCGTGGTGGATGTTCACCATTTTCATTATTTTTGCTTTCTCTAGCTCATTTTAAAGGTTTTCCTTCTGTTTCAAACAAGGCATGTTGTTCATTATCATATTAATTGCAATCTTATTATATTTTGTTCTTGAGTTAATATATTATCTTGTCAAAGCTTCATCAAGATCTTGTGGTAGGCAAGACAAACAAGTTTCAACACTCCAAGCGAATGAATTCTACTGACACTACTTGGGAATTTGTAAGACATAAACCTTTATTGCTTAATTTAGCCAATATTGTAGCTATTTTTTGTTGTATAATGCTACTATTTCCTATTTTTTGTTTACGGCTAGTGTGATTATATATGCTAATATTGTTATGACATCTAGATTGTTTTGTCTTTTCAATTTGCATGTAGAGATAGAGAATAATATTTACCAATTATGCTATACGTGTATAATGTTTACTAGTAGTTTTATTGTGTAGTGAGTTAGAGTGATATAACATAAATTGGGAAGGAAAAACATTCTTCTTTTGATGAAAAAAGTTAGCAACTTAGCAGTAAGCTGTGATTTTCCAGAAGTCTTAGGGGGCATGCCTTTGGGACCAAAAACAGATGCCATCTCCCAAGGCATAGATATCAAACACACACAATGTGTTGTTACATCTATGGTTGTGCATTACAAATTCAATGAGGGGATGCCAATACTGGATTGACTAGCATGTACAAGACCAACTAGTCTATGAAAGTTCAAATGTGGACAATCCTAGCATCCTTGAAACTAGTTCTTAACTAAGAAGATTACGTGGATGTAAATTTTCTCTCAAATTCAAGCGTATGTTTATCTGTATAGGGAACTACATAGGGTAGCTGTTAACCTCTATGTGGATAAGAAATGTTATCTTCTTATCCTCGCCTTGTGAGCCACATTCAGAATGGAATCACATTGTACAAGTTGTCATGTGAAGTTGCTAATTGAAGACTTCTGCTAGAAACAACATCCCACCTTCTTCTACAAAGATAATTGATCTTTTGCCCATTTTTTGGAAAGGCATAACTTGAAAGTTGGTATCAAATCGTAATATGCCTTCAGTGGTCACTCCTGATAGTAATCTTACTATGGAGATTTCTACCTTCCCCTTGGAAATAAGGCCTTTTGTATGCATCATTTATGTAAAGAATGTTTGTTTTCTATTGCCCAAATACAAACTGTGTTTATAAAAACTTAAAATGTATAAATTCTCTGTTTTAACTTTGTTCCACTATATATTGGATTTTTAGGCATTCTGATCATTTTGTCCCATGTTTTAGATGAAAGGGAAAGAAATTATTGTTGAGTGCAAGTTTGATGGCAATCACATGCAAGTGCACAAAGATAAGTCTTGCATCCAGTTCTGGTCAAGGTAAACTACTTCCTGCCTATGCATTTTGTTGTGTATGCCGATCTTTAGGAACATATGTGATGTGAAAAAAATATATGGATACATGCTATGATAGGATTAAGTCTATCAGATGAACATTGTGTCATAACTAAAACTATTCCTGATTGCAGAGGATAGGAAGTGAAAATTTATTTGACAACAGAGGAATGCGATAATAAATTCTGAAGGATATGATTTCAGAACTCATAATTGACTTGTCTTAGACATCATTATATGATTTTGACAAATTTATAGCATGGTACTGGCATAAATTTTATACATGCAATCTTTGCCTTGATATTTTGAAGTAATTTGCGATATATTGTTTGCAAACAAATTAGCATGTTTTGTTTCAAAGCTAGAATATCAATTTTAAATAGTCCTCAAATTTAGGTGTAACATATTTTTTATGGAAGTGGGGGAGTTGTTAAAAAATTTCATCTTTGCCTTCACTTTTTTTGTTTGTCACAATACCTAATGACAAAATATTTGTAAACAAGAGTCTTAAGCTATGGAAGCATTGAATTGTTTATAAATGGTGCTTCTCAAGAACTCTCTTATGAATGGGCCACAACAGAGAACTGTATCCCAAACATGCTGGAAATTTATGAAATTAGTAGGATACTTGAAATTTCAAATGAAATTAAGATTGGAATTATATTTTAATAAGTCAAGATAGAAAAGACACAAGGTACTCAGTGATGCAGTCTTTCTGTTCTAACTACCATATCATGTCCCTCACTAATCCTATCACTACCCTCCTTACCCTCTAGAATTACAGCTGGAAGCAATAGAGAATTGTATCCCAAATGTGCTGGAAGTTTATGAAATTAGTAGGAAACTTGAAATTTCAAATGAAATTAAGATTGGAATTATATTTTAATAAATCAAGATAGAAAAGACACAGGGTACTCGGTGATGCAGTATTTTTTCTCTGTCAACTATATCCCAAGCTACCTATCCCTCCCTGACAATATCACTACCCCTCCTTACCCTCTGGAATTACAAAAAGGAAGCAGGCAGATGCTTGGATGGTGGTCTTTGTTTATTGGCATCTCTCGAATTCCTGATATGAAGTAAAGTAATACAAACAAAGAGGGATTGCATTTATATGGAGAAGTTGTAGTCAAGCCACACACTGATATATCATGACTAGTGCAAGTAGATCATTTAGGTTAATAAGAGTACATGAGGGCCCTTTTGTAAGATGCACCGTCGACATTATGAAGATGTAGCCAAAAGATAATGTGCAACCATAGAATGATGAAGGAAAATTATATCATGAGATTATAAGAAAATAGGATTAGGTAGTGAGCCTTCTAATGAATGAAAAACCCATCTAGTTTTCAAATTATAGCATGCAGCTCATGAATCAGCAGGCCATAACATGTGCCATACGAAATTTGTAGTTATAACTAAAAATTCCCCAATATTCTAGATTACAGCAAAGTGGAAGGACTTCAGAGGGATAACAACCTCATTCCTAGTTCTCTCTCGCGTGCAATGTGATAGTTGTTGATTTTATAAAAATCCTTCCAGAAAAATTGCCAAAACAGGAAAGCATATGGGCTTGCACACCAAGAGAGAAACTCAACATCATGACATGGATAGAGTGACTCTCATAAGCAGAGCCAACTCTTGTTTAAAGCTTCTAAAATCCCCTAGGCTAAAAGAAGAGGGGTCCTACATAATAACTTTACAATGGTACTGTTGGAAATAATATTGAGAGGGGGGGTGAATCAGTGTTAGCAAATCACTAGCTTTTTCATTTCCATACTTAGATTCATATACGCTACTTCAGTTAAGGGAACCTGCGTGTACACACAACTGTGTTTAATGCAACTAGCATATATCCAGTAAACTTATTATTCAGTTAATCCATTATATGTTGATCTTTAATCAGTGCATCAGAACTTCATTCACCATATGAACATTAAACAGGTGTAGTAAAATAGAACAAATCATCACACATAAGAAGCACACATGAACACCATGATATAAGGTGGAAACCCAATGCGGGACAAAAACCACCTATTGTTGTTTTCATTAAGATAAGAAAAACCTATTTACAATCTTGTACTAGTGCAGACTCATACCAGTACGCAGGCATCCACCTGCAGAAGGCTACAACCTTTTATCGTTCTCTAGCTACTACTGGAAGGGAGCTGCAACCCCCTAGCTCTTGTACTAGCCAATCCGTTTACTAGTACGTAAGCGCCGACCTACAGAAGGATACTACCTTCTATTTTCTTCCAGGGACCACGTTTCATAAATTTTTAGACTGGATCCATAAATATAAAAAAATCACTACTACAATACAATCATCAACTACACCTCCATCATCAATCTCTGAATCACCTAAACTGAATCACTGAAACCTTATCATCAAAACACAGTAACCAGAACACAGAGCAAAACACAGAACTCTGCAACAACAACCAAACCCAACTGCAACTTCAAATATCATACTTCATACTGTATACTCGACTCTGATGAGCCAAACCTACGTGTATATGTGCTTTTACCAACATGAACCCCCATACACATCTGCAAATACTAACTTAGAACTTTGTAGCTATACCAGACATCGGTCATACCTATATCATAGCATTTATATAATAAAACATGTGTCAATAATTCAAATCTAGTCTATCCATGATCAAACCACATAATGATAATGCATTCGAAGCCTTATGATCCCAATCCATCATCCATCATCAACCGCATAGGTGCTTCCTTGGTTCAGATCAAGCTAAGCATCACAAACCCATAACCAGCATACTAGATCTCCCACTTCATCAGATATTCAATCCTTGCACACTTCACTTCTTGGCCTAATGATCTTCTCCTTATATAAGTTTTTGCCTCTCTCCATAACATGGTCCAAAACAATATAAGACCAATACCTTGGACCCAATGATTGGGGTCAATACCTCGGACCAAATACCACGAACAAAAACTTAGTTTTACGACATGTACATGCCTTTCCTTCTGTGGAACAACATGTGCACATATACGTGCCTTGGTATATGGTGAACCCGCGTGTATATGCACTTTCATCAAGGTTAACATGCATATACCTCTCTCTGATCATTAATTCTTTGCTCTTGACCTGCTACACTATGATCTTTCATCTGAGTGAGTTGCCATCAAGGACAACACCTGTATCATACCTTTGAGAGAGTTGCCATCAAGGACAACACTTGTATCATACCTGTATCATAATGCCAACAATCTCCCCCTTTGGACTTGAAGGCAACAACCACACCAAGTCACTCTCCCCCTTTGACATCAAGGGCAAAGGGTAGACCAAGATATTCTCTTCCTTGATATACATTCTGCTGTCCATACTCCCCTTGAGTACCTACTGAAATCTTTGATTCAGCTCCCGCTTTGTACATGCCAAGATGTACCAATCCATCCATGCTCCCCCTGAGCACATGCAAGTTCTGCAAAAGTATAACGTGACTCTATACATACATTGCGAATGACCTTCCTAAACACTCATACATACATCAATCTCCCAATCAAGTGGGAATACACCATTTTTTACTTATCCACCCAACCAAGTGGGGATATACCAAAAGTTTATACATGACTCAAAAATAAGAAACATTACATCATCCATCCCATGCATAGTGGGGTTACAAATCAAAGACCAGCAATCTAATCAAGACCATGATAGTCATTAGCAACTATCATACACCATATATGATCTGCACCATAAACATCAGCATCCAACCCTGTAACCTGCAATACCATTCTTGTGACCAACCAGCAAGATGTATCGTTTAGCCTCATAAGTATCATCACCAAAGACTTCCAACCATAATGCCAACAATGCATTATTTGAAGTATATGCTCCCCTTGAACCGTTGTCATGCCATCATCAAACAGTGACTGAACCATATCAGACTTCTGAACTGTTGCTTTTCTTCAGAACATCATATATGCGACTGTGCAGCATCTAACTCGCGTATATACACGACTTTTGTTCATGAAACATATGTATGAGATTTAGAACATGGATGTTCCACACTCTCTGCTTCCTCTAAGTCTGTGATGTTTGTATATTTTGCTATGCCACATCTTTCTCGCTGTACTTCCTTTTTCTTCCATATCTTCAATTGTGATGATGTTTTCTCCTTTTGGTATGGTGTCCAAAATCTTCTCCTACATTCCTTTGTTATATGTCCAAGCTTTTTACATGCATAACATCTTACATGCCTCATATTCCTCCTATAGCGGTTAATGGCTTTGTGACCAAACATATTGCAAGCAAAACAATATCCCTTGAAGTACCTAGAATGTGATGATCTTTCTGTGTGATAGTCTTGAACCATTCTACTTTTCCATCTGACTGCAACATGTCCAAGATTATGACATACATAACATTCAACATTATTCATCGGAGGAAATAATCATCTATCACTTCCACAGTTAGGAGCAAAAGATTTTCTTTGAGGAATTCCTTTCCTTGGTTGTTTGAGCATTTCAGATTTCTTATTTGAGGTCCTTGCCTCACCTTGTGAGCTAGATTCAGCTTCAACAGATTCATAAAAACCAAGACCAATTTTGACAGCAGGTGACCTTTGACTACTAAGAATATTATCCAAAATCCAAATCATAATAGTTTATCCTTTTCTTCTAATTTACCTTTCAAGATATGTACCTCAACCTGATGTTGTTCTTCCTTTTCCAGACATTGCTTCTTCAAAATTTCTTCAGACTTTCTTCCTTCTTCCACTTGTTGCCTTAGTTTGAGAATCTCTTTTTCTTGTTCTTCATTCAGCTCCTGCAGCATTTGACAAATTCTGAAGGCACATTCCAGCTGAGCTTTTAAGCTGATAACTTCTTCTTTGAGGGCACTCTCCCTTTTGCTAAGTAGATCTTGTTGATCTATGATTTTGTTTGATACTCCATTTGCTTGTTCATCGTCAATCTGAGGTGATTCAGAATCTGAATACTTACGTTCACCTAATGGTAGGTTGTCACTATTCCTTTGAGCTATCTTCCTTTTCTGACGTGCTTTCTTTCCCCTTGTTCTACGAATCGCCTTCAAGTGATCATGCTTCTACCAAAGGACCTGCTCTGATACCAATTGTTGGAAACAATACTGAGAGGGGGGCTGAATCAGTATTAGCAAATCACTAGCTTTTTCTTTTCCATACTTAGATTCATATATACTACTTCAGTTAAGGGAACCCGCGTGTACACACAACTCTGTTTAATGCAACTATCATATATCCAGTAAACTTATGATTGAGTTAATCCATGATATGTTGATCTTTAATCAGTGCATTAGAACTTCATTCACCATATGAATAGTAAACAGGTGCAGTAAAATAGAACATATCATCACACATAAGAAGCACACATGAACACCATGATATAAAGTGGAAACCCAATGCGTGACAAAAACCACCTACTGCTATTTTCTTTAGGATAAGAAAAACCTGTTTACAATCTTGTACTAGTGCAGACTCATACCAGTACGCAGGCACCCACCTGCAGAAGGCTACAACCATTTCTCATTCTCCAACTACCACTGGAAGGGAGTTGCAACACCCTAGCTCTTGTACTAGTCGATCTGTTTACTAGTACGTAAGCACCGACCTACAAAAGGATACTACCTTCTCTTTTCTTCTAGGGACCATGTTTCATAAATTTTCAGACTGGATCCATAAATACAAAACAATCACTACTGCAAGACAATCATCAACTACACCTACATCATCAATCTCTGAATCACCCAAAACAGAATCACTGAAACCCTGTCATCAAAACATAGTGACCAAAAAATAGAGCAGAACACGGAACTTTGCAACAACAACTAGACCCAACTAAAACTTCAAATATCATACTTCATACTGTATACGCGACTCTGATGAGCCGAACTTGGGTGTATATGTGCTTTTACCAACGCGAACCTGCATAAACATCTGCAAATATTAACTTAGAACTTTGCAGTTATACCAGACATCGGTCATATGTATATCATAGCATTTATACAATAAAACATGTGTCAATAATTCAAATCTAGTCTATCCATGATCAAACCACATAATGATAATACATTCCAAGCCTTATGATCCCGATCCATCATCAACTGCATAAGTGCTTCCTTGGTTCATATCAAGCAAAGCATCACAAACCCATAACCAACATACTAGATCTCACACTTCATCAGATATTCAATCCTTGCACACTTCACTTCTTGGCCTAATGATCTTCTCCTTATATGGGTTTTGACCTCTCTCAATACCATGGTCCAAAACCATATAGGACCAATACCTTGGACCCAATACCTGGGGTCAATACCTCGAACCAAATACCACGGACAAAAAGTTAGTTTTCCGACATGTACGCGCCTTTCCTTCTGTGAAACAACGTGTGTATGTATACATGCCTTGGTATATGGTGAACCTACGTGTATACACACTTTCATCAAGGTTAACATGCGTATACCTCTCTCTGATCATTAATTCTTTGCTCTTGACCTGTTACACTATGATCTGTCATCTGAGTGAGTTGCCATCAAGGACAACACCTGCATCATACCTTTGAGAGAGTTGCCATCAAGGACAACACTTTTATCATACCTGTATCATAATTCCAACAGATACTTTGGCAGAAAGGAAATAACAATCAACTGTGTTAGATTCCATAGAGATTTGCAGCTATTCTGAGCAATCCAACTCTCACCCATAAGAGGATCTTTCCACGAAAGTAGGGTAGGGCTAAAGAAATCAAAATCAGCTTGATACCATGTCCAAAATAAATATTTTTGTAGCTTCCATTTCATCTTTGTGACACAAAGCACAAGAAAAATCCATCCCCAACCTCTTGACAACTGACCCTTGTAGTCGTAGAATCTATCTCCAAACTTTGTGCTTATAAGAATGTTATTTTGAGGTGGACTAGTACCTTGTCAACCAGCAAGCCATAGAATCCTTAGCAATCCATTGTTTGTCCAAGTGAGGGGCAATGTCAGTGGGGTGTCTAGGCATACCACAAAGATGAAAGATCCTTCGTCACACAGATGTAGAAGGGCTACCCAATCCTCCATCAAATGGATATAGGATAAATTGGAAAGGAAAAACATTCTTCTTTTGATGAAAACAGTTAGAAATTAGCAGTAAGCTATGATTTGCTAGAAGTCTTGGGGGCATGCCTTTGGGACCAAAAACACATGCTATCTCCCAAGGCATAGATATCAAATACACACACAATGTGTTGTTACATATATGGTTGTGCATTACTAATTCAATGAGGGGATGCCAATACTAGATTGACTAGCATCTACAAGACCAAATAGTCTATGAAACTTCAAATGTGGAAAATCCTAGCATCCTTAAAACTGGTCCTTAACTAAGCAAATTAAGTGGATGTAAATTTGCTCTCAAATTCAAGTGTTTATGCGTATAGTGAACTACATAAGGTAGTTGTTAACGTCTATGTGGATTAGAAATATTATCTTCTCATTCCCACCTTGTGATCCACATTCAGAATGGAATCACATTGTACAAGTTGTCATGTGAAGTTGCTAATTGAAGACATGTGCTGGAAATAGCATCCCATCTTCTTCTACAAAGATAATTAATCTTTTGCCCATTTTTTGCAAAGGCATAACTTGAAAGTTGGTATCAAAGTGTAATATGCCTTCAGTGGTCACTCCCTATAATAATCTTACTATGGAGATTTCTACCTTCCCCTTGGAAATAAGGCCTTTCGTATGCATCGTTTATGTAAAGAATGTTTGTTTTATATTGCCCAAATACAAATTGTGTTTAAAACTTATAATGTATAAATTCTCAGTTTAAACTTTGTTCCAGTATATATTGGATTTTTCGGCATTCTGATCATTTTGTCCCATGTTTTAGATGAAAGGGAAAGAAATTACTGTTGAGTGCAGGTTTGATGGCGGTCGCATGCAAGTGCACAAACATAAGTCTTGCATCCCATTCTGCTCAAGGTAAACTACTTGTTGCCTCTGCATTTTGTTGTGTATGTCGATTTCATGAACAGATGTGAAGTAACAAAATATATGGATACATGCTATGATAGGATTAAGTCTGGTAGATTAAAATTGTGTCATAACTAAAACTACTCTTGATTGCAGAGGATAGGAAGTGAAAATTTATTTGAAAGCAGAAGAGGGATAATAAATTCTGAAGGATGTAATTTCAGAACTCATAATTGACTTGTCTTAGACATCATTATATGACTTTTACAAATTTAGCATGGTACTAGCATAAAGTTCATACATGCAATCTGTTCCTTGATATTTTGAACTAATTTGTGATATATTGTTTGCAAACAAATTAGCATGTTCTGTTTCAAAGCTAGAATATCAGTTTTAAATAGTCCTCTATTATGAAACCAGCTCAAGAAAAGATAGAAAAGATAGATCAACGCCTTAGAATTCAGCCTCTTCGAGGGGGCAACCTCCTTTACATTACGTAATTGAACAATTATTAGGTGATTCAAATGACAAAGTCTCCTTTCTATATATAGGAGTCTAAGGAGTCACAATATAATCCAGCCGACCTAACAATAATAATATAAAGCCTCAAAAATAACAATAGAGGGATTCTATGGGGCACAAAAATAACAATATGGGGGTAATAGGGGCACAACAATATAAATAAGGGGTATAACTACAATAGTAATGGAGTAATCACTAGTATTATAGGGACCCAACATGCCCCTCTCCTTCAAAAAAGTGTTGTCCTCAACGCTTGAGTAGTTCTAGATACTTCTGCATAAAATTCTCATCCTCCCATGTGGAATCTTCAACGGATAAGTTCTTCCACTTGATAAGATACTCTGAAATTGATCGATTTCGTAGCTGTCGAGTTCTTGTTTCTGTGACTGCTTCCGGTTCCAATATAATTTTTCCTTCCTCATCAAGTTCTGGCAATATTGTTTGAATTGGGAGCTTGTCGCCCATAACCTTCTTTAAACATGAAACATGGAAAACTGGGTGCAATCGAGAAGCTGCAGGAAGCTCCAATTTGTATGCCATAGTACCAATCTTTTGCAACACCTTGTACGGACCATAATACTTTGGTGATAATTTATTATCCTTCTTAGCTTGCTTTAGGGACATTTGCTTATATGGTTGTAGCCGTAGGAATACCCAATCACCTACATCAAAACTTATTTCACTGTGATGTTGATTTGCCTATTGTTTCATTCTATTTTGTGCCAACACGAGGTTATCCTTTAAGAGTTGGAGGACTTGTTGTTGATGTTCTATGTGATGGATGGTGGTTGATACCCATAAAGTGCCATAAATGGGGTCATTTTTGTTGCTGTATGGAAGGAAGTGTTATACCACCATTCAGCTAGAGGCAACCATTTGACCCATTGTGTCTGTTTATCAGATACAAAGCAACAAAGATATCCTTCCAAAAATTTGTTTACTATTTCAGTTTGCCCATCAGATTGAGGATGATAAGATGAGCTATGAGCTAACTGAGTACCAAGACAAGAAAATAATTCTGTCCAAAAATTTCCAGTGAAAATGGGATCTCTGTCACTTACAATTATCTTTAGGTTTCCATGTAGCTTTTGAATTGTTTCCATAAACGCAGTAGAAACTGTACTGGATTTCAATGGATGTGATAATGCACAAAAGTGTGCATACTTGGTAAGTCTGTCAACTACCACCATGATGACACTCTTTCCCTCAGACTTGGGTAAACCTGTGATAAAATCCATTGAAACCTCCTCCCAATGCTGGCTTGGAATGGATAAAGGTTGTAATAGACCCGATGTCTTAATTGTTTCAACTTTATTTTGTTGGCAAACCAAACATTCTGCCACAAACTTTTGAATATCTGATTTAAGGCCATCCCAAAAAAAATCCTTCTTAACCCTGTGGTAAGCTTTTAAAAATCTCGAGTGCCCTCCTAAGGGAGAAGTGTGCAATTACATAAGAATCTTTTGTTTTAGCTGGGAATTCTTACAAAGGTATAAGCGATCTTTGTACCATAACAAATCATTTTTCCAGCTAAATGTATCAGACATACTGGAATCTTGTTTTAACTTTTGAATAAGTGCCCACACTTCTTCGTCATTTTTCCATTCCTCCCTTGCTTCGTTTATCCAATCTAGTTGGATAATAGAAATGGCGCACAACAATGCTTCCACATCCTCATCCTTTCTTGAGAGTGCATCTGCCACCACATTTTGCTTCCCTTTTTTGTAGATGATTTCAAAGTCATAACCCAACATCTTTGTGACCAACTTTTGTTGCTCTTCAGAGGATAATCTTTGTTCTAAAAAGTATTTAAGGCTATCATGATCCGTTTTTACCTTGAAGTGTCTTCCCATTAGGTAGGGTCGCCATTTCTTAAGTGCATGGAGTATTGCCAACATTTCCTTCTCATAAATAGATTTGCTTAAAAACTTTCCCTTGATTGGATGACTTTCAAAAGCAATGGGTCTTTCATCTTGCATTAGAACAACACCAATTCCATTTCCTGAAGCATCACATTCCACAATAAAGGTTTTTGTGAAGTCCGGTGTAGCTAAGACCGGTGCTTGGCACATTGCCTCTTTAAGATGTTTAAAGGCCTTTGTTGCTTCCAGAGTCCATGAAAATGAATCTTTCTTCAATAATGTTGTTAGAGGTGCTGCTATTCTCCCATAATTCTTAACAAACTTGCAATAATACCCTGTCAACCCAAGAAATCCTCGCAGATGCTTTATGGATGTGGGGATTTTCCATTCCTTAATGGCTTTAATTTTGCTAGGGTCTACCTTAACTCCTTCATGAGATACAATATGACCCAAATATTCCACCTCCTGGACTCCAAAAAAACATTTGGATCTTTTTGCATATAATTGTTTCTCCTCCAATAGTTGTAGCACCCTGTCAACATGTTCAACATGATCCTTCCAAGACTTGTTGTAGATTAGTATATCATCAAAAAATACTAACACAAATTTTCTAAGGAATGGTTTGAAAATTGAATTCATCAAACCTTGAAATGTTGAAGGTGCATTGGTAAGGCCAAAAGGCATGACCAAAAATTCATAATGACCCTCATGAGTTCTAAATGTTGTTTTCGGAATGTCTTCAATCTTCATTCTGATTTGATGATATCCCGAACGAAGATCCAACTTGGTGAAGTAAATTGATCCATGCAATTCATCCAGTAATTCATCAATGACAGGAATGGGGAACTTATCTTTAATAGTGAGCTTGTTGAGCTCCCTATAATTCGGACACATGCACCATGATCCATCCTTCTTGTGCACCAATACTACTGGAGCTGAGAAAGAACTTTGACTCGGTTGAATTATACCAGCCTCTACCATTTCTGCAACCATACTTTCAATTTCACTTTTTTGGACATAGGGATATCTGTACGGCCTGATGTTTGGAGGAACACTTCCTGGAATCATATGGATAGCATGATGATGATCACGCATAGGTGGGAGACCTTTGGGAGTCTCAAATACCTTGGAATGATTGTCCAGGACTTTTTGGAGATCTGGAGAAATAGATGATTCCAATGTGGAAACATCTAGCAAACATAATTGTGCAATTACACCTCTTTGCTCCTTTTTTAGAAGCTTTGTCATGCCATTAGAGCTGATTATCTTTCCTGGTTTCCCTGCAATACCCCTTAATTCAACTTCATTTCCTTCCATAGAAAATTTGATGAAAAGTTCTTGAAAATTAAAAGCTATTATACCCAAAGATTGTAGCCATTGGACTCCTAGTACAACATCAACACCTCCTGTTGGAGAGGTAAATCCCCTCTACGGATAGAGGCGATCCCTACTAGCCCAGAACGGGTCTAGCAACAATCAGTCAATGCTACTATGCAAGTTCCTAATTGCAATTAAACAAGAGGCAAAGAGCACCTACTTGGATTCCAGCGCTGTTGTTTGATGAAGAGATGCCACCTTCGCTCCTTCGCTCTGGCTGGTCACGATCCTCCGCGATCTCCGCGAATAGACACCTGCACACACGAAGAGGAAACAAACACAAGCGTGAAATCTAATAAAAGCAACCATACATCAGTCAGAAAGGATGTAATTCACATTTAACCATTGCAAAGACAAATGAGAATGGAACAATAATAGCAGTCATCTATTATTAATCAAGCGGAGAAGAGTACAACCAAATGTTCTGACGTCGGTATCCTTCTCAGGAGGGGCCAAACAGCAAGTGTCTCAAGCATTCACCTTTGGAAAAGATTCTCCCAAGACAAGAAACTCTCTCTCTCACACAAGCAACACAAAACAACCTTCCCTAAGCTATCAAACACTTCCACACTTATCACACCAACTACCTATAGTAGCAGCAATCTAAGCACTATAAGCTCTGCACAATCCAAGCTATTCCAAACTAGCTGCTCATGGTAATGGTGGAAGTTTATATAGGAGAAGGAGCCTCCTAAAAGGGTGGAAGGATGAGCTTATCTTCAAGGGAAGCAGTTGCAAAGGGTCGAACAGACATGCCATAGAAGGGAGTCGATACTCACAAGGCCAACAACCAATTCTGGAGTTATCTGGAAGGCTGGCTGTTGGAACAAATTCGCCTAAACTGGATCAGCGCGGGTGCATAACTGGTTTGGCGCACTGACGTCGCAAAGACATAATGGAAAAGGCCATGTCAGCGCGGGTAAATACAAACAGAGGCTGCGCTGGTCATGAAATTCGATCAGCGCGGAAAAGTCGTGTGCTTCCGCGCTGGCAGCGCACGTGGTCTGTTATGAAGCGCCAGTCATCGCGGATATTTTAGAAACAGACGCGCTGATGAGGAAAACTTTGGAAAAGTGGGTTTTCGGCTAGTTCAGAAGGCATGGACTTGATTATTGTGAATTCCTGACACAGTAGGGTGACTGACATGGAGACAGTGACAAATTACTGCGTAACACCTCCCATTGGAATGGAAAGCATTGGGCTAGTCAATACATATTCTCCCATGGATAGCTTGATATTATGGCACTTTCCAGAGCAATTTGTTGTTCCTCCATTTGCAATCATCACTTGACACTCTGGTGCTGGATATAGGAAGCAATTCAATTTTTTTGCTACCCTACAATGAATAAATTTGTGGGTGCTTCCTGAATCAATCGACACTATTACCTTTTTCTTCTTGATTTTTCATTCTATCTTGATGGTTTGAGGAGTGGTAATTCCCGCCAATGCATTACAAGATATGGTCGGATTTATTTGTTCTTCATCTAGGCTTTGTTCCTGGAGTTTATCCTCTTGTTTTGACCTTTCTTGCTCCTTTTCTTCTTCGTCTTCACAATCTATGTAGAATAATTTCTTTTCAGCACACTTATGACCTTTTGTGTATTTTCTATCACAACTGTAACAAAGCCCTTTTGCTCTTTTTTCTTCCAATTGTTGTGGTTTCAACCTTGTAGGTTGTGGAAGACTAGGGGCAACAACACTTCCTTCTTTATAGTTGTGAGTGGTATGCTTCCTAGTTGCCATAATTTTGCTTTCCATTTTTCTTGCTAACCTGAATGCTTTCTCTAATGAATCAGGTTCCCAAAGGCAAACATCATGTTGGATATTATCTTTTAAAGACCCTATGAACACATCAATCCTATGCTCCTCTGGAATATATTTTACCCTTATGTTCAATTTTTGGAACTCCTCAATGTGCTCCATTATTGAACCCTTTTGTTTGAGACTTATCAATTGGCTAAAAAAAGTGTTGCTTTTTGTATCCTCGTAATGTGCTATCAATTATTCCGTAAAAATTGCCCAAGTGATAAATTGTTTACGAGAACAAAACCATTGATACCATACAAACTGATTTGGTTCCAAATATACAGTTGCCATACGTACCTTTTGTGTGTTTTGTACATTATTGAGATCGAAAAATTGCTCCATCTGTAATATCCATGTGGCGGGATCCTTGCCATCAAACTTCCTCATATCGATTTTTGGAATATGGTGATTCTTCGATCCAACATTAGCGTCTATGGAATCATGATTAACATTTCTTTTGTTCTCATCATGAGTTTCCTTTACTACCTTTTCACCATTAGTAAGTATTTCTTGTAGAAAATTTGTCAAATCTGTTTTCAAATCTGCCATGCCTGTCTTCAAATTTGTGTTCAAATCTATCTTCAAATTATCCATCTTAGCTTCCATGCCATTCATCTTAGCTTCCACGCCATTTTTCTTAGCTTCTGTTAACTTTTGTGAGCGTGACATTTGTTGCACTTGTTCTTGTAATTTTGATATATCATGTAGCATTTCTTCCTCTTCTTCATGAGTCATGCTAGAGCTTTCAGGTTCCTTACTAGGTGTTTGCATTTTATTTCCTCGGGCATTAGTTACTGATAATAATGCTCTACTATGACCTTTGAATTCCTTCAAAATAAATTTTCAAACCAAGCTTAAGCAAAAATTTAAAAAAATCTACACACCCTTTTTCAATTTGTAGGAGCTCAATATTGCCTCTGATGTATCTCTGTACTTTCCAATCATCTAGTTCTGAATTTGTGACCTGTAGTAGCTCTATGTTTCCTCTTTCCAATGCCACTAGTCTGATCCAAATTGGATTCTCCAAAAAAGAGTTATGCACAATCTCCCAAGGTGACCTCATTATAGACCTTTCTAGAAGAGCGAACTTGTATGAGGTGCCACGTGTACAATTTTCAATTTTTGGTTCTAAAAAATATATACAAGAAACTAAAGTCCGTCCTCTTTCTGTACCTTCTTACGAAATTTCAATCTGATACATAGAGCGAAAGTTATGACGATTTTCCCCAGGTCGCCTGTTTTGAATGTAATTCAGGAGTCTGCAAAAAGACCAACTTCCTCAGATCATATCTCCGCAAATATCACGCGAAAAGCTTTGAAATTCGGACCCAAGGTTCAACGCGATTTCTTCTCAAATGGGTTTTTTTTGTGACTTCTGAAACATCACAGAAAAAACGTTATAGCGAAAATTCCATGATGACCTGTTTCGAGCAGCGAAACCCTAGAATCCAAAGCCCAAATGTTATGAAACCAGCTCAAGAAAAGATAGAAAAGATAGATCAACACCTTAGAATTCAGCCTCTTCGAAACCTCCTTTACATTACATAAATGAACAATTATTGGATGATTCAAATGACAAAACCTCATTTCTATATATAGGAGTCTAAGGAGTCACAATATAATCGAGCCGACCTAACAATAATAATATAAAGCTACAAAAATAACAATAGAGGGATTCTATGGGGCACAGAAATAACAATATGGGGGTAATAGGGGCACAACAATATAAATAAGGGGTATAACTACAATAGTAATGGGGTAATCACTAGTATTATAGGGACCCAACATCCTCAAATTTAGGTGAAACAACGTTTTTATGGAAGTGGGGAGTTGTTAAAAATTTTCATCTTTGCCTTCACTTTTTTTGTTGGTCACAATACCCAATGACAGAATATTTGTAAACAAGAGTCTGAAGCTATGGAAACATTGAATTATTTATAAATGGTGCTTCTCAAGAACTCTCCTATGAATGGACCACCACAGAGAATTGTATCCCAAATATGCTAGAAATTTATGAAATTAGTAGGAAACTTGAAATTTCAAATGAAATTAAGATTGGAATTATATTTTAATAAATCAAGATAGAAAAAACATAACTCTTCATGTAATTCTTTAAAGTGTACTAGGTCAATGGGAGAGTGCCTCCCTTAGAAGCAGGTTGGTGGTTCGATTCCACTGTGCTCTAGCATGAATTAATCAACGATTTTATAGTTTATTTTTAATTAAATGTTTTTTATACTCGTTTATTTAGATGATGAGATTAGATATTTCTAGATTCATTGTTTTATATTGTGACAAAAGTGATATTTAAAAATTTTATTGTCTCTAGAGATACAATAGCTAGTATTAAAGACATATTGTCTCTAATCTAGTGTTGTCTCTAGAGAGACAAAAATGAAATTGTCTGGTAAGAGACAATAATGCTTGTGTTATATATTGTATTTACATAGAGTTGTTTAAGACAATAATCTTTAAGACAATAAACTTGAAGACAATAATTTTTAATACACTAGCTTAAAGACAATATTTAAGACAATACACAAGTTTTGTTTTGTGTCAAGTTAAAACAATTTACCCAAAAATTGTTTTTAAACCCCCTTTATGTAGTAGTACAAGTATGTTAGAGAGAAAAAATAACAATAGAAAAAAGAGAATAAGGAGGATTGTTTACCTCTGGCATGTCATAAGCACAACCATCATGGAACCTCTGCAACCCACATATAAACAATTACAGTATAAGAAACGCTCATATTGCGCAAGCACGAAACAAGTATTAACAACGTTGTTTTAAAATGAGGATTTAGAGTCGGCTTACGTGGAGCTGGACGAATGCGAGTAAGATTAAGGGGAGGTCTCCTTGCAATTTCGCCCCTATGTTATGACACAAGTTTTAAGTTAGTTCTTGGGCAAGGCCTCAGTATTTGTTCAGCGGGGGAATCCTAAAGCGGTCCTCTAATTTAAGTGAAAACAACAAACGACCACAGTATATATTCATGAAACCCTTTTTAAAATTTATACATATTCATAACTTACGAACTACAAGAAAATTAACATAAGCATGAAAAGAAAAGCTGCATGCAAAACTGAGTAAGAACTAATAGTTCGAGCGAACTGTATTAACATTAAAATGTATGTAAATTGTCGTTGGAACAACTAGCT
The DNA here is from genome assembly GCA_031772625.1 of Pinus tabuliformis. Taxonomy (NCBI): domain Eukaryota; kingdom Viridiplantae; phylum Streptophyta; class Pinopsida; order Pinales; family Pinaceae; genus Pinus; species Pinus tabuliformis. The sequence continues at coordinate 664,824,015 of CM062805.1, forward strand.
TCGGTTTTCGCTTCAGAGTGGTCATGGTTCCTCGGGAAATTGAGCATTACAATGCGAGACAAAACCCTAAAGATTACCCTTATCTCATTCTGAAAATTGTTGACCATTGGATCCTAACCCTAGAGGTTCAACACCTATGATCGTTCCACCTGTCGGGTCCAAAAAACTCTCCAGAAGTTCTGTCTATAGTGCTGGATAGCTGGTGCCCACCCAACTCGGGAGAATTGCATGTAATATCATCATGTTATACCATGGTATAACATTGGTAATATCATGTTGACCTAGGGAGCAACAAACTGACCTAATGAATAGACAAAAAAAAATGGAACCATATATTTAAAGCAATTTGGCAGGAAAGAATATCATTTTACAGATACAGTATATATACATGAAACCATTTTTAAATTTATACATATTCAAAACTTATGAAATGCAAGAAAATTGAGATAAGCATGGAATCAAAACATGCATGCAAAACTGAGTAAGAAACAATAGTTCGAACGAACTATATTAACATTAAAAAGTATGGAAATTATCGCTGGAACACAGGGAATTAAGAACCGCATATATTACAAAAATTTTGCTCCCAAATGTTTGGTAAAAATAAGAACAGAGACCAAAGGCGTGGTCGACACAGTAAAAATGATCCCATTGGAACGCAAAGGAGAAAACTATTGATTAATATATATAACAAACTCTACCGCAACCTACATTGCGGTAGATTTTGTAATATCATTGGTTTCTAAATAAGACATATGGAGCAATTGGCAGATTTCCTGCTTCATCTATTACGGTCTGTTTACCTCTACGAAGCGGAATACAAAGCCCTCACTGAACCTCTACGAGATAAAAACACTAGAGATTACCCTTATCTCCTTCTGAAAATTGCTGACTATAGGATCCTAACCCTAGAGGATCGACGCGTATGATCAGTTCACCTCAACTCTCAAGAAATTTGTCTGTAGTATGAGACAGCTGGTGCGCATGTAATATCATCGTGCTATACCATGGCATAACATTGATAATATCATGCTGACATAGTAAAATCACCCTCATATGACATTGTAATATAATTGGTTTCTAAATAAACATTATAAATTCAAGTCTAGATAAACATTATAAGTTTAAGTCAAAGATTTTGCTGACTTGAGTGTGATTCGTCTATTTCTATTTTCCACTAAAACGATGATATAATATTTAAATATGTAAAATGTAAAAAATTATATTATTTTTATATAATATTTTCTGAACCAAAAGTTTTTAACTCAAATAGTTTAATAAACAATTTGTTTATAACGAACCATAAATTAAATGCTATAGATTATAGCATTTATAAAATAATTTTATTGCAAAACTATTTTAATTAAATTCCATAAAAAAACATATTTTATATTATATATTTTTTAATTTTAATAAAAAATTATTAACAATATTATAATTAAAATTTTATAATTATACAGTAGTATTAGAATAATATGATTGTTAAAAGTAAATATGGTTTTATCATCATCTTAGTGTTCAACCTTTTTTTTTTTATATATGAGAGTTTCTGAGAAAAGTCGAGGCGAAGCCAACACCAAGTATCATAATTAACAATTTCATTGTTCTAACGTTTATTAATTTTTACATTTATTTATCACTAATAATATTGGTAATAATTTGAATAATTGAAATACTTAAGTTTTTAATATGAAGAAAATAAGATTAATGTATTTAAGTATTAAAGGGTTTTCACAGTGTATTATATTAGATCAATTTTTGGGATTCCACTACTTTAAGTAAGTCATTCATGTAGGCCCATTTCCATAAGAAATAGTCATAACTCACTAATTTCTCATGAATTTTGAATAGTCCACTTAACACTCATTGCATCCGGTGATACTCAAAGGATGAAAAAGTGAGATTGAAACTAGTAAAATGAATCACATAGTGTCAATCATCAAATTAATGTACTTTAACATCTTATTTATATTTTTTATAATATTAAATAGTGATTAGAATTATATTTATTTTTCACATATTGTATAAAACTAATGTTACTGAAAGGTATATAATCAAATTAATGATAAATTTAAGTACAATAAGAAAGAATACTTCTAAATTATGTGATATTTTTAATATATGAAATTTAATAATATTTCAAAATGATGATAATTTTAAGTATAAGTATTATTTAATTCCTAGTGAAGATGAAAATTTACTTTTCAAACGAAATACTATTAAAAATATGTAAGTATAATTTAATTTTTGGGAACATAAAAAAAATTATTTTTAAATTAAATATTATTAAAAATATATTATAAAATTGAAAATAACTTTAAATATAATTACAATTAACACTTTTCACTACTATTTGATTTTAAATTTAGATAAAAAGTTATTTTACTATGCCATAAACATGGAAAGGTGGTTAACAATTCAAAACTAAGAAACATATAATAAGAATTAATTTAAAATGTTAAAATATTAATGCACTATATAATTACTGACCAAACAGTTCCTATTAAAAAAGAGAAAGTCATTTAATAATATTGAACCTTTGTGATAAATAAGGTGGATAATGTTGGGTGAATGTCATGTTAGCAAACACTTATATATATATATATATAAACCATTTATGTATATTAACTTTATATATAATTTTTTAGACACACAAAGTTCAAATACATCTTAATTTTTAATGAATTTATATATGTTGATGTCATTTAGGTGTGTGCTTTACATGGCGTGTTATTGATTTTTCATAATGTCTTTTTTTCTTTCTTTCTTCTTTTTTTTTTTTTTTTGATATCTCGCTGAATTGACAACGGCAGTGGTATCATACTCGCGTTACACGAGGTCGAATCCTACCGGCTGCCGTTATAACAGCTAGGAGGAACCACCCAACCTGCAAAGAACAACCCCTCAGGATAAGATGAGACTTGAACACATGACCTGCACAACGGCATGTACGACTTAGCAGACCGTTCGCTAACCACGAGACCAAACCCCTGCCAGGCATAATGTCTTTCTTTAATTAATTGATATTTAATTAATTAATTAAACAAAAGTCAAAATAAAAATTTATAAAATTATTACAATGGTATAATATATCTTTAACAAAATTATGGTTGATATATCAAAAATTAAATATGTGTAGACAAATTTGAAAAATTTAAATCTTGAAAAAGGAAATATTTGAGATGAAATATGAAATTTCTAGAAATTCGAAATTTTATAATATTTGGAACTGGTAAAGAAATATGTATCTGGAAAATTATGATATCAATTGAGAAATGGCATACTAACTTATCATATAAATTGAGAAATAGAGATATTAATTTTCTTTACATTTACAATCCATTTGGTTCAAATTGCTATAAAGATAGCTATATTGTTGTATTATTAACGATTCTTATTTCTTGGGTTTAACCCTTGGGTTTATAGTGTTATTTTAAGATGTTTCAATGTTGAATATTTTTTGCATTTTGTTGACATCCTTTTTGTTTTATTATGTCATAAAACTTGCAACATTTTCTTTGCTTTTAGAAAATTTCTTCCTATAACCATGGATGCGACTATTTGGGAATTTTTATTGTTTGAAATTATTGCACTTGTTTTTCGTTGCCTTCCTTTGTCTGTCTTGATGAGATTTAATCTAGTTTGCACACAATTGTGTCTTTTGTTGGAAGACCTGGTCTTTCTTTCTCGTTTTGATCATTGTTGTGTCAAAGAATTTGGTTTTATTTCTTTAGCAATTCATATGGACCCTCGTTATTTTATTGGGTCTTACCTTAGTGATAAGGGAGTAATATCTTCCATGCTTTTCGCTTTTCTTGAATCTGGGTTTCAAATTGAAAGTGTTGTTGGATCGACGATTCTATTTAGTTCGCCTCCAAATTCTTTAGGTTTTAAAAGTTTCTTTTTTTTTCAATCATTTTACAAAGACGTATAGAAATATTGTTTTTCTTCATCTTGGTGAGCAAGGATTCTTATCTGTTTTTTAAAAATGTAACCCTTGGAAATATGTTTGGGTTGTTTTAAAACATGTGTCCTATGAGATGGATCCAATTTTTTTACTTTATAGCAATGAGTGCCTGGTTTGGAGGAGAACAATACTTCCTTATGGTGGTGTGCCATCGTCGAAGCAGGCTATATTTTAGAAGGGATTTTTTTTGTTGTATTTGGACAAATATTATGATGATTATCCTACATATGGGTACACTATATAGACCTAGAAAGGAATAGTCGGGGTTTTACAATTGCGCCTATTTCAGACATACGATATATCGCAATAGGGAAATACAAGAACCAACTTCTTTGTTTTGTGAATAATGGTGTTATGTCTGTTTGGTCACTAAAAGAAATATATAATTTCAAAATTGGGTAGCCTTCAAATGAACGAACTATTCAGTATTTTGAAGATGATTGGGGGTTCAGTTGGACATTCTTGAAGAGATGTTTGTGGATATAAAGAGTAAATTCCCAGGGTACCTTCCTTTTCGTGTTGCACAGGATCAAGTCCTTCTTTTGGGTTCCATGGAAGTGAAATTAAAGTTATATGATTTGGTGAGTGGGGTTTGCACAGAATCAATTGCTAATGGTGTCTCCATGTTGTGAACATCAGTGTCCCATTTTCACTATTAATCGTTTTAATGAATACATCGAAAATGGGAATGTATTCTCGCTTCTTCCAAATGTTGATTCTATTGTAGACATACCACCTGTAACTATGGGTGTCGTTATATAGTGTTTGAGCGTTGAAGATGCTTGTTATTACATATTGTTGAAAAGGTATATTTGTGCAATATTTTCAAATTTGAATTTGAAATCATTGTGTTTTGAATTCTCATGTTTTACTTAGCACATATTTATGTTGACATTGATTTTTTCTTTCGGACATAAATATTACTTTATATGTTATTTTCATGTTCTATAATCTCTCTTAACATTTTTGTAGGAAAAATATATTTTCGAGCATTAGTTGTTTGGAAAGAAAAGGTGGCAATTTTTTTGTGAGTTTTTTAGTATATCCTGACTTTTTTTCCATTTCTTTCTTAGTTTGTTGGTTGTTTTTTTTTCTATTTAGGAAGTGTTCGTTTTATTTATAGATTTATTTTCTGAAACTATTGGGGGTTCATTATGTTGTGAATATGGTTATTTTACCGTCGTTGGGTGTTTTAAAAAAGAAAGTGAGAAAATAGAGTTTAGAATGGTTGTAGAAATGTTGAGCGAAGAAAGGAGAAAATGTGTAGGTAAAAGAGTTTGCTTGCCCTCCTCTAGTGAGAGAACAAATGAATATCAGAGGCACAATTATTAGTAGACAAGGAAATTATAAATGATCACACATGGGATGGTTACCAACGAAGGAGAAATGCTTCAAAAAACCATAGAGATGTTGGGGTTGACATTCGTGAGTATCAAAATAGGAGAATTGTGTTTGAAATGATAATTTATTTGAATGTTTCTTTCATTGATTTTTATTGTGGAAAATTGTTTCTCTTTATAACTTTGTTTAAATTTGACTTATTTATGCACCTTCCTGTTCTCTAAGAAACTGGCCAAGCGACAAACAACGAAGCATTGTTTGAACACAATTGAGGAAATTCATCATTGCCAGAAGAGTTGTCAGCTACGAATGGAAAAAATTGTGGCACTTGGTTTGTTTGTTGATAACGATATGGTTCCTCGAATTTGCTACAATTTAGAGCAATCTACTGGAAATGTTGGTTGTGGTGTTGCTAATAGTAGTTATATAGTAAACTTTATCAGTCTCCCTGAATCTTTGCATGATGTCTCTATTGAAGTAGTATAGGTAGTCCAATTTTTTTTACTTTCAATTCTTATTTAGTGTTGATCAAAAACATTTTCCGTTGAGTGGTCTTCTTCTCTTTAATTGTTTTCCCTTAATTTTTTGGTAACGAATTTTGTTTTTTGTTCATGTTCGATGGTGTGGTAGAGAGCATTGTATGTTAGATTTGAACCTTGTGGATTGGGTTGTGAAATAGTAACAAATGGTGAGCCTGGTGCTGCTAAATATGGTGAGTATAGAAGCTTTGGTGTTCTTTTACAACAATAATTTTTGAAATATTCATTTTAGTGCATGCTTCGTTCCATATTTTTTTACCACTTCTATGTTGTTTTGCACTTTTTTGTGTTATTTCGGTGTGTTATCTTTACAAAGCTTGCATTCAAAGAAGTGGGAATTATCGATAGTCTGGAAATGATGGGGGAATTTCTATAATGGAAAGCGGCTGAAATGAAGGCCTTCAACAACTTCTTGGGTCTGATTTGTTTGTTGATAGTAGCATGATTGCTAGGATGGTTAACAATTTTCGATAATCTACTGTGGATGTTGAGCATAATGTCCCTCCATGTAGCTTTTCTACTAATGTTGTTCGCCACAAAGAAAGTTTCCAAACTTGTCCTTTGAGGAATGTGCAAGTGCTTTCTCTATTTTCTTGCGTTTTGAATATTTCAATAAAGAAGTTGGTTTGTTCTGTTTAATCAATATTTTATGTTGTTTATAACAATGTTGAATTCAATATTTGACAACAACCTTATTTCCAGGCATCACAATCTATGTCAGTTCCTCAACTTGTGGTTGGAGAATGTAGTAATGACTGAAATGTATATTCTCTCTATTTTCAAATGGTTTTTGAGTTGAAGAAATTATGTTTTCATTGTTAACGTTCTTCGTTTTTACATAATGGATTTTATATTTTCGTTTGCAGAATGAATTTTTTTTAAATGAAGTAAGTGGAATGGATGTTCATCATTCCATGGGAAAAAATGACATTGCTCATGTCACAACCGTCCCCAATATTTCAGATCATCAACATGTTTTAATTCCTTTTCGTAGGTTTGACGTAGTTTGTTGTTTTTTCTTTAGTGGCGACATGCTTGAAGCACATAGAAAATTTCGTTCCAGGTTTGAGGATCCATCTATTGTGAAAATGTGCCAACTGTGAAATGAATTCTATCCATGTATACAAGTTCTAAGATGGCATGAAGGACCCATGTGTAAAAGGGTGTATAGGGGAAAAAGGCTCAAATCATTTTTCTCATTTTAACAACATGGATATAGGTGAGCAATCCGAAGTTATAAGAGTTTTAACATAAGTGGAAGAAATGCTTATAACAAGGGTGAACCCAATACTACAAGTGTCACATGCTCGTGGTGTTCAATATAAATATAGTGCTCATATAATAAGTTTTCTGCAAGATATATCTACGATTGCAAAGAAACTTTCTCGACATGTTGAGTAACTTGATTATGTTATTGTGAGAAGATGTGGTGTTTAATCGAGATATTATGAATGAGACGTGACGAGACAACATGTGATGGATGTATTTCTTTACAAAATACAAATTGATAAATATTATAGGGATGTTGAAATTGATATGGATTCAGTTGGAACTCTCCCAGAAAGGCCTACCGATGTGTCTATCATGCTACAACATGTCAATAGAAATTTAGATGAAACAAGTACGGCTAAGGAGGACATAGAAAGAGAGGGTTCTAATTATTTTTGTTTCCATCTATCATCATTTCCATTGTGCTTGCCTAATGATTGTAGCGAGGATGATCGAATAAGAAGATTGATCAAAAATGCAAAAGCTATAAACACAAAATCTTTAGAATGGCTAGATATTGAAACGTCTCATGTTAATGAATATAATATGGAAGGGTTAATAGACATGGAATTCCCAAAATTTTTCTTGACTAGAGATTCTGATTGGTTGCATCCACGTATTTGCAACATTGAAATGCATCAATATCATTTTCACATGCTTAGATATTATGATCAAAGATTTGGAAGCCATCCTAGATTTCAGTACTTTCTTTTGAATATGATTATTCAGCATCGTAGTCAGGGAACAATAGGTTTTATTTTTATAAAGGGTTTACATGAAAATGCACCTTTTACTATTGAAAAATTGCGTCAAGAACTTCGTGATTTGCCAAACAATAAATTGGCAGAAAAATTGATGCATTTTGGTTCATCTCTTAGGGGTACAAGGCAATATTAGATAAGGTGTCGGTCTAAGCTCACTAACATGAGAACCTAGTTGGGTTTCCATACTTTGTTGTTTGCGGTAACTGCAGTTGACACGAATTGGCCAAACTTGCACAGGGTTATTCCTTTGAATAACCAATGTTGACATCAAAATGAGCATGGGAGAAAAGTTTCCAATGTTATTCAGTATCTGCATATTGTTGCTAATTATATGCACCAAAGATTCACTATTTTTCGTGAGTTTTTCTTACATAAATATATTCGGGCAAATGATTTTTGGTACAGGTTTGTTCTCGCTTCTTTTTGTTTTGTCATTAGCTGAATTTTGAACATAATGTTTTGAATTTTTTTATGTTTATATTTCTTGATTGCATGTGTCATTTTGTCAGATATGAGTGGAAACATAGAGGCTTTGCACACATGCATAAGTTCCTATGGTTTCATGGATCTCCTGATGTGGAGAGAATGGATTTGTCGAACCCTTTGAGTCTCGATGCAACAAAGAAGTTTTTTGGAAAATATCTGACAACTTTGAATCTACATGGCATACATTGTAGGGATGTCATGATACGTTGAAGTGTAAATTAATATACATGCCTCTTAAATACCCATCAATTTTTTTCCTGCAATGTTGAAGAAGATTATGAGCATTTGGTCAATTGACTGCATAGACATATGAAATTTAGTGTAGATTTGTGTTTGAGGAAGAAAGGGTCAATCCTTTCCTATCGATATGAATCTCCATGGGAGATTCGTGCAAAGTAATTTTTCAATATTGATGGAAAAGGGAAAAAAATATGAACCTTCTTAGAATGATGATTGTTTAAATGTTCACAATGCAAATCTTTTGACTATGTGGCAAGCAAATGTTGATTGTCAACCTCTTGTTTCTTTTTATGATGTGTTCAATCTTGCAAAGTATTCTTCAAAGGAAGAAAGAAGATATGAAAGCTATCGTGATATGTTGAAAACAGTTTCTTTTGGTAGTGCATACGATGTTGCTACATTGTCTGCATAGGGAAGGTTCCTTGCTGAAACACTTATGGAGCATGATATTGGAGCACATGAAAATTTTCATATGTTTTTAAAGTTGCCTCTTGTTGTTTGTAGTCATTTATTCATCCCTTTGAAAGTTGGGAAAAAACATTTACCAAAGGCATATAGTACATTCTAATGACATTTATTGTGGGAACAATTTTGTCGAGATGTATCAAACGAGGCCCCTCTTTTGGCCCATTTGTGCCTAATTGAAACGACAAGATCATGGAGTTTTGATGTTAGGCATAGACATGAGAAATGGAAACATGATATGCCCATGTTGTTGTTCATGTCTAGTCATGTTTTTATGTTGTTTCTGATGAAGACTCTCAAGGGTTTGAAACATTTTGTTGGAGAAAGTTGTTGTTGTGCAAGCCATTTCGTAACACTACTTTGGATATTGGGATCACAAGAGAAATAATCATTGAGAACTAGAGGAATATCAGATATAATGTGTGGAATGTGATCTTACTCCTTTGCAAAATGAAAATAATGAAGAAGATGTTAAGCCCGTAGTGCATGAGGAGAATGTTTATCATGATTCTAAAGAGTGAAAATTTTTCTTGAATAGTTCCCCCAAAAAATGTGCACATTTAAAATATTCATAACCTTGGTAGAAGGGACTTTAATATTCACCATAATTGGTAGCAAACAATGTTTTCAGATGAAATTATTGAACAGGAAATCGATTTTATACAAGGTGCAAAGTCGTCTAATGTTCTAAATATGAATTCTGTTAGGGAGACAATTTTCTTGCCTTTGTATTTATCAGAGAAACAACATGTTGCTTTTAAAATTTTGTTTTGCCACCTTAATAATGCCCAAGAAATTGTTGGAACTGGAAAGTATGCGCATATTCATTTTATTTTTCTTGCTCTTTCAGCTTAAGCAATGGGTGAAAACAATCCAATATTATTTCTTGATCCAACTCATTTAGCTGCTTTTACTATACGTGGAAAAACAATACACTCTGCTTTAAAAGTACATATTAAAGATATGTAACCACTAAATGTTCAAGCTCTATCATGTTTCCATGAAGAAATGAGTCACATTTGTTATATTTTAATTCATGAAATAAGATTTTTTTGGCTAAGGTTGTTTATGCAAATAGATTCATGTTTGCGAGAAGCCTTTCCAAAAAAGAAAGATTCTCCTTTTGGTGGCAAGTTGTTGATTATTGTGGGTGATATTAGAAAGATTCCTTGAGTTAAGGATAAACCCCATGTATGTAGGAAGAACAACATGGAAAGTGTTGTGGGAAAGATTCAACATTGTTGTTACTTTGGATAAAATTTGTAGGCAATAGGGAGATGATCCTAGGTAGACATCTTTTTGCAATCTTTTAATGAATATAAGAATTGCAAAGCCTTATTTGGATAAATGGGATCTTCTGATGATGTGTGTCGATAGTTGTTTGGATTTCGATGAAAATGATTTATTTGGTTCTCTAGCTCACTTTTTGCAACGAATGATCTCATTAATTTGCACAATTGCAAAATGTTCAAATCCTTGAATTGCCTAATTGCAAGATGTGTTTCAAAATGTGCTAGGAGATCGGATATTGTTGACAGTGTGATGATGTCTTGGATCGTGAGGTTTTTTTGTATCATGGTCAGCATGTCATGCTTACTTGTAATTCTTGGGTCAAATTTGGTTTGATAAATGGTTTTTTTGGGTTTGTAGAAGATATATTTTATTCACTTCGTACACAATGGCCTCAACTTCCACAGTTTTCTATAGTTATTTTTGAGAATTATATTGTTGTTCCATTTGAAAACGAGTGTCCTAATGTTGTGCCCATAACACCTGTTGTTAGAGGGAACCTTAGACAAATGCCTTTAAAATGGCATGGAGCTTGACTATACACAAGTCACAAGGGCTGACTTTGCAATGATCCACCATAGATATTGGAGAGAGAGAGAGAGAGGCAGGGTTTGACATTTATAGCTATATCGAGAGTGATATCGATTGATGCTTTACATATTTCATAACATTTTTCTTATAAATGTTATGGAAAAGTGCAAAACAATGCCTTTATTCCACTATGGATTAAAAAAAAAAAGGATCGATTGAAGTCTATAACATTTTGAGGATTCTGATCCAGAACTGAGTTCACTGGTGTGGCAAAGTGGTTGGAAATTCTATTGATGTTTTTTTTTTTCATACCATGATTTAGTTATTAGTTTATGTTTTTTCTTGTTAAAGTTGTCATGTTGAATACTTGGAAAAAATATCATGTGCGCCTTGGGGTTCATGTACCTTGGGTTTGTAATATTTGTCCCTTTGGTTTAATATAGTTCCCTTCGATTTACAATGCCTTGCCTTTTTATTACTAACCCCTTTGGTTTATTATTTCTTTGCATTTGTAATATTTATCATACGGTTAATATAACTTGTTTTATATTATCAATTTGTTTTGTTTATTAATGTTATGGTTCATATTCGAAGGTTATAATAGTGTTCGAATGTTTAGTGTTTGTGCATGCCTTTTAGTAAAAGATTATTAGTTCTATACAATTGGTGTTGTTTTTTGCAATTTTTTTTGTGCAACTTTAATTTCTTTGTCTTGCTTACTCATCATTTGAATAGATTTGTTGATTGATAAAGTTAGTAAATTGAGTGTTTGGAAGATATTGCATGGGTCTTTAATTTGTTGGTGGTTTTGTGGGTGTTTGATTGATTACATTTAACATGTTTCTAGTATCTTTTCTCCTTTCTTTTAATGCTATTACATTTTTTACCGTTAAATTTTTTATGGTTTTTAAAGAAAATATATAAGGGTTTTTATACCTTGGTTTTATAATTATAATGCCATTTTTTCTTTCTTCTCTCCTTATTTTGAATTGTATTAGATTTATGTTCAATAAATTATTTTTTAGCTATAAAAGTAAATATGAAAATGATAAAACTCAAACTATTTTGTGTTTCTATATATTTGTTTCTTTCTTTTTTATATACTAATTTTTATTCTGTCTTTCTATCACTGAAATGTATATATAGACAACCATGATGACATTTATTACATTAAAATGATTAAATATATTGCTGCAACCATAAGTTTTGTTTCATATACTCACAAAAGACGAGATAAGAAACATGGCTTCCATCCTTGTTTTAATGATGAGCATATCCACGTGTTGGATGTAATGAAATCATATGTGGAAACCTTGTATCATTTGCACAAAAGAGAAGCTTGGAGGAAAACGAGAAGGGATTGGTTGCAGAGCATTAAATATCATGAGCATTATCCTGTTGATTTGAATTGGTGATGCTTTTTTCAACATTCACGGTGTCTTTTGGAAGAAGTTCGCATGAAATAGTTTTGTTATGGTTGAGTATTTGGATTTCATTTTTGTTGTACAATTTGTAGATGTTAAGAAATGTGAAATAAATCTCTATCTATATAGAGATTTCAATAAAATGGCAATAAAAAAATTATTTTTTGGCTTTAAATGTGAGGAAATTTGATTTCCTTGTCATTGTTGTTGCCATGCGTTATATGGTTTGTCAATTTTATTTGATTTTTTATATTTACATAGTTGATTTTTCCATAGTGTTTAATATTATTCCATTCTATTGAATATTTTTTTCGTGCATTTGTGAAACATTCTACTTTCTTGTTAGTATTGCTTAATGCATTTTGGTTTATAATAGGCAAGTTTTTCTTTATTTTTGCTTTGGTCCATATACGTGGCTTTATAATATCTCTCCCTTAGGTTAAATATTTTTTTGTTTTGTTTATAATTCATTGGCGCTATTGTGGTAACTGACATGCTTTAATTTTAGTAGTAATAAATAATAATATTTATTATTAATAGTAGTAATATCTTTACTGTATATTTACTACCCCAATGGATTGATATTGTAAAGCCAAGGGATTTTTGTCAACCCCTTGGGTTTTTATTTCCCTTTCAATTATAATCCCTTGGGTTTATAATTCCTTGCATTTTTTCTATTAAAATACCAAAGGATAATAAACCCAACTTTTTTTGTTCTAAAAAGGATTTCCTCTTTGTACAACTTGACATTCTCATCAATGGTCAACCATGGTTCAATGTCAGATAATGACAAAGATTGTCTCAATAGAAAAATCACCCATGGTCAAACATTGTCTGATGTCGTATATTGACAAAGCTGGACCCAAAGGTAGTCAACCATAGCCGAGATTTGCATTGTATAAAGGATTCTATAGTCCTAAATCTACCATGCTAAACTTCTGTCAATCATGTTTATTTAATAGTTTTAATATTTGTGTCTTGGGTTTATAAGATTTGTCGATTGGGTTTAGTATTATTCACTTGGGTTTATAATCCCTTGGGTTTTTGGTTTTGATCCTTAGGGTTTATTATTTGTTTGGTTTTATATTATTTATCCAAGGGTTTATATAGCTTGGTTTTATAATATTATTTCCTTCAATGCACAAAATGTATGGGTTGCAAAATTAATCACTTGGGTTAATAATATTTATTAATAATAATATTGGTGAGCGAAGGCATTGATATTGTAAACCTACAGGGTTATTATTAACCTATTCAGTTTATTAACCCCGTCATATTATCAAGCCAACATTTCTTATTCTTTGAAGGGTTGTACGAATATTTCAGGGTTTACATATTTGTTTAAGGGTTGATAATATTTATCTTGGGGTTTATATACATTGGGTTATAATGTTTGTCTATTGGGTTTATTTTTATTTGCTTGGGTTTATAATGCTATATTAGTAATATCTTTACTGCATATTTACTAACCCAATGGATTGGTATTGTAAATCCAAGGGGTTATTATCAACCCCTTGGGATTATAATTCCAAGGGGTTTCCATTATAATCCCTCGGATTTATAATTCCTTGGGTTTTTAGTATTAGAATGCCAAAAGATTATAAATTGAACTTTTTTTATTGTGAGAGGGATTGTCTCTTTATACAACTTGACATTCTTGACCATGGTCAACCATGGTTCAATGTCACATAATGACCAAGATTATCTCAGTAGAAAAAATAACCATGGTCAACCATTCTCTAATGTTGCATTCTGACAAAGCTTGTCCCAAAGGTAGTCAACCTTAGTCAAACATGGCCCACCTTTTCATTGTAAAAAGGCTTATGTTTCCCAAAATGTGTCATCCTAAACTCTGGTCAAACATGTTTATTTAATGGTTTTAATATTTAGGTCTTTGGTTTATAACAAAAATCCATTGGCCTTAGTATTATTCGCTTGGGTTTATAATCCCTTGGGTTTTTGGTTTTGATCCCTTTCATTTCTAGTTTCTTTGGGTTTATAATATTTGTTCAAGGGTTTATATATCTTGGTTTTATAATGTTAATTCCTTGGGTTCACAAAACATGTGAGTTGTATAATTAACCAATTTAGTTTATAATATTTATTAATAATAATAATGGTTACCGAATGGATTGATATTGTAAACCTACAGTCCTTTTATTAACCCGTTGGGTTTATTAACCCGGAAGGTATTATAAAGCCAACATTTGTTATTCTGTGAAGGATTGTGCAAATATTTATGGGTTTACATGTTCATTTAAGGGTTTATTACTTTTATCTTGGGGTTTATATACCTTGAGTTTATAATATTTGTCCTTTAGGTTAATGATTATTCACATGCATTTATAATTCTATAATAGTATATATTTACTAACCCAACAGATTGATATTGTAAAGCAAAGGGGTTTTTATCAACATCTTCGGTTTATATTTCCCTTTCGATTATAATCCCTTGGTTTTATAATTCCTTGGGTTTTTAGAATTAGAATTCCAAAGGATTATAAACCCTACTTTTGTTATTGTGTGAAGGATTGTATATTTGTACAACTTGACATTCTCAACCATGGTCAACCATTGTGTGATGTCGCATTGTGACAAAGCTTGTCCCAAAGGTGGTCAATAACAGGCAACCTTTGCATTCTTAAAAGGCTTATGTTGTCCAAAATCTACAATGGTGAACTCTGGTCAAACATGTTAATTTAAGGGTTTTAATATGTATGTCTTGGGTTTTCTATATTTATCCATTGGGTTTAGTATAATTCACTTCGGTTTATTTTCGTTTTGATCCCTTGGGTTTATTACTTATTTTGGTTTATAATATTTATCCTATGGTTTATATAGCTTGGTTTTATAATATTAATTCCTTAGGTTCACAAAATATATGGGTTGTAGATTTAATCAATCGGGTTAATAATATTTATTAATAATAACAACGGTTTCAGAAGGGATTGATATTGTAAAACTACAGGGTATTATAAAGCCAACATTTGTTTTTTTTAGACAAAAACGGTTAATTTTATTATCAGGCGCCAGCAATAAGGCAATTGGTGTATACAACGCTTTCCTGGAGTATAACCGAGGACCTGTTTCTCCAGCTATTACACAACACTGTTAGAAATCAACGGATCCAATAGCGCTGCCCTTTCGGATTTGTAGCCGTTCACTGGTTGCTGAAAGGGCCCGGAGGCAATAGCTCTCTCCATAGCCGCAGTCGGATTCATCAGTCCCAGAACTCCTCAATAATCGTTCTTCTTATTAATCCTTTGGATGCCCTTACAGCAGAGAAAAAACGCAGGGCGACAAGTCAGCAGCAAAAATCCAGAGAGCTCTTTTTAGGGGATGTTGCAGAAACAATCGACCTGGTTAACTGACAGCGAACATTTGCTTCGCAAAACGCCTTGGTTGGCTTCCATATCTGCTTGGGAGTTTAAATTCCTGAGGATGTGATAGAAGGAGATCTTGTGGAATTTGGGCAAAATAAATCTGATTCTCCTGAGGATGGTTGATAAGTGGAGCTGAGAAGGATTCTTTTTGGAATGCAGAGCCTGGATAATAATTCTGGAGTCCCCGAAGACTGAAATGGAACGGACGTTGCCTTTGATCGCTTGTGAGAGCCCCTGCCACAGAGCCAGAGCCTCCGCTCTGTTGTTGGATTCCTTGCCTAATCCCCAAGCAAACCTTAACTTCTCAGAGCCATCCGGACACAATAGAACTCCGCCTCCTCCTGCGAAACCGGGGTTGCCTTTGGAGGCCCCATCAAAAAACAGGCAATGCTCATTCAGAGCCGACCTCCATTTAATGAACTCTTGCTCCTCCAGCCTGATTTCCCAATTGGAGGGAACGTTGATAGCGATGGTAGCACAATCTTTATGATTTGGGACCAAACCATTCAGCCAGAGTTCCTCTTCTCTATTCAGGGCTTTCCCAGATTTTTTGGCAGTGTTGGCATCCAGAGTTTCTCCTAAAAGAGCTTTAATTTTGGTGATGACTTTGAGCGGATTGCAGCTTTCATTTCTGAAAAGTCTGTTATTCCTTTCCAGCCACAGCTTCCAACAAACGAACTTGGGGATCCAGAGCCAGCAGTTTTTGAGGAGGATATTTTTGGAGAGACCATACGGCGACAATTTGCTCCAGGACTGGAAAAGGTTTTGGATGTTCCTGGGGAGCTCGAAATTATCAGCATTTAGCATGAGGACTCCCCTCCAGACTTCTGATGCAAAAGGGCATGTTAAGAACAAGTGATCAGCTGTTTCTTCCTCTGACTTACACAGATTACACCAGGATGGTCCTTCCATTCCGCGCCTACGGAGATTATCTCGAGTGAGAATACTATTGTGGGCTAATGTCCAGCAGAAGAAATCAATTTTGGGAAGAGAGGGGGAGTCCCAAATAAAATGCCATTGAGCCGGGTTTGGGGGAACATTCGGGATGGCCATGATGCTTTTGTATCCTTCAGCAGCAGAATACGAGCCTGTGACAGATCCCCACCCTCGTTTGTCTTTTGCTGAAGCTTTTACAGGGGCTTTCCCTTGTAGCTTATCCAATAGAACAGAGGCTTCACCCTCCAGCCACTGAGGGACCTCCCCCAAATGCCAGCTTTCCCAGAGACCATCCTCCGACCAAGAGGAGATATCCCAAAGAGTGTTCAGGTTGCGATCTTGAAGCCAGTCTCTGATATTGGAGATTTCTTCCTCCTGATTCAACGGTTGGTCACCTAGAATAGGATCATCCCAAATTCTTATTTTTCGCCCATTACCTGGAATCCAATACAGTTTATGACTAAAATGTTCCCAAGCTTTGATGCAGAGATTAAAAACAGGAGAACCTTTGGTGGAGCGAGGCGGATGATCCAGACATCTGAGGCGCTTCCCATGGAAATATTTTCTCCACAGGACCTTCTTGCTCCAACTAATTTTCCCAGAGATAATGTCCCAGAGCAGCTTGGTTCCCAAGGCCAGATTTTGAGCAGCCAGATCGCGGATTTGTAATCCTCCTTCCATAAATGGTTTTTTAATAGTATCCCATTTAACAAGGTGCAGCCTTCTTTCGTTGTTTTTCCCCCCTTCCCACAGGAAGTGCCTGAGAAGAACTTCCATCTTGTTGATGAAGGTTTTAGGGGCCAGGAGGATAGAGTGCTGATATAACAGTAGACTTGAGAGGACCGCTTTCATCAAAATGATCGTCCCCGCGTTATTCAGCCATGAAGCTCCCCAGGCATGAATTCTGTTTTTGATCTTGTCCAGCAAGGGCGTCCAATGGGAAACTTTGGAAATGGTCCTGAAGATAGGGATCCCCAGGTATTTGAAGGAGTCCCAGTCCCAGGACCCTTCCATATGGAGAATCCTTGCAATATCAGATAGTTCCTTGACCGAGCAATTCCAGCCATAGACTGTGCTTTTTGTATAATTGATCTTGCTGCCCGAGACTTCTCTGTAGCTGTCCAGCTCCTTCTTGAAGGATTTTGCAGAGTTTATGCTTGCCCCACCCAACAAAAGCGTATCATCGGCAAATTGAGCATGATTTATGTCTTTGACCTGATGAACCATTCGGAGTCCAGGAAGGATTTGAGTCTGGAGGTTATGGTCCAGTTGAAAGCTGAGAACTGAGGCTTGGATCGCGTAAAGAAGCGGGGACAAAGGGCAACCTTGTCTGAGGCCCCTAGAGGCTTGGAAGAAGTCTGAAGGACGCCCATTTACTAAAGGCGCAATCCAAGGAGAGGCAATGCAGGCTTTTATCCAATTAATGATAGCTGGAGAAAAGCCCATTTTTTCCATAACCATAAACAGGAATTCATGTTTTACCCTGTCAAACGCATTTGCCAGGTCAAGCTTAATCACCATACCTTTCTCCTTTCGATGATAGCTTGAATGAACAGCTTCTTGCACCAGCACTATATTGTCAAGAATTTTCCTCCCTTTGATGAAACCACCTTGATTTTCCGGAATAATGGAAGGTAGGATTTTTTTGAGGCGGTTGGCTATAAAGCCAACATTTGTTAACCTGTGAAGGATTGTGCAAATATTTAAGGCTTTGCATGTTCATTTAAGGGTTTATAATATTTATCTTAGGATTTATATACCTTGGTTTTATAATCTTTCTCCCTTAGGTTTATTATTATTCACTTGGGTTTATAATGCTATTAACCCCTTGTCCCTTGGGTTTTTAATGCTAGACATTCACAAACCCCTTTGGTTTGTGTTTCACTTCATATTATAATCTGTTGGGTTTCTAGTATAAAAACCCCAAGGAACGATGTTATAAACTCAAGGGAATAATATTAAACCCTATATTAAATTTATTGCGATTTTGATAGTGCAATAATGTCCCTTGTCATTATTGTTGTCTTGTGTAAAATTACTATACATATATACATTAATATACATTTGTGTGCATAATACTAATGTATATGTTCTTAAGTACATTAATATACACAATAGTGTATATATAGTTAAGTACATTAATGCACATTTGAATACATTGATATACATTGTATATAAATGTATAAGTTCATATACAATATTGTATATTGATATGTATTTATAAATGTGGTCTATTCTTATTTATCAACCACATTATTAATGTGATTCTGCTAGTAATAATAACTATACCAAATTTAAATCTTTCAATTATATAGCTTTCAACATAATTATTTTAAGAAAATTGATCGAATTTTTTTAATTGGATTGTTAAAATTGTAAGTTTTAGTAGTCAGAATTACAATATTACAATTAATTTAATTACCATTTTTTTAATTATGAATATTAAATTGTTTAAATGAATTTTTTAAGTTACAAACATACCAAAATTATTTTCATAGTATCGAAACAGCGATAGCTGATCAGCTGGGACTTTTGCAACATGAATAAATAAACTCCTATTGGATCATGTGTTTCAAACCGGACCAACCCAGGCAAATTTTTATTGATTATATTGACAATTTAGTAGGAATGGGTTACTGTCAGGTTGGCCCAACGCTTTCTGACAGCAACGCGCTCCCACAGCAATAAAT
This sequence comes from Pinus tabuliformis, assembly GCA_031772625.1. Classification (NCBI taxonomy): domain Eukaryota; kingdom Viridiplantae; phylum Streptophyta; class Pinopsida; order Pinales; family Pinaceae; genus Pinus; species Pinus tabuliformis. The sequence goes on from CM062805.1 coordinate 664,843,340, forward strand.
GAACTGAAAAAGCCTGCGTGTATTTATATCGAATTCATGTAACTAGCAGCTCAAACGAGTTCACCTCTGAAGCGTCTGCGTTTCTCTGGCTGGTCCTTGGTTCTGCTCATATTCTTGAAGTCCAATTCGTGTTCCTTGTATCTGATCTTGCAGGCATTCTATTTTCATTACTTTCATATTGTGATTTTTTATCTGAAGATTCATGGCAACTACTTTGACCAGTTCGATCAGGACCGGGGCTACTCTGATTCCTTCCACCCACCAAAACCAGGCAAGAATTTTGTCAATGACATTCTTAAATAATTGAAAAATAATTGAAGAATTAGAACACAATATATCATATATGGAGTTCTATTTTGATTCAAATTTTGCGTAGTTTCATGAAGTTTAGAACCTTCCGTTTCAAATTCTGCATGATTTCTTGGAGTTTCTGAACCTTTTATTTGATGTGTAATCGAGGTTTTGGGTCAAAGATGCTTGGGTATTGTTTGCTAAAAACGCATTTAGCTCAAATTTTTATTTGGGTGAGGTTGTATGGTTTGCATGGTGTATTTGAAACGTGCTGCATGGATTGAAGCATCAGTCAATGTGGATCGAACCTATGACCCAATCAGAAATTTCGCTAATGGGAATCCTGCTTTGAGAGGTTGTTTGAGTGAACTCGTCACCCTGGTTGCGCTGTTCAATACATCGTTGCAGCTAGCGTGTATTACTGGCCATATCTAGTAGTAGCTAAAAAAATATAAGAGCTAGCCTTCATAATCAAATCTTCAAAATCAGATTACACATAAGGATCTAATTACTTTTAAATATTAAAGTCATATTTACTTTTAAAGCATATTTCTATCATGAAAATTAGGCATCTTTGAACATTAAAGTTGTATCTTATTTATTCTAAAATAGTCCAAGTGGAGTCATGAAAAATCATTTATTTGTAGAATAAATAAATGGATTTTTCATTGTTAATGTATTAAATTCGATATCTGGAAAAAGATAAATTTTAATATTTTTTAAGTTTTGAAATATTTTAAATTATATATATATATATATATATATATATATATATATATATATATATATATATATATATATATAATTTTAATTTGTTAAATAATAAAATCATAAATTTTATGAAGTATAGTTATTTAGTATTTATTGATTTATTTGGATGATTATTTGAAACTTTAATTTATAGTTTTCTTTTCTTCTAAATTGCTAATGGATTGGTAAGACTCATCACCTCAAGCTGTGCATGAATGAAGTGGGCTGATCCAATGGAAACATAGTAGCAGTATAATTATTAAAATGGATGAATGTGGGTTAGTTAATGGTATTTTAATTTATGATATTTTGTTAGAGATCTTGGTTGTTTTAGAATTGATTGGAGAATGGAGATTTTATATAGATTTATTTTTATGGATATAAAATAAAATTAATTTTAAATTGAATATGATTTTTGTTTATGATCAGTATTTTTATATTTTATAATATATATATATATATATATATATTAAATTTTAGGAAATTATGTAAACAATATTTTCATTACAACTTATCATACATAAAAATTGAATCCAAATATTGTATTGAGATGGAGCAAATGCAAATATTTTTCTAAAACACCTATAATAAACACTCTTTATTTAATATGAATTAATAAAATCTCTTATTCTATACTTCCTTATTTATTTAATTTTTTTTAATGAATTATTTAATTACAATAAATCACTAAAGTCTATCCTCGAAGCTTTTTTAAAAGTCTAAGCTTATTTTTACTATTGATTTTTTAATTATGATAAATCTAAAAACACTTCATGTACACGGAAAAAAAATCATTTACATTTTTGCCGTATGTAAATTAGTTTTTGTGTATTTAAAGTAAATGGTTGACTGTTCTCCCTCTTAATTGGATATTGAAATTTACTATTAACAGAAATTTAAGAAAATAATATATATTTTCTAGGATTTCATTAGAAATTATGTCATCTTTGAGAGGGCATTTGTTTCTATATTCATTGTTGTTCTTGATTTTCTTTGTTATGAATCTGTAAGTATCTATTTACATAAAAGCTACTCCGTGCATAGTACTTTCTAACAGATTCTTCATGACTTCTTGTCAGGTTGGCAGTAGATTCGTGGGACTGAAGGCGGTGTCTTTTACTCCACAAAAACGGGCTTTTCCTTCACTGCAATCGACCTCAACCTCTTCCTCTGCTTCCCGTGTGTTTTGTGTGGTATGATTAATTATTTCCTTTCTGTGTGGTACTCTTATAATTATCCTGTTCTAACTATTTATTTGTATGGTGGTTCCTTTGCACTTCTTCAATTATGATTTGTCCATTTCTAAACAGAATTTACATTTACTGATTTTTTATTTTAAGCGTAGATTTCTAAATATTTTTAAATCACATAGATAAATTAATATTTTGATTTGATTTTTATCAATCAAGTTTCAAAATATCTCTAAAATTTACAATTAAATTCATTTCAATTTTCAATTTAAAATGATCGGCTCCACTTTTTGAACAGGCCAAACCGGAGACAGTGAGAAAAGTATGTGAAGTTGTGAAAAAGATGTTGGCATTGTCCGACGATGTCTCGGTGACACCCGAATCTAACTTTTCTGAAATGGGGGCCCATCCCCTTGGTATGGTATCTTTTTTCTTTTGTGCACAACAAGTATTTGGTGTTTTAGACCATAATTTTGTGTTTCTGCACTAACAATCACATGTTCTACTCTCAGCTGGAGATACTAATGGTTCTGGAGGACGAATTTGAAATCATCGTACAGGAGGAGAAGGGACGTTCAGACAATATCATAACCGTGCGGGCGGTAGCGGATAAGATAGAGAAATATTTGGAAGAAAGTAAAAGTAGCTTGAGGGCATAGCCACCCAAATACCGTCACTCTTTAGTAGGGGATTTACACTATTTTTTATCTATTTATTAGGGAGTTGGGCTATTTAGGGGATTTACACAAAGTTCAAATACATCTTAATTTTTAATGAATTTATATATGTTGATGTCATTTAGGTGTGTGCTTGACATGGCATGTTATTGATTTTTCATAATGTTTTTCTTTTTTTCTTTTTTTGATATCTTGCTGAATCAGCAACGGCAGTGGTATCATACTCGCGTTACACGGGGTCGAGGTATCATACTCGCGTTACACGGGGTCGAATCCCACTGGCTGCCGCAATAACAGCTAGGAGGAACCACCCAACCTGCAAAGAATGGCCCCTAAAGATAAGATGAGACTTGAACCCATGACCCGCACAACAACACGTATGACTTAACAGACCCTTCGCTAACCACGAGACCAAACCCCTGTGAGCCATAATGTCTTTCTTTAATTAATTGATGTTTAATTAATTAATTAAACAAAAGTCAAAATAAAAACTTATAAAATTATTACAATTGTATAATATATCTTTAACAAAATTACAGTTGATATATCAAATATTAAATATGTGTAGACAACTTTGAAAAATTTAAATCTTGAAAAAGGAAATATTTGAGATGAAATATGAAATTTCTACAAATTCAAAATTTTATAATATTTGGAAGTGGTAAAGAAATATGTATTTGGAAAATTATGATATCAATGGAGAAATGGCATACTAACTTATCATATAAATTGAGAAATAGAGATATTAATTTTCTTTACATTTACAATCCATTTGGTTCAAATTGCTATAAAGATAGCTATATTGTTGTATTATTGACTATTCTTATTTCTTCGGTTTAACCCTTGGGTTTATAGTGTTATTTTAAGATGTTTCAATGTTGAATATTTTTTGCATTTTGTTGACATCCTTTTTGTTTTATTATGTCATAAAACTTGCAACATTTTCTTTGCTTTTAGAATAGTTCTTCCTATAACCATGGATGCGACTATTTGGGAATTTTTATTGTTTGAAATTATTGCACTTGTTTTTGTTGCCTTCCTTTGTCTATGTTGGTGAGATTTAATCTTGTTTGCACACAATTGTGTCTTTTGTTGGAGGACCTGGTCTTTCTTTCTCGTTTCGATCATTGTTGTGTCAAAGAATTTGGCTTTATTTCTTTAGCAATTCATATGGACCCTGGTTGTTTTATTGTGTCTTATCTTAGTGATAAGGGAGTAATATCTTCCATGCTTTTCACTTTTCTTGAATCTGGATTTCAAATTGAAAGTGTTGTTGGATCGACGATTCTATTTAGTTCGCCTCAAAATTATTTAGGTTTTAAAAGTTTCTTTTTTTTCAACCATTTTACAAAGACATATAGAAATATTATTTTTCTTCATCTTGGCAAGCAAGGATTCTTATCTATTTTTTAAAAATGTAGCCCTTGGAAATATGTTTGGGTTGTTTTAAAACATGTGTCCTATGAGATGGATCCAATTTTTTTACTTTATGGCAATGAGTGACTGGTTTGGAGGAGAACAATACTTCCTTATGGTGGTGTGCCATCATCGAAGCAGGCTATATTTTATAAGGGATTTTTTTTGTTGTATTTGGACAAATATTATGATGATTATCCTACATATGGGTACACTATATATTAGCTAGGCCTAGAAAGGAATAGTCGGGGTTTTACAATTGCGCGTATTTCAGACATACGATATATCGCAATAGGGAAATACAAGAACCAACTTCTTTGTTTTGTGAATAATGGTGTTATGTCTGTTTGGTCGCTAAAAGAAATATATAATTTCAAAATTGGACAACCTTCAAATGAACGAACTATTCAGTATTTTGAAGATGATTGGGGGTTCAGTTGGACATTCTTGAAGAGATGTTTGTGGATATAAATAGTAAATTCACAGGGTACCTTCCTTTTCGTGTTGCGCACGATGAAGTGCTTCTTTTGGGTTCCATGGAAGTGCAATTAAAGTTATATGATTTCGTGAGTGGGGTTTGCACAGAATCAATTGCTAATGGTGTCTCCATGTTGTGAACATCAGTGTCCCATTTTCACTATTAATCGTTTTAATGAATACATCGAAAATGGGAATGTATTCTCGCTTCTTCCAAATTTTGATTCTATTGTAGACATACCACCTGTAACTGTGTATGTCGTTATATAGTGTTTGAGCGTTGAAGATGTTTGTTATTACATATTGTTGAAAAGGTATATTTGTGCAATATTTTCAAATTTGAATTTGAAATCATTGTGTTTTGAATTCTCATGTTTTACTTAGCACATATCTATGTTGACATTGATTTTTTATTTTGGACATAAATACTACTTTATATGTTCTTTTCATGTTCTATAATCTCTCTTAACATTTTTGTAGGAAAAATATATTTTCGAGCATTAGTTGTTTGGAAAGAAAAGGTGGCAATTTTTTTGTGAGTTTTTTAGTATATCCTTACTTTTTTTCCATTTCTTTCTTAGTTTGTTGGTTTTTTTTTTCTATTTAGGAAGTGTTCGTTTCATTTATAGATTTATTTTCTGAAACTATTGGGGGTTCATTATGTTGTGAATATGGTTATTTTACCGTCGTTGGGTGTTTTAAAAAAGAAAGTGAGAAAATAGAGTTTAAAATGGTTGTAGAAATGTTGAGCGAAGAAAGGAGAAAATGTGTAGGTAAAAGAGTTTGCTTGCCCTCCTCTAGTGAGAGAAAAAATGAATATTAGAGGCACAATTATCAATAGACAAGGAAATTATAAATTATCGCAAATAGGATGGTTACCAACGAAGGAGAAATGCTTCAACAAACCATAGAGATGTTGGGGTTGACGTTCGTGAGTATCAAAATAGGAGAATTGTGTTTGAAATGATAATTTATTTGAATGTTTCTTTCATTGATTTTTATTGTGGACAATTGTTTCTCTTTATAACTTTGTTTAAATTTGACTTATTTATGCACCTTCCTATTCTCTAAGAAACTGGCCAAGCGACAAACAACGAAGCGTTGTCAGAACACAATTGAGGAAATTCATCATTGCCAGAAGAGTTGTCAGCTACGAATGGAAAAAATTGTGGCGCCTGGTTTGTTTGTTGATAACGATATGGTTCCTCGAATTTGCTACAATTTAGAGCAATCTACTGGAAATGTTGGTTGTGGTGTTGCTAATAGTAGTTATATAGTCAACTTTATCAGTCTCCCTGAATCTTTGCATGATGTCTCTATTAAAGCAGTATAGGTAGTCCAATTTTTTTTACTTTCAATTCTTATTTGGTGTTGATCAAAAACATTTTCCATTGAGTGGTATTCTTCTCTTTAATTGTTTTCCCTTAATTTTTTGGTAACGAATTTTGTTGTTTGTTCGTGTTCAATGGTGTGGTAGAGAGCATCATATGTTAGATTTGAACCTTGTGGATTGGGTTGTGAAATAGCAACAAATGGTAAGCCTGGTGCTGCTAAATATGGCGAGTATAGAAGCTTTGGTGTCCTTTTACGACAATAATTTTTTGAAATATTCATTCTAGTGCATGCTTCGTTCCATATTTTTTTACCACTTCTATGTTGTTTTGCACTTTTTTGTGTTATTTCGGTGCGTTATCTTTACAAATCTTGCATTCAAAGAAGTGGGAATTATCGATAGTGTGGAAATGATGGGGGAATTTCTATAATGGAAAGCGGCTGAAATGAAGGCCTTCAACAACTTCTTGGGTCTGATTTCTTTGTTGATAGTAGCATGATTTCTAGGATGGTTAACAATTTTCGATAATCTACTGTGGATGTTGAGCATAATGTCCCTTCATGTATCTTTTCTACTAATGTTGTTCGCCACAAAGAAAGTTTCCAAACTTGTCCTTTGAGGAATGTGAAAGTGCTTTCTTGATTTTCTTGCGTTTTGAATATTTCAATAAAGAAGTTGGTATGTTTTGTTTAATCAATATTTTATGTTGTTTATAACAATGTTGAATTCAATATGTGACAACAACCTTATTTCCAGGCATCACAATCTATGTCGGTTCCTCAACTTGTGGTTGGGAATGTAGTAATGACTGAAATGTATATTCTCTCTATTTTCAAATGGTTTTTGAGTTGGAGAAATTATGTTTTCATTGTTAACGTTCTTCGTTTTTACATAATGGTTTTTATATTTTTGTTTGCAGAATGAATTTTTTTTAAATGAAGTTGTGGAATGGATGTTCATCATTCCATGGGAAAAAATGACATTGCTCATGTCACAACCATCCCCATTATTTCAGATCATCAACATGTTTTAATTCCTTTTCGTAGGTGGAACATAGTTTGTTGTTTTTTCTTTAGCGGTGACATGCTTGAAGCACATAGAAAATTTCGTTCCAGGTTTGAGGATCCATCTATTGTGCAAATGTGCCAAGTGTGAAATGAATTCTATCCATGTATACAAGTTCTAAGATGGCATGAAGGACCCATGTGTAAAAGGGTGTATAGGGAAAAAGGCTCAAATCTTTTTTCTCATTTTAACAACATGGATATAGGTGAGCAATCCGAAGTTATAAGAGTTTTAACATAAGTGGAAGAAATGATTATAACAAGGGTGAATCCAATGCTGCAAATGTCACATGCTCGTGGTGTTCAATATAAATATAGTGCTCATATAATAAGTTTTCTGCAAAATATATCTACGATTGCAAAGAAACTTTCTCGACATGTTGAATAACTTGATTATGGTATTGTGAGAAGATGTGGTGTTTAATCGAGATATTATGAATGCGACGTGACGAGACAACATGTGATGGATGTATTTATTTACAAAATACAAATGGATAAATATTATAGGGATGTTGAAATTGATATGGATTCAGTTGGAACTCTCCCAGAAAGACCTACCGATGTGTCTATCATGCTACAGCATGTCAATAGAAATTTAGATGAAACAAGTACGGTTAAGGAGGACATAGAAAGAGAGGGTTCTAATTATTTTTGTTTCCATCTATCATTATTTCCATTGTGCTTGCCTAATGATTGTAGGGAGGATGATCGAATAAGAAGATTGATCAAAAATGTAGAAGCTATAGACACAAAATCTTTAGAATGGCTAGATATTGAAATGTTTCCTGTTAATGAATACAATATGGAAGGGTTACTAGACATGGCATTCCCAAATTTTTTCCTGACTAGAGATTCTGATTGGTTGCATCCACGTATTTGCAACATTGAAATGCATCAATATCATTTTCACATGCTTAGATATTATGATCAAATATTTGGAAACCATCCTAGACTTCAGTACTTTCTTTTGAATATGATTATTCAGCATCGTAGTCAGGGAACAATAGGTTTTCTTTCTATAAAGGGTTTACATGAAAATGCACCTTCTACCGTTGAAAAATTGCGTCAAGAACTTCATGATTTGCCAAACAATAAATTGGCAGAAAAATTGATGCATTTTGGTTCATCTCTTAGGGGTATAAGGCAATATTAGATAAGGTGTCGGTCTAAGCTCACTAACATGAGAACCTAGTTGGGTTTCCCTACTTTGTTGTTTGCAGTAACTGCAGTTGACACGAATTGGCCAAACTTGCATAGGGTTATGCCTTTGAATAACCAACGTTGACATCAAAATGAGCATGGGAGAAAAGTTTCCAATGTTATTCAGTATCTGCATATTGTTGCTAATTATATGCACCAAAGATTCACTATTTTTTGTGAGTTTTTCTTACATTAATATATTGGGGCAAGTGATTTTTGGTACAGGTTTGTTCTCGCTTCTTTTTGTTTTGTCATTAGCTGAATTTTGAACATAATGTTTTGAATTGTTTTATGTTTATATTTCTTGATTGCATGTGTCATTTTGTCAGATATGAGTGGAAACATAGAGGCTTTGCACACATGCATAAGTTCATATGGTTTCATGGATCCCCTGATGTGGAGAGAATGGATTTGTCGAACCCTTTGAGTCTTGACGCAACAAAGAAGTTTTTTGGAAAAGATCTGACAACTTTGAATCTACATGGCATACATTGTTGGGATGTCATGATACCTTGAAGTGTAAATGAATATACATGCCTCTTAAATACCCATCAATTTTTTTCCTGCAATGTTGAAGAAGATTATGAGCATTTGGTCAATTGACTGCATAGGCATATGAAATTTAGTGTAGATTTGTGTTTGAGGAAGAAAGTGTTGATCCTTTCCTATCGGTATGAATCTCCATTGGAGATTCGTGCAAAGTAATTTTTTAATATTGATGGAAAAGGGAAAAAAATATGAACCTTCTTAGAACGATGATTGTTTAAATGTTCACAATGCAAATCTTTTGACTATGTGGCAAGCAAATGTTGATTGTCAACCGCTTGTTTCTATTTATGATGTGTTCAATCTTGCAAAGTATTCTTCAAAGGAAGAAAGAAGATATGAAAGCTATCGTGATATGTTGAAAACAATTTCTTCTGGTAGTGCATGCGATGTTGCTACATTGTCTGCATAGAGAAGGTTCCTTACTGAAACACTTATGGAGCATGATATTGGAGCACATGAAAATTTCCATATGTTATTAAAGTTGCCTCTTGTTGTTTGTAGTCATTTATTCTTCCCTTTGAACGTTGGGAAAAAACATTTACCAAAGGCGTATAGTACATTCTAATGACATTTATTGTGGGAACAATTTTGTCGAGATGTATCAAACGAGGCCCCTCTTTTGGCCCATTTGTGCCTAATTGAAATGACAAGATCATGGAGTTTTGATGTTAGGCATAGACATGAGAAATGGAAACACGATATGCCCATGTTGTTGTTCATGTCTAGTCATGTTTTTATGTTGTTTCCGATGAAGACTCTCAAGGGTTTGAAACATTTTGTTGGAGAAAGTTGTTGTTGTGCAAGCCATTTCGTAACACTGCTTTGGATATTGGGATCACAAGAGAAATAATCATTGAGAACTAGAGGAATATCAGATATAATGTGTGGAATGTTTATCTTACTCCTTTGCAAAATGAAAATAATGAAGAAGATGTTGAGCCCGTAGTGCATGAGGAGAATGTTTATCATGATTCTAAAGAGTGGAAATTTTTCTTGAATAGTTCCCCAAACAATGTGCACATTTAAAATATTCATAACCTTGGTAGAAGGGACTTTAATATTCACCATAATTGGTAGCAAACAATGTTGTCAGATGAAATTATTGAACACGAAATCGATTTTATACAAGGTGCAAAGTCGCCTAATGTTCTAAATATGAATTATGTTAGGGAGACAATTTTCTTGCCTTTCTATTTATCAGAGAAACAACATGTTGCTTTTAAAATTTTGTTTTGCCACTTTATAATGCCCAAGAAATTGTTGGAACTGGAAAGTATGCTCATATTCATTGTATTTTTCTTGCTCTTTCATCTTAAGCAATGGGTGAAAACAATCCAATATTATTTCTTGCTCCAACTCGTTTAGCTGCTTTTAATATACATGGAAAAACAATACACTCTGCTTTTAAAGTACATATTAAAGATATGTAACCACTAAATGTTCAAGCTCTATCAAGTTTCCATGAAGAAATGAGTCACATTTGTTATATTTTAATTCATGAAATAAGATTTTTTTGGCTAAGGTTGTTTATGCAAATAGATTCACGTTTGCGAGAAGCCTTTCCAAAAAAGAAAGATTCTCCTTTTGGTGGCAGGTTGTTGATTCTTGTGGGTGATATTGGAAAGATTCCTCGAGTTAAGGATAAACCCCATGTATGTAGGAAGAACAACATGGAAAGTGTTGTGGGAAAGATTCAACATTGTTGTTACTTTGGATAAAATTTATAGGCAATAGGGAGATGATCCTAGGTAGACATCTTTTTGCAATATTTTAATGAATATAAAAATTGCAGAGCCTTATTTGGATAAATGGGATCTTCCAATCACGTGTGTCGATAGTTGTTTGGATTGCGATGAAAATGATTTATTTGGTTCTTTAGTTCACTTTTTGCAACGAATGATCTCATTAATTTGCACAATTGCAAAATGTTCAAATCCTTGAATTGCCTAATTGCAAGATGTGTTTCAAAATGTGCTAGGAGATCAGATATTGTTGACAGTGTGATGATGTCTTGGATCGTGAGGTTTTTTTGTATCATGGTCAGCATGTCATGCTTATTTGTAATTTGTGGGTCGAATTTGGTTTGGTAAATGGTGTTGTTGGGTTTGTAGAAGATATATTTTATTCACTTGGTACACAATGGCTTCAACTTCCACAGTTTTCTATAGTTTTTTTTTAGAATTATATTGTTGTTCCATTTGAAAACAAGTGTCCTAATGTTGTGCCCATAACACCTGTTGTTAGAGGGAACCTTAGACAGATGCCTATAAAAATGGCATGGAGCTTGACTATACACAAGTCAGAAGGGTTGACTTTGCAACGATCCACCATAGATATTGGAGAGAGAGAGAGAAAGAGGCAGGGTTTGACATTTATAGCTATATCAAGAGTGATATCAATTGATGCTTTACATATTTCATAACATTTTTCTTATAAACGTTATGGAAACGTGCAAAACAATGCTTCTATTCCACTATGGATAAAAAAGAAGAAGGAGTGATTGAAGTCTGTATCATTTTGAGGATTTTGATCCAGAACTGAGTTCACTGGTGTGGCAAAGTGGTTGGAAATTCTATTGATGGCTTTTTTTTTCATACCATGATTTAGTTATTAGTTTATGTTTTTTCTTGTTAAAGTTGTCATGTTGAATACTTGGAAAAAATATCATGTGCGCCTTGGGGTTCATATACCTTGGGTTTGTAATATTTGTCCCTTTGGTTTAATATAGTTCCCTTCGATTTGCAATGCCTTGCGTTTTTATTACTAACCCCTTTGGTTTATTATTTCTTTGCATTTGTAATATTTATCATACGGTTAATATAACTTGTTTTATATTATCAATTTGTTTTTTTTATTAATGTTATGGTTCATATTCGAAGGTTATAATATTGTTCGAATGTTTAGTGTATGTGCATGCCTTTTAGTAAAATGTTTTTAGTTCTATATAATTGGTGTTGTTTTTTGCAATTTTTTTTATGCAACTTTAATTTCTTTGTCTTGCTTACTCATCATTTGAATAGATTTGTTGATTGATAAAGTTAGTAAATTGAGTGTTTGGAAGATATTGCATGGGTCTTTAATTTGTTGGTGGTTTTGTGGGTGTTTGATTGATTACATTTAACATGTTTCTAGTATCTTTTCTCCTTTCTTTTAATGCTATTACATTTTTTACCGTTAATTTTTTATGGTTTTAAAAGAAAAGATATAAGGGTTTATATACCTTGGTTTTATAATTATAATGTCATTTTTCTTTCTTCTCTCCTTATTTTGAATTGTATTAGATTTATGTTCAATAAATTATTTTTTAGCTATAAAAGTAAATATAAAAATGATAAAACTCAAACTATTTTGTGTTTCTATATATTTGTTTCTTTCTTTTTTATATACTAATTTTTATTCTTTCTTTCTATCATTGAAATGTATATATAGACAACCATGATGACATTTATTACATTAAAATGATTAAATATATTGCTGCAACCATAAGTTTTGTTTCATATATTCACAAAAGGCTAGATAAGAAACATGTCTTCCATCCTTGTTTTAATGATGAGCATATCCACGTGATGGATGTAATGAAACCATATGTGGAAAGCTTGTATCATTTGCACCAAAGAGAAGCTTGGAGGAAAACGAGAAGGGATTGGTTGCAGAGCATTAAATATCATGAGCATTATCCTATTGATTTGAATTGGTGATGCTTTTTTCAACATTCACGGTCTCTTTTGGAAGAAGTTCGCATGAAATAGTTTTGTTATGGTTGAGTATTTGGATTTCATTTTTGTTGTACAATTTGCAGATATAAGAAATGTGAAATAAATCTCTATCTATATAGAGATTTCAATAAAATGGCAATAAAAAATTTATTTTTTGGCTTTAAATGTGAGGAAATTTGATTTCCTTGTCATTGTTGTTGCCATGCGTTATATGGTTTGTCAATTTTATTTGATTTTTTATATTTACATAGTTGATTTTTTCATAGTGTTTAATATTATTCCATTCTATTGAATATTGTTTTCGTGCGTTTGTGAAACATTCTACTTTCTTGTTAGTATTGCTGAATGCATTTTGGTTTATAATAGGCAAGGGCTTTCTTTATTTTTGCTTTGGTCCGTATACGTGGCTTTATAATATCTCTCCCTTAGGTTAAATATTTTTTTGTTTTGTTTATAATTCATTGGCGCTATTGTGGTAACTAACTTGCTTTAATTTTAGTAGTAATAAATAATAATATTTATTATTAATAGTAGTAATATCTTTACTGTATATTTACTACCCCAATGGATTGATATTGTAAAGCCAAGGGATTTTTGTCAATCCCTTGGGTTTTTATTTCCCTTTCAATTATAATCCCTTGGGTTTATAATTCCTTGCAATTTTTGGTATTAAAATACCAAAGGATAATAAACCCAACTTTTTTTGTTCTAAAAAGGATTGCCTCTTTGTACAACTTGACATTCTCATCCATGGTCAACCATGGTTCAATGTCATATAATGACAAAGATTGTCTCAATAGCAAAATCACCCATGGTCAAACGTTGTCTGATGTCGTATTTTGACAAAGCTGGACCCAAAGGTAGTCAACCATAGCCGAGATTTGAATTGTATAAAGGATTCTATAGTCCTAAATCTACCATGCTAAACTTCTGTCAATCATGTTTATTTAATAGTTTTAATATTTGTGTCTTGGGTTTATAAGATTTGTCGATTGGGTTTAGTATTATTCACTTGGGTTTATAATCCTTTGGGTTTTTGGTTTTGATCCTTTGGGTTTATTATTTGTTTGGTTTTATATTATTTATCCAAGGGTTTATATAGCTTGGTTTTATAATATTATTTCCTTAAGTGCACAAAATGTATGGATTGCAAAATTAATCACTTGGGTTAATAATATTTATTAATAGTAATATTGGTGAGCGAAGACATTGATATTGTAAACCTACAGGGTTATTATTAACCTATTCAGTTTATTAACCCCATCATATTATCAAGCCAACATTTCTTAGTCTTTGAAGGGTTGTACGAATATTTCAGGGTTTACATGTTTGTTTAAGGGATGATAATATTTATCTTGGGGTTTATACACATTGGGTTATAATGTTTGTCTGTTGGGTTTATTTTTATTTGCTTGGGTTTATAATGCTATAGTAGTAATATCTTTACTGCATATTTACTAACCCAATGGATTGGTATTGTAAATCCAAGGGGTTATTATCAACCCCTTGGGATTATAATTCCAAGGTGTTTCCATTATAATCCCTCGGATTTATAATTCCTTGGCTTTTTAGTATTAGAATGCCAAAAGATTATAAACTGAACTATTTTAATTGTGAGAGGGATTGTCTCTTTATACAACTTGACATTCTTGACCATGGTCAACCATGGTTCAATGTCACACAATGACCAAGATTATCTCAGTAGAAAAATTAACCATGGTCAACCATTCTCTAATGTTGCATTCTGATAAAGCTTGTCCCAAAGGTAGTCAACCTTAGTCAAACATGGCCCACCTTTACATTGTAAAAAGGCTTATGTTTCCCAAAATGTGTCATCCTAAACTCTGGTCAAACATGTTTATTTAATGGTTTTAATATTTAGGTCTTTGGTTTATAACAAAAATCCATTGGCCTTAGTATTATTCGCTTGGGTTTATAATCCCTTGGGTTTTTGGTTTTGATCCATTTCATTTCTAGTTTCTTTGGGTTTATAATATTTGTTCAAGGGTTTATATATCTTGGTTTTATAATGTTAATTCCTTGGGTTCACAAAACATGTGAGTTGTATAATTAACCAATTTAGTTTATAATATTTATTAATAATAATAGTGGTTAACAAATGGATTGATATTGTAAACCTACAGTCCTTTTATTAACCCGTTGGGTTTATTAACCCGTAAGGTATTATAAAGCCAACATTTGTTATTCTGTGAAGGATTGTGCGAATATTTATGGGTTTACATGTTCATTTAAGGGTTTATTACTTTTATCTTGGGGTTTATATACCTTGAGTTTATAATATTTGTCCCTTAGGTTTATGATTATTTGCATGCATTAATAATTCTATAATAGTATATATTTACTAACCCAACAGATTTATATTGTAAAGCAAAGGGGTTTTTATCAACATCTTCGGTTTATATTTCCCTTTTGATTATAATCCCTTGGTTTTATAATTCCTTGGGTTTTTAGAATTAGAATTCCAAAGGATTATAAACCCTACTTTTGTTATTGTGTGAAGGATTGTATCTTTGTACAGCTTGACATTCTCAACCATGGTCAACCATTTTGTGATGTCGCATTGTGACAAAGCTTGTCCCAAAGGTGGTCAACAATAGGCAACCTTTGCATTCTTAAAAGGCTTATGTTGTCCAAAATCTACAATGGTGAACTCTGGTCAAACATGTTAATTTAAGGGTTTTAATATGTATGTCTTGGGTTTTCCACATTTATCCATTGGGTTTAGTATAATTTATTTTCGTTTTGATCCCTTGGGTTTATTACTTATTTTGGTTTATAATATTTATCCTATGGTTTATATAGCTTGGTTTTATAATATTAATTCCTTAGGTTCACAAAATGTATGGGTTGTAGATTTAATCAACTGGGTTAATAATATTTATTAATAATAACAACGGTTTCATAAGGGATTGATATTGTAAAACTACATGGTATTATAAAGCCAACATTTGTTAACCTATGAAGGATTGTGCAAATATTTAAGGCTTTGCATGTTCATTTAAGGGTTTATAATATTTATCTTAGGATTTATGTACCTTGGGTTTATAATCTTTCTCCCTTAGGTTTATTATTATTCACTTGGGTTTATAATGCTATTAACCCCTTGTCCCTGGGTTTTTAACACTAGACATTCACAAACCCCTTTGGTTTGTGTTTCACTTCGTATTATAATCCATTGGGTTTCTAGTATAAAAATCCCAAAGAACAATGTTATAAACTCAAGGGAATAATATTAAACCCTATATTAAATTTATTGCGATTTTGATATTGCAATAATGTCCCTTGTCATTATTGTTGTCTTGTGTAAAATTACTATACGTATATACATTAATATACATTTGTGTGCATAATATTAATGTATATGTTCTTAAGTACATTAATGCACATTTCAATATATTGTTATACATTGCATATAAATGTATAACTTCATATACAATATTGTATATTGATATGTATTTATAAATGTGGTTTATCCTTACTTATCAACCACATAATTAATTTGATTTTGCTAGTAATAATAACTATACCAAATTTAACCCTTCCAATTATATAGCTTTCAACATAATTATTTTAAGAAAATTGATTGAATTTTTTTAAATGAATTGTTAAAATTGTAAGTTTTAGTAGTCAGAATTACAATGTTACAATTAATTTAATTACCATTTTTTTAATTATGAATATTAAATTGTTTAAATGAATTTTTTTAAGTTACAAACATGCCAAAATTATATTCATTGTATCGAAACAGCGATAGCTGATCAGCTGGGACTTTTGCAACATGAATAAATAAACTGCTATAGGATCATGTGTTCCAAACCGGACCACCCTATGCAAATTTTTATTGATTATATTGACAATTTAGTAGGAATGGGTTACTGTCAGGTTGGCCCAACGCTCTCTGACAGCAACGCGCTCCCACAGCAATAAATGAACAGAAAAAGCCTGCGTGTATTTATATTGAATTCATGTACCTAGCAGCTCAAACGAGTTCACCTCTGAAGCGTCTGCGTTTCTCTGGCTGGTCCTTGGTTCTGCTCATTTTCTTGAAGTCCAATTCGTGTTCCTTGTATCTGATCTTGCAGGCATTCTATTTTCATTACTTTCATATTGTGATTTTTTATCTGAAGATTCATGGCAACTACTTTGACCAGTTCGATCAGGACCGGGGCTACTCTGATTCCTTCCACCCACCAAAACCAGGCAAGAATTTTGTCAATGACATTCTTAAATAATTGAAAAATAATTGAAGAATTAGAACACAATCTATAATATATGTAGTTCTATTTTGATTCAAATTTTGCGTAGTTTTATGAAGTTTAGAACCTTCCGTTCTGCATGGTTTCTTGGAGTTTCTGAACCTTTTATTTGATGTGTAATCGAGGTTTTGGGTCAAAGATGATTGGGTATTGTTTGCTAAAACGCATTCAGCTCAAATTTTTATTTGGGTGAGGTTGTATGGTTTGCATGGTGTATTTGAAACGTGGTGTATGGATTGAAGCATCAGTCAGTGGATCGAACCTATGACCCAATCAGAAATTTCGCTAATGGGAATCCTGCTTTGAGAGGTTGTTTGAGTGAACTTGTCACCCTGGTTGCGCTGATCAATACATCGTTGCAGCTAGCGTGTATTACTGGCAATATCTAGTAGTAGTTAAAAAAATATAAGAACTAGCCTTCAGAATCAAATCTTCAAAATCAGATTACACATCATGATCTAATTACTTTTAAATATTAAAGTCATATTTATTTTTAAAGCATATCTCTATCATGAAAATTAGGCATTTTTGAACATTAAAGTTGTATCTTATTTATTCTAAAATAGTCCAAGTGGAGTCATGAAAAAGCATTTATTTGTAGAATAAATAAATGGATTTTTCATTGTTAATGTATTAAATTCGATATCTTGAAAAGGATAAATTTTATTATTTTTTAAGTTTTGAAATATTTTAATATATATATATATATATATATATATATATATATATATATAATTTTAATTTTTTAAATAATAAAATTATAAATTTTACGAAGTTTTTATTGATTTATTTGGATGATTATTTGAAACTTTAATTTATAGTTTTTTTTCTTGTAAATTACTAATGGATTGGTAAGACTCATCACCTAAGCTGTGCATGAATGAAGTGGGCTGATTCAATGGAAACCTAGTAACAGTATAATTATTAAAATGGATGAATGTGGGTTAGTTAATGGTATTTTAATTTATGATATTTTGTTAGAGATCTTGGTTGTTTTAGAATTGATTGGAGAATGGAGATTTTATATAGATTTATTTTTATGGATATAAAATAAAATTGATTTTAAATTGAATATGATTTTTGTTTATGACCAGTATTTTTATATTATATATATATATATATATATATATATATAAATTTTTAAGAAATTATGTAAACAATACTTTCATTACAACTTATCATACAAAAAAATTGAATCCAAATATTGTATTGAGATGGAGCAAATGCAAATATTTTTCTAAAACACCTAAAATAAACACTCTTTATTTAATATGAAAATTAATATAAAATAATAAAATAAATTTATATGATGATATTTTTCAAATAATTTTTACATTAATAAAATCTCTTATTCTATACTTCCTTATTTATTTAATTTTTTTTAATGAATTATTTAACTATAATAAATCACTAAAATCTATCCTCGAAGCTTTTTTAAAAGTCTAAGCTTATTTTTACTATTTATTTTTTAATTATGATAAATCTAAAAACACTTCATGTACATGGAAAAAAGTTCATTTAATTTTTGCCGTATGTAAATTAGTTTTTGTGTATTTAAAGTTAATGGTGGACTGTTCTCCCTATTAATTGGATATTGAAATTTACTATTAACAAAATTTAAGAAAATAATATATATTTTCAAGGATTTCATTAGAAATTATGTCATCTTTGAGAGGGCATTTGTTTCTATATTCATTGTTGTTCTTGATTTTTTTGGTTATGAATTTGTAATTATTTACTCCGTGAATAGTACTTTCTAACAGATTCTTCATGAGTTCTTGTCAGGTTGGCAGTAGATTCGTGGGACTGAAGGCGGTGTCTTTTACTCCACAAAAACGGGCTTTCCCTTCACTGCAGTGACCATCAAGCTCTTCCTCTGCTTGCCGTGTGTTTTGTGTGGTATGATTAATTATTTCCTTTCTGTGTAGTACTCTTATAATTATCCTGTTCAACTATTTATTTGTTTGGTGGTTCCTTTGCATTTCTTCCATAATGATTGATCCATTTCTAAATAGAATTTACATTTACTGAATTTTTATTTTAATCGTAGATTTCTAAAATATTTTTAAATCACATAGATAAATTAATATTTTGATTGGATTTTTGCCAATCAAATTTCAAAATATCTCTAAAATTTACAATTAAATTCATTTCAATTCTCAATTTAAAATGATCGGCTCCACTTTTTGAACAGGCCAAACCGGAGACTCTGAGAAAAGTATGTGAAGTTGTGAAAAAGATGTTGGCATTGTCCGACGATGTCTCGGTGACACCCGAATCTAACTTTTCTGAAATGGGGGCCCATCCCCTTGATATGGTATCTTTTTTCTTTTGTGCACAACAAGTATTTGGTGTTTTAGCTCATTATTTTCCGTTTCTGCACTCACAGTCACATCTTTTACTTTACTTCCCGCTGGAGATACTAATGGTTCTGGAGGAAGAATTTGAAATCATCGTACAGGAGGAGAAGGGACGTTCAGACAATATCATAACTGTGCGGGCGGTAGCGGATAAGATAGAGAAATATTTGGAAGAAAGTAAAAGTAGCTTGAGGGCATAGCCACCCAAATACCGTCACTCTTTAGTAGGGGATTTACACTATTTTTTATCTATTTATTAGGGAGTTGGGCTATTCGAACTTCGAACCTATAAATTGTTATCTTTGTTCTTTATGACTTTAGAACTCCTCACATATAAATAAATATTATTTTAATATGGAAAAAGATATGCTGCTGGAAACAAATCTGTATGGTTATACAAATAGAAGTGGTTCATGTGCGCTATTTTTCCATACTTTTAAATATATATTTTTTTTCTTTTCAAAATTATGAATTTAATTATTAATATTATGATGGGGGAGTTTTAACACAGTCAATTAATTTTAATTTTTAATTATTAATTATTTTTAAGGTTTAACTCTATATTTATTTATTATATAATTTATTTCAATGAGGTATAGGACAATATAAATTTACTATACATATAAGAGAATTTTATATTTAAGAATTATGATATACATACAAATAAAATCAATAAAATGTAATATATATGTGTTAAAAACTATATAAATGTAGAGTTTATTGGTTTTTTAAAGCATTATATTGATGAAGTGGTTTAAAATGAGATAAAAATAGGGAGCTAAAAAAATGGATATGTTATTGTTTATGTATCTCCCATCACTATAAAAGTGAACCAACTAACTCATTCAATATTTAGAGGAAAAAAAATACCCAATTCCTTCTTATATTTACTTAATCATTGTGAAGATAAAAAAACCTATTAGTGTTGTCGAAAACATCATAGTGCCCCCTACTCAACTACTCATAGTTGAAAGATGCCTAGGATATGTAATGTTTGTTGATCTTAAGTGTTGTTCATGAGCACAAGGCCCATTATTATCCTCTTATGACTTTTGTTAGATATCTAGATACATTCTTGGAGCAAAATTAATCTAGTCATGGTGCCCATAACAACCTTAGAGGTGATTGATAACCAACAAAGGTTAGATGTGAAGTTTTGATGATCTAGATTGGGTCATTATATTGTTTTTCATTTATCCCGATGCTTTCAAGGTGGAAAAATAAAAAAGGTCAACTTACAACAGCATATTTAGAACCTAACCCAATTTGGAGAGTGAGGCTTAGAAACCTTTTAAGGCCAATTTGAATCCTTAAATGATGCTTTCCCAGGTTAAAATTTCTTGCTTAAGTGTGGCACCCTTTGATGTTATTCAACACTTAGAGAGCTTTCCAATGGTCAAAGAAAGATATCAATCAAAGTTCAAATGCAAAAGTTATGCTTCCCAGAAGTTGGCATGTCATGTTTGACAACCATAATTCGAGAGGATGCCACATCAACCCCTGTTACTCATGGAAAGGGTGCTAGCTAGATGAGGATGATAATGAAGACTCTAAAGGGGTTGAATTTAAACTCATGTTGAAGTTGAATGAGTCAATTTTAACCCCTAGTCGATTATCAATGTATGTTATAACTATGCTACTAGGAGGAAAATGGTTTCCATTCTATTTTCTTGCATTTTGTTCCATAGTAGATCAATGCAGCTAAGTGTGGATAAAGAGAGATAATAAAAAAGGAAGATTGTGTTATGTAGTAGCCCATGGGTGATAGGTCTTAGGAAACTCCATAGAGACGTCCTTCTCCAGTGTATTTGCATCAAGCTTGAGAAGGTTCAATAGGGCTTAAGGACATACTTTCTCCCTAACCATGTTTATGCCTAGGCACACGTTTCTAGTGAAAAACTTCTACCATGGTTCATGTATTCCACTCTAAGGCCAATTACTCCCTACAATGAATGTTGGTTCAATATTTTTTTAAGCCTCCTAATGTTAAGAATCCTCAATAAGATCATAAGAAACCTAATTTCAGTGTTTGAAGACTATGAAGACCCCACAAAAAATCCATGATTTCATGTGGTGGTATGATTATATGTTCATGGTGCTTGATCCTAAGCATCTTTGTTGAGGCCATAAGGTTATTATTTCCCTCCCTAGATCAATTTCAAGGGCCTAGGGATGCTTTTGATCTAAATTGGTTGTGGTTAAGGCCTCATTGCCCACCTACAATGCATGAAACACCTAATGGAACCCACATCTAACTCTTAGGGTAAAATCTACCTAGTGAGAGATCGTTTTCCAATGTTTACAATTTGTTCATAGAACTTTAGCTCGAGATGGTTAAATTACGGAGTAAGGCCATTATTTACCTACTCATGACAACTATATTCGAATCAAAAGTCTATTAAGAAATGCTATAGAGGACTCACATGTTGGTTTGAGGGCTTATTCAAGGCTCTTAAGGCTGAGAAGATTCAACATTATCCTTGTTAGCCCCACCCAATATCCCTTGTAGTTGAATAGGTTGAAGTATTTAATGTATTAAGAGCCATCCATTTTAAATAATGTCCCATGAGTTAATAGTGTGTGACATCAATACATGTAAATGGTCTCATTAAAGGACGTCTACTAGCCAATGGTTAAGGCCTCATTTATCGAGTTCTAGTAGGTGGTTAGGGTTTTTGCCAATTAATTGCTATATATAGTAGAAAAATATATGTAATAGGTGTTTAAGTGAATATTATTATATTCAAATGTATATTCGTGTCAAAGATTACCCTTGAAGAGGAAAGTAAACATTTCATCTACCTCTAAAAACAAATAAAGGTTTTCTTATTATTTTTATTTTCCAATTTTAATTCCATTTATTTAATTTCCAAAGTTGAATTTACATATGTCTTTCTATGTTAAACTACATCCCACAACCATATAGCATATTCCTTTCATTTTTCTCTGAATATTTGGTTTTCGCTAACTGGAACACCACAAGTGATATTAGAGCCTTTCTTGGCCAACACACAATCCATATTTTAGCAAATTTCTTTTAGGCTATAGATGTGTTATAAGATCTTGAAATAACACAAATATATATCATTAAGTAGGTAAACATGTAGGAGAGGCATGAGCAGGAGGGGCTTTACTTCGCCCGCAGAACTAGGGAGTCTAACTTATGCTTGGGGTTTGGTAAATTTAACAAACAAGAAGGAGGAAACACTAGCGCTTTGGAAAGGTCTCAGGATAGCTTTCCAATCAAATTGGAAAAATTTGAGAGTCACGGGGGTTTCATCCTTGGTTATTATAAAGCTCAGGAATGTTTACCATAAGGCAGGTACTACCCTCAACCCCATTTGGATCATAATCATAGAGCTCCTTAAAAAAGTTGACCACATCGAAGCGTTTCATATCTTACGAGGCCAAAACACTTTGGCGAATAAACAAGCTAATTTCTGAGCATGTTTTCCCCGAGGCCGAATCACAATCAAAGGGCAATATTTTCATCACCCCATCCCATGATTAAGTTAAGTATATTCTTAATGTGGATTGGTGTCACGATGGAGGAATTAATCGAGCATGCATTCGTCATATGGAAGCTCATGTTTCGCACACATGCTCCTTTTATGCAGCAAACACAAGTAACCTCGCCTCATAATTCACAGTAATATCCTCCATTCATGGGCGTTTGGGATCAAAGGTGGATGCAAGGTTCTCTCTCCCTGGTGAATATGGGTATTAATTCTAGAGGTGATCGTCGAGACGTAGGCGAGCATGCCTAGGATTCAGGTTCAAATTAATGTGTATTTTTATGGGTGAATGTTGTGCTTAATATTCTGCATTTTGTAGACTACATTTTATAGAGTTTATAACAACTTCAATAAGGTTATTATTTTTTCTAGTTGAATTTTGCGGCTAAAGAAACAATTCGCCTACTTTTTTTGGAACTTGATGGAAGATTTCTACCTAACACAATTGTATAAACCTATGTGGTAGTTGAACACAAACTCAGCATTTCTGAATCAATATAAATCTATTTGTTTGTGATAAAAAAAAAATTAGGTAAACATTTGGTTGGGAAAGAATGCATATAGAAAATACAAGAGGCATCACCTAGTTGGAAACCCTTATAGCCTCTCTCAACACCCCTTTAAGTAGTACCAAATCAGACCATAGCTATATATGGATTTTTCTTCTACATGCTTTTATGTTTATTAGAAGCTCCCTAGGTGAAACTAAAATGAACAACCTGTTAGTAACATTGTTGCTATAGTACACCAACAACAACAATTTAAAATATCACTCTTGCATACTAGGGAATCAAGCATTATATCTAATAGTGTGGTATATCCTCCTAAATTGATATTGTGAAAGATTTGGTTGAGTTTTATTCTTAGAAACATATAGTCTATTAAAGATATATTTCACTTAAAATTTATTTATCCTGCAAACCCCAATTTCTCCCTAAAACCCCCACCTCTACATCATATATAATGAAATTTCTACACAATTTGAAATCGAGAGTTTGGATTTCATAATTGCAATTTAATCGCTTTTTTATTTTTATTTTCACAATAGTCTCTTCAGTGCTAAAGTGCTTCCATTTCACATTATTTTTAGCAATGGATCAATTTGAGAGTAAAATCTACTATTGTCTTCAATTCATGCTCCTTTCATAACATGTTTCCATACATGTTGAATAGGGTCATCAAACTGTACCCAACAATGTCAACAATATCAATATATCATCTCAAAAATAACAATAGGTTCCTTCTTACACACTTACCCATTGGCTGTGCCAAGTGATATGGATCCCATTGAATGTTCCTTCCACAATATTTATAGACATGAAATTGCCAATTTCTTTTAATGTCATCCACCTAATGGCAATAAAATTTAAAGGTTCAGTTACTTACAATTCTACTCCTTACTAGTCACAACTAGTGACATGTCATATCAGGTAACGTTCTATGATATTCTATTGATATCATAATCTCAAATATGCATTTGTCATGCATAATTGAAGTGTAGGACAACTTCTTATCTCTATTACTTTCATGGTTGTTATATTATTCGTCAATTCCATCCCAAAGTGGACTTAGTAGATTCCATGTTAGTTATTCTACCATTTGTTTCATACATGTTCATAAGCATAAACACTAAACCACAAAATTATGAGGAAACATAAAACACAAAATTCATAATACCAACATCGGTAACTAACAGGTATCTTGACATACTCAAGTTTGATGGTCGAAACAACAAAATGTAGCTTCACACATCTACAACATTCATTTTTTCACTTCATTCACCATTTTCCTTTAACTCACTCTTTTGAGATTTTCCATTTATTTTGTATTGCAGGTTATTGATAAAGGTTATGTGCATCTTACTCCTTTGTATAACCATGGGGTCTTTTCCCCTTGTATTTCCATGCACATGGGCTACTTTAAAACACACTATATTAGCATATCCATTTAAGACATCTTATCTCTCTCTCTCTCTCTCTCTCTCTCTCTCTCACACACACATACACACACACACAAACACACACACACACACACACACATGTGTGTGTGTGTGTGTGTTTGTGTGTGTGTTTATTTTAACATTATAGAGACTACACAATTTTCATGTTAAAATATTTCCTTTCGTAGTTATGGTTGCACCATTCAACCATAAACTTCTACATTATCCTCGGGTTGTATCATGTGTATTTTGTTTTTGCAGTTCCATGGGTTTGTTCCAAAAAATGCATTCAATGTCCACCTATTTATCCTACTACATAATTCAACCAATCTTTAGTTAGCTAACAATTCATTCAACCAATCAACTCTTTTATATATTGATCATGCATATAAAATAAACCAATTTGATCAATTATCCATACTCATTTGTAATTCATATAGACCTTATATATATTTCATTTTCCATGACTAAGCCATAAAGGATTTGTTACCCATTTAAGGGTCTATTTCAATTTCCTTTTAAGAATTTACAGGTCTTCACTTTTGATTTTTTCCTTAATTAGCTTCACACTTGCCCATAGATGTGACACTTTCAACATACTTTCAACTATTCTTCGATGCTTTCATGTTTTCCTAGTTCTTTCGATAACCAAAAACCCATTATTATTGTTATTTCCAATTTGACAATCTCTAATTTATTGGGATATTCCATCCCATCTTATAGACATATCAACTATTTAATAGGTTTCTCACCTATGTGATCATCCACTTATTCTTAAGTTATCCTCTTCTCAACTGACTCTCTTGGTCACCCATTTCTTTTCCTGGTATTTCATATATACATTTACAAGAATACTATCAATAATCCATTTCCATGTAGCTTTAAATCTGAGAATTTTTCGAGTTTCCCATTATGGCATTATGGATTAATTTTTCAGATAGAAATCTCATTTGATACTAATTTCTTTTATAAGTAGGGTCGTGATTCCTTTATTGATCTATCGAAGTTGTTAAGTTTCTTTATGTTCAAACTAGAGCACACTACTAATTCCACGATTCAACCCTTCTCATATGGTTGCATGTATTTAACATTTATCGATTGAATCTCTAGAGTATGTGTGCATAACTTAGTTTATAGATCATTTATACATAGTAATTATTTTCATTCTCTATTTATTACTCTAAATTCTTGCTTTTGCATTCTCATATTATAATTTAGGTATACTCATGGATATATTTATTGCAAAGCATCTTAACCATTGTTAGTACATTTTTTTTTGAAACATACTTAATGTAAAACAAAAAATTTCCTCTAAACAATACCATAAATGGAAGGATGGTTATAAGGTTTTGGTTCCATTAAATTGTTCAATGTCCATATTTTTATCGGTTTACTGGCCACTAAGACTTACCCAAACCTTTTTATTTAATTTTATCTCACTTGTATGAGATTTATGCAAAGGTTTCTCTCCCCTTTTTCCTATTCCTCCATAGAATAGTAGCAATTTTGAGAGTTTATATATGATTTTGCATTTTCTATTTGATACAATCATGAATATATAACAATTTATTTGACTTTATTTTGTAATTTCCCTGTTGTTTTGTTCTTATTTCGATCCCTAAGAACATATGTATTTATTATGACTTGCTAATTTGATTCATAGGTCACCGCTTCTTTTGTTATCAGAGAAACTACATACCTTAATAAGTATTATTGAATATCAATTAATTCCTGCATTCGGAACAATTAGTTCCATAACCTTTATTAAATCCTCACTCTTTATATATTGGGGTTTCTCTTCACTACCTCATATTTCAAGTCTCGTCTCCATGTAATGAGTGAAACACTCATCTTTATGCTTAACCTAATTTACTTAATAAGTACCTTTTCTACACAGATTTTGCACCTTATATAATATTCTATTACACGCTTAGGTCAATGTGCGGTAATTTTCTAGTTTACATATTTATACAACATTTTAAAAAAGCTCATAAATTTTTTAATAACAATTCCATGCTATAAAAATATATAAATCTATGCTTTCTTTAGACATTCATTGATTTATACCATTTCTTGTGTAATATTTACTACATGTGATTAATGATTTACATTCCATCTCTCTCTTAGTTACAACTAGCCAGTTAATGGAATCCCCTCAAGTCTTGAATTTAACATCTAAGGGTCATCTCCCTTAGGCAAAGCATACCAATCTGGCATGAAGAACTTAAAATAATGGAAATAAATGGACAAATCCCATGGATAAGATTAGTCGAAAATAATTTGCCATCATATCTTTATCAAATAACAATATACTTCAAAGCAGTATGTCTTCTCCCCCGATCAGGGTGGGGATAAGGACGCAATGCGGTGAAATGATGACAGTCAGGGAGGGGAAGGTCAAGCCACCCCCCAAACTAATCATCCTCTGGTATGCAAAACCGGCATGCATATGGGTTGATAACTCAAGGTATGGAGGAGATAAAATAATGATGACGGCAGGGGTAAAGGATGGCGGCGTTTGGGCGGTGAAACATAGGATAGGTGTAGATAAATCCTGAAGAGTAGACGAAGGCAAAGATCAGAGGTGTAGAGAAGAGATGAAATCAGAGAGCAACTGTCAAAGAATCCCTGTATCTATCGCAGAGGCAGGCAGGAAGCAATGGTGGAGAGAAGAAGGAAGGTAAGTTACAATACAAAAATGGAAGGAAGCTGGAAAAGCAAGGATAGAAAGAATCAGGGTGGTCAGAATGGTAGTGAGCAAGATAAGCAGGGAGCTGAGATGCGTGGAAGCCCCATGGAGACCGAAATTCATATGCATGCAAAAGGAAGAGCGGTGAGGGCTAACGAGTCTGAGGAGGAGCAGTTGGAGGAGGGGGAAATATGTGAAGAAGGTGAAATGGAGGTAGGCAGGAAACAGCCAGTGGGAAAGGCGACATTTGAGGTTGGTCAGGGGAGCCAGAGCATCAGCAGGGGAAGACCCTCCCAAAGAGGCAAAGGTGGAAGACGCAGGGGTAGGCGAAGAGTTTGGCATGCGGATGTAGATGAAGCAGAGATGCCACCTTCAAACCAGCAGAAAAAAGGAAGAAAAACGTCAGAGCAAATGGATTAGGAAGCAGAAAAGGCATATAATGACGGGACACATGCATACATTAGAAGAATTATCCAGGAGCTCGAAAATAACATTTTGCAGGAAGCCTCATACCCTGAAATGGAAGATTGGAACAGACTCTTACTGGACCCAGGACATACAAGGGATCGCCTATCCCTCTATAAACAAGCTCTGCACATTTATTGGGTAATGAAACGGTTATTAGCTAAAGCCATGGAAAAGGTGGCTGAAGAGATGACTGAAATATCTCAAGGAATTCCAAACCTGAGAAAGGAGATGGAAAATATTCAACTTACTCTTCTGAGGCAAGACAGCAGATTAAAAGAAATTGAAATTCTGCTGAAGAAGATCGCGAATGAGCAGCGCGAGGAGGAGATCAAGCTGGAGTCCATGGTAGATTAAATTTTTTGTTCTGTTTCAAAATGAATATTATGGTAGACACTAGGAGAATCAAATTTTTTGAAAAACTGTTGAACTGTTATAGCGGATAGGATTATAGAGTGGTCGTTGGTAGAGTAAGAAATATGACATAGACATACATTGTGGTTGACACTTTCAGATTTTGGGGACCAAAAGACCCGGTTTCCCTTCGGGGTGGGTTGAGCGCACCCTCTGCTTGTACATATTAATCTTAGTTGCATATAATAGAAAAGGACCCACAATAGCTTATAAAAAAAAAGCAGTATGTCTTCTATATCAAATTTTAATTTAAAAACTTTCTAGCTTATACAACTAGATACTTATTTTTATGCAGATGACTTTATATTATACTTCTTTCCTTGTTTTTCTTTTCAAATTATGAATGAAGGAATTCCCTTTAATCCTTCCTTGGGTACTTCTCAT
Source organism: Pinus tabuliformis (assembly GCA_031772625.1). Lineage (NCBI taxonomy): Eukaryota > Viridiplantae > Streptophyta > Pinopsida > Pinales > Pinaceae > Pinus > Pinus tabuliformis. Next base: position 664,872,046 of record CM062805.1, read on the forward strand.
TGCCATCTATAATAATTGGTTTTATAATTTTTATCCTCCCTGTTGAAGGTTAGGTCTTCTTTAATACCATATGCATTCAATATTATATTAACTACCATGTGTACTACTTTATATCAATTCAATGTTCCATTTACTACCACATGTACTACTTCCTTGCATTTTCTGCAATGGCCCTTATTAAATTGCTCTTTGTACTATTATTACCTTCCTAATTGGGAATGGAGCCACCTCTTCTATTTTTATTTTTATTTTTTTTACTTGCCTCAGCGACCAACTCCAAATGGTTTAAGGAGGCTATCTCTTTTTCTTATAACAAATTTGTGTATCGGTGTAACCCTTTTGTTTCATTATTACATTATCTCCATGTGTCTGAATCCTGTGTAATGTATATATTTTTGGACAAGATTAATAAAATCATTCCTTAAATTCCCTATTTTCCTGGTATAGTGGCTATATTAAACACAAGAGGCTTTTCTTTTATTTTTTCGTTTTTTTTTTTTTGTGCTTAGCTATCGCCAAAACGTCCTTGTACACTTGTCTTAACTAATTCAACATATTTAATCCCATGCAAACATCTCTAGATATGGTTTATTTAATGGAGTAAAATATTTTTGGTCCCTTATTCCTCTTTAAAACCATCTTCTGTAAAATTATTTTATAACATGTTAGAATTTTATCTCTTAGTCTTTTTCTTCTTCCAGCAATTATGTTGTAGGAGGTGACAATTTATTTATTATCTACACTTATATCTACTCTCCTTTATGAGGAGATATAGTAGATATTTTATCATTCATGTCTACTTTCCTTTACACAATAAATTTGTTAATGTTAGACTTTGGGTTGGGCCATAAGCCTCAAAGTTCTTTACATCATTAGGACAAAACTATTTCAACTTTTCATAACATAACACTTTTTGCAAAATAATTTTAGTTATGGTTTGACCCTTAGGCCTCACATTTAAACCTACAAATCTGATACCATATGTAACATACCTCCATTTGGCCTACCAATTATTTTTATTTTTTAACATTACTATAATTGTACATACATCAACCCACTAACTTAAAATACATCTTTATTATCCTTGTTTTGTCTACATGTTATATGCTTATGATATAATTCATTATAAACTTTTGTATATGTTTATTTAATTAAATAAAGAGTATTTTTCCCTTTAAATGATCATAGCCCACCTCTTTTCAAGAAATTACATATTCAAAATATATTATAGTTTTGTCTACATGTTATATGCTTATGATATAATTCATTATAAACTTTTGTATGTGTTTATTTAATTAACTAAAGAGTATTTTTCCCTTTAAATGATCATAGCCCACCTCTTTTCAAGAAATTACATATTCAAAATATAATATAACTATATTTCTTGTAAACTTGAGCCCTTCGTAAAACAATAACGAACATGTTCATATTTTCGTATGTTCCGGTACATTGAAAATCTAGTTTATACACCCCATGCCTTCTGATTAACTCGGCTATGTGGGATATCATTTTACTGAAGGCTTAGTGTTATATCATACTCGTAACTATGATCCAATGCCACGTTACCCCCTCCATATGGCCTGGGAGTATGTACATTGTTGACGGCTTAGATTAATTGTTCTTCGTCTAATGATAAAAAAATGGTTAAGATTATTCAAAACCCACACCCCAATTTACAACCTCGTTCCATTCCGGTTTTTTGGTGTTTGTAGCCATGGAACATGATTTGAAACCTCGCAAGGTGTCGTAGTCTTTGATGACCATATTTTTATGTGTATACCTAGCAACTATGATGATAAACGTGGTCATGCACAAGACTATTTCACCTTTTGTTACTAGAGGAAGATAAATTCCATTCGTGTATATAATGCAGTTAACTGAAGCCATTTCTATTATTGTTTTTCTGTGTGCCATAGCTATGTAGCTTACCTGGTTCCATTCCTACTTCCAAGAACATTTTATAATTTAATATTTAATAAGAGTGTTCTGGTTTTAAGGAATTTTGATTATGGAGCTACAAGTCGGAAGTAATTTTCTCTATACAATGGTTGGCTTGTAATTGATTAGAACCATTTTCCATTTATACAATTTGACTGAATTTTCTCTTTATGTAATAGAGAATGGTAGAATGCTCGCATTCACGTTTTCAATTATTCTTTCATCTTGCTCCCAGGTGCTTACATAAGTTTTGGAGCCAACATCTTATGAATGTGAAACCTGTATAGTCTGCGGTTGTGCTCACATAGGTCATTGTTCAAGGTAATTGTGTTATCACTATGAAATTTCTTTGCGATAGTTACCAATTCATATTCATTTAACACATCTTAACTCTGAAATATTATGGTGAGAGAGAAAAGCGACAGCGTTGGAATATATGCAAGGTAATGAGATTTTATTTTTTCCTTGAACGTTATTTCGAATTTCTATCATAGATTATTACTATAGCGAGTTGAGTCCCTTCAATTTGGAATTGGGACAATGTATTGAAATGGGTAGTGTCCCTTTTTATTTCTCATTCATATGAAGTAATGACCTTAGGGTTTCATTATAGAGATAGAAGGTTTTGGAACTCAAGAACCCTAAATATTTTGAATTACAATGTATTGAAATGGGTAGTGTCCCTTTTTATTTCTCATTCATATGAAGTAATGACCTTAGGGTTTCATTATAGAGATAGAAGGTTTTGGAACTCAAGAACCCTAAATATTTTGAATTATCCTTTTTTTTTGTTACTGTTGATATATCTTTGCGACCTTAGTGTCAAGACTATTTTCATTGATAAGGTTTTATAATAATTCTTCTCCATTATTTATATCTTATTGTTCTTATTTTCGTGTATTAATTTCCTAGTTAATCAAAGGTTCTAATCCCAATACGTGATCTTTTTGTTTCAAGTATGGATTTCACATTATGAGAAGGGCTATTGGTTCCACTTGGTGTAAAAAATTCATTTTATTTTTCAACACTTTGATTCCTCTGCCATTTACTTATAGGTCATCCTTCTCTAAAATTTCCATACTCTATATTACTCCATCAAGACACATGGTGTGTAGATTGAACTAGGGTTTCTGAAACCCAATACAAGGTTTTCTTAAGTTTTTCTTAAGTGTTTATTTTTTACCCTACCTAGGTTTTATAAGAGTGTTATGACATGAAATTTTACTTTTAAAGAATATTTTGGCTTAGAACCTTGACTATAACATAGGCTTATTAATTTACTAGATAAATATCCAAGTATTGTGTTGTCAAATTTATAGACTTTCTATTTCTTGATATATGCAAATTGTTTGTGCAATTTATATCTGAGACCACTGTATGCACTTTCTTAAATATATAACAAGATCTTGACTCTTTCCTTTTGGATTTCACTGATATGAATCTCTATCTTCTCATAGTTTTGTGTTCTCTACTCTCTGTGTGCATTCCTAACTCATCTAAGATGTAAGTAACTCGGTTATAGGAATAATTTCACACTAGTAAAAGATTGTTCTCTCGTGAAGTTGCATTCTATATTATAATGAGTTTTAGTTTAGAACCAACATGTAATGATTTGTTTCTTTGTTACGTAATGTATTAAAATATTTATCATGTACCATAATTGCATATTGGTCTTGCACGACTTATGCTACTATACTAGACAAAATAAATTATTATCCTTCTTCTATACTTCTTATAGAAAGGTATATTTTATAACTTTTCTATGCTTTTCCTTGCTTGTCTGGAATCAATAACTAGTTTCTCTTTCCCTCTTTCTATGTCGTTATGATATTATACTATTGTTCTACCTATAACCATGCTTGGGTTACATTTCTTACTTTATGGATTATTTTTCCAATCATGATGAATAAACATTAAAGGATTTTTCCTAGGCTTTGTGAGTTTATTTATTTTATTAGATTAACTTATGTATTCTCTTAATATATATATATATATATATATATATATATATATATATATATATATATATATTTTTCACTAAGCTTCAATATTTTCTCCCTTATAGTAACCTCCAGTATATCTTCTTAGTTGCGAAGAATATTAATTTATTAGGGAATGCATTGTGTATAGTCAATAACAAAGTTAAACAAAAAATGTAATTTAGATTCAACCATACATACATATAATAATTCCATGTACTCTATTTACTTTGAAGCTGAACTTAAAAACAAAAGCCTTTATTTTCCTAAGAGTAGGCTTTACATGAATATTCCATGCCTTCTTTACCTGAGATGATAGTTCCATTCTTTTGTCTAAATATTTTATTCATTCCCATTACAGTAAGTCTATTACAGTTTAAATTAGTAGAACAATTATACAATAATACATTTTCTCTCTTTTCTATTTGTATCATAATTTAACACTAACATTTATTCCAAAGAAATAACTAGACACTAGAGGGTCTCATCTATCCAACTCCTTTATAAGTTAATTATAAAATTTCAAATAATAACTAAAAGAAACATATTCTCTTACATATAATTTATATGCATATGTTGATCCATTGAAAATCCCATGTCTAACAATCACTTTCCATGGATCAACATGGGATTTTTGAATCATGTGTTGTGCTTTATTCCTCCTTTCACCCAACTTAGCATTTCTATCCAGCTAAGTTATTAACATAATATTTCTCTCTCATTATGGTCATATATTTGACAAATTTCTCCTAGGGATTTTTAGGATAATTTTAGGCAAGGCCCACCATGTGGACTAACCACTTAATAACTTTCCATGAGTTTACAAGAAGTCTCTAATATAATAGTGCTCTTTCTAGAATATTCTCAAGAAATGTTATTTATTAATTTAATAAAATAGAACACAATTGCCTCATCACATAGTTTCCATCCTTACTTCCATAGACTTTAAGTCCAAAAATAATCTAATAGTTTAAAAATATTCATGTCTTAAAAAAAATACATATGGGTGTTAAGATTCTCCACCCCAAACATTAAGGAAATCCAAAGGAAACCATCTACAGCATCTCGCTTTCAAGGAATTTAGAGAGCATTGTTCCTCACTTGAGAGAAATTTCTTCCTTCCTTCATACCTATCAAAAATTGATTTCTCCGTTGCATTCATGTTGCTCCTTGTCTTCCCTATCTCTTTTTTCTCCATCCAACAGCAAACTTCAGAAAAATATTCTCCCTCCATACCAGGTTGTTCGAATGATATTTTCCTTTGTCCCTTCCATAGTCCTTTAGACAATTACCTCTGTCTACCAAAATCTTAATAGCATATTGAAATGGTGCCACTTGCCTATATGTCCCCCTGATTGTTTGTTATTGGTTAATTTGTTACAGTGAGTGCCCAACGCATCTTATGAACTGGAAGTTTTCCCATTTTTTATTTTCCCTATTTCTTTATATATTGCTGCAAAGAAGGACATGTTTTTTTCTTTGCTTCCAGCCAATAAGATAATACAAATTGTCCTTTTTTGCGCAGCTACCAACTTCAATGAACCATTTCATATTTCCTACTGTAAAGAAACCTTGAACTATCCAAAGCAAGTAACCCCATTAACGCTGGAGTTCATGTCCCTTTGACTCAACCCATTTTATTTTATTTTGCGTGTGTTTTATATTCTTTCCATGACTAGTTGCACGAGTGGGGGGCAAGATCTCCATTTGTTCCTTGCATCAGGCACAACAGGAGGGCCACAGGGGGTGCACAGCCCCACTTGTTAGGGGGTTTCAGAGAGACGGTAGTCCCCTTGCACAGGGTCTGAGGAAGCACCCCGACAAAAAAATTATGCACCCTATATTAGTTGGGTTGACCTACCTAAGGATTTTGTGCATGGGTTTTGCACATGGTTTTTGGCGCGATGGTTTTTTGCCCATGCTATTTTGTAGATTGAGTCAAGGGAACTGTGACTATGCTCTAATATAGGGTTAATGGATTGGGGTTTATGAATGCTTCGGCATGTATATATATGTATTGTAACATTGCAAGGAATGTAATGAAAAATCAATTTGGTAGTCCCGACTTTGGTATCTAAGGAAAAATATCTATATATATTTGTTTTATGTTTTATGTTCTCTCCATTGTTTATTTTTTCTGTTTAGAATTCGTATGCAGGTAATTTTTGTACATGACTAAAACCTACATTTGTTACGAGAGCTACGTTTCATCTTTAAAGGGATGCCTTTGCTGCTAGGGTTTTTTCTCAAGCTTCTGGTAGACCTTTTTTAGTTGGAGATCTACGTGATCGATTCTTGTGGTGAAAGAAGATCGTGAGCAATGGAAAGATAGAGATCAAGAAATTTAATGGTCATAATTTTGAGTTGTGGAAACTCAAGATGGAGGATCTACTACTGGATAAAGATCAGTGCATCACAATAGATCCGGGTACTAAACCAACAAAAGAGTCATATGAATACTAGATGAAGATGGATCGGAAATCAAAGAGCACAATATGGTTGTGTATCTCATATTTAGTATTGTTGTATGTAACAGGGGAAGCTACAGTGAAGGCTTTGTGGGAAAAGGTAGGGACTTTATACCAATCTAAGTATCTGGTGAATAAATTTATCCTACGGAAAAAGTTGTATAACATGAGGATAAAGGATGGAGACTCTGTGACAGAGAATCTAAATGCCTTTAATACTATGGTAAGCCAGTTATTATCTATTGATATTAAATTTTCAAATCAAGATAAGTGCATCAATTTGTTGTGTTCTCTACAGATTCGTGGGATAGTTTGGCTGTGGCAATAGCTAGCAATATAACTACCTTGAAGTTTTATGAAATTGTCTCATCCTTTCTGTTGGAGGAGATGAGACAGAAAAATATGGAGGGCTAGAATGGAGATGCCTTTTCTGTACAACGATAGTCCCAAAAAAAAAGAAAACTCGAGTTGTAGATCTAAATCTAGAGTGAGATCTAAATCTTCAGGAAAACCTGGAAACTTAGGAAGGAAGGCAAATTCGAAAAGGACTATAGATCTAAAGTTCCTGAGAAAGGAAAGGGATATGATGATGCTCCATCCACTCAGGCAAAAACCACCTCAAATGAAGGTGGGGATGTGTACTTGGATTCTTCTTCAAGTACACATGTAGATCATGAGGCATGGTTGATTGACTTAAGTGCATCCTTTCATGTCACGCCCCATAGGGAGTGGTTATGTGAGTATGAGAAATATGATTGTGGTGATGTCTTCTTAGGGGATGATAGGAAAGCTAGAATCGTTCGACACATAAAAGTCAAGATGAAGTTGCAAGGTGGAAGGATTAGAACCCTTTTGAGTGTTCCACATAATCCTGCATTAGCTAAAAATATGATTTTTGTAAGTAAGATGGATGATGCATGTATAAAAAAAGTGTTTAAGAAAGATACCTACAAGATGTTTCAGGGAGCACTGGTATTGGCGCGGGGAGTTTGGATTGGAACTTTGTACAAGCATTTGTGTAGTATTATTATTGATGGGTGCAATAGTTCTGTGGTTATCAAAAGTGGAGTAGAAAATCTAGTGGTATATAGAGAAAATACCATACTATGGCATCAAAGTCTTGGACATATTCAAGAGAAGGTACTTCAAATACTTCATGGTAATGGTATGGTAGAAGATATGTCTAATTTCTCTTTGGGTTTCAATTTCTATAAACATTGCATTTATGGTAAGAAGAATATGGTGAGTTCCCCTTGGGTGCTAAGAGGGCAAAAGGGATATTAGAGCTTGTGCATAGTGATGTGTTTGGACCTGTGTCAGTTCTGCCACTGGGTAAGTCTATGTACTATATATCATTTATAGATAAATTCTCAAGGAATACATGGATATATTTTCTTGGGAAGAAATATGAAGTCTTTAATAGGTTTAAGAAATTTAAGGCTCTAATGGAAAACCAGATTGAGAAGAAGATAAAGGTGTTGAGGACAGATAATAGTGGAGAGTTATACAAGAAGGAATTTGAAGAGTTTTATAAGAAGTGTGGTATAAAATGGAAAAAGAATACTCTATACACACCTCAGCAAAACCGAGTTGCAGAAAGCATGAACCGAATGTTGATGGAAAAGGAAATAATCATGCTCAACGGTGTCAGGTTAGGACAAGAAATATGGGCAAAGGCGGTTGAGACTACATGTTACCTAGTTAATAGATCACCTTCATTAGCATTGGAAGATAAGACTCCATATGAGGTACAAATGAGTAGGAAACCTTATCTTTCACATCTAAGGGAATTTGGTTGTGATGCATATGTGCATGCTCCAATGGAGGAAAGAACCAAGATGGATAGTAAAACTAAAAGGTGTGCCTTTATTGGGTATAAGGATGGTTTAAAAGGTTATAAGATTTGAAACCCAGAAATAAGGAATGTATTGTACAACCGAGATGTGGTGTTTAGAGAGGTGAAAAGTGTTATTAAACATTAAGTCCTACCAAAGGAACTTGAGAAGATAGAGTTTGAGCTAAAGGAGTAAGAATCAGACTCTACAGTAGAATAAGAATTAGAACATGAAGAACCATAAACTCCAGCTATGAGAATATCAGTTGGAGAAGCAAGAAAGGTATAGTCCATCTTCTTTCTATTCAAATTTTACTTTATCTATTATTGATGATGATCCCCGAACTATCAGGGAGGCTGTAGAAAAAGAGGATGGAAAAATATTGAAAGAGGGCATGGTTGATGATATGGGATCTATGGACAAAAATGAGGCTTGGGATCTCGTGGAGTTTCTAGCTAGAAGGAAACTCATTGGAAAAAATGGATGTTTAAGAAGAATATGGATGTAGAAGGCAAGGTGGAGAAATAAAAATATCAGTTGGTAGAAAAAGGTTATTCCCAAGGGTCGGGAATTAATTCTAGTGATATTTTTTCTCCTGTTGCCAAGGTAGCTTCTATTAGATTACTTTTATTTGGTGCTGCTGTTTTTTCTTTTTAGGTAGAATAGATGGATGTGAAGACAACATTTCTTCACATGGATCTCGAAGAAGAGATATACATGAAGCAACTTGAAGGCTTTGTTGTGAAGGGCAAAAAATAATGGGTATGTAGGCTAAAAGTCTTTTTATGGGTTAAAACGGATACCAGGGATGTGGTATCAGAAATTTGATACATATATACGGGGACATGGCTTGACCAGAAGCAAATCAGGTCACTGTGTGTATTTTAAATTAATTGGTGACCCTGTTATTTATTTGGTCTTGTATGTCGATGATATGTTGCTGATTGGAAATAACAAAGAAATTATCCAAGATTTGAAGACCCAGTTGTCCTCCAAATTGAACATAAGGGATATTGGTGTTGCAAACTATATTTTGGGCATGGAAATTAAATTAGATCGGGAAAGGAGGAAGCTCTGGTTAAACCAGAGGAAGTATTGTAAGATAATATTCCAGAGGTTTAATATGCAGGATAGTAAATCGATGAAGGTTCCTATTCTTGTAGGTGTAAATTTATCCATTGAACAGTGTCCCAAGACACAAGAAGAGGAAGAGGACATGTACCATTTTCCATATGCAAGTGCAGTCAGTAGCCTGATGTATGCGATGGTTTGTACTAGACTAGACATTACACATGTAGTGGGAGTATTAAGTAGGTTTATGTTAAAACCAGGGAAAGGGCATCGGATAACAGTTAAGTAGGTTTTCAAGTATTTCTATGGCACTAGTGAATATGGTATGTGCTACCAAGGAAGTCCAGGATTGGACAAAGTTTTGGACATCCGTGGCTTTGTTGATGGACACTAGGCTGGGACTAGGCTGGATACATAGATCAAAGAAGATCTACAAGTGGGTATGTGTTTAACCTACTTGGAGGAACAATCACTTGGATGAGAAAGAGACAGTCTGTAGTGGCATTTCAACTACAGAGGCAGAATACATGGCAACCACTCATGCAAGCAACAAAGCAGTTTGGTTGCATAGATTGTGTTCAATTATGGGATTAGTACAATGAGCTATAATGATAGACTGTGAAAGTCAAAGTACAATTTTCTTGGAAAAAAAACCCTTCTTATCATTCAAATAAAAAACACATTGATGTTCAATATCACATTGTGAGGGATATGGTTGAGGGAAAAAAGGTGTTGTTGGTAAAGGTGGACACTTCGAAGAATGTTGTGATGCATTGACGAATTATGTGAGCATTGAGAAGTTTTATTGGTATAGAGAAACAATGGGCATTACAGGGATGAAACAATGACTAAACTCTCCTATGACCCCCTGTGTAGAAAAGAAAACAAAAAGTGGGAGAATTTTGTGTGTGTGTGTTATATATTATTTCCATGACTAGTCGTACGTGCAGGGGGATGAGAGGCCCCCTTGTTCATTATGTCGGGTGTAGCAGGGAAATCATAGGGCGGACACAACCCCCTTGTCGGCAAGTTTCAAGGGAGCGATAGTCCCCATGCACAGGGTCTAGGGCAGCCCCCCAGGATATTTTTTTTGGACCCTATATTAGGTGGGCAGACCTACCTATAGTTTTTGCATGTGCTTTTCACATGATTTTGGGCATGATGGTTTGGTGCCTATGGTATTTTGTAGATCCGGTCAAGAGAGTTGTAGTTATTTTCTAATCTAGGGTTAATGGATTGGGGTTTATGAATTATTTGACATGTGTATATATATGTATTGTAACATTGAAAGGAACGTAATGAAAAATCAATCTGGTAGTCCTAGTTTTGAGATCCAGGGGAAATCTCTATGTATATATGTTTTATGTTTAATTTTCTCACCGTTGTTTATTTTATGTTTTTAAAATTATTCGTATGCGGGTAATTTTTGTACAAGGTTAAAACCTACATTATCAATATTTACATTGTATACATAAGTGGAAAATAACTGGGGCTATCACAGAGCCCCACCAAATTCTTTAATAATATTCTTCTTTCCCATTTCTAAGGCTTGTTTATCCATATTCTTCTCATCATTCTTGTTTTTTCTTTTACTAAACATTAATATCATTTAAATGATATAGGGAACTATAGACCCGTTTTCTCATTTGTTATTATTAATTTGTTAATTGAGTCTCAATACCTTAGTGCACTTGTTAAAAGGAGTTTTCAACTAGAGTTTTTCATAAAGGTTTTCCCTTCCTCACTTATTTACAAGGTTTGGATGCAAAGTACACTAGTCAAGTTAATCACTCGACAGTTTCAGAGTTTGATCTTTCCATGAGAAAAAATAATTATTATCAAGTTTTATACTAGCTTTGTTACTATTTTGTAAACCATTTATTCTTTAATTACTTTGTTTTATTGTGAATTGTTGTTAGTTTATCATTATAATAAAGAGTCTCTTATCTATGAAATCTTTTATCCTTGATTTAATTTTTTGGCTCTAGATCATTATTTGACTCCAAAATATTCATGTAATCCTTACAAATAAATTGAATTTAGGGTTGCTTGGTATTCCTATAGGTAATTCATAGTTCAATTCTTTTAGTACATTGTTATTTTATGGATTCAATATTTGATGAAAGAACTAACAAAAGTTTTATATCAAAATTTACTTGTAATAGGTTTGTGGACCAAACCCCAACTTAGAGTTCTCTTCCCTCAACATAGTACACAAAGAAGTGGTATTAGAACCTTTCTTGGCCAACACCCAATCCACATTAGAGAAAAATTTAGCCTAAATGTGCCGAAGAAATTTTCACATAATTTCCATGTCATAGCATGTAGACCAATCAAAATCCTTTATATTTAAATAGAGGTACATGTAAATAATATTTTGGAGGGAAAAGAAGAAAAACTAATTTTATTTTTTTAATTGTATTTTTTTCTTATCTCCTTATAGGTTTACCCAAATTTCAAGTGTAAGCACTCATTTGATGCGAATTTAAATTCCGCATCCAACGAGTATCCAGTATGCGTACTTTTTAGAAGATCCACATTGATAAAAATTGAAGATACATTGAAAAAGTGTGTTCAACGCACTTTTCTTAATGTATCCTCATTTTTGTCAATGTCAATCTTCTCAAAAGTATGCATGATAGGTGCTCGTTGGATGTGAAATTTAATTCCCCCTCCAACAAGTGTCTACACTTGAAATTTGGGTAAACCTATAAGGAGATAAGCCAAAAATACAATTAAAAAAGTAGTTTTTTCTTTTCTCTTCAAATCTCATAACTCGTATTTTATTATTTTTCCTTAGGAGGCAACTTTTAGGATGAAATTTCCTCTAATGTATTTGAGAAAATTTCTTTTAGGATATAGATGTGTTTTAATATCTTGAAATAACACAAATATTTATCATTAAGTAGGTAAACATGTAGGAGAGTCATGAGCGGTAGGGAATTTCCTTCACCCTGTAGAACTAGGGAGTCTAAATTGTGTTTGGGGTTTGGGAAATTTAACAAAAAACAAGGCAGAAACACTAGCGCATTGGAAAGGTCTCAAAATATCTCTATAATCAAATTGGAAAAATTTGAGAGTCATAGGGGATTCAACCTTGGTTATCAGAAAGATCAAGAAATTTTACGATAAGGCGGGCACTCCCTCCAAACCCTTTTGGATCATAATCATAGAGCTCATTAAAAAAGATCACCACATTGAAGCATTTCATATCTTACGAGGCCAAAACACCTTGGCAGATAAACAAGCTAATTTCGAAGCTCGCTTTCCGCAAGGCTGAATTAAAATCGGAGGGGAATATTTTCATCACCCCATCCCATGATTAATTTAAGTATAGTTTTTATGTGGATCAGTGTCATGATTGAGGGATTAATAGGCCACGTGTTTGTCATGTGGAAGCTTACATTCACACATAGGCTCCTTTTATGTAACAAACACAAGTCACATCACCTCATAATTCCTAGTAATATCCTCCATTCACGAGTGCCTGGGGTCAAAGGTGGATGCAAGGTTTTGTCTCATTGTTGAATTTGGGCACTAATTCTAGAGGTGATCATCTAGACATAGGTAGCACATGCCTGGGATTCAGGTTCAAATTAATAGGTCTTTTATGGGTCAATGTTGTGGTTAATATTTTACATTTTGTTTACATTTTATAGATTTTATAGTAGCTTCAATAGGTTTAGTAGTTTTTCTAGTAGAATTTTTGGGCTAAAGAAACAATCAGACTGCTTTTTTTCAAACTTGATGGAAGCTTTTTTCTCAACACAATTCTATAAACGTATGTGTAGCTGAACATGGATTCAACCTTTCTGAATCAATATAAATATATCTATTTGTGTTAAAAAAAAGTAAGTAGACATTCTATTGGCAAAGAATGCATATAGAAGATATAATAGGCATCACCTAGTTGGAAACCCTTGTAACCTCTCTAAACACCCCTTTAAGTAGTACCAAATCAAACAATAGCTATATATGGATTTTTTTCTACCTGCTTTTGTGTTAATTATAAGCTCCCTAGGTGCACCTAAAGTGAACATCCTATTAGTAACATTGTTGCTATAGTACACCAAGAACAACAATAAAAAATATAACTCTTACATACTAGGGAATCAAGTATTATATCTAAGAGTATGGTCTATCCTCCTTAATTTATGTTGTGAAATATTTGGTTGAGTTTTTCTCTTGGAACCACATAGTATATTAAAAAGATATATCACTTCAGATTCATTTATCCTGAAAACCCTAGTTTCTCGTAAAAAACCCCCACTTATGAAACATAGTAATGAAATTTCTACACAATTTGCAATCAAGAATTGAAGATTTCACAAGTGCAATTTTATAAGGCTCTTTTTTTTCACAATAGTCTATTCAATGCTAAAGTGGTTCCATTGCACTTTATTTTGAGAAATGGCACAATTCGAGAGTAAAATCTACTCTCATCGTCAATTCACCCTTCTTTCCTAAAATGTTTCCATACATGTTGAACAGGGTCATCAACTTGCACCAAACAGTGTCATCAATATCAATATAGCATTTCAACAATAACAATAAGTCCCTTCTTGCACACTTAACCATTGGTTATGCCAAGTGATATGGATCTCATCGAATGTTTCTTCTGCAATATCTATAGACACAAAAATTGTTAATTTATTTTAATTTCATTTACCTAATGGAAATAAAATTTAAAGGTCCAGTTACTTACTTTGCTACTCCTTGTCAGTCACATCTAGTTACATGACATATCACGTAACATTATATGATATTATATTGATATCACAATCTCAAAAATGGATTTTTAATGTATAACTAAATTGTAGGACAACCTATTGTCTCTATCACTTTCGTGGTTGTTATATTATTTGTCAATTCCATCCCAAAGTGGACTTAGTCGAGTCCTTGTTATTTATTCTACCACGTATTTCAAACTTGTTCATAAGCATAAAAACTAAACCACAAAAGTATGAGGAAACATAAAAATACAAAATTCATAATACAAACATCAGTAATTAATGGATAGATTGACATACTCAAGTTTCATGGTTGAAACAACAAAGTGTTGCTTCACAAATCTACATCATTCCTTTTTGGAATTCATACACTATTTTCTTTTAACTCACTCTTTTTGTCTTTTCCATTTATTCTATATTATTGTTGGGAAAAATACTGAGAGGTAGGGGGGTGAAATAGTATTATCAAACCATTAACCTTTTCAATTTCATATCCTTATTTTTGTACGCGACTTTACTGAAGGGAACTCATGTGTGTACGCAACTGTTATTCATACAACTAGCGTATATCCACTAAAACATATTTTTCTGTTAATTCATCTTTTGTTTATCTTAAGCCAGTTCATCAGTACCTTATTCAACATTATATAAATAGTAACCACGTGAAGTAAGAATAAAATAAACCATCAAACATAATAAACACACATGAACACTTGGATTTAAGGTGGAAACCCAACGTGGAAAAAAACCACCACGACTCTTGTCTTTGTCTTCTTTTTTAATATAAAGAAAAGATTCTTAAAATATTGTACTGGTGCAAACTCATACCAGTATGTAGGCACTGTTGCGAAATCTAGGGCATTAGTGTTAGTTGATTTCTCTTCCATTAGTGACTTCTTGTGAATTATTTTTACCTAATTATATTAGGATATTCTTCGCGTTAGATTATTAGTGTTCTTCTTTATCAAGAAGTAACGAATGCATGAACATAAATACACAAGAGATACATCATGTAGGCTATAAGCCAGGTCCAAAACCTCTCACTCTTTTAGACGAAAACCCACACAAATTATTATTATAGAGATTCCAATTGACGAATACGAAGACCAAGTCTGTTGAGCTGTTAGCCCCTCCAAGACCAAGAAACAAGTTTTCTTTCACCTTCTTATTTACACTTCCCTTGTTTCCCCTACTTCATATCTTGCACCATGTGTGATGATAATCAACTCTAATAACTCATCTTGTTAAGGATGTCAAACTTCTTCTTCTCCTATAGCACCAACTCTGAAGTCATGTTACTACACCATAGATACTATTGATAGCATGGAGATATTTTTCCCTCATAGAAATACTGAGATTATGTCACACACTTGTGACTTTATTCTTGAGGTAGCACCGAATACTTCATTGGAATATCAGTGAAGAATCACTGAAACACCATTCTATATTACTGAACTGCCTCCTTTACAGTACCAAATCATAGTCCTATGATTTCAGCGCATTGTGGCTTCTCCATAGTACCAAATTGTAGTATATAAATATGTGTCCTTGATTAGTCAGTGTTCCTTTTCTGTGATACGAAGACTTTCCTTCATAAATCTAAACTGATATTTCTATGTTTGGACCTAAACAAACCCTCATTCTCCCTCCATCACACTTACGTATTTTTTCCGAACTTGTCTTCTATTTGTTACTCAAATTTCAGAGCTTGATTGTCTGGTTAATGAGAAGAGTCTGCCTAGGTGTATATAGTAGTTTGTCTCCATAATAAGCCGACATGTTCTATTGAAGAGATGCATCCCTTTAACTGTGAGCCGACATGATTTCTTATTCTTACTTGAAGACGACATGAAGAGTAGAATTGTGCATGTCATTGGAAGGCTATTTAGACATAGACATAGACTCAAATACTTTTTACATATGCTCAAGAAGAACCCTTTATACATGACAGTAATTCTCAATGACAAATCATAGGGATCTCAATGGGAGACATCTAAAATAAAATCACTTTCTCATGAAACCCATGAAGCAAGGCTTACAAAATGATTTTGTTTCCTTTTATTACATCATCACAATTACATGTCATTATGAAGACTGAACCTAGTTACACTTTCGAACACTCCCTCTTAACTAGGGAGGTATTCATAATGGTACTTGGTTATTCTCAATCTAAATAATTTCTCATAAGAATAATTTGGATTTGTAACTCTTTTTTACAGAATCATACCAACCAAAATTTTTATATAGAAAGGCCTTGACTAACATATCTATATCTCCATAAGATCAGAGCACACTGCTAGTAAGACCAATCATTTATAGACATACTCATCATTGTCTCTCTCGGAAAATACCCCACCTGGGTTCTCTCAAGATATGCTCCATAAGGACTATTCTTTTCTTTGACTCCCCAGTCCCAAAAGAATATTGTTCCTCCATGATTACTCTTTCATAGGATGCCCTATCTCATCCCGCAAGAGCATTGGATGCCAAATGATTACAAAATCCTCCATTTTTTCTTACCAACTGAAGAATATAACAACGTGTCTATCACTCCCTTTTATATCGGGAGGTTTTATTCCATTAAATGAATGTACTAATTCTTATCACAAAGGAATGTAGCTAAGCTTCTGGCTTAATATTTTTTTAATTTCTTCCATGTAAGAAACCTTTTCTAAGGCTCCCTCTTTAATGGGGACCTATAGCATCTCTTCATGTGGAGGTCCTAAAAAAATCATATACATGAAGAGCTCCTTTCTTCGATGTCATGAATTTCTTTAACGAGTCTTCAACTTTTGGGAACTTCTATATGTAGGGCACATATCATCCATCACTTTTATCTATGAGTTAGTCATGTCCTTAACTCATCATAAAATGATCCATCAGATTTTCCATCTGGTTTCACTTCATGTCATTCTTCTTTCATGCCATGTTTCTTGGAATGATATTACATCCTTTTATATGGTCTGCTTGGAAGTCATTCACAGATATTCCCTTTGATAGTCGTACATAAGCCCAACCAATTGTTAGTTCAAAAATAATCACTGAACACCTAAAATAAGATTTACCTTTGTGATGATATTTCACCATGACATATTCTTGTAAGTATCAACATCCCGCATGCATATTGACACATCTCCCTCATATATTCAGTGTCAAAGGTCTCTATCTTTTTCTAACTTTCATCTAAATCTTCACATTCTTCCAGGAGATCTTCTAGTCAAATCGTATTGGACTTTGGATGTTGAACACCTTATTTATTTGTTGCATATTATCATGATATATTCCTATCTTTCCACGCATTTCATTCCCAGGGGCTTCCAATCAGAGTTCTTCAATCATAGTCAACCACCTCATACTTCATATGAGGACATTTAATGTTGATTTCATCTACTGTGACTCGTGCCTTTAGATATTATTTCATTGGAGGAGATTCCTTTCCTTTGATCATCATTCCTAAAATAGAAGTAGTGATCCTTATTACCTGCAACCATACGACATGAATTTATAACACTAAATACAAGCATACCTTATTTAACTTTAGTTTATCTAGGCTTATTTCAGCACCTTCCTTGATTCAAATTATCTCCAACCCCTTGATTTTCTTCATCTCTTATGTCATCATACCATCAACCCATGAACTCCATAAGTTGAAGTTCGTGAGGAAACACTCACTGCCTTTATAAATCAGTGAATCTTTCAATAAGGATTCCATCTCACATATCGTTATTTAAGAGATGTTTCCCTTTTAAACTGATGTATGATGAGACTTATCATGGATGACGTCTTCCTTTGATCCTATAATGAGGTCACTAAGAGCTATAGCCTTGAAAGTTGACTACCATAGATTTTGTTCGAGTGGTCCTTCATATTTCCCTATGGTGATGTCATGAGATCTTTCTTTTAATGCTTCTCTTCCTTGGACTTCCTTATTTCATATTCATCCACTTGGTGAAATGGACTTCTTCTCTATCCTTCTTGTTATTGTCCTTGTTAAGAAAAGGAAACTCTTTCCTGTAATGTTCTTATTTGTGTTCTTGTTTCCTTTTGACAAAGTGTCTGAATCCTTTCATTTGATCCTTCAACACTTTTTCCCTCAACTTTCCTTCTTCTTACCTTTCATAGAAACCACAAGTTGTAGAATGAGGTAACTTTCTTATCCCCATGGATATTTGTTACCTTGATTATCAGTTAGTGCATTATAGATCAATGACGATTATCTTCTTTCCTAGATCTCATAGATGAGATCTTATGAAGATATCCTTCATCCTTTGATACCTTTACTTTTTGTGTATATCGGATCTAAGTCATGTGACATTATTTACCGAATCTTCAGAATTCTTATGATTTTATCATATACATCTCTTTGATGTCTCTAATATGGCTATATGAGGGAATGTTTTATAAGAATCATTTTCCATGAATTTAGAGGAGACCTTTTAATATGTTCAATGACTTCACCTTCTTAGAGGACTATGTCTATCCTCCTTTTTCATGCAAGGAATTTTGATGACCCATCCAACTTATAGACTCCCTTGAAAACACAAAGTTAATTTACCAAATTCATTAAAGAATAAAAGATAGTTACATGACAATTGAACATGAAATATTCACCTTGATCACTTTGATGATGGTTAAAGAAGATGTATTAGAGCTCCCTCTTGGATGATCTTCTTCGAAATCAAAAAGCCTTTCTTTAGTAGTGAAGGCTGTTCCTTTTGATGAGAATGATTTTCTTATTCATTGAATGAACTTCCTTAAGGAAAAGAGGATCATTGCTTGCATTATAAACTTGAAAATTATGACAATGCCTTATCGCCTTCAAAAGACTTCAACTTCTCTTGTAATGTAGACCATAAATGCTTCTAGGGTTTTAATTTTTTCCAAGATGATGTGAATTTCATAGTTAAAGTCCTTCGAGCTATATTTTCTTGTAGATAACGTGATGAGGGTCTTTGTGGCCTTTTTATGATAATTATAAAATCAAAATCTCTTGCTGTTGCAGACTACCTTTTTGATCTAATGTTTGATTCTTCAATGTGGATCTTGATCTTTCTCTTTGATAGTCTTCAACTTTGATTTGATGCCTTTCCTTGAAACTTTATCCTTGAATGTCTCTTTGATTAGATGCCCTTCCTTTGACTTCAACACCTTAGCTATGATACCATGTTGAGAAATATAAGGCATTAGTGTTACTTGATTTCTCTTCCATTAGTGACTGCTTGTGAATTCTTTTTACTTCTTTAGATTAGGATCTTCTTCACGTTAGATTATTAGTGTTCTTATTCATCAAATAGTAATGAATTCATGAACATAAATACACAAGAGACACATCATGTAGGCTATAAGCTAGGGCTAAAACCTCTCACTCTTTGAGATAAAAACCCACACAAATTATTCTTATAGAGATTCCAATTGACAAATACTAAGACCAAGATGCTTGACCTATTAACCCCTCCAAGACCATGAAACAAGTTCTCTTTCACCTTCTTGTTTAGACTTACATTTTTTATCCTACTTGATATCTTGAACCATATGTGATGACATTGAACTGTAATCACTAGTTAAGGATGTCGAACTTCTCCTTCTCCTATAGCACCAATTCTGAAGTCATGTTATTGCACCATAGATACTATTGATAACACAGAGATATTTTTCCCTCGTACTAGTATTGAGATTATATCACACACTTGTGACTTTCCTCTTCAGGTAGCACCAAATACTTGACTGGAATATGACTGAAGCAACACCTAAAATCCATGTTATATTACTAAGTTGTCTCCTTTACAGTACCAAATCATAGTCCTATCATTTCAGTGAGTTGTGGCTTCTCCATAGTACCAAATTGCAGTATATATATGTCCTTGATTAGGAAGTGCTCCTTTTCTGAGATACCAAGAATTTCCTTCCTAAATCTAAACTGATATTTCTATGTTTGGCCCTAAACAAACCCTAGTCGTCCCTTCATTACACTTCTATATTTTGTCTGAACTTGTCTTCATTACAGTTTTGTATTTTGACTAAAATTGTCTTCTATTTGTTACCAAAATTTCGTAGCTTTATTTTCTCACTAATTCGAAGAGACTTCCTAGGTATATATAGTAGTTTGTCACCATAATAAGCCAACATGTTATATTGAAGAGATGTGTCCCTTTAACTGTGAGCTGACATGAGTTCTTATTCTTAGTTGAAGTTGACATGAAGAGCAGGATTGTTCTTCTCATTGGAGGGCTATTTAGACATACACATAGACTCATATACTTTTTACATATGCTCGAGAAGAGTCCTTCATACGTGATGTTAATTCTTAATGACAAATCCTAGGGCCCTCAATGCGAGCCATCTAAAATAAAATCCCTTGCTCATGAAACCCATGAAGCAAGGCTTACAAAAATAATTTTATTTCATGTTATTACGTCATCACAACTACGAGTAATTATGAAGACCAAACCTAGTTACACTTTTCAACAGGCACCCACCTATAGAAGGCTGCAAACTTCACTCGTTCTCAAGCACTCACTAGAAGGAAACACCAACCCCCTCATCTCATTTACGAGCACCCAGCAGAAGGGAGATCCAACCCCCTGACATGACTTCCTAGCTACCATTAGAAGGAAGAATTAACTCCATCATTGAAGTCTCCAACCTTCGACACCTTCGGGGACCATGTTTCATAAATTTTCATACTAGATCGACCTAATACAACACATGACAACTTGTAGGCCATGTTTCATCAAATTTTTAGACTGGACCCACTACCAACATTTAAGGTCAAAACCAATCATCAAAACTGAAACTTATCATTGTAACTCAAACATTGAACCAACCAATAATTGAACCAATAGAACCAATCAATCACTGAAACCATGATACCAATCAACATACTACACATCATAAAAACCAGATTCTATTACTGCAAACCTTGATCAACTATATGTCAATATCTATCTATTTATCTATCTATCTATCTATATGTGTGTGTGTGTGTGTGTGTGTGTGTGTGTGTGTGTGTGTGTGTGAGCTACTTTACAGTAGCAAACCCGCATGTGTACATGTTTTCCATGAAGCATACCCGCATATAGATCTTAAACCATTAAATCCTGAAAGTGAACCATTGTCATCCTGAACTAAACACTGTGTCATACACTTCATTGAAGACTTCATTGAAAGACAAGATAAACACAACAAGACTGATTAAACTAATCAAACATCTGTTTCATCAAAACCCTATTTTTTGTAAGTGCTTTCCTTAAATCATATCCATGTGTATATGCGATTTTTAGGAAGCAAACCTGCGTATATGCGACTTACGGATATCACACCCATTTGTGTACTCACCTTTTAGGCTATAAAACCTCCTTACATATCTGTAATTTATGATTCAAAACTTTTATGTAACACATAACTTTAGACATATCGAGATCTCAGCATACACAGAAAAATCATGTGTCAAGACACTATCAACAAAAATATAATTACCTCATAATCAATATTGTCATCTCAGATCTATTGGATCTGATCGATCATCAAATTCTAGGGTGCTGTTGTGGTCATCAACAACCCCCCTCTTCGTTTGATATTAGTAATAACATCAAGCAAAGGGGGAACCTTAGCCAAAAATCTAAAAAAATATTTTTGTTTGAAAAAATCTTTTGTATCAACTCCCTAAGAGCTATATCGCATCGCAATGGAAAAAGGAGCACTTGCCCAAAGCGCATAAACGCACTGAAAACGAGCGACGCGAGAACCCATCGCATCGCGAGCATTAAAAGTGCTTGAAAAGGGAAAACCTGAAGAAACGCCGACGGCCGATATGCGATGTCGCACGTCGCAATGTCACATGAGCAGCACAAAGTGACAAAGCGAAAACCTTGCGATCTTGTGATATTGCGATATGCGATCTGCGACCATGCAAAGCTGCGATCTGCGATCTATGGTTTGCGACGAATGAGACTGTCAATTGCTGCGATGCCACCTATTTACATCGCAATTTTCAAGACTGCGATGCAAATCGCAGAAATCATTCATCGCAGGCATTCCTTAGCATGATCTGTGATCCCAAAATTAGGCGCGCACCTTACGGGAAATTAATGACCGCATGCTTGAGTATCCAGAAATGATTGCATCGCATTTATCGAAGAGTCAAGTCATGATGAATGTCAGAATTACGCATTCATTAGAATTTAATGCTTTCATGTCAATCTTTTCGTCATTTCCCTTCTTCTTTGCGTAAACTGCAAGACATGCGACTGATATAAATCTATATGCAGGAAACATCTAAGGGAAGAGCGCCAATAAGACAACAGAGAGAAGATGCCTCCGCAATTGGATGCCGCATGCAGCAGAA
The DNA here is from genome assembly GCA_031772625.1 of Pinus tabuliformis. Classification (NCBI taxonomy): domain Eukaryota; kingdom Viridiplantae; phylum Streptophyta; class Pinopsida; order Pinales; family Pinaceae; genus Pinus; species Pinus tabuliformis. The sequence continues at coordinate 664,894,411 of CM062805.1, forward strand.
CCGCGGATTCCAGAATATCGCCCAACAGGCACTGATGAAAATAGACTGTCCAAGACTCAGAGTCAAAGGCGCACAAAAGCAGCGTGTTTACAAAAGATCCTGAAGCTCAGACTTGGTAAAGCAGAGAAAGAAGCGCAAGAGAAGGAAGACGCTCCAGAAAAGCCTGGAACAAAGAACGGAAACAATTCTCGAAACAGGGGATTGTCCATACAGCGCGACTTCTAACTCATTGAGTCATTCGCACGACCGGAAACCAAAATAGCAACAGAAAAATCAGTTCGAAAAGAAACTGGGTTGTACTAAGTGTGCGCACAGCGAATACACCCAGCCAAAGAAAGGTTTTCGAAAATATCTTCTAGCCTGTCAGAAAGAGGTGCCAGCTCTTGTTATTTCTAATTATCAAGCTCGAACAAAAGGAAAGGACAACCAGCCGACTCTTTCAGGGTGGGCAGCGCATTGCTTACAGCACTAAAGAACAGATACAGAAACGGTTAGAAATTAGATTTGAATTTTTAGAAATAAAATTGCTTTTAGTAAAAGGGCGGTCATTTGAAGCTGTTCCCTCAATTTGTGTAATTAAAATTAGCCGGTTAGTAGTATTTAACCCTTCTCGTTGCATTGGAGAAGGGTCCATAAATTTGTCAAAGAACTTGTCCTCAGAACATGCACTTTTGCACCCTCGAAGGGGGTTTTTGATGAATGGACGGATCAAGATTTATTTATGTTTGCATTTTAATACCTGCTACTGATGTTGCACTTCTGTACTCTTAGTAGGCATTAGAAGTAAGTAGAAATAGATCATTATTGCTTCAGGTCTGTGAGTATAAAGTCAGTCATAAATGGTACTTTTATCTCTTGACGAGTTTCTGCTTGCATTCTTAGAGTAATATACAGTTGATGTTGTTTATATGTTAACGTATGAATGAGTGGACTACCATTTGGCACTTTTGTATGGTGGAGTCATTGATTTGTGCTTAATACATGAATAACTGATTATGCGATATGCTGTTCACAATCGTTCTGCTTAACTTTTTATGCAGGATGGTTCATCTTAATTGATTTATATTCTCATAATAGCTAAATAATCTTCATTACCATTTATTGTGTGAAACCTTTCTAGATCGCATAATGGAAAAAGTTCTATCCCGGGTTAGCGTAGATTAGATGTGTTATTCTTTGTAGATTAAAGTAGTATAAAATTCACTCTCAGAGTTCAGAACTAGATTAGCTTAGAAATGATTCCTTATTTTCATTATCATATTCTACACACACACACATCACCAAACTCTACACGCACACACATCACCAAACTCTACAAACACACACCCCATTAGAACGGGAAGCTGGTCCCGTTATCCCCAGTCGGACCCGCTACACCAAACGGGCACAGAGCCGCCAACCAGGTTCCCGACCGGGTGGGTATCCCCCTTGTTGTTGACCTGATTTCAGGGCCCTCAACATATTTGGCGCTAGAAGGAGGGCGCGAACTATGAATGGCACCTAAAGAAATATCTAAATACCATTCTGAGAGTAATACACCCTCATCAACTCCCTCGACTTCTCCAACATGGTTAAACCCGGAATTTGAAGTCGCTCGAGTAACTACCACTGCTACATATTCGAATATATCAGACCAATCTATCATTGAACCCCCTAAAATTCGGACTTTGATTCGTAAACTCCGGGGATTTTCTATTTTTAACCAGAAGTCTGATAAATCTAAAAGCAGCGTGACTTCGCAGTATAACCCTGCTCATCCCCTTACCAGATCAAAGAGTGAAAATTTTGGCATACAACCAAGTGAACTCCCTCTCCCTACCAGGAAAAGAGCAAGGAAAACACCACCAGAGTCTAACAGTCAGACTCCTTCATCCACTTCGTCCATATCAACTCCCTCACCGCGAAGTCAACCGCCCACTCTTTCATTCCAGCTCACTCACCCATCTTCTACAAACCTTCCTCTTCAAACATCAAAGATCTTAATATCTTCATCTTCTCAGCATCAGAATTCATCTTCTACACTTCCATTAACTAGCAGCTCAACGATGGCCCAGTCTCCATGGAACAATCCTGGGGCGGTTTTAATGCCTCCACCCCTGAGACCTATACCGGCCCATCCTGAGAAATGGCTTCCTAAATTCAATCCGGAAGCAGGCATGCTAGCTGAGGAACATATCAATAATTTCATGCTTTCTGTTAATCTCAACAGAGTCACTAACGAAGACGCTGTTGTCCGGCTATTCCCTTATACAATGCAAGGAACAGCTGGGTCATGGTACTTTTCGTTACCTTCCGGATCCATCACTAGCTGGGACATTTTTCAAAGTCAGTTCCTCACCAAGTTTGGTGATGACAGATCCACGGCGACATTGATCAGTGACCTATCTAATCTTAAGGCTGAGGCTAGAGAACCCATTAAAGATTTTAACTTACGGTTCAATAAGATCCTCAACAAAATCCCCGCTACCTCACAACCCAGCGAGGAAGTAATATGTGAATGGTACATCACGGCTTTACCTCCAAACTTGGCTATCTTCGTAGATAGGGCAAACAAGACCACCTTAGTCGACAACTTGACAGAAGCGTTAGCAGTGGAAAAATGCGTGGTAGCCCTAGAAAAGAGATCTGCTATAGAAGAACGCAAATCTAAGAAGATCTCTTTTAAAGAAGACACCAAGAAGAAGCAAACGAAAGATCCTTTCGATTTGGAAGGATTACAAAAAGTGTTGAAAGCCATGTCAAATGAGATGATTGATATTAAGAAACAAGTAGCAGATACTTCTTCGGAAAAGCCCTTTAGGACTTTTAAAAGAAATCCTCCCATGGAGGTAAGACCACCTAGTGTTGTCTCAAACGTTGAATCTGAAGAAGACGAAGAAGAAGAGAATACCACTGAAGGACAGACCGACGAGGAAGAGGTCGTAGAACTACAAGGAATGTGGGACTTCATCCTCCCACAAGAAGAGGATCAAGAAGCATTTCCTGTTAGCACGAGAAGCAAAAATCAACTTGATCCTCCCATAACTACCCCAAAACAAAAGGGCGCAAGCCCTGCAACAAAAGAAAAGGTCGCAACAAAAAAGACAACTGCTAAAGCGACCCAGATTAGACCAGTCCAATCTGATCAAACGCCTCCATCAAGAACACTAATAGTGTCGGATGAAATGGAGTATAACATCATTGATGACATGAAGAAGACTAGGGCTAATATCACTCTGTATGAATTGAGTAAATTGAAACACCAGCAGAAAATAATGATGAAAGAATTACATGTTGTGCCTACTACATATTTACCTACAGCGGTAGCTTCCCACAATCTGGGAATGCCTCCAACCAACACGATCGATAAAATTGATCCAAATGACATCGCCTTGATTGGAGGAAGATCAAGATCTCATACTCCTCCTTTTCTTCTCACATATGAAATCTTCAACAAAAATGTGCACAATTGCTTGGTCGATTCTGGTGCTTCAACGAATATTTTACCCAGGTCAATATGTGCTAAATTGAATGTGCAACCTCAAAAATCCGCAGTACGCATAGTTCAACTTGATCGATCCCAAGTCGAAGTGATTGGTGAACTCAATCAGGTGACCATAAGATTGTCATCTAACCCGAAAATGTGTCAGGTTATCGACATTCTAGTAGCTGATATCCCTGAGTTCTATGGTTTGATTCTTAGCAGGGATTGGTCGGAAAAACTCCACGGATATTTTTCAACCGATTGGTTGCACATGTGGTTACCATACAATGGTAAACCAAATCAGATAAAGGTTGAACGAGAGTTGCACCAAAAATACATAGTGACAGAACTGGAAGGAGAAAATGAGGCCATAACGTACAATAGCAGCATTGTAGGCAATTACGCAATAGATTCTTTCTTAGGTAATTTCAATGCTCATATTTCACCATACTTAGAGAATTCAATTTTATCCCAAGTTGAAAATTTCTCACAAACTGATGACTCAAAATGTTTTAGTTTTTTAGATAATTCTGTAAATACATCTTTATTTTGGAAATTATATTTTGACGGATCTAAATCAAATGAGGGAGCAGGAGCAAGATGCGTTCTGATTAACCCAGATGGGAACAAGATTATGCTCACATGCAGACTTGAGTTCGATTGCACGAACAACACAGCGGAGTACGAAGCCTTGGTTCAAGGCCTATACAAAGCAATCGGATTGAACGTTAAGTATCTTCAAGTCTTTGGAGATTCGGAGATCATTGTAAAACAGGTACGTAACACCATACATTGCCTGTCAAGTCATTTAAAGCATTATCAATCATTAGTTCAAGATCTCACTGCACATTTCGTAGCATTCAACATCTCGTCAATTCCAAGAATTCAAAACGCGAGTGCAGACCTGTTAGCTAACGTAGCCTCTAGACTTATCCCTTCTGAAGATTTTAGTCCTGATAGGTTTTCAATAGAATTGATCTTTAAACCATCCATCCCTGACAATATCACCAATTGGAGAGTGTTCAACGACGATCCTGACATCGTAAATTTCCTTACTTCTGAAGGATCCTACTCAAATCAGATAATCGACGAAGACCATCATGATCATCAAATACAACAAAATAGCTCTGACAATGCTATACCGAAATCGGTGGTCAAGCTAGAAGATCTATATGATTTGAAGAGTCGGTTTAAAAGGTCCGCCATTGCTAAACTTTGCAGTTCTACCCTAAACTATGAATTAGTAAACCTAGGGACCGATCAGAAGCCACAGAACGTTAACCTAGGCCAGGGCCTAGCCCCTGAAGAAAAATCAGCATATATCCGTCTTCTGAGACAATACAAAAACGTTTTTGCCTGGAATTACGATGAGCTGAAGACTTACAACACTTCTATCATTCAACATGTTATCCCTATGATTGACAATGAAAAACCTGTCCAGCAGAAGCTCAGAAAAATACACCCTAACCTAGAAAATTAGATAAAAACTGAGCTTAATAAGTTGTTGAGAGCCAGAATAATATTCCCCGTCAGGCATTCTAAATGGGTATCCAATATGGTGCCCGTTAGGAAGAAAAACGGAGACATTAGAATCTGTATTGATTTCCGAAATCTCAACAAAGCCTGTCAGAAGGATAACTTTCCCCTCCCACCTATGGAGCAAATTCTACAGGAAGTAGCAGGCTCAGAATTAATGTCATTCCTGGATGGATTCTCAAGATACAATCAAGTACTGGTGCATCCCGATGATCAGTTAAAGACTACGTTCCGAACCAAATGGGGCACTTATGCATATCGGAAGATGCCATTTGGTCTGATCAATGTCGGAGCTACCTTTCAGAGAGCCATGGACATCGCATTTAAAGGGTTAGTCAATAAATCAGTAGTGATTTACCTGGATGATATAACAGTGTACTCCAAAAATCGAAACAACCACCTCAAAGATTTGAAGCAAATCTTTCAAAGATGCTTGAGGTATGGGATTTCGCTCAACCCAAAGAAATCTTTCTTTGCGTTAAGCGAAGGGAAATTGCTCGGATTCATAGTGTCGAAATATGGTATTCACATAGAGCCCGACAGAATCAAGGAAATTTCCGAAATATCCATACCTCATAACAAGAAAGCCATGCAATCCTTCCTTGGACAGATCAATTTTGTCAAAAGATTTGTCCCGGATTTTTCACGTATTATTTCTCCCTTACAAAATATGATAAAAAAGAATTCAACTTTCAAATGGGGTCTAGATGAGCACGAAGCATTTAACTTAATCAAACAAGCTATCATCAATGCTCCATCTTTGGCCACCCCAAATTTTTCAGAATCTTTCATCTTATACACTTTTGCCTCAGAGAAATCCTATGCCGCGATTTTGACCCAAGCAAATCAAGAGAAAGCGGAAGCTCCAATTGCATTCTTTAGCTCGAACTTACAAGGTGCTGAAATTAATTACTCAGACGTAGAGAAACAAGCATATGTTGTTTTCAAAGCAATCAAATATTTCAGACCTTTCTTGCTTAAAGCCCACACCAAAGTCGTAGTACCGTTTCCAGCGGTAAGAAACCTTTTGGTGCAGAAAGACGTGGGCGAGAAGAGAGCTAATTGGATTACCGCTTTACAAGAATATGATCTTGAGATCAAACCAGCAAACATCGTAAGAGGTCAAGGCTTCTGCAAGATGTTAGCCGGAGCATCGCAAATCCCAGAGAACTCATCTGAAGAGGTACAAGCATATGAGGTAAGCCTAAACGATGCAGAATCATTATATGCTGACACCATTTATTTTCTTAAGAACGGGTATGCTCCATCACATCTGGATCATACCAAGAAAAGAGCTCTGAGATTAAAAGCTAAACAATACCAGCTCATAAATGATGTCCTGTTTAAAAGGAATTACGATTCTGTACTCCTTAGGTGTCTTGAGAAAACTGAAGCCGAAAAGGTTTTGCAGGAACTTCACGATGGACCAGCAGGTGGACACTATGCCGGAGATGCGACTGCACACAAAATCTAGCGTACATGATATTATTGGCCCACGCTGTTCAAAGACTCATACAATCACGTAAGGAAATGCCAAGTCTGCCAGACTGCTGCAGGAAAACAAAGGAAACCATCCATGCCGCTACAACCGGTCAACATCGACCAACCATTTAGTCAATGGGGCTTGGACATAATAGGTGAGATCGTTCCTCACTCTTCTAAGCAGCATAAGTATATCCTTACGGCAACTGATTATTTTACCAAATGGGTAGAAGCAGTTCCTCTCAAGACAGTTCATTCTGAAAACATTATTGAATTCATAGACCAATTTATCATAACTAGGTTCGGATTGCCAACAACCTTAATGTTTGATAACGCTTCATATTTTTCTGGAAATGCTATGACTGAGTTTGCGCTTAAAAGAGGGTTCAAACTGAAATATTCTGCCAACTACTATCCGCAAGGTAATGGATTGGCTGAATCAACAAACAAGAACCTAATCAGAATTATCAAAAGAACAGTCGACCAAAACCAAAGGAATTGGCACAAAGCGCTGGTAAATGCTTTATGGGCTGATAGAATCACAAAGAAAGCTTCAATCGGCACTTCTCCCTTTAATTTAGTTTATGGGAGGGAAGTGGTTCTTCCGACTCACTTAGTCATTCCCTCTTTGTCTTTAGTGCAATACATCGATGAAGTACCTACTTCCTCATTACAATTAAGACAAATGGAAATAATCAAACTAGAAGAACAACGAGAACAAGCTAGGAAAACCCATGCACATCACCAAGCGCTAATAAAATCTTCTTTTGACTCAAGCATCATAACCAGAAAAAACTTTCAGATGGGTGATTTAGTTTTGAAATGGGATAAGGCTCATGAAGAAAAGGGCAAACATACAAAATTTCAAAAGCTGTGGCTTGGCCCTTTTCAGATTGTAGAAGTCATAGGCCCGTCTACATTCGTGTTGCAGGATCTGGCAGGTAGGAGAGATTCTTTACCTGTCAACGGACTGATTCTTAAATCATATTTTCCATAGAAGAGAATTCTTCTAATTTTTGTAGGATAGATTTAGTTCTTAGATTTCATCTTGTTTTGTTTTTTTTTTTCTTTTTATAAAACCCGTTGTAAATGATCATTTAAAAAGGATTCATGAAAGAGCACGTCAATTCTCTATCAGATTTTGATTTCGCTTGTACAAATATCAAAATTTTTGAAAAGTCTGAATTTTATTATTGACAAAAAGAGTTAACTTCACTTTGATCACGATACTCGTTTCAACCTTTAAGAAACTTTGACAAAAGCAGCCTTTGGCAAAAATTTGTTTTGTATCAGCACCATGAAAGGTATCATCAATAATAAAATAAGTACTCTCTGCAAAGCTGTTGTTTTCAAAAACTCTAGTATTGTCGTCCAGAGCTTTCTTAAGGAAAAACAATGACTTCCTCCCTGCTAAAAGGAAATTACAGCGTTCAGAGAAATAATCCAAGGATAACACTATATCTCAAAGAATAAGAGGTCTCATCACGAGCCGGCTTATCATGATCACAGATATTATAACTTGCTGACTTTGCCAATACTGTCCACCAAAACAGGGCAACGACTTAAGATTGTTGCAATCAAAAGACAAGAGGTCTCATCACGAGCCGGCTTGTTCAGCAAAAGTGTAAATCGAGTGAATGACTGTGTCATAATTTGGCCACCAAACCAAGACATTGTTCTTTAGAGAATTAAAAAAGGAAAAGTGTGTCAAAAAGGATTTTTCTCTGGAATGTTGCGAGTAACCTCAAGCAGGAAAAAGGATCATTGCTGGATAACATGGTAACCCTGTCGAGGCTATGGACGCTTGCGGGCAGCAGAGGCTCTACCTACGACAAATGAGTATACTTTTAAGGCAGTACACATAGAAGACCTTATTTTATCTTTAATCAAGACCAAGTAATGCCTGGTGCGAATGCAAGAAAAAAGCATGAGGAAACAAGAAATTGGGATATAAAAAGGTTGAGACAAAATATCGTCGACAAGGTGAGGGGTAATCTACTCTATCTGTCCATAACAAAATTTAGACATATAAAAATTTTGTTGTTTCGGAAGTGAACGGTCAATAGAAATACAGAGATAATTGGTTCTTCACAGTGAATCGCCATTGTTGTGGTCATCAACAACCCCCCTCTTCGTTTGATATTAGTAATAACATCAAGCAAAGGGGGACCCTTAGCCAAAAATCCAAAAAAATATTTTTGTTTGAAAAATCTTTTGTATCAACTCCCTAAGAGCTATATCACATCGCAATGGAAAAAGGAGCGCTTGCCCAAAGCGCATAAACGCACTGAAAACAAGCGACGCGAGAACCCATTGCATCGCGAGCATTAAAAGCGCTTGAAAAGGGAAAACCTGAAGAAACGCCGATGGCCGATATGCGACGTCGCACGTCGCAATGTCACATGAGCAGCACAAAGTGACAAAGCGAAAACCTTGCGATCTTGCGATATTGCGATATGCGATCTGCGACCATGCAAAGCTGCGATCTGCGATCTATGGTTTGCGACGAATGAGACTGTCAATTGCTGTGACGCCACCTATTTACATCGCAATTTTCAAGACTGCGATGCAAATCGCAGAAATCATTCATCGCAGGCATTCCTCAGCATGATCTGTGAGCCCAAAATTAGGCGCGCACCTTACGGGAAATTAATGACCGCATGCTTGAGTATCCAGAAATGATTGCATCGCATTTATCCAAGAGTCAAGTCATGATGAATGTCAGAATTACGCATTCATTAGAATTTAATGCTTTCATGTCAATCTTTTCGTCATTTCTCTTCTTCTTTGCGTACACTGCAAGACATGCGACTGATATAAATCTATATGCAGGAAACATCTAAGGGAAGAGCGCCAATAAGACAACAGAGAGAAGATGCCTCCGTAATTGGATGCCGCATGCAGCAGAACCGCGGATTCCAGAATATCGCCCAATAGGCACTGATGAAAATAGACTGTCCAAGACTCAGAGTTAAAGGCGCACAAAAGCAGCGTGTTTACAAAAGATCCTGAAGCTCAGACTTGGTAAAGCAGAGAAAGAAGCGCAAGAGAAGGAAGACGCTCCAGAAAAGCCTGGAACAAAGAATGGAAACAATTCTCGAAACAGGGGATTGTCCATACAGCGCAACTTCTAACTCATTGAGTCATTCGCACGACCAGAAACCGAAATAGCAACAGCAAAATCAATTCGAAAAGAAACTGGGTTATACTAAGTGTGCGCACAGCGAATACACCCAGCCAGAGAAAGGTTTTCGAAAATATCTTCTAGCCTGTCAGAAAGAGGTGCCAGCTCTTGTTATTTCTAATTATCAAGCTCGAACAAAAGGAAAGGACAACCAGCCGACTCTTTCAGGGCGGGCAGCGCATTGCTTACAGCACTAAAGAACAGATACAAAAACGGTTAGAAATTAGATTTGATTTTTAGAAATAAATTTGCTTTTAGTAAAAGGGCGGTCATTTGAAGCCGTTCCCTCAATTTGTGTAATTAAAATTATCCGGTTAGTAGTATTTAACCCTTCTCGTTGCATTGGAGAAGGGTCCGGAAATTTGTCAAAAAACTTGTCCTCAGAACATGCACTTTTGCACCCTCGGAGGGGGTTTTTGATGAATGGACGGATCAAGATTTATTTATGTTTGCATTTTAATACCTGCTATTGATGTTGCACTTATGTACTCTTAGTAGGCATTAGAAGTAATTAGAAATAGATCATTATTGCTTCAGGTCTGTGAGTATAAAGTCAGTCATAAATGGTACTTTTATCTCTTGACGAGTTTCTGCTTGCATTCTTAGAGTAATATACAGCTGATGTTGTTTATATGTTAACGTATGAATGAGTGGACTACCATTTGGCACTTTTGTACGGTGGAGTCATTGATTTGTGCTTAATACATGAATAACTGATTATGCAATATGATGTTCACAATCGTTCTGCTTAACTTTTTATGCAGGATGGCAGGGAAAATTTAAAGAACCCCCCCTAAATTTATAAATATAATAAATGGGCGAATCTCCATGGTATATAGGAAAAATGGAAGGCGATTTTATCAATAATATAATATGTATATATAATTTTTTGGCGAATCTCTCACCAGGCATGGCGAATATTTTACTCAATTATAAAATCTTGTAAGATCTTGGTGAGTCTTTCACTAAATAATAAAACTTTGTAAATTCCTAGTCAATCTTAGCATAGGCTACATGCTGGTTTAATTCCCCCATTTAAATAGGCTACTTTCCACGTGAATACCACGAGTCAATACCATGTGCCATTTTGGTGAATACCATGGGTCAATACCATGTGCCATTTTTATTTTTATTAATTCTAATATTAGGGTTAATAATGGTTTTTTGCATGGTATTAATAACAATCTAGTCCATGGTATTTGTCCCATAGTATTTTGGCCATAGGTTTCACCTAAATATAACCCATTTTTTGAGTGTTCGTAAATATAAGGTGAATTATGGAGTAAATATAAAAAAATGTTTTATTTGTTTACCATACCTCTCGTTTATTTATATTTTTATTAATTTACCATACCTCTTTTACAAATATGGTATTTGGCCCATAGGATTCACTTAAATAAAACCTCTTTCTTGAGCTTTCATAAATAGAATGAGGGTTATGGATTAAATATAAAAAGAGGTTTTATTTATTTACGATACGTCTAGTTTATTTATATTTTTATTTATTTACCATACCTCCACTTTACTTATATTTTTATTTGTTTGCACCCTTACATGTATATAAGGTGACTTATTGAGTAAATATAAAAAATGTTTTATTTATTTACCATACCTCTCATTTATTTATATTTTTATTAATTTACCATACCTCTTTTATAAATATGGTATTTGGCCCATAGGATTCACTTAAATAAAACCTATTCTTGAAAATGGGCGAATGGATTCACTTAAATAAAACATATTCTTGAAAATGGGCGAACGGAAGGTTGTAAGTCCTAATTTCAAGGGCTAAATTTACCTTTTTTACGCTCTCCCTTAAAATAAGGTGGGCTATGTGAGGTGATTTGTAAAAATGTACTATGATACAAAATATTCGCCCACTAAAAATTTAAAACCCCTTAATTTCGCCAAAGGGCGAACATTCGCCCCTAAAATTATCCTTGCAGGATGGTTCATCTTAATTGATTTATATTCTCATAATAGCTAAATAATCTTCATTACCAGTTATTGTGTGAAACCTTTCTAGATCGCATAATGGAAAAAGTTCTATCCCGGGTTAGCGTAGATTAGATGTGTTATTCTTTGTAGATTAAAGTAGTATAAAATTCACTCTCAGAGTTCAGAACTAGATTAGCTTAGAAATAATTCCATATTTTCATTATCATATTCTACACACACACACATCACCAAACTCTACACACACACACCCCCTTAGAACGGGAAGCTGGTCCCGTTATCCCCAGTCGGACCCGCTACACCAAACGGGCACGGAGCCGCCAACCAGGTTCCCGACCGGGTGGGTATCCCCCTTGTTGTTGACCCGATTTTAGGGCCCTCAACAGGTGCATACTTAGTTTAAGATCAAGCAAAACATCAACAACCCATTACATGCATATTTGATTCAAATCTAACTATTCATAAAGTACTCATCACTTTCACACTCTGTCACTTTAATCTCCATCTCCTTATATAGCATAGCCCTTATCCAATACCACACGTGAAAATTGTACTATATTTTATGGTTTTCTTACACACGATCAAAACATCCATTGTTGGGCTTAATACCATAGGGAAATACCATGGTAAGGAACCTTGGTATTTAGAATACCATGGTGTGGAAACTGTATGTGCCTTTGCTCCTTCATACCCACATGTGCACGTGACTTTTCTTAATAGAACCAGTGTATACTTCTTGAATTTCAACTTTGTCATTCCTTTACCTTTGAACTACTACGCCTTTCATCAAATTCTATGTCACATGTAGACACATCCTATTTACATCTTCATCAACTAGGTTTTCATCAAAGGACAACTCATCAGGTAGGTTTCCATAAAGGGCAACACATAATTCATATTTCCAACAATCTCCCCTTTGGACTTGATGGGAACCACTTTAATGTTTGGTCACCACAACCAATAGATACCTGTAAAACACATCAAGACAAGCACCAATATTTTTGAATGCCAAGTTACTCTCCCCCTTTGACATCAAGGGAAAATGGCTTACTAATACTGAATGAATGCTTCTATCTTAAGTAATGTAGATCTAAATTTTTGAGTACTGAATACTAACAATGCTCCCTTTGAGCACATGTTGAAATTTCTGAATGATTTACAATGAAGTACATGACTCTATGACTCATATGAATTGTCTTATCACCAAGGACTCAATCTTACATGAATCACCCAATCACAGTGGGTTTACATATTTGACATCATTATTACATCAACTTCCCAAGCATAGTGGGGTTACAAATTACATCACATGTCCAAAAGGACTTGACCATAATCATCCACACATGATTGAATTTTACAATGATTAGATAATAGGTCCTTACATGACCTTTACATCATATGATAGATATGACATTTATAAACAAGACACAAAATATCTCAATAAGACCATGATAGTCATCAACAACTATACCCCATATATGATCTACACCATAAACATCTGTCAGCAGTTGCAAGAATAACAACAACTACATGTCCATCATCAATTTTCAAGGTAAGACAATGTAGCTTCAATATCATCAAACTATTAATAAGCATCATTATGTATGTAGAAAACATAATGCCAACAACGCATTATTAGAAGCATAGAAAATGGTCCCCCTGAACCCGTGCCAATTTTTCACTGTCAGATCTGATCATATCATCTCATATATCATCAAGAATTTCAAAGTGCCTTCATTAACCAGTCATCCATTAGGATATAAATAACTTATAAAAGCCAAAAACACTTCTAAATATAATCAACAAACTGTAATCATCAACCATCAGAACATGAAAAACCAAACAATAATTGACTGAAGTAGATCAGACCCTTTTCCTGAGTTTGTCCCATTGTTTCTTCATCATACCAAGATATACATGACTAATCAGTTCATAACTCATGTATATACGCAACATGTCTTCATAGGATCCATGTACAGAAAGTGAAATACTAAAATTTTGCACCTTCAGCTCCCCTTCAATTTGTTCTTTCTATATCTGTTTACTGTTACTACACTAGAGGCATTGCGAGTAGTATAGGCAGCATTAAAATAAAAAAGAACCATGGGAATCATCATGAAGAAAAACATGTATTACTCCGCCTGAGATTACAAATCATTGATCCCGAGGACCCGATAATCATCTTCTATTCTCATAAGGTCAAGTACCTCCTTCCACTTTTGCAGTCATTGTTGGAAGTATTCCTTTAAGAAATAATGGACTGCAATGGGCACCATCTTCTTTTACTCTAAGTGTGAATATTTCTCATATCTATGAGAATTCCATTCTTCAAATAAATATAATTTGTTTGGATTTATATATCCTCTTACTATGAATTTTCTATTTAATTCATTCATAACCTTGCACTTGCTTGATGCAAACAAAATTATATTTCCCTTATTTTCCATTTGACCTACACTTAGACTATTCTACTTTTAACCCTTGAACTAATAAAGCATCACCTTCTCCTCTAGTTTTATTAATTTTGGCTTTACCTTGTGTTTATGGTGATGGACCCGCCAACAAATTAGGGGATCTCCCCGATAAGAATTCCCAACCAGACCTCAGACTATTTGGTGTAGGAGTCCCAATAGTGGGTAGTACTGTATCGCCTTGACTGTAGTTTTGTGCAGAGTTAAGTAAGATGTCCTTGTTGGTGGCAAGGGTGTGACCTTGCATCACGTCAAGGAAGGTGCATGAAAGGCTCTAACACAGGGAAGTGGGAGTGAGTATGCCCCTTAGAAACCTATCATATCACACACCTTGAAAGGGAACACACAAGTACAAGGACATCACGAGATGGAAAGAAGGGTAGCCAATGATCCAAAGTGATGGGTTATATCCACAACATGCTTGGATAACATTCATATAATCACATACATAATAGTCCATACATACATGCGTAAATAACATCTACATACATCATTAAGGTAACCAAGATAGTCGAACAACAATAACAACATATGCATGAAATGTGTTGGCTCTACTATATTAAAAGGGTGAAATATCCAATCATACATACACCCAACACCTCCACTAGCCCCGATAGTAGAACATTATAGTCACTGGCCCCTGCTCCTCTAAAGAGATGTACTAGCTTTGCACTATGGAGAAGCCAAGGCTCGTTATAATACACTCCAAGCTTTCTCTAAGTTACACCTATAGGAAGCTTGGCTCCCAAAATCCTATAGAATGAGTTATGAGGTTCTATAAATAGAGAAGGGCGGGGTGACCCTTGACATTCCCCTTTGTGACTCTTCACCTACCCTCATGACTCTTCAACTACTACATGATTGTTACATTCTACTATTGACACTTGGTCTTTCACTTGTGCAACATGTTTACATTAAAATATGCACATGTACCAATGTGAGACAAAATAGGCTTGAATCAGCCACACAAGGCATCACTAAGACTCAGACAGTTGTGGGAAGTCCAAATATTCGACATCCTTGTGATGATTGACAGTGGCAAACTGATGTGAAGCTTGGTAGTCTGTTATGGTGTCTGCATACTTTGTGGTGACATCCTTCTAAAAGTGGACTCTTGCCTCCGCTTGACAATAGGTCTCAAGCGGACCCCAAATTTTATGGATCTTGGGCAAGCCATAAATTATGGGTGTAAGAGGAGTGCTCTCAATAAGAATTTAATAATATTGAACCTTTGTGATAAGTAAGGTTGGGTGAATGTTATGTTAGCAAAGAATTTTTTTTTTTTTAATATTAATAATTTATGTATATTAACATTATGTATATTTTTCTTAGACACAAAATTTAAATACATCTTTATTTTTAATGAATTTATTTATGTTGATGTTGTTTATGTTTCCGTTTTACATAATATGTTATTGATTTTTTTATAATATTTTTTTAATTAATTGATGTTTAATTAATTAATTAAACAAACGTTGAAATCAAAAATTTATAAAGTTATTACAATGGTATAAATAAAATATATGTGTTTAACAAAATTGTGGTTCACATATCAAATATTTGAGATTACATATGAAATATGAAAGTTCTATAAATTTGAAATTTTATAATATTTGGAATTGCTAAAAAAAATTATGTATTTCGAAAATTATGATATCAATTGAGAAATTGCTTATTAACTTATCATATAAATTGAGAAATAGAGATATTAATTTTCCTTACATTTACAATTTGTTCAGTTGAAATTGCTATAAAGATTGTTATATTGTTGTATTACTAACCATTCTTATTTTTTGGGTTTATAGTGTTATTGGCTATGATTTATTATTCACTTCTCTTTATAGTTTTTATAAATGGAAAATGTTTGGTTATGCAAAGAAGTTATTTTCTTGGGTTTATAGTGTTATTGGCTACGATTTATTATTCGCTTCTCTTTATAGTTTCGCTCCTCTTTATAGTTTTAATAAATGGAAAACATTTGGTTCTGGAAAGAAGTTATGATGTGGTTGTTTTTCACAGGACAATAGTTACATTTGAGGTTTTCTATCTGCCATATTTTCAAAAATGTTACCTTGTTTTTAGATGTTTCAATGTTGAATATTGTGTGCATTTTGTTAACATCCTTTTTGTTTTATTATGCCATAAAACTTGCGACGTCTTCTTTTCTTTCACCAAAGTTCTTCCCATATCCATGGATGTGACTCTTTGGGAATTTTTACTGTTTGAAATTATTGCACTTGTTTTTCATTTCCTTCCTTCATTTGTGCTGATGAGATTTAATAATGGTGTCTTTTGTTGGAAGACCCAATCTTTCTTACTCGTTGTGATCGTTGTGGTGTCAAATATTTTGGCTTTATTGCTTTAGCAGTTCATATGTGCCCTCGTTGTTTCTTTGGGTATTACCTTAGTGATATGGGAGTAATATCTTCCATGCTTTTCCCTTTTCTTGAACCTGAATTTCATATTGAAGTGTTATTAGCTCGATGATTATATTTACCTTAGTGATAAGGGAGTAATACTTCCATGCTTTTCCCTTTTCTTGAACCTGGATTTCATATTGAAGTGTTATTGGCTCGATGATGTTATTTAGTTCGCCTCCAAATTCTTTTGGTTTTAAGAGTTTCTTTGTTGTCAGCCCTTTTACAAAGACGTATAGAAATATTTATTTTCTTCATCTTGGCGAGCAAGGATTCTTATTTGTTTTTTAAAGCACTAGCCCTCGGAAATATGTTTGGGTTGTTTTGAAACATGTTTTCTATGATATGAATCTAAAGTTTTACTCTGTAATAGTGATTACATGGTTTGGAGGAGAAAAATACTTCCTTATGGAGGCATGCCATTGTCGAAGGAGGCTATCTTTTATAAGGGCAAAAAAACAATTGTTGTATTTGGACAAAGATTATGATAATTATCCTATGTATGGGTAAACCATATATTGGTTGGACCTAGAAAGGAACAGTTAGGGTTTTTGCATTTGTGCCTATTTCAAACATACGGTGTATGGCAATAGGCCACTACAAGAACCAACTTCTTTGGTTTGTGAATAATGGTTCTATGTCTATTTGGTCACTAGAAGAAATAGATAATTTTGTAATTGGGCAACCTTCGAATGAATGAACTGTTGAGTATTTTGAAGATGATTGGGGTTCAGTTGGAAATTTCTTGAAGAGATGTTTGTGGATATAAATAGTAAATGCCCGGGGTAACTTCCTTGTCATGTTGTGCAGGAAAAAGTGCTTCTTTTGGGTTCCATGAAAGTGCAATTAAAGATATATGATTTGGTGAGTGGGCCTTGCACAAAAGCAATTGTTGACGGTGTCTCCATGTTGTAAACATTAGTGTTCCATGTTCCAACTATTGATCGTTTCAATGAATACATCGAAAATGGGAATGTATTCTCGCTTCTTCCAAAGATTGATTCTATTGTAGACATACAACCATTAATTGTGGGTGTCGTAGTATAATTTTTGACTATTGGAGATGTTTGTTATTACATATTGTTCGAAATGTAGACTTTGTGCAATATTTTCAAATTTGAATTTGAAATCATTGTGTTTTGAATTGTCATGTTTTACTTAGCACATATTTATGTTGACATTGATTTTTTGTTTTGGACATCAATATTAATTTATATGTTCTTTGTCATGTTTTATAATCTCTCTTAACATTGTTGTGGGAAAAATACTATTTTGGGCATTAGTTGTTTAAAAGGAAACGGTGGGAAATTTGTTTCCCAGTTTTTTAATATATCGTTACTTTTTTGCCATTTGTTTCATAGTTTGTTGGTTGTTTTTTATTTATGTTTAGGAAGTGTTCATCTCATTTATAGATTTATTTTTGAAAACTATTGGGGGTTCATTATGTTGTGAATATGGTTTGTTTACCATCATTGGGGGTTTTGAAAAAACAGAGTTTAAAATGGTTGTAGAAATGCGGAGTGAAGAAACGAGAAAAGGTGTAGGTAAAAAAGTTCGCTCCCTCCTCTCGTGAGAGAAAAAATAAATATCAGAGGCAGTGGTATCAATAGAACAAGGAAGTTATAAATGATCGTATATGGTATGCTTACCAACGAAAGAAAAATGCTTAAACAAACCATAGAGATGCCACGGTTGACATTCGTGAGTATCAGAATAGGAAAATTGTGTTTGGAATGATAATTTGTTTGAATGTTTATTTCATTGACATTTATTCTGGAAAAATGTTTATCTTTATAAAAAAAATTAAATTTGACTTATTTATGCACCTTCCTCTTCTCTAAGAGAGTAGCCAAGCAATGAACAATGAACCATCATCTAAACACAATCGAGGAAATTCATCATTGCCAGAAGAGTTGTCAGCTGCAAATGGAAAATTTGTGGTTTCTAGTTTATTTGTTGATAATGACATGTTTCCTCGAATTTTCGACAATGTAGATCGATCTACTAGAAATGTTGGTTCTGGTGTTCCAAATAGTAGTTATATAGCCAACTTTGTTAGTCCACTTGAATCTTTGTGTGCTATCTATGTTGAATAAGTACAGGTAGTCCAACTTTTTTTTACTTTAAATTATTATTTGGTGCTGATCAAAAAACATTTGATGTCAATTAGTTTTTCTTCTCTCCATTTTTTTCTTCCCTTAATGTTTTGGTGACGAATTTTGTTGTTCGTTCATGTTCGGTGTTAGGGCAGAGAGAATCGTTTGTAAGATTTGAACCCTGTTGATTGGGTTGTGAAATAGGAACAAATGTTGAGCTTGGTGCTATTGAAGACATTATGGAAGATTTGGTGTTCCTTGCCAGTAAGAATGTTTTGAAATATTCATTTTAGTGCATGCTTCGTTCCATAATTCTTTACCACTTCTATGAAATTTTGCTCTTTTTTTGTGTTATTTCGGTGCATTATCTTTACAAAGCCCATGTTCGAAGAAGTGGGAATTGTGGGCAGTCTGGAAACAATGGGGGAATTTCCATAATGGAAGGTGGCTGAAATGAAGTCCTTGAACAACTGCGTGGATATGATTTGTTTGTTGATAGTAGCATGACTACTAGGATGGTTCACAATTTGCGACAATCTACTGGGTAGGTTGTGCATAATTTCCCTCCTTGTAACTTTGCTGCTAATGTTGTTCGCCACAAAGAAAGTCTCCAAACTTGTCCTTTGAGGAATGCGTAGGTGTTTTCTCTACTTTCTTATGTTTTTAATATTTCAATAAAGGAGTTGGTTTTTTTGTTTAATCATTATTTTATGTTGTTTATAACAATGTTGAATTCAATATGTGACGACAATCATATTTGCATGCATCAAAATCTATGTCGGTTCCTCAACTTGTGGTTGGAGAATGCAGTAATGACTAAAATGGATATTCTCTCTATTTTCAAATGGTTGCTCATTTGGAGAAATTGTGTTTTCATTGTTAACATTCTTCAACTTTACACAATGGTTTTTATATTTTGGTTTTCATAACGATTTTTTTTAAAATGAAGTAAGGGGGATGGATGTTCGTCATTCCATGGGAAGAAATTACGTTTCTCGTGCCATAACAATCCCCATTGTTTCATATCATCGACCTGTTTTAATGCCTTTTCGTAGGTGGAACATAGCTGGTTGTTTTTGTTTTAGCAACGACATGCTTGAAGCACATAGAAAATTTCATTCCAAGGTTGATGATCTATCTATTGTATAAGTGCCAAGTGTGTAATGAATGTTATCCAGGTATACAAGTTCTAAGATGGCATGAAGGGCCCATTTATAGAAGGGTGTAGAGGAGATATAGGGTCACATCATTTTTCTCGTTTTAAAAACATGGATATAGGTGAGCAACCTCAAGTTATATGAGTTTTAACACAAGTGGAAGATATGCTTATAGAAAGGGTGAACTGAATACTGCATGTGTCACATGCTCGTAGTGGTCAATATACAAATAGTGGTCATAGAATAAGTCCACAAGATATAACTAATATTGCAAAGAAACTTTCTAAACATATTGAACAACTTGATTATGTTATTGTGAGAAGACGCGGTGTTGAATCGAGATATTATGAACGCTACATGGAGAAACAACATGTGATGTATGCATTGATTTACAAAATGCAAATGGATAAATATTACAGGGATGTTGAAATTGATATGGATTCAGTTTCAACTCTCCCAGAAAGACCTACTGATGTGTCCAACATGCTACAACATGTCTATAGTAATTTAGATGAAACAAGTAGGGCTAAGGAGCACATAGAAAGAGAGGGTATTAATTATTTGTGGTTTCATTTGTCGTCATTTATATCTCGCTTTCCTAATGATTCGAGGAGGCTGATCAAATAAGAATATTTATTGAAAATGAAAAATCTATAGATGCAGAGTATTTAGAATGGGCAGATATTGGAACATCTCCTATTAATGAATACAATATGGAAGGGTTACTAGACTTTGCATTCCCAAGTATTTCCCGACTCGAGATGCTGATTGGTTGCATCCTCGTATTTGCAACATTGAAATGCATCAATATGGTTTGCACATGCTTAGATATTATGATCAAATATTTGGAGGGCATCCTATATTTCAGTACTTTCTTCTTAATATGATTATGTAGCATCATAATCAAGGAACAATATTTTTTTTCTTTTTAAGTATTTACGTGAAAATGTACCTTCTATTTTGAACAATTGCATCAAGAACTTTGACATGATTTGCCAAAAAATAAATTGGCTAAAAAATTAGTGCATTTTGGTTTGTCTCTTAGGGGTATAAGGGAATATTAGACAAAGTGTCAGTCTAAGTTGACTCACATGAGCACCCAGTTGGGTTTCCCTACTATGTTCTTTACGTTAACTGTAGTTGACACAAAGTGGCCAAACTTGCATAGTGTTGTGCCTTTGAATAACCAATGTGGACATCAAAATGAGCATGTGAGAAAAGTTTCTAATGTTATTAAGTATTCGCATATTGTTGCTAATTATATGCACCAAAGATTGACTACTTTTCGAGAGGATTTTTACATAAATATATTGCGGCAAGAGATTTTTGGTAAAGGCTTGTTCACGTTTCTTTTTGTTTTGTCCTACTAAATTTTCAACATAATGTTTGGAATTGTCTTATGTTTATATTTCTTGATTGCATGTGTCATTTTTTTGGATATGAGACGAAACATATAGGCTATACACACATCCAAAGTTTCCTATGGTTTCTTTGAGCTCTTGATGTGGAAAGAATGGATTGGTCGAAACCTTTGAGTCTCTATGCAGCAAAGCCGTTTTTTGACAAATATTTGACAACTTGGAATCCACGTGGCATACATTGTTGGAATGTCATGATACCTAGAAGCGTAAATGATGATCCATGCCTATTAAATACCCACCAATTTGTTTCTTGCAATGTTGAAGAATATTATGAGAATTTTGTCAATCGAGTGCATAGACACACGAAATGCAGTGTAGATTCGTGTTTGAGGAAGAAAGGGTCGATCATTTCCTACCGGTATGAAGCTCCATGGGATGTTCATGCAAATTCAAGTTTGTATGTTGATGAAAAAGGAAAAAAATGTGAACCTTCTTAGAACGATGATTGTTTAAATGTTCACAATGTATATCTATTGACTATGTGGCAACCTGTTTCTCATTATGATGTGTTGAAATATATGGTGAAGTATTCTTCATAGGAATAAAGAAGATATGAAATTTATCATGATATTTTAACAACAATTTCTTCTGGCAGTGCATGGGATGTTCTTGCATTGTCTTCATATCGAAGGTTCCTTGATGAAACACTTGTGGAGCATGAAATTGGAGCACAGGAAAGTTTCCATATGTTGTTAAAGTTACCTCTTGTTGTTTGTAGTCGTAAATTCTTCACTTTGAACATTGGGAAAAACATTTACCAAAGGCTTATAGTACATTCTAATGACATTTCTTGTGGGAAAAATTTTATCGAGATTTATCAAACGAGGCCCATTTTTTGGCCCATTTGTGCCTCATTGAAACGACGAGGTCATGGAGTTTTGATGTTTGCGTAGACCTGAGAAACAGAAAGCATGAAATTCTGATGTTTTTGTTCATGTCTAGCCACGTTTTTATGTTGTTCCTGATGAAGAGTGTGAAGAGTTTGAAACATTTTGTTGGACAAAGTTGTTGTTGTGCAAGCCATTTCACGACATTGCTTTGGATATTGGGATCACAAGACAAATAATCATTGAGAATTGGAGGAATATGAGATATAATGTATGGCATGTTGATCACACTCCTTTACAAAATTAAAATCATGAAGAAGATGTTGATCCCATAGTGCATGAGGAGAATTTTGATTAGGATTCTAAAGAGTGGCAATTTTTTTCTCGAATAGTTCCCACAAACAATGTGCACATTTCAAATCTTCAAAACCTTGTTAGAAGGGAGTTTGATATTCACCATATTTGGTAGCAAACAATGTTGTTAGATGAAAGTATTGAACAAGAAATTGACTTTATACAAGACACGGAGTCTTTCGGTGTTCTGAATATGAATTTTGCTAGGGAGACAATTTTCTTGCCTTCAAATTTATCAAAAAAACAACATGTTGCTTTTGAAATTGTGTTTCGCCACTTTGTTAATGCCTAGGATGATGATGCTTTGTGAATTATTATTCAAGGAACTGTTGGAACTAGAAATTATTCCCTTATTCATTGTATTTGTAATGCTCTTTCAACTTCAACAATGGGTGAAAACAATCCAATATTATTGCTTGCTCCAACAGGTTTAGCTGCTTTTAATATACAAGGAAAAATAATACACTGCCCTTTGAGAATACCTATTAAAGATATGAAACCACTAAATTTTCAAGCTCTATCAAGGTTCCAGGAAGAAATGAGGCCCGTTTTGTTATATTTTAATTCATGAAATAAGCTTTTTTGGGCCAAGGTTATTTATGCAAATAGATTCATGTTTGTGAGAAGCCTTTCCAAGAAAGAAAGATTATCCTTTTGGTAGCAGGTTGTTGATTCTTATGGATGAGCTTGGGAAGATTCCTCCAGTTAAGGATAAACCCCATGTATGCAGGAAGAACAACCAGGAAAGTGTTGTGGGAAAGATTCAACATTGTTGTCACTTTGGATAAAATTTATAGGTAACAGGGAGATGATCCTAGGTAGGCATATTTTTGCAATCTTTTAACTAATATAAGAAATGTGAAGCCTTATTTTGATGATTGGGATCTTCTTATGACGTGTGTCGATAGTTGCTTGGATTGTGAGGAAAATATTTTATCTGATTCTTTAGTTCACCTGTTTGCAATGAATAATCTCATTAATTTTCACAATTGTAAAATGTTCAAATACTTGAATTGACGAGTTGCAAGATGTGTTTTGAAATGTTCTAGGAGATTGGATATTGTTGATAGTGATGATGATGTCTTGGAACGTGCGGTTTTGTTGTGTTGTGGTCAGCGTGTCATGGTTATGTGTAATTGGTGGGTGGAAGTTGGTTTGGTAAATGGTGTTGTTGGGTTTGTAGAAGATATATTTTATTCACCTCATACACAGCTGCCTCAACTTCCATAGTTCGCTACAATTATTTTCTAGAAGTACATTATTGTTCCATTTGATAATGATTGTCCTAATGTTGTGCCCATAACACCTTTTGTTAGAGGGAACCTTAGATAAATGACTTTAAAAATGACATGGGGCTTAACTATACAGAACTCACAAGGGCTGACTTTGGAACAATCCACTATATATATTGGAGAGAGAGAGAGGCAGGGTTTGACATTTATAGCTACATCGACAGTGAGAACGATTGATGGTTTATGGATTTCACCACCTTTTTCTTATCAACGTTATGAAAAAATGCAAAACAATTCTTATGTTACACTACGAAAAAAAAAGGAGGAGTGATTGAAGCCTATGTCATTTTGAGGTTTTTTATCTGAAACTGAGTTCACTGGTGTGGCCGAGTGGTTGGAAATTCTATTTATGGTTTTTGTTTTTTCGTACCATGATTTAGTTATTAGTTTTGTTTTTTTTGTTAAAGTTGTCATATTGAATGTTTGGAAAAAAGTCAAGTGCGTCTTGGGGTTCATATACCTTGGGTCTGTAATCTTTGTCTCTTTAGTTTAATATAATTCCCTTCGGTTTACAATGTCTTGTGTTTTTGTATTAATCCCTTTTGTTTAATATTTCTTTGCATTTGTAATATTTATCTTACGGTTAATATAACTTGGTTTATATTATCAATTTGTTTTGTTTATTAATGTTACAATTCATATTCGAAGGGTAAGGGTATAATATTGTTCGAACGTTTAGTGGTTTTTCATGCCTTTGAGAAAAAGATGATTAGTTCTATATAATTGTTGTTGTTCTTTGCATATTTTTTGTGCGGCTTGATAATTTCTTTGTCTTTCTTACTCGCAATTTGAATATATGTTTTGATTGATAAAGTTAGTAAATTGAGTGTTTGGATGATATTGCATGGGTCTTTGATTTGTTGGTGGTGTTTTGGTTGTTTGATTGATTACATTTGACCTGTTTATTCTATCTTTTCTCATTTTTTGTAATGCTATTACATTTTTTACCATTAATTTTTTTATGCCTTTTAAAGACAATATATAAGGGCTTATATACCTTGGTTTTATAATTATAACATCGTTTTTTCTTTCTTCTCTCCTTACTTTGAATTGTATTAGATTTATGTTAAATAAATTGTTTTTTGGGCAATAAAAGAAAATACAAAAATGAAAAAACTCAAACTATTTTATGTTTCTATATATTTGTTTCTTTCTCTCTTTATGTACTAATTTTTATTAAGTCTTTCTTTCATTGAAATGCATTTATGGACAACCATGATGGAAATTATTACATTAAAATGATCAAATCTATTGTTGCAACCATAAGTTTTGTTTCATATATTTGCAAAAGACTAGATAAGAAACATGGCTTCCATCCTTGTTTTATTGATGAGCATATGTGTGTGTTGGATGTAATGAAATCATTGTCTCTTTGTACAAATTACATTATCAACCATGGTTCAATGTTGCATAATGACAAAGATTGTCTCAATAGAAAAATCACCCATGGTAAACCATTGTCTGATGTCGCATTTTGGTAAAGTTTTTCCCAAATGTAGCCAACCATAGTCGAGCTTTGCATTGTAAAAGGGCTTCTTTGGTCCTAAATCTACCGTGTTGAACTCTTGTCAAACATGTTTATTTAATGGTTTTAGTATTTATGTCTTGGGTTTATGATATTTTTGATTGGGTTTCGTATTATTCCTTGGATTTATAATCTCTTCGGTTTTTGGTTTTGATCCTTTAGGTTTATTATTTGTTTGGTTTTATAATATTTATCCAAGGGTTTAGATAGTTTGGTTTTATAATATTATTTCCTTCTGTACACAAAACATATGGGTTGTAGAATTAATCACTTGGGTCAATAATATTTATTAATAATAATAGTGGTGAGTGAAGGGATTGATATTGTAAACCTATGGGGTTTTTATTAACCCCTTCGGCTTATTAACCCCAATGTATTATCAAGCCAACATTTCTTATTCTATGAAGGATTGTGTGAATATTTAAGGCTTTACATGTTCATTTAAGGGTTTATAATATTTATCAAGTGGGATTTATATACCTTGGGTTTATAATCTTTTTCTCTTTGGTTTATAATGCTATTAACCCTTTTATCCCTTGGGTTTTTAATGCTAGACATTCACAAACCCCTTTGGTTTGTATTTCACTTCGTATTATAATACATTGGTTTTCTAGCAAAAACTCAAGGGAATAATGTTAAACCCTACTTTAAATTTATTATGTTTTTCATAGTGCAATAATGTCCCTTGTCATTGTAGTTGCCATAACTAAACATTACTATACATCTATACTTTAATATACATTAGTGCACATAATAGTAATGTAGATGTATTTAAGTACATTAATATACACAATATTGTATATATAGTTAAGTACATTAATGTACATTGGTACACATTGTATATAGATAAGTTCATATAAATGTATAAGTTCTTGTCACGTGTAAACATTACCATACATATATACATTAATATACATTAGTGTGCATAATAGAAATGTATATGTAATTAAGTACATTAATATACATAATAGTGTATATATAGTTAAGTACATTAATGTACATTTCAATGCATTGTATATAGCGAAGTTCATATAAATGTATAAGTTCATATACAATATTCTATATTAATGTGTATTTATAAATGTTGTTGATATAGGCCTATATGTGTTTATCAACCACTTATTAATGTAGTTGTGCTAGTAATAATAACTATACCATGTTTAACCCTTGCAATTATATAACTTTGAACATAATTACTTTTAGAGAATTATTTGAATTTTTTTTAAATGGATTGTTAAAATGTTAAAAATCTTAGTGGTCAGAATTACAATATTACAATTAGTTTAATTACCATTTTTTAAATTATGAATATTAAATTGTTTAAATGAATTTTTTTAGCTATAAAAATACCAGAATTATATTCATATAAGCTGGTGTAAGTATGTCACGTCCTCCAAAAATAATAAAAATAATTTTAACCAATGTCAACCAAAATAAAATAAAAACAAAAATTAAATAGCCATATAAATAAATAAGTAAAAATAGAAGAGAGACTTATTCTACAGTCTAGTATGAGGGACGTGTAAGTATGTCAAGTCCTCAAGAAATAATAAAAATATTTTTTGCTAATGTCAACCAAAACAAAAAAATACAAAAATTAAATAACCATATAAATAAATAATTAGAAATCACGGAGAGGCTCATGCTACATGTAAGTATGTAATTGTACTCAAAAATAATAAAAATAAATTTGGCTAATGTCAACCAAAACAAAAAACAAAAATTAAATAACCATATAAATAAACAATTAAAAATCTACAAGATACTCATTTTACAATCGAGTGTTTCACTTTCTTATACTTAGTTCTTTGATATTTCACTTTCACTCTTCAAATAATAAATAAAATATTTCCATGTCTATCTTAAATAATATAATTTTATAGAGATAAAGTAATATATATATATATATATATATATTTCACTATGAACTCTGTCTTTTTCTATTATGTATGTATTAATGTTTACCTTAGTAAAATATCTCAATGCTCAAAAGAAAAAGTAATTAAAGATAAAATAATGTAGTCACTGGTTAAAAAAGAAAAATGTGTAATTGATTTAATTTTTAATGTAAAATATTAATAATGGTAAAATATTCAAAAATATAATATAAACAATGAAAAATTACCACTATAGATTTATCTTAATTACATATTTACCAAGTACCAAAAAGAATTAAATCTCTTATTTGTAAATATTTTCAAGTTTGAGATTTAATCCTTAATTAAAATACAAATTTGAAATTTAATCCTTAATTAAAGTAAATCTATACTAATTATATAGACAATTCACTGAGAATAGGTACTGTCATGTTGGCTCACCAACGCTCTGACAGCAACGCTCTCCAACAGCAATAAATGAAGACAGAAAAAGCCTGCGTGTGTATATATTGAATTCATGTAACGAGCAGCTCAAACGAGTTCACCTCTGAAGTGTCTGAGCTTCTCTGGCTAGTCCTTGGTTCTGTTCATTTTCTTGAAGTGCAATTCCTGTTCTTTGTATCTGATTTTGCAGGGATTCTATTTTCATTACTTTCATATTGTGATTTTTATATCTGAAGATTCATGGCAACTACTTTGACGAGTTCGATCAGGATCGGGGCTACTCTCATTCCATCCGCCCACCAAAACCAGGCAGGAATTTTGTTAACCACATTCTTAAATAATTGAAGAATTAGAATACATATACATCATATATGGAGTTCTATTTTTATTCAAATTATCCGTAGTTTCATGAAGTTTAGAACCTTCTGTTTCAAATTCTGCATGGTTTCTTGGAGTTTCTGAACCTTTTATTTGATCTGTAATGGAGGTATTGTTTGGTTTCTTGTTTGCTAAAATGCATTCAGCATCAGTCAATGTGGATCGAACCCATGACCCAATCAGAAATGGCAATATCTAGTGGTAGTTAAAAATATGATAATAACTAGCCTTCCTAATCTGATTACTTTTAAATGTTAAAGTCATATTTACATTTAAAGCATATCTTTCTATCTTAAACAGCGCAAACATTGAAGTTAGGTCTCCTTTATTCTTTATCTTCTTTACTTTTAAAGCATATCTTTATATCTTAAATAGCGCAAACATTGAAGGCATTTTTAAAGATTGAAGTTATATCTTCTTTATTCTTAAATAGCGCACATGGAGTCATGAAAAAGCATTTATTTGTAGAATAAACCGATTGCAATGTCTCCACACGTAAAAAAAAAATTTACACACATATATATTTAAAATCTGCGGATTGACATTTAATAAAATCCTTATTGCTATGAATTTCCCAAAGATTTATGAACTCATTCCACCGCCTACATTAATATGGTACTGCTGGCATTTGATGCATCATAAACCTGATGCAAGAACACTCCAAGCGGGAATTAATTGTTGCCTAGCCCCTTGCTGTACGAGGCCTGCAGGCACGTCCTACCTTCTACTCTACATGGTAAATCTCGCTGAATCGACGGAGGGGCGTTACCTCAGTCAATCCGACGGTGAATGGATGTAGCATATTCGCGGCTTACCAACCTATTCTGCAGCTGGCCTCGAAATCGGCTCATTTGGGTTAGTCGTTCTTCCCACCCGGAGGGTTTGTTTAGTTTTCTCTGTCCGCCCTTGTCCCGGAGGCGACTTGCAGGCTCTGAACAACTACCCGCGATTGGTACAAAGCTCCTCAGGTAAGAGCGAACAGGGTTATGAATTTTCTGCTGCCTTTGTTATATAATTCTTTTACCTTTGTTCTGTTTTTTTTTAAGCTTCTAATGTGATTCGTATAATGCAGCGACAGGCTTCGGTTATGAGTCAGCCAGCAAAACTACTAAAGAAAACATTGCCGCACTCACTCCCGCTGGGGATTTCTACAGGTAAGTTATGATAAGCTAAGTTAATTCTCTTATGCAGATATCACTGACTGCCGCGTGCCTAGTACCTACCTGAGTTTATTTGTTTGTCTATCCTTTTGTTATTTCAGGCGGGGCGCCATCCCTAGCTCGGTGGCTAGCTTGGATTAGGCATAAACCCCATTTCTGCCATTTCCATTCCCAGGTACGGGAGTTTCTCCGGCTACAGCTTTTGCTGGCCAGCGCAAGAGCTCTTTTGTTACAAGAAATTTCAGGGTTTTACATTTCTTGGTAAATGTTAATAGGCATGGTTTAGGAGCAGCTCCGCACTGTATTTATTGTGGGAATAATGCCTGTTTTTACTAGGCCAACTATAGTTCTCGGCTCGTCTTATATGTATGTGAATACTCTTATTGTATGCGCATAAGCGCTTACTGCTCATTCGCGACATTTGTAAATATATGGAGTACATTTCATTCTACATACTACCAATTGAAGGATAGATATCTTGTTTTTTCCTCAGGGTTACTGCTTCATTTGTCTGTCGTTTTCATTGGATAGATTTTATGAAAACTTAATGTTAATCATGTCAAGGAAAGTACCGTTACACGGCTTCCTGTTATAGGTTTTCCCTTCAGTCTTTTAATTTTATGAATTCCGGTTTTCCATCAAATGGTTTTGGAAATTTCTGGCTTTCTATTTGGATAATCTTTATTTACATGGCTCAATGGTTACAATTCTCACCACGGCGATGCATGTGTCATGTCTTCCTTATCTGTTTAAGAGGATTTGACCCATTACCATACATGCCTGAAACCCTTTTACCCCATGGTCCGAAGTCCCGACGTACTGCGGCGGTGATAGGGCAGATTGTAAGTTCCTTCAAGCTTACAGCCTTCCCACCCTTGCCGGCTTCCTGGGGCAGCTTTGCGGCCTAGGCATGTGAAATTCATACGCTAAGACAATTAAGTTCCCACACGGAGGTAATCACCTCACGTAAATCTTGATAACACTTGGAACAAAAGAAAACCTGAATTTTCCACCCTAGATCCTCAGCGCGCTGTCATAGATTGTTTCCGTTTACTGCTTGCCTGAGGAAATTTGCTCTCTTGCCCGACGCCCTAGTTCTGATTTACTGGGTATGTTTTCTGGTTTAAATATATATATATATAGCAAAACCCATATGCAGATGGAAATACTAATTACAATACAGATGCAAGTTTTTTTTGGTTGTTATTGTTTCTTTGTTTATGTGTTGTTGTTTATTTCTTTTGTTTTGTTTTTGTAATTTTTCTTTTGTTTTGTTGGTTTTATTTTACAGCAAATAGATATGCTGTCTTATCCATGTAAATGTGTTAGAAAACCTGTACAGATGAATTTAGCTAGTAAAGGTTGAACACATACCTTTGCAGAGCAAAAACACTAAAAGAAAATCGAAAGAAGAAAAGAAAGATACATTCGAAAATATGTTACAATGCTCATGATATAGCATCACTGGGTGAAGATCCCAAGGTAATACACTTTAGTGGTGATCAATGAGAAGTCTCAACACCTACAAGAAGTTCTGGAGATAACTAGTCAGTTGCGGAGTTAAAGAAGGAGCAAATCAAGGAGTAAATCATGCAAAAGGAATCTTACATGCAATCCCATGCTCTAACTAAGAGTCCGCATGTAGGTGTGTAGTAGTTCCAACATGCAAAAGGAATCTTGCATGCAGTCCCATGCTCTAACTAAGAGTCTGCATGTAAGTGTGTAGTAGTTCCAACACCCCCACTGAACACTACTATGGGGAAAAATAGAAAATGGGCCCTGGCAACTAAGGCCAAAGGTCACCCAAAATACAGTGCAACTTGTACTAAAATTGAGGAAAGAGGGAAAACCTCGTGGGAAAACCCCCCCTCAAAATACAATGTAATCAAAAGAAAAGAGGAAGAAAAATACAATTGCTAAGCAATCGTGTCCTTCACTGCAAGACGATCGCGCAAAGAGCGAAACTTTTGCTCAGTGAATGTCTTGGTGAAGATGTCTGTAGTCTGTTCTGCTGAAGGACAGAACTGTAAATCAATGACCCGATCATGTGCTAAGTCTCTGATGTAGTGCATATGGATCTCTATGTGCTTCGTTCGCTACCGCTGCACTGGATCCCTGCAAAATTTGAGAGTGGTTTGGTTGTCACAACAGATGACAATGGGCTGGTGGAACTGGACGCCCAACTCAGTGAGGAAGTGTTGTAGCCACAGAGCTTGAATGGTGATGTTGACTACTCCTCGGTACTCAGCCTCAGCTGAAGAGAGAGCAATAGCAGCCTGCTTCTTGCTCGACCAACAGATAGGGCCAAATCCTAGACTTAGTGAATATCCGGAGGTGGACTTTCGATCAATGTTGTCTCCTGCCCAATCAGAATCTGTGAAGCCAAGGAGATTCAATGCAGTGCCTGCTGCATAGTGAATCCCGAAGGTGATGGTGCCCTGCACATATCGGAGGATGCGCTTGGCAGCATTCCAGTGTAGCTCATGCGGCTCCTGCATGTATCTGGAAACTGCCCCTACTGCATATGAGAGATCTGGTCTGGAGTGGGTGAGGTACAATAAGCTCCCCACAAGCTGTCGGTAGAGAGTGCTGTCAACTAATGGAGTGTCACCTCCATCCTTAAGGCGGACCCCAGACAGAAAAGGAGTCAGTGCTGGCTTGCAGTCAGTCATGCGAAGTCTCTCGAGGAGATCCCGTGCATACTTAGCCTGAGAGAGTTTGATGCCTGTGGCATTCTGACTAATCTCAAGACCAAGAAAGAAGTGTAGTGGACCCATGTCCGTCATCAAGAACCTATCATGCAAGGCCTTCTTGACTGTAGCAATGGCTGAAGCCGAGCTGCCAGTGATTAGGAGATCATCTACATACAAAACTAAGATAAGAAGAGAATCATGTGTCCTAAGCATGTAAACGTTCGGATCAGACTTACATCTTTCAAAGTTTTGTGATAAGAGAAAATAACCCATCTTCGCGTACCAAGCTCTCGGGGCCTACTTAAGGCCGTAGAGAGAATTCTTCAGTCTGCAGACCAAAGATGAATCCTGAATGAAACCATGTGGCTGCTCCATGTAGATCTCCTCAGATAGGTCTCCGTGAAGAAAGGCATTCTTCCCATCCATCTGATGGACTTCCCACCGCTGGGTAGCCGCAATGGCAAGTGTAAGGCGTATGGAATCCATCTTTGCTACTGGAGCAAAGGTCTCGTCATAATCAATGCCATGCACTTGTTGGAAGCCTTTGGCTACTAGCCTTGCTTTCCGTCTGGTGATTTGCCCATCTGCAGCACTCTTGGTCCTGTAGACCCATTTGCATCGGACAAGTTTCCTTCCTGAAGGAAGGGGGACCAGATCCCAAGTCTGGTTCTCGAGGAGGGAGTTATACTCCTCCTCCATGGCTGACTCCCAAGATGGATGCCCAGCAGCCTCAGCATAAGACTGTGGATCAAAATACTGAACCAAATGACAATGCCAGGAGGGCGATGGTTCAGTGGCAGTGAGTACAAGAGGAGGCTCAATAAACTCTGAGCTAGTCCTTTGCAGATCAGAATTATCCCCCACAAGACCATTTCTAGTAGCTGGTTGGTCTTGTGCATATATCTCACGTAAGCTCCTTGTTCTCTGATTTATGACAGGGGAATATGATTCACTGTTGGAAGCCTGATCTGGGCTTGGATGTGGATCATCATTTGCATGCAATAGATTTGTATCTGAAGACTCTGTCTTTGAAACTGCATGCTCTTCCTCGGCATCTGCGTGATCTGAATCTACATCTGAGTGCACTAAGTCATCATCTCGGACATGAGGTAGATAAAAAGTATCTGCATGCGGCGCTTGAGGTGCATGCAAGAGACTTTCCTCAAATTTGACACTTCGCTCAATGATGAGCTTGTCCGTAGAGGGAATCAGGAGTCGATATCCCTTCACACCATCAGGGTATCCAACAAAGATGCACTCAATGCTCTGTGGATCAAGAGCTTTCCTCTTTTCAGAGGGGATCTGGGTCCATGCTCGAGAGCCGAAAACACGGAGGTGAGTGACCTCTAGTTTAGTGTCGCTCCAAGCCTCAAAGGGGGTCTGATCCTTGACAGACCTATGAGGAGATTTGTTCTGGATGTAGTTAGCACAATTGAGTGCTTCGGCCTAGAGCTTATGAGGCAGTGACTTGGCATGCAACACGCAGGAAGCCATCTCTTTGAGAGATCGGTTCTTTCTCTCAGCAACTCCGTTCTGTTGCGGAGTGTATGGAACTGTGTATTGCAACTGTATGCCGGACTGAAGGCAAAGGTTCTGAAGTGCTGTGTTAACATATTCCCCCCCATTGTTTGTTTGGAGGGCTTTGATCTTTCTCTTTGACTGTGTCTCAACTAGTGCTTTGAAATCTTCAAAGTGCTCAAAAACTTTAGATTTGTTCCTGAGAAGATACACCCAAGTATACCGTGAGAAATCATCAATAAATGTAAGCACATACCTTGCTTTGTTGATGGAAGGATGAGGAAAAGGCCCCATGAGATCACTATGGATCAGATCTAGAGGAGAGGATGCTCTGTGAGTCTTGTCGGTGTCAAACTTTTCTCTGGGATGTTTGCCAAGAACACACCCTTCACAAACTCCTTTGGAGAAACAATATTTGACAAGCCTTCCACCATCTCATTCTTGCTTAGCTGCTGCATATACCTGTAATTTAAGTGAGAAAACCTCTCGTGCCAAAGCCTACTACTATCATCAACATGTGTAAGCAATAAGGAGGATTCAGATTCAATAAATTCAGAAAATGCATACAGTCTGGCTCCATTGTTTACCTCACCAGTTGCAATTTTGGCGCTGCTATGTAGATCAGATATGTTCACTACATCTGGAGTGAATTCCACTCTCTTTCCGGTGTCGGAATGAGTGATCTGATAAACTGAAAGCAGGTTTTCCGAAAGTTTTGGAACATGAAGCACATCTTCAAAGCTTCCGTGTAAAAGTTCCACTCTACCTTTTTTCGGTGACCTCAATAGGTGAGTCATCTCCCATGAGGATGGGAGGTCCTTGGCATGCATCCAAAGAGGAATAGACTTCTTTTGCAGCAGCCATATGATGTGATGCACCAGAATCTATAATCCATGCATCAAGAGAAGAAGTAATTGCAACTAAAGCATGAAAATTGTTAACTTTCCCGTGTGGCGGATCCTCAGTTTTCTTCTTGGCACCCTGATGTATTCAATAATAATAAAGCTAAACCTAGATTATATTAAAGCTATCCCAACAATATAATGATCAACTATCCCAACAATATAATGATAAATCTAGATGTATTCAATAATAATAAAATTTGAGTCAACAAAATTGTTTGTTAAATTGTTTGAATCAACAAACTTGCTATGACACAAGTTTTAAGTTAGTTCTTGGGCAAGGCGTCAGTATTTGTTCAGCGGGGGGAAATCCTAAAGCGATCTTCTAATTTAAGTGAAAACAACAAACGACCACAGTATATATTCAAGAAACCCTTTTTAAAATTTATACATATTCATAACTTATGAACTACAAGAAAATTAACATAAGCATGAAAAGAAAAGCTGCATGCAAAACTGAGTAAGAACTAATAGTTCGAGCGAACTGTATTAACATTAAAATGTATGTAAATTGTCGTTG
The DNA here is from genome assembly GCA_031772625.1 of Pinus tabuliformis. NCBI lineage: Eukaryota > Viridiplantae > Streptophyta > Pinopsida > Pinales > Pinaceae > Pinus > Pinus tabuliformis. Next base: position 664,929,084 of record CM062805.1, read on the forward strand.
GAACAATTTGCTTCATTTTTCGCTTCAGAGTGGTCATGGTTTCTCGGGAAATTGAGCATTACAATGCGAGACAAAACCCTAAAGATTACCCTTATCTCATTCTGAAAATTGTTGACCATTAGATCCTAACCCTAGAGGTTCAACACCTATGATCGTTCCACCTGTCGGGTCCAAAAAACTCTCCCGAAGTTCTGTCTATAGTGCTGGATAGCTGGTGCCCACCCAACTCGGGAGAATTGCATGTAATATCATGATGTTATACCATGGTATAACATTGGTAATATCATGTTGACCTAGAGAGCAACAAACTGCCCTATTGAATAGACAAAAAAAAAAATGGAACCATATATTTAAAGCAATTTGGCAGGAAAGAATATCATTTTACAGCTACAGTATATATACATGAAACCATTTTTAAATTTATACATATTCAAAACTTATGAAGTGCAAGAAAATTGACATAAGCATGGAATCAAACATGTATGCAAAATTGAGTAAGAAACAATAGTTCGAACGAACTATATTAACATTAAAAAGTATGGAAATTATCGCTGGAACACAGGGAATTAAGAACCACATATATTACAAAATTTTTGCTCCCAAATGTTCGGTAAAAATAAGAAGAACAGAGACCAAAGGCGAGGTCGACACAGTAAAAATGACCCCATTGGAACGCAAAGGAGAAAATTATTGATTAATATATATAACAAAATCTACCGCAACCTACATTGCGGTAGATTTTGTAATATCATTGGTTTCTAAATAAGACATACGGAGCAATCGGCAGATTTCCTGCTTCATCTATTTCGGTCTGTTTACCTCTACGAAGCGGAATACAAAGCCCTCACTGAACCTCTACGAGACAAAAACACTAGAGATTACCCTTATCTCCTTCTGAAAATTGCTGACTATAGTATCCTAACCCGAGAGGATCGACGCCTATGATCAATTCACCTGAACTCTCAAGAAATTTTGTCTGTAGTACGAGACAGCTGGTGCGCATGGAATATCATCGTGCTATACCATGGTATAACATTGACAATATCATGCTGACATAGTAATATCACCCTCATATGACATTGTAATATCATTGGTTTCTAAATAAACATTATAAATTCAAGTCTAGATAAACATTATAAGTTCAAGTCCAAGATTTTGCTGAAGTGGGTGTGATTCATCTATTTCTATTTTCCCACTAAAACGATGATATAATATTTAAATATGTAAAATGTAAAAAATTATATAATTTTAATATAATATTTTCCGAACCAAAAGTTTTTAACTCAAATAGTTTAATAAACAATTTGTTTATAACGAACCATAAATTAAATGCTATAGATTATAGCATTTATAAAATAATTTTATTGCAAAACTATTTTAATTAAATTCCATAAAAAAACATACTTTATATTATATATTTTTTAATTTTAATAAAAAATTATTAACAATATTATAATTAAAATTTTATAATTATACAGTAGTATTAGAATAATATGATTGTTAAAAGTTGGAGTGCTGGTCTGATCTTGAGCTAGCATGAGTTAAAAGTAGGGTTGAACTGTTCATATATGAGGTGCGAATCCATATGTAAAAGGTGCTTAACATGCTCAATTTTCATTCAAAAAACCAGCTAAGATATGAGGCGTAGATTTCTTATATAAGTAAAGAGTTGGGGAGGTTCTTTAGCTCTTTCTTATGAAATACCGTTGCCAATTAGGGTCTCGCATAAGGAACAATGGACATTGGAGGGCCCTGCTACTTACCTTTTTATATCTAATTTGCATATATTCTCTTTATTCCGCTGGAGGGCCAAGCCATCATCTTAACTAGAATCCTTTTACCAGTATGCTGTCTAGAAACCTTCTCCTTTTAAGGGAGGCGGGGGAGGCGCTCGACCATAGGACCTTTAGGTACTCGACTGTTAAGGAGAGGGAGAGGATGCGTAAGCAGGCTCGACTGTTAAGGAGAGGACCGGAGGGGCTCGACTGATAAGGAGAGGAACTTTAGTTGCTCGACCTTAAGGGCCGCCATCGAGAGGAGAGATGCTGGGAACAACAAAAAGTAGCCGGGATAAACTGGGGCTTACCCACCCCATTGACTCTTAGGGGGGAGAAGTGAAAGAAGACCTTCAGATGGGTAGGTAGATAGGTACTTCTCCGAAACCACTAGTATTCCTAAAATCCGATCTTTATGCAGGTCTCATCTTTAGGAAATGGGGACGGTCTCCGGCAAGCACTTTTTAAGGTAGAGCCAGAATGAATTGAAGCGGTCAAGTGGTTGACGAACAGCCATAAGTCTATCCGGGTGAAAAGGCTATTCAGTCGAATCAATCTATCTTCTCATCTGAGGGCAATATCATCTTAGATTCTCATAGGTTATCGTATGATCATTCGTTATAGCGCCGGAGAGCACAAGCATTAGAGCAAGCATTAGTGTAGATTCATATATAATGATAGTGAGGAGAACCACTTAATCAATCTATAAAGGGTCTATTTTCCTTGGTCTCTGGTCCTTGGTCTAGTTTCCTTGGTCTTGCCATGGTATCGATTCTTTCCCAGCTAATAAAACCAATCAATATATCCCGTAAAGCTACGCCTTCCTCTGCGGGTTCTGGTGCAAGTACTATAGGTACCACTCATTTCCTTCCCAATAGGATACTTCGTTACATTATTCACTTCACAACGCCAATAGTATACTTCTTTTACCGATTTCCTAAGGCGATATAGATAGGGAAGACAGCTAGGTTGGAAGCTAGGAAGATAGGCAAGCAAGATAGGCTAGATAGGGACGGTGGCTAGATGGATAGATGGATAGGCGAAATAGGTAATTGAAAGCGAACCTACCTCTATATTATTCCAGCCAGCAAGCAGCCCGGGAGCCCAGCCCTTTATCCCAGCCCAGATATGACTGGCGATTTTCTGTATGGCTAAGTGAGGTCGAGATCGAGGTATGGTTCGAGGGCAATAGCTGCTATGTGCTATGATTGGTAATGTCACTCTCCCAGGTATCGTAAACGGGCGGCTAGCCATGGCTCCCGGGTATGGCATGTCTTAATTTTTACATTTATTTACTATTAATAATATTGGTAATAATTTGAATAATTGAAACACTTAAGTTTTTAATAAGAAGAAAATAAGATTAATGTATTTAAGTATTAAAGGGTTTTCACAATGTATTATATTAGATCAATTTTTGGGATTCCACTACTTTAAGTAAGTCATTCATGTATGCCGATTTCCATAAGAAATAGTCATAACTCATTAATTTCTCATGAATTTTGAATAGTCCACTTAACACTCATTGTATCCAGTGATACTCAAAGGATGAAAAAGTGGGATTGAAACTAGTAAAATGAATCACAGTGTCAATCATCAAATTAATATACTTTAACATCTTATTTATATTTTTTATAATATTAAATAGTGATTAGAATTATATTTATTTTTTACATATTGTATAAAAGTAATGTTATTGAAAGGTATATAATCAAATTAATGATAAATTTAAGTATAATAAGAAAGAATACTTCTAAATTATGTGATACTTTGAAATATTTAAATTTATGTTTTTTAAGATATGAAATTTAATAATATTTAAAAATGATGATAATTTGAAGTATAAGTATTATTTAATTCCTAGTGAAGATGAAAATTTACTTTTTAAACTAAATACTATTAAAAATATATAAGTATAATTTAATTTTTGGGGAACATAAAAAATTATTTTTAAACTAAATACTATTAAAAATATATGGTAAAATTGAAAATAAATTTAAATATAATTACAATTAACACTTTTCACTACTATTTGATTTTAAATTTAGATGAAAAGTTATTTTACTGTGGCATAAACATGGAAAGGTGGTTAACAATTCAAAACTAAGAAACATATAATAAGAATTAATTTAAAATGTTAAAATATTAATGCACTATATAATTACTAACCAAACAGTTCCTATTAAAAAAGAGAAAGTCATTTAATAATATTGAACCTTTGTGATAAATAAGGTGGATAATGTTGGGTGAATGTCATGTTAGCAAACACTTATATATATATATATATATATAAACCATTTATGTATATTAACATTATGTATAATTTTTTAGACATACAAAGTTCAAATACATCTTAATTTTTAATGAATTTATATATGTTGATGCCGTTTAGGTGTGTGCTTTACATGGCATGTTATTGATTCCTCATAATGTCTTTCTTTCTTTCTTTCTTTCTTCTTTTTTTTTTTTTTTTTGATATCTCGCTCAATCGGCAACGGCAGTGGTATCATACTCGTGCTACATGGGGTCGAATCCCACCGGCTGCTACTATAACAACTAGGAGGAACCACCCAACCTGCAAAGAACGGCCCCTCAGGATAAGATGAGACTTGAACCCATGACCTGCACAACAGCACGTACGACTTAGCAGACCGTTCGCTAACCACGAGACCAAACCCCTGCGAGCCATAATGTCTTTCTTTAATTAATTTATGTTTAATTAATTAATTAAACAAAAGTCAAAATAAAAATTTATAAAATTATTACAATTGTATAATATATCTTTAACAAAATTATGGTTGATATATCAAATATTAAATATGTGTAGACAAATTTGAAAAATTTAAATGTTGAAAAAGGAAATATTTGAGATGAAATATGAATTCTAGAAATTCAAAATTTTATAATATTTGGAACTGGTAAAGAAATATGTATCTGGAAAATTATGATATCAATTGAGAAATGGCATACTAACTTATCATATAAATTGAGAAATAGAGATATTGATTTTCTTTACATTTACAATCCATTTGGTTCAAATTGCTATACAGATAGCTATATTGTTGTATTATTAACGATTCTTATTTCTTGGGTTTAACCCTTGGGTTTATAGTGTTATTTTAAGATGTTTCAATGTTGAATATTTTTTGCATTTTGTTGACATCCTTTTTGTTTTATTATGTCATAAAGCTTGCAACATTTTCTTTGCTTTTAGAAAAGTTCTTCCTATAAACATGGATGCGACTATTTGGGAATTTTTATTGTTTGAAATTATTGCACTTGTTTTTCGTTGCCTTCCTTTGTCTGTGTTGATGAGATTTAATCTGGTTTGCGCACAATTGTGTCTTTTGTTGGAAGACCTCATCTTTCTTTCTCGTTTTGATCATTGTTGTGTCAAAGAATTTGGCTTTATTTCTTTAGCAATTCATATGGGCCCTGGTTGTTTTATTGGGTCTTACCTTAGTGATAAGGGAGTAATATCTTCCATGCTTTTCGCTTTTCTTGAATCTGTATTTCCAATTGAAAGTGTTGTTGGATCGACGATTCTATTTAGTTCGCCTCCAAATTCTTTAGGTTTTAAAAGTTTCTTTTTTTTTCTACCATTTTACAAAGACGTATAAAAATATTGTTTTTCTTCATCTTGGCGAGCAAGGATTCTTATCTGTTTTTTAAAAATGTAGCCCTTGGAAATATGTTTGTGTTGTTTTAAAACATGTGTCCTATGAGATGGATCCAATTTTTTTACTTTATAGCAATGAGTGCCTGGTTTGGAGGAGAACAATACTTCCTTATGGTGGTGTGCCATCGTCGAAGCAGGCTATATTTTATAAGGGATTTTTTTTGTTGTATTTGGACAAATATTATGATGATTATCCTACATATGGGTACACTATATATTAGCTAGACCTAGAAAGGAATAGTCAGGGTCTTACAATTGCGCCTATTTCAGACATACGATATATTGCAATAGGGAAATACAAGAACCAACTTCTTTGTTTTGTGAATAATGGTGTTATGTCTATTTGGTCACTAAAAGAAATATATAATTTCAAAATTGGGCAGCCTTCAAATGAACGAACTATTTAGTATTTTGAAGATGATTGGGGGTTCAGTTGGACATTCTTGAAGAGATGTTTGTGGATATAAATAGTAAATTCCTAGGGTACCTTCCTTTTCGTGTTGCGCAGGATCAAGTGCTTCTTTTGGGTTCCATGGAAGTGCAATTAAAGTTATATGATTTGGTGAGTGGGGTTTGCACATAATCAATTGCTAATGGTGTCTCCATGTTGTGAACATCAGTGTCCCATTTTCACTATTAATCTTTTTAAAGAATACATCGAAAATGGGAATGTATTCTCGCTTCTTCCAAATGTTGATTCTATTGTAGACATACCACTTGTAATTGTGGGTGTCGTTATATAGTGTTTGAGCGTTGAAGATGTTTGTTATTACATATTGTTGAAAAGGTATATTTGTGCAATATTTTTCAAATTTGAATTTGAAATCATTGTGTTTTGAATTCTCATGTTTTACTTAGCACATATTTATGTTGACATTGATTTTTTCTTTTGGACATAAATATTACTTTATATGTTCTTTTCATGTTCTATAATCTCTCTTAACATTTTTGTAGGAAAAATATATTTTCGAGCATTAGTTGTTTGGAAAGAAAAGGTGGCAATTTTTTTGTGAGTTCTTTAGTATATCCTTACTTTTTTTCCATTTCTTTCTTAGTTTGTTGGTTTTTTTTTTCTATTTAGGAAGTGTTCGTTTCATTTATAGATTTATTTTCTGAAACTATTGGGGGTTCATTATGTTGCGAATATGGTTATTTTACCGTCGCTGGGTGTTTTAAAAAAGAAAGTGAGAAAATAGAGTTTAAAATGGTTGTAGAAATGTTGAGCAAAGAAAGGAGAAAATGTGTAGGTAAAAGAGTTTGCTTGCCCTCCTCTAGTGAGAGAACAAATGAATATCAGAGGCACAATTATCAGTAGACAAGGAAATTATAAATGATCGCAAATGGGATGGTTACCAACGAAGGAGAAATGCTTCAACAAACCATAGAGATGTTGGGGTTGACATTCGTGAGTATCAAAATAGGAGAATTGTGTTTGAAATGATAATTTATTTGAATGTTTCTTTCATTGATTTTTATTGTGGAAAATTGTTTCTCTTTATAACTTTGTTTAAATTTGACTTATTTATGCACCTTCCTATTCTCTAAGAAACTGGCCAAGCGACAAACAACGAAGCATTGTCTGAACACAATTGAGGAAATTCATCATTGCTAGAAGAGTTGTCAGCTACGAATGGAAAAAATTGTGGTGCCTGGTTTGTTTGTTGATAACGATATGGTTCCTCGAATTTGCTACAATTTAGAGCAATCTACTGGAAATGTTGGTTGTGGTGTTGCTAATAGTAGTTATATAGTCAACTTTATCAGTCTCCCTGAATCTTTGCATGATGTCTATTGAAGCAGTATAGGTAGTCCAATTTTTTTTACTTTCAATTCTTCTTTGGTGTTGATCAAAAACATTTTCCGTTGAGTGGTCTTCTTCTCTTTAATTGTTTTCCCTTAATTTTTTGGTAACGAATTTTTTTGTTTGTTCATGTTCGATGGTGTGTTAGAGACCATCGTATGTTAGATTTGAACCTTGTGGATTGGGTTGTGAAATAACAACAAATGGTAAGCTTGGTTCTGCTAAATATGGTGAGTATAGAAGCTTTGGTGTTCTTTTACAACAATAATTTTTTGAAATATTCATTTTAGTGCATGCTTCGTTCCATATTTTTTTACCACTTCTATGTTGTTTTGCACTTTTTTTGTGTTATTTCGGTGCGTTATCTTTACAAAGCTTGCATTCAAAGAAGTGGGAACCATCGATAGTCTGGAAATGATGGGGGAATTTCTATAATGGAAAGCGGTTGAAATGAAGGCCTTCAACAACTTCTTAGGTCTGATTTGTTTGTTGATAGTAGCATGATTGCTAGGATGGTTAACAATTTTCGATAATCCACTGCGGATGTTGAGCATAATGTCCCTCCATGTAGCTTTTCTACTAATGTTGTTCGCCACAAAGAAAGTTTCCAAACTTTTTCTTTGAGGAATGTGCAAGTGCTTTCTCTATTTTCTTGCGTTTTGAATATTTCAATAAAGAAGTTGGTTTGTTCTGTTTAATCAATATTTTATGTTCTTTATAACAATGTTGAATTCAATATGTGACAACAACCTTATTTCCAGGCATCACAATCTATGTCGGTTCCTCAACTTGTGGTTGGAGAATGTAGTAATGACTGAAATGTATATTCTCTCTATTTTCAAATGGTTTTTGAGTTGGAGAAATTATGTTTTAATTGTTAATGTTCTTTCTTTTACATAATGGTTTTTATATTTTCGTTTGTAGAATGAATTTTTTTTAAATGAAGTAAGTGGAATGGATGTTCATCATTCCATGGGAAAAAATGACATTGCTCATGTCACAACCGTCCCCATTATTTCAGATCATCAGCATGTTTTAATTCCTTTTCATAGATGGAACATAGTTTGTTGTTTTTTCTTTAGCGGCGACATGCTTGAAGCACATAGAAAATTTCGTTCCAGGTTTGAGGATCCATCTATTGTGCAAATGTGCCAAGTGTGAAATGAATTCTATCCATGTATACAAGTTCTAAGATGGCATGAAGGACCCATGTGTAAAAGGGTGTATAGGGGAAAAAGGCTCAAATCATTTTTCTCATTTTAACAACATGGATATAGGTGAGCAATCCAAAGTTATAAGAGTTTTAACATAAGTGGAAGAAATGCTTATAACAAGGGTGAATCCAATACTGCAAGTGTCACATGCTCGTGGTGTTCAATATAAATATAGTGCTCATATAATAAGTTTTCTGCAAGATATATCTACGATTGCAAAGGAACTTTCTCGACATGTTGAATAACTTGATTATGTTATTGTGAGAAGATGTGGTGTTTAATCGAGATATTGTGAATGCGACGTGACAAGACAACATGTGATGGATGTATTTCTTTACAAAATACAAATAGATAAATATTATAGGGATGTTGAAATTGATATGGATTCAGTTGGAACTCTCCCAGAAAGACCTACCGATGTGTCTATCATGCTACAACATGTCAATAGAAATTTAGATGAAACAAGTATGGCTAAGGAGGACATAGAAAGAGAGGGTTCTAATTATTTTTGTTTCCATCTATCATCATTTCCATTGTGCTTGCCTAATGATTGTAGGGAGGATGATCGAATAAGAAGATTGATAAAAAATGTAGAAGCTATAGACACAAAATCTTTAGAATGGCTAGATATTGAAATGTCTCATGTTAATGAATACAATATGGAAGGGTTACTAGACATGGCATTCCCAAATTTTTTCCTGACTAGAGATTCTGATTGGTTGCATCTACGTATTTGCAACATTGAAATTCATCAATATCATTTTCACATGCTTAGATATTATGATCAAAGATTTGGAAGCCATCCTATATTTCGGTACTTTCTTTTGAATATGATTATTCAGCATTGTAGTCAGGGAACAATAGGTTTTCTTTTTATAAAGGGTTTACATAAAAATGCACCTTCTACCATTGAAAAATTGCGTCAAGAACTTCGTGATTTTCCAAACAATAAATTGGCAGAAAAATTGATGCATTTTGGTTCATCTCTTAGGGGTACAAGGCAATATTAGATAAGGTGTCAGTCTAAGCTCACTAACATAAGAACCTAGTTGGGTTTCCCGACTTTGTTGTTTGTGGTAACTGCAGTTGACATGAATTGGTCAAACTTGCATAGGGTTATGCCTTTGAATAACCAATGTTGACATCAAAATGAGCATGGGAGAAAAGTTTCCAATGTTATTCAGTATCTGAATATTGTTGCTAATTATATGCAGCAAAGATTCACTATTTTTTGTGAATTTTTCTTAAATAAATATATTGGGGCAAGTGATTTTTGGTACAGGTTTGTTCTCGCTTCTTTTTTTTTTGTCATTAGCTTAATTTTGAACATAATGCTTTGAATTGTTTTATGTTTATATTTCTTGATTTCATGTGTCATTTTGTCAGATATGAGTGGAAACATAGAGGCTTTGCGCACATGAATAAGTTACTATGGTTTCATGGATCTCCTGATGTGGAGAGAAAGGATTTGTCGAACCCTTTGAGTCTCGATGCAACAACGAAATTTTTTGGAAAATACCTGACAACTTTGAATCTACGTGGAATACATTGTAGGGATGTCATGATACCTTGAAGTGTAAATGAATATACATGCCTCTTAAATACCCATCAATTTTTTTCCTGCAATGTTGAAGAAGATTATGAGCATTTGGTCAATTGACTCCATAGGCATATGAAATTTAGTGTGGATTTGTGTTTAAGGAAGAAAGGGTCGAACCTTTCCTATCGGTATGAATCTCCATGGCAGATTCGTGCAAAGTAATTTTCTAATATTGATGGAAAAGGGAAAAAAATATGAACCTTCTTAGAATAATGATTGTTTAAATGTTCACAATGCAAATCTTTTGACTATGTGGCAAGCAAATGTTGATTGTCAACCTCTTGTTTCTTTTTATGATGTGTTCAATCTTGCAAAGTATTCTTCAAAGGAAGAAAGAAGACATGAAAGCTGTCGTGATATGTTGAAAACAGTTTTTTCTGGTAGTGCATACGATGTTGCTACATTGTCTGCATAGAGAAGGTTCCTTGCGAAAACACTTATGGAACATGATATTGGAGCACATGAAAATTTCCATATGTTATTAAAGTTGCCTCTTGTTGTTTGTAGTCATTTATTCTTCCCTTTGAACGTTGGGAAAAAACATTTACCAAAGGCGTATAGTACATTCTAATGACATTTATTGTGGGAACAATTTTGTCGAGATGTATCAAACGAGGCCCCTCTTTTGGCCCATTTGTGCCTAATTGAAATGACAAGATCACGGAGTTTTGATGTTAGGCATAGACATGAGAAATGGAAACACGATATGCCATGTTGTTGTTCATGTCTAGTCATGTTTTTATGTTGTTTCCGATGAAGACTCTCAAGGGTTTGAAACATTTTGTTGGAGAAATTTGTTGTTGTGCAAGCCATTTCGTAACACTGCTTTGGATATTGGGATCACAAGAGAAATAATCATTGAGAACTAGAGGAATATCAGATATAATGTGTGGAATGTTGATCTTACTCCTTTGCAAAATGAAAATAATGAAGAAGATGTTGAGCTTGTAGTGCATGAGGAGAATGTTTATCATGATTCTAAAGAGTGGAAATTTTTCTTGAATAGCTCCCCCAAACAATGTGCACATTTAAAATATTCATAACCTTGGTAGAAGGGACTTTAATATTCACCATAATTGGTAGCAAACAATGTTGTCAAATGAAATTATTGAACACGAAATCGATTTTATACAAGGTGCAAAGTCGTCTAATGTTCTAAATATGAATTCTGTTAGGGAGACAATTTTCTTGCCTTTGTATTTATCAGAGAAACAACATGTTGCTTTTAAAATTTTGTTTTTTCCACTTTATTAATGCCCAAGAAATTGTTGGAACTGGAAAGTATGCTCATATTCATTGTATTTTTCTTGCTCTTTCAGCTTAAGCAATGGGTGAAAACAATCCAATATTATTTCTTGCTCCAACTCGTTTAGCTGCTTTTAATATACATGGAAAAACAATACACTCTGCTTTAAAAGTACATATTAAAGATATGTAACCACTAAATGTTCAAGCTCTATCAAGTTTCCATGAAGAAATGAGTCACATTTGTTATATTTTAATTCATGAAATAAGATTTTTTTGGCTAAGGTTCTTGCAAATATATTCACGTTTGCGAGAAGCCTTTCCAAAAAAGAAATATTCTCCTTTTGGTGGCAGGTTGTTGATTCTTGTGGGTGATATTGGAAAGATTCCTCCAGTTAAGGATAAACCCCATGTATGTAGGAAGAACAACATGGAAAGTGTTGTGGGAAAGATTCAACATTGTTGTTACTTTGGATAAAATTTATAGGCAATAGGGAGATGATCCTAGGTAGACATCTTTTTGCAATCTTTTAATGAATATAAGAATTGCAGAGCCTTATTTGGATAAATGGGACCTTCTGATGACGTGTGTCAATAGTTGTTTGGATTGCGATGAAAATGATTTATTTGGTTCTTTAGTTCACTTTTTGCAACGAATGATCTCATTAATTTGTACAATTGCAAAATGTTCAAATCCTTGAATTGCCTAATTGCAAGATGTGTTTCAAAATGTGCTAGGACATCAGATATTGTTGACAGTGTGATGATGTCTTGGATCGTGAGGTTTTTTTGTATCATGGTCAGCATGTCATGCTTACTTGTAATTCATGGGTCGAATTTGGTTTGGTAAATAGTGTTGTTGGGTTTGTAGAAGATATATTTTATTCACTTGGTACACAATGGCCTCAACTTCCACAGTTTTCTATAGTTATTTTTGAGAATTATATTGTTGTTCCATTTGAAAACGAGTGTCCTAATGTTGTGCCGTAACACCTGTTGTTAGAGGGAACCTTAGACAGATGCCTTTAAAAATGGCACGGAGCTTGACTATACACAAGTCACAAGGGCTGACTTTGCAATGATCCACCATAGACATTGGAGAGAGAGAGAGAGAGAGAGAGGCAGGGTTTGAAATTTATAGCCATATCGAGAGTGATATCGATTGATGCTTTACATATTTCATAACATTTTTCTTATAAACGTTATGGAAAAGTGCAAAACAATGCTTCTATTCCACTATGGATAAAAAAAAAGAAGGAGTGATTGAAGTCTATATCATTTTGAAGATTCTGATCCAAAACTGAGTTCACTGGTGTGGCAAAGTGGTTGGAAATTCTATTGATGGTTTTTTTTCATACCATGATTTAGTTATTAGTTTATGTTTTTTCTTGTTAAAGTTGTCATGTTGAATACTTGGAAAAAATATCATGTGCGCCTTGGGGTTCATATACCTTGGGTTTGTAATATTTGTCCCTTTGGTTTAATATAGTTCCCTTCGATTTACAATGCCTTGCGTTTTTAGTACTAACCCCTTTGGTTTATTATTTCTTTGCATTTGTAATATTTATCATACGGTTAATATAACTTGTTTTATATTATTAATTTGTTTTGTTTATTAATGTTATGGTTCATATTCGAAGGTTATAATATTGTTCGAATGTTTAGTGTTTGTGCATGCCTTTTAGTAAAAGATTATTAGTTCTATATAATTGGTGTTGTTTTTTGCAATTTTTTTTATGCAACTTTAATTTCTTTGTCTTGCTTACTCATCATTTGAATAGATTTGTTGATTGATAAAGTTAGTAAATTGAGTGTTTAGAAGATATTGCATGGGTCTTTAATTTGTTGGTGGTTTTGTGGGTGTTTGATTGATTACATTTAACACGTTTCTAGTATCTTTTCTCCTTTCTTTTAATGCTATTACATCTTTTACCGTTAAATTTTTTATGGTTTTTAAAGAAAAGATATAAGGGTTTATATACCTTGGTTTTATAATTATAATGCCATTTTTTCTTTCTTTTCTCCTTATTTTGAATTGTATTAGATTTATGTTCAATAAATTATTTTTTAGCTATAAAAGTAAATATAAAAATGATAAAACTCAAACTATTTTGTGTTTCTATATATTTGTTTCTTTCTTTTTTATATACTAATTTTTATTCTGTCTTTCTATCATTGAAATGTATATATAGACAACCATGATGACATTTATTACATTAAAATGATTAAATATATTGCTGCAACCATAAGTTTTGTTTCATATATTCACAAAAGGCTAGATAAGAAACATAGCTTCCATCCTTGTTTTAATGATGAGCATATCCACATGTTGGATGTAATGAAATCATATGTGGAAACCTTGTATCATTTGCACCAAAGAGAAGCTTGGAGGAAAACGAGAAGGGATTGGTTGCAGAGCATTAAATATCATGAGCATTATCCTGTTGATTTGAATTGGTGATGCTTTTTTCAACATTCACGGTGTCTTTTGGAAGAAGTTCGCATGAAATAGTTTTGTTATGGTTGAGTATTTGGATTGCATTTTTGTTGTACAATTTGTAGATGTTAAGAAATGTGAAATAAATCTCTATCTATATAGAGATTTCAATAGAATGGCAATAAAAAGTTTATTTTTTGGCTTTAAATGTGAGGAAATTTGATTTCCTTGTCATTGTTGTTGCCATGCCTTATATGGTTTGTCAATTTTTTTTAATTTTTTATATTTACATAGTTGATTTTTTCATAGTGTTTAATATTATTCCATTCTATTGAATATTTTTTTCGTGCGTTTGTGAAACATTCTACTTTCTTGTTAGTATTGCTGAATGCATTTTGGTTCATAATAGGCAAGGGTTTTCTTTATTTTTGCTTTGGTCCGTATACGTGGCTTTATAATATCTCTCCCTTAGGTTAAATATTTTTTTGTTTTGTTTATAATTCATTGGCGCTATTGTGGTAACTGACTTGTTTTAATTTTAGTAGTAATAAATATAATATTTATTATTAATAGTAGTAATATCTTTACTGTATATTTACTACCCCAATGGATTGATATTGTAAAGCCAAGGGATTTTTGTCAACCCCTTGGGTTTTTATTTCCCTTTCAATTATAATCCCTTGGGTTTATAATTCCTTGCATTTTTTGTATTAAAATACCAAAGGATAATAAACCCAACTTTTTTTGTTCTAAAAAGGATTGCCTCTTTGTACAACTTGACATTCTCATCCATGGTCAACCATGGTTCAATGTCAGATAATGACAAAGATTGTCTCAATAGAAAAATCACCCATGGTCAAACGTTGTTTGATGTCGTATTTTGACAAAGCTGGACCCAAAGGTAGTCAACCATAGCCGAGATTTGCATTGTATAAAGGATTCTATAGTCCTAAATCTACCATGCTAAACTTCTGTCAATCATGTTTATTTAATAGTTTTAATATTTGTGTCTTTGGTTTATAAGATTTGTCGATTGGGTTTAGTATTATTCACTTGGGTTTATAATCCCTTGGGTTTTTGGTTTTGATCCTTTGGGTTTATTGTTTGTTTGGTTTTATATTATTTATCCAAGGGTTTATATAGCTTGGTTTTATAATATTATTTCCTTCAGTGCACAAAATGTATGGGTTGCAAAATTAATCACTTGGGTTAATAATATTTATTAATAATAATATTGGTGAGCGAAGGCATTGATATTGTAAACCTACTGGGTTATTATTAACCTATTTAGTTTATTAACCCCATCATATTATCAAGCCAACATTTCTTATTCTTTGAAGGGTTGTACGAATATTTCAGGGTTTACATGTTTGTTTAAGGGTTGATAATATTTATCTTGGGGTTTATATACACTGGGTTATAATGTTTCTCTGTTGGGCTTCTTTTTATTTGCTTGGGTTTATAATGCTATAGTAGTAATATCTTTACTGCATATTTACTAACCCAATGGATTGGTATTGTAAATCCAAGGGGTTATTATCAACCCCTTGGGATTATAATTCCAAGGGGTTTCCATTATAATCCCTCAGATTTATAATTCCTTGGGTTTTTAGTATTAGAATGCCAAAAGATTATAAACTGAACTTTTTTTTATTGTGAGAGGGATTGTCTCTTTATACAACTTGACATTCTTGACCATGGTCAACCATGGTCCAATGTCACATAATGACCAAGATTATCTCAGTAGAAAAATTAACCATGGTAAACCATTCTCTAATGTTGCATTCTGACAAAGCTTGTCCCAAAGGTAGTCAACCTTAGTCAAACATGGCCCACCTTTGCATTGTAAAAAGGCTTATGTTTCCCAAAATGTGTCATCCTAAACTCTCGTCAAACATGTTTATTTAATGGTTTTAATATTTAGGTCTTTGGTTTATAACAAAAATCCATTGGCCTTAGTATTGTTCGCTTGGGTTTATAATCCCTTGGGTTTTTGGTTTTGATCCCTTTCATTTCTAGTTTCTTTGGGTTTATAATATTTGTTCAAGGGTTTATATATCTTGGTTTTATAATGTTAATTCCTTGGGTTCACAAAACATGTGAGTTGTATAATTAACCAATTTAGTTTATAATATTTATTAATAATAATAGTGGTTACCGAATGGATTGATATTGTAAACCTACAGTCGTTTTATTAACCCGTTGGGTTTATTAACCCGGAAGGTATTATAAAGCCAACATTTGTTATTCTGTGAAGGATTGTGCGAATATTTATGGGTTTACATGTTCATTTAAGGGTTTATTATTTTTATCTTGGGGTTTATATACCTTGAGTTTATAATATTTGTCCCTTAGGTTTATGATTATTCGCATGCATTTATAATTCTATAATAGTATATATTTACTAACCCAACAGATTGATATTGTAACGAAAAGGGGTTTTTATCAACATCTTCGGTTTATATTTCCCTTTCGATTATAATCCCTTGGTTTTATAATTCCTTGGGTTTTTAGAATTAGAATTCCAAAGGATTATAAACCCTACTTTTGTTATTGTGTGAAGGATTGTATCTTTGTACGGTTTACAGTCGTTTTATTAACCCGTTGGGTTTATTAACCCGGAAGGTATTATAAAGCCAACATTTGTTATTCTGTGAAGGATTGTGCGAATATTTATGGGTTTACATGTTCATTTAAGGGTTTATTATTTTTATCTTGGGGTTTATATACCTTGAGTTTATAATATTTGTCCCTTAGGTTTATGATTATTCGCATGCATTTATAATTCTATAATAGTATATATTTACTAACCCAACAGATTGATATTGTAACGAAAAGGGGTTTTTATCAACATCTTCGGTTTATATTTCCCTTTCGATTATAATCCCTTGGTTTTATAATTCCTTGGGTTTTTAGAATTAGAATTCCAAAGGATTATAAACCCTACTTTTGTTATTGTGTGAAGGATTGTATCTTTGTACAACTTGACATTCTCAACCATGGTCAACCATTGTGTGATGTCGCATTGTGACAAAGCTTGTCCCAAAGGTGGTCAACAATAGGCAACCTTTGCATTCTTAAAAGGCTTATGTTGTCCAAAATCTACAATGGTGAACTCTGGTCAAACATGTTAATTTAAGGGTTTTAATATGTATGTCTTGGGTTTTCTATATTTATCCATTCGGTTTAGTATAATTTATTTTCGTTTTGATCCCTTGGGTTTATTACTTATTTTGGTTTATAATATTTATCCTATGGTTTATATAGCTTGGTTTTATAATATTAATTCCTTAGGTTCACAAAATGTATGGGTTGTAGATTTAATCAACTGGGTTAATAATATTTATTATAATAACAACGGTTTCATAAGGGATTGATATTGTAAAACTACATGGTATTATAAAGCCAACATTTGTTAACCTATGAAGGATTGTGCAAATATTTAAGGCTTTGCATGTTCATTTAAGGGTTTATAATATTTATCTTAGGATTTATATACCTTGGGTTTATAATCTTTCTCCCTTAGGTTTATTATTATTCACTTGGGTTTATAATGCTATTAACCCCTTGTCCCCTGGGTTTTTAACACTAGACATTCACAAACCCCTTTGGTTTGTGTTTCACTTCGTATTATAATCCATTGGGTTTCTAGTATAAAAATCCCAAGGAACAATGTTATAAACTCAAGGGAATAATATTAAACCCTATATTAAATTTATTGCGATTTTGATATTGCAATAATGTCCCTTGTCATTATTGTTGTCTTGTGTAAAAGTACTATACATATATACATTAATATACATTTGTGTGCGAAAAAACTCAAAAAACTTGAGCTCTGCAAGAACGACTAGGGTTTCTCTGCATCCGTGACGGCGCAAACAGCCGAACAGAGACCCTGTAATCATCCCTACTCTAGGCTCTGAGCGATCAGAGTAGTCTGCTGCGCCAGTCAAGGCGCCATGGAGACACCAGAGGGGGGGGCGTCAGGGCCCTCCCCAATGCAGCAAGAGCAGAATAATGACCTCCTCTTCGGTACATTCAATAAGGAATTCCTGAATAAAGATGGTTCAACGCAGCAGGAGAAAAACAAATCGAAAAATCCGCATGGCCAGGGCATCGGACCGCAAGACAAAAGGGAAAAAGACAAAGAGGAAACGCCAAAAGTGACCTCAGCAACCTGCAAACCTGTAGCTGCAGAAAGGCCAAGAATCGAACTACAGGGACACCTGGTAAACGCCAGAATAGAGTTCATGAAGGAACATGCCATAATAGGGAAATTTATAGGCTTCTGGCCTACGGAAAAAGCCCTCTCTGGTTGGATAGCTGCCAAATGGAAACCGAAAGGGGATGTCCTACTGCAACTAGGACCAAAGGGCTTTTTTACAGTGATTTTCTACTGTGTTGAAGACAAACTCAGAGTGCTAGGAACAGGCCCACACTTCTTCAATGCAGCGGGTCTGTACATGCGCGATTGGAAGCCCAGATTTAACCCAGATCGGGAAGACCTAACCTGGGCACCAGTTTGGATTCGTCTATATGGACTCCCTGATGAATATTGGGATGAAGACTCCCTCCGGAGAATTGGAAATGGCGTGGGAGAATACATCAGAACAGCTGAGGAAACCAAATCTCGCAGATTCATATCATATGCACGAATTTGTGTTTTCATTAGGCTGAATGAAGCGCTACCAGAATCGATAACGCTCTCCCATTGGGATGAAGAATGGGTTCAGCCCCTGGACTATGAGCATGTGCCCTTCCGGTGCAGGAGATGCCATGCTCTTGGGCACTTATTCAGGGACTGTCCTCTAAATGTCCCAGATCTATCTCAGAACCCTGCAGCCAAGCCCAACCAAGATGGGTTTACCAAAGTTACTAACAGAAGGCGTTCGAACAGGAAAAATGCCAGTGGGCAAAAGTCTCAGCAGAGTAACTTCAAAGATCAAGCGTCCAAGAACAGCTTTCAAACCCTCAGTGACATGCCGGAAGAACAACCTCCAGAAAATCCCAGCAAATCAGATTTCCCATCCTCCTCAAGCCGCCCACCCCCTTCTAGCCCCCCGCCCAACTCGAAAGCCCCCATTATCATCCCTACCATTTTATCCAGAGTCCAAGAGGACCCGATGAACACCCCCAAGAACATGGAGACAGATGGGAGATTGAAGGATACCCAGATTTCAGAGAACACTCAGGAAGATGCCAATACTGTGGAGATAATGGATGAAGAGGCCGACACTGTAGACCTTCAAGGGCTGGATATAAATGAGTTAGAGCTGGCATGTAGGAAAGAAGCTTATGAAACTATAGCAGCAACCGATTTGGAAAAATTAGAAATAGTCATCTCCAAAGTCTACCAACAACATCAGCTAGGGATTCAAGCTGGAAGCACCTGGGATGGTAGACTACGTCCAAAAGACTTCAAAAAAAGGGGAAGGAAAACCGTTCTTCAACGAACAATAGAGGTTGGCAAAGTCCTAGTGGATTCAGGCCACTATGCGCAGCTTACAAAGTACTTCAGTCCCTCTCAACCCAGTTATCAATGAAGCTCATCTCTTGGAACCTTAGAGGGCTCAACGGCCCAGCAAAATACAGAATGCTCAAAAACATGATCAAGATGGAAAAACCGCAAATATGTTTTTTCCAAGAAACAAAATGCAACAGCATAACTCTGGGACAAATACTCTCAAAGGCCTGGCCAGGCTGCCACTCAGTGGCCGTGGACGCAACTGGCGCTTCGGGAGGGCTTGCTATAGCTTGGAACACTCAAACCATAGCGCTCACTGACTTCCATGCTTCACACCATCTCATACAAGCTGCCTTTCACATCCTAGGCACAAAGGTTCATGGAAACCTTTCCAATGTCTATTTCCCACAGGATGGAGGCAGTAAAAAAGTGCTTCTGGACACCATCAAGGAGCTTAATGTCTACAGACCGCACCCACTCTGGATTGTAGCGGGGGACTTCAACATGATCACCAAGATCGAGGACAAAACAGGAGGAAGAACTAGAATGGAACCTGAAGTAGAACACTTCAAGGATTTCATACTAAGCGCCTCACTCATCGACCTGCCCTTCTGCAATGGAACTTACACTTGGAGCAATCACAGAAAGGGGAAACATCAGATCGCTTCCAAGCTAGACCGATTTTTGATCTCGGACAACGCAGTGCACGTTGGAGGGGACTTCACTGCGGAGATCCTGGCACACTCGGGATCGGACCATTGGCCAATAGCCCTGCAATGGCAAAGGCCAGGGAACAGCACCAGGAAGCCGTTTAGATTTGAAAGCTTCTGGCTATCTCACCCGGCATTCAAGGACTTCGTCAAATCCGTTTGGGCCTCCTTTGTTCCTCCCGAAGGTACCAAAATGTTCCAACTTCAGCAAAAGTTAAAATATTTAAAAGGACATCTTAAACGATGGAATAGGGAGACCTTTGGGAACATTTTTGAAGCCCAACTGCAACTCAATCAGGAGCTCAAGCTTCTCCATCAGATAGTTATCAATACAGGGCACACAGAGGCAACATTGGAACAAGAAAAGCACATTCACAGTCAGCTAGAAGAAAGAAGGAAGCAAGAAGAAATATATTGGAGACAAAAATCGCGGATCAGATGGCTCAAAGAAGGGGAACGCAACACCAAATTCTTTCATAACACCACAGTGCAAAGAAGAATGCACAACAAGATTTCCTTCATAAAAAACCAGGAAGGAGGGAAAGAGGAGGAGCATGAAAAAATAGAGGAAATCCTCCTTAATCACTTCCAACAGGTTCACCAAGAGCAAATAATGGATCGCAAGGCTGCCATTGAGAAAATCACCGGCAACATCCCCAGATTAATAACAGATGAGCAAAACGACTTGCTCATGAGCCCTATTCTAAGCCAAGAAGTGGATGAAGCAATGGCGCAGCTCAAAGACGGTAAGGCTCCTGGCCCTGATGGCTTTACAAGTAATTTTTTCCATGCTTTCTGGGATTTGATTAAGGAAGAGATCTGGCAAGTTGTAGAAGAGTCTAGAGCTCTTCGCTGGCTGTTACCCTCCCTTAACTCCACCTTCATCACTCTCATCCCCAAAGAAGAGAACCCCACTACCCCTGACAAATTTAGGCCCATTGCCCTCTGCAATGTTCTCTACAAAGTCATTTCCAAAGTCATAGCCAACAGACTCAAACCCCTTCTTCCTCAGATTATATCTCCGGAGCAGTCTGGCTATGTGGAGGGCAGGCAGATAATGGACGGTATAATTCTCTCCCATGAAATCATTCACTCGCTTAAGGTGGATAAACAAGCGGGCATGTTACTCAAGCTCGACCTCTCAAAAGCCTTTGATAAACTCAGTTGGCCCTATATACAGAGCATGCTGAGAGCCTTTGGCTTTAGCGCCACCTGGGTAAGATGGATAATGAGCCTCATCTCCTCCTCCCATTTCTCCATTCTTGTAAACGGCCTGCCCTCTCGCCCCTTTAAACCCTCCAGGGGCATTAGGCAAGGGGACCCCTTATCCCCATTCTTATTTGTTATCATGGCAGAAGGTTTAGGAAGGCATATCAAGCAGGCCCTGTGTTCAAATCAACTCCGGGGAATTTCTATTCATAATACCCCTGCCTCCTCCCATCAGCAATTTGTTGATGACACTATGCTTTATGGCTACCCCTCTGCTCAAGAAGCCTCTTGTCTGAAATCTTTGCTCAATGACTTCTCCAACGCCTCAGGAACTCAAATCAATAATGCCAAATCCCACATTTTCTTCTTCCACACCCCTCCCTCTGTAAAAAGGGCTGTCTCACGCATATTGGGTTTTCAATCTGCCTCTCTCCCCTCTACATACCTTGGGGCGCCTCTCACGGCTTCAGCAATAAAGCAACCAGCTTGGCGTGGGCTTATTGAAAAATTGGAATTCAAACTAAACCTATGGACACACCGCTCCCTTAACCTGGCTAGCAGAGCTGTGCTCCTAAAGTCCATCCTTCAAGCCATGCCTCTCTATCTATTTTCCATCCTGACCGCTCCAAAGTGGGTTTTAAAGAGCCTAAGGAATCTACAGCGCAACTTTCTTTGGGGAAGTTCAGCCACGAATCGCAAGTGGGCTCTTGTGAAATGGGACACTGTCTGCAAACCCAAGCACAAAGGTGGTATAGGCATCCGCGATCCTGAGCACAGTAATATCATCATGACCGCCAAAATTTGGTGGCAATGGTTGACAAACCCGGACAAACCGTGGGCCAAACTATGGATAGGCAAATATACCAACAGCATGCCCCAAGCAGAGCTTATTAGATTTACACCTACCAGCACAGGTTCACTCATTTGGAATGCGGCAAAACTCCACCACCAGCTGGTTCAGAAACACAGCTTCTGGGAAATAAGAAATGGACATAGTGCCAGATTCTGGAGCGACGCTTGGAATCAGCTTCCTAAACTCTCAGCGGTTCTTCCAGCTACCTTAATTCCGGGACAACAAGAGCAGCAGCAGGATAAAGTTCATCAATTTTGGAGTCCGGATTCGGGCACGAGCTTCAGGAAATGGCAATCAAGTAATCATATAACCAACACCAGCAACACCCAGGAAGCAGCAGCTCTTGACAGTGAATTAAAAAAGAGGAGCATCAGGTACAATAATGGGGAGGACATACTTAGATGGGGCTATCTTCCCAAAGGTTCTTACTCCACTTCTGAAGCCTATAACCTTTTAGAAGGTACCACCACCATCCCGGATCCTCTCTGGGCAAGAATATGGAGCTTCAAGACTTGGCCCAAAATATCTCACTTCCTTTGGATGGTGGGACATAAAAAGATTCTTACATGGGATAAACTGCAGAAGCGCAACTTCCAAGGACCTTCGTTATGCCACAACTGCCATCAGAATGAAGAAACCCTGCAGCATCTACTGGATACTTGTCCGCTTGCAACTCAAATTTGGGAGAAGGTGGAATTCAGGAGTCAAAGACGATGCAGAGAGGCGGGAAGCATAATAAAAACCATACGGCAATGGCCGAAAAGCCCCTACAACAATGGGTTGCTCAACCACCTATGGAACATAATTCCAGGTATTTTGCTGTGGAACATTTGGAAGGAAAGGAATAGGCGCATATTCAAAAACCTCAGTTCGAATAAGGAGGACATCTGGAACAGAGTTCATGCCAACATTCAAGAAACCATGCTACTAAAAACTTGGACTCAACAGGATCTCCCCACTGAAGACAATGAGAAAAATATCTTAAACAACTGGGGACTGCAAATGCTACAGCAATTAACTACACAGCAGACAACAAATTGCAAAGGCAAGGAAGAAGGGAGATGGGAAGCTCCACCCATGCACTCATACAAGCTCAACTTTGATGGGGCTTCAAAAGGTAATCCGGGCACTGCAGGATTTGGCGGAATCATCAGGGATCACCAAGGAATCCTACAACAGATTTACTTTGGCAACCTAGGTTGGGACACCAACAACTCAGCAGAACTGGAGGGTATGTGGCAAGGATTACTTACAGCTAGACGACACAATCTTCAACCGTTGATTGTAGAAGGAGACTCCCAAATTCTCATAAATATGGCCATTCGAATTCAAAATGGGTCACAAGCCAGGAAGGTAGCCAACAGCTGGAGATTGGAGGCCAGGCTTAGCCACATGGTTGAGGAAATATGCAGCTACAATGCCATCTCTTTTCATCATACTAAAAGAGATAGCAATAAGGTAGCCGATCTTCTAGCTAATATAGGGGTAGACTCAGACCAGCCCTTCCTTGAAGGAAATCTGAACATTATCCCCAACAATCAACTCCAGCAGGATTGTGAGAGTCTCATTCTCAGGGATAATGAAACCCCGGATGCGGGTGTCGAGTCGAGAAGTACAGGCACGCCACATGCAGCGCATGGGCTGCCTCGTGTAATGGAGGCCGTCGTATGGCAATTAAGCCACCCAAGTTGATAATGCATTCAATGAAGAAGAGGCGGGGTAGATGGAGGAGCAGGGCGGCATTAATGTGCACCTGCAACGAGAATTTGGGGGAAAATATCACAGGTTTGATGGCTCGTTCAAGGCATATTGGCCTGAGGAAAGTTGGCGGTCGTGGAAGCATAGCAAGCTCCGGCCAAGCACCGTTTCATTCCCCTGCAGCCTGGAGAATTGTCTTGGTGGCCATTCTGGTTGCTGGGTTGGGAGGAGATGGCAATTTGATGCTTTGCAGCATCAAGTCTGGAAAAGAAAATGTTGGCTCTCAAGCGAAGGTAGCCAAGGGGAAAGCTGGACATCTGAGAGTGAATTGGAAGGAAACTGCTGCTGCTACCAATTCCAGGTTCACCATCGAGTATACAGAGGTAGCTTTAGACTTACAATGGCTAAACTTCGCGAACGACAGCCATGCAGAAGAGGCCCATCTAGAGGGTCCTCCTCAAGATCACCTGCAGCAGATGAGCACCACCACTGCTGCTGCTGCTACTGTCACAGGAGAGCTAGAGCAACCCCGCTTCCCATTCGACAATATGTGGAGGTTGGGGGTTCCTGTGAAAGGAAAACGGAGCTCCCGGCTTTCGGTTCCGTGGTTTTCACCTTGCCAAGCACCGAGGATAATGCAGGCGTTAACGCCCACATCTCCATCATGTTTACAAAAATTCCAGATGAAGAACATCTCCAGGACCCGCAGGAAAAACAACTGGAAGACTCGGGCAGAGAGATCAGTCTTGGAAAAGAACACTCGTCTGTGGAAAAGAACGCTGCTGAGGTGCTTCCAGCGTCTGTTGTTGGAAGCAAGGGGGAATCAAGTCTGCAAGACCGCTTCCCTCCGATGGGGCCACCTCCTCCAAGTGTGGAAGAAGATACATGGCGGAAAATGTGGGAAGGGCGCGCGGAAGGTGACGGGTGGGCTTATGTCGTGGAAGATCCGAGCCTGGCTGAGGCGGCAGATGCATACTTCGCGTCCATCCAGCCATCTTCAGTTCGTCCCCAAGATTGAAGTTGTGGCGGGTAACGCCTTGATTTTGTCTTTTGGTCCTCTGGCTTTTGCTTCCTCTGTCTCAGTCTTTTGGCATTCGCTTCTTACTTCTTGGTCCTGGTTAATTCTGAGTCTTTGGTCATGTTTATGGTCTTGCCTCATCATTGGGAAGTCGAATTGGATAGCTGACATCAGTAACACAGTCACGCTTACATTTGTCAGATATAAAGGTCAGACTATCTCTGCTGCTAGCCCCTGCGTGGGCAATCATGTGTCTAGTTTATTGTCTTGAGAGTTTGGTTCGTTGCTGCCCCTGTATGGGTTTTTTGTTTTCATGGATAATTCAGTTTGGTTTTGGAGAAGCTGCCCCTGCGAGGGAGCTATAAGGTTTACAGTCAGGAGTCCCAGGGCTACTCTTCAGGCTCTGGAAGGCATGTCATGCAGTTTGTAATCTTTTTGTACATATAATATATTACTTAGATAGTTTTTACAGAGAAAAAAATATACATTTGTGTGCATAATATTAATGTATATGTTATTAAGTACATTAATGCACATTTCATCACCCGGATGCGGGTGTATTGACATGCCATTAAGGCCATCCCGAGCCTCAACACATGTTGACAAGGCCGAGGAGGATCGCAGGTACAAGACAGTGATGACAACCAGTTTTTATTTAATGCTGAGGGCAAACGATGGTAAGGAGAGGCAGAGCATGGTAGCTACTGCATTGAAGCCGAACGAGTCTGCTCCGGTCTCGAGGAGTTCGGGAGTTATGGATTTTGGTACGAGGAATATGGTATTGGCAGGGGCCTGGTTATTTAACCACATTGCCCAGACCTCCAAGGCTCAGAGAATGTCGTTTGATGCGCGCGATGGGCAGGATACTGTGCTGCAAGAGTTAATCAAAGAAACGGAGCAAAGGCTCCAGACGCTCCATTTGGATACTGTCATGCGTCGGAGAGGAGTGCCTCGTCGAGGCGGTCGTTCTGGGGTGCGCATTGTGAGGGATGAGGAGGCGCCGCATCCCATAGCTCCCATAGCGGCCAGAACCACCTCGTCATCCAGTTCAGAGGAGGAATTCCTGTTCTTGCCGGACTTTTACCAGACTTTTCGCTTCCGAATTCCTCGAAGGATCCTTCAGTCGGACGTAATCGTTAATTTTTCTGTGTATCTATCTGAAGCGCCCTCGGTCAGCCCCTCATGGTCTTCCCCTGCTTCTGCTAGCCTCCAGGGCAGCGAAATTCTTATGGGGGATATGCAGGGCAGAGTATATCGTATGCCCCATCCGTTGGCAGCCGCAGATCAAGTAGACCCGCCTCAGCCGGCTCCGGAACAGGACAACGCACTCCGTGATGTTTCTGTGCAGGAGATCTTGCCTCTGCGGAACCGAGATCAGAATAGAATTGAAGGACATGATTCGGTTCATCCGGGTTCGGAGGGCCAGCAGCAGGATGATGAGGAGTCGGTCATTTGGCTTGATCCGCCAAGTCCGGAGCAGAGGCAGCCACCTGTATCGCCCAGTCACCTTACCTGAACCTGTTCGGAGGTGTTTCTCAAGGTTTTTGCTCACTTGTTCATGTCTGTGTTGGTTAAACTTTCCCTTTGTTCAGTTTCTGTTATAAGCCCTATAGAGGCAGTTTGTTAAAAGTCAGAGTGAGTAAGCTTAAAATGTCTATTTTTGCCTATCCGAAACCATATGGGATCCAAGAAACTCATACGGACATTTTTGTAATGCCAGCTCAGTTGTCTGAAAGTCTGTTTCAGTTGTCTCAGGTGTCTTTGTTAGAGGGTGGCCTCGTCCCCCTTGGATGATGTAATTTATGTAAATATTTTTCTTTCTTAATATAGAAGTAGCCTTTACCCAGAAAAAAAAAAAAAAAAAAATGCACATTTCAATATATTGTTATACATTGCATATAAATGTATAACTTCATATACAATATTGTATATTGATGTGTATTTATAAATGTGGTTTATCCTTACTTATCAACCACATTATTAATTTGATTTTGCTAGTAATAATAACTATACCAAATTTAACCCTTCCAATTATATAGCTTTCAACATAATTATTTTAAGAAAATTGATTGAATTTTTTTAAATGAATTGTTAAAATTGTAAGTTTTAGTAGTCAGAATTACAATATTACAATTAATTTAATTACCATTTTTTTAATTATGAATATTAAATTGTTTAAATGAATTTTTTTTAAGTTACGAACTTGCCAAAATTATATTCATTGTATCGAAACAGCGATAGCTGATCAGCTGGGACTTTTGCAACATGAATAAATAAACTGCTATAGGATCATGTGTTCCAAACCGGACCACCCTATGGAAATTTTTATTGATTATATTGACAATTTAGTAGGAATGGGTTACTGTCAGGTTGGCCCAACGCTCTCTGACAGCAACGCGCTCCCACAGCAATAAATGAACAGAAAAAGCCTGCGTGTATTTATATTAAATTCATGTACCTAGCAGCTCAAACGAGTTCACCTCTGAAGCGTCTGCGTTTCTCTGGCTGGTCCTTGGTTCTGCTCATTTTCTTGAAGTCCAATTCGTGTTCCTTGTATCTGATCTTGCAGGCATTCTATTTTCATTACTTTCATATTGTGATTTTTTATCTGAAGATTCATGGCAACTACTTTGACCAGTTCGATCAGGACCGGGGCTACTCTGATTCCTCCGACCCACCAAAACCAGGCAAGAATTTTGTCAATGACATTCTTAAATAATTGAAAAATAATTGAAGAATTAGAAAACAATCTATAATATATGTAGTTCTATTTTGATTCAAATTTTGCGTAGTTTTATGAAGTTTAGAACCTTCCGTTCTGCATGGTTTCTTGGAGTTTCTGAACCTTTTATTTGATGTGTAATCGAGGTTTTGGGTCAAAGATGCTTGGGTATTGTTTGCTAAAACGCATTCAGCTCAAATTTTTATTTGGGTGAGGTTGTATGGTTTGCATGGTGTATTTGAAACGTGCTGTATGGATTGAAGCATCAGTCAGTGGATCGAACCTATGACCCAATCAGAAATTTCGCTAATGGGAATCCTGCTTTGAGAGGTTGTTTGAGTGAACTTGTCACCCTGGTTGCGCTGATCAATACATCGTTGCAGCTAGCGTGTATTACTGGCAATATCTAGTAGTAGTTAAAAAAATATAAGAACTAGCCTTCAGAATCAAATCTTCAAATATCAAGGGGGCCCATCCCCCTTGATATGGTATCTTTTTTCTTTTGTGCACAACAAGTATTTGGTGTTTTAGCTCATTATTTTCCGTTTCTGCACTCACAGTCACATCTTTTACTTTACTTTCAGCTGGAGATACTAATGGTTCTGGAGGAAGAATTTGAAATCATCGTACAGGAGGAGAAGGGACGTTCAGACAATATCATAACCGTGCGGGCGGTAGCGGATAAGATAGAGAAATATTTGGAAGAAAGTAAAAGTAGCTTGAGGGCATAGCCACCCAAATACCGTCACTCTTTAGTAGGGGATTTACACTATTTTTTATCTATTTATTAGGGAGTTGGGCTATTCGAACTTCGAACCTATAAATTGTTATCTTTGTTCTTTATGACTTTAGAACTCCTCACATATAAATAAATATTATTTTAATATGGAAAAAGATATGCTGCTGGAAACAAATCTGTATGGTTATACACATAGAAGTGGTTCATGTGTGCTATTTTTCCATACTTTTAAATATTTTTTTTTCCCTTTTCAAAATTATGAATTTAATTATTAATATTATGATGGGGGAGTTTTAACACAGTCAATTAATTTTAATTTTTAATTATTAATTATTTTTAAGGTTTAACTCTATATTTATTTATTATATAATTTATTTCAATGAGGTATAGGACAATATAAATTTACTATACCTATAAAAGAATTTTATATTTAAGAATTATGATATACATACAAATAAAATCAATAAAATGTAATATATATGTGTTAAAAACTATATAAATGTAGAGTTTATTGGTTTTTTAGAGCATTATATTGATGAAGTGGTTTAAAATGAGATAAAAATAGGGAACTAAAAAAATGGATATGTTATTGTTTATGTATCTGGGATCACCATAAAAGTGAACCAACTAACTCATTCAATATTTAGAGGAAAAAAAATACCCAATTTCTTCTTATATTTACTTAATCATTGTGAAGATAAAAAAACCTATTAGTATTGTCGAAAACATCATAGTGCCCCCTACTCAACTACTCATAGTTGAAAGATGCCTAAGATATGTAATGTTTGTTGATCCTAAGTGTTGTTCATGAGCACAAGGCCCATTATTATCCTCTTATGACTTTTGTTAGATATTTAGATACATTCTTGGAGCAAAATTAATCTAGTCATGGTGCCCATAACAACCTTAGAGGTGATTGATAACCAACAAAGGTTAGATGTGAAGTTTTGATGATCTAGATTGGATCATTATATTGTTTTTCATTTATCCCGATGCTTTCAAGGTCGAAAAATAAAAAAGGTCAACTTACAACAGCATATTTAGAACCTAACCCAATTTGGAGAGTGAGGCTTAGAAACCTTTTAAGGCCAATTTGAATCCTTAAATGATGCTTTTCCAGGTTAAAATTTCTTGCTTAAGTGTGGCACCCTTTGATGTTATTCAACACTT
Organism: Pinus tabuliformis; assembly: GCA_031772625.1. Lineage (NCBI taxonomy): Eukaryota > Viridiplantae > Streptophyta > Pinopsida > Pinales > Pinaceae > Pinus > Pinus tabuliformis. Next base: position 664,958,418 of record CM062805.1, read on the forward strand.
AGAGAGCTTTCCAATGGTCAAAGAAAGATATCAATCAAAGTTCAAATGCAAAAGTTATGCTTCCCAGAAGTTGGCATGTCATGTTTGACAACCATAATTCGAGAGGATGCCACATCAACCCCTGTTACTCATGGAAAGGGTGCTAGCTAGATGAGGATGATAATGAAGACTCTAAAGGGGTTGAATTTAAACTCATGTTGAAGTTGAATGAGTCAATTTTAACCCCTAGTCGATTATCAATGCATGTTATAACTATGCTACCAGGAGGAAAATGGTTTCCATTCTATTTTCTTGCATTTTGTTCCATAGTAGATCAATGCAGCTAAGTGTGGATAAAGAGAGATAATAAAAAAGGAAGATTGTGTTATGTAGTAGCCCATGGGTGATAGGTCTTAGGAAACTCCATAGAGACGTCCTTCTCCAGTGTATTTGCATCAAGCTTGAGAAGGTTCAATAGGGCTTAAGGCCATACTTTATCCCTAACCATGTTTATGCCTAGGCACACGTTTCTAGTGAAAAACTTCTACCATGGTGCATGTATTCCACTCTGAGGCCAATTACTCCCTACAATGAATGTTGGTTCAGTATTTTTTTAAGCCTCTTAATGTTAAGAATCCTCAATAAGATCATAAGAAACCTAATTTCAGTGTTTGAAGACTATGAAGACCCCACAAAAAATCCATGATTTCATGTGGTGGTATGATTATATGTTCATGGTGCTTGAGCCTAAGCATCTTTGTTTAGGCCATAAGGTTATTATTTCCCTCCCTAGATCAATTTCAACGGCCTAGGGATGCTTTTTATCTAAGTTGGTTGTGGTTAAGGCCTCATTGCCCACCTACAATGCATGGAACACCTAATGGGACCCACATCTAACTCTTAGGGTAAAATCTACCTAGTGAGAGATCGTTTTCCAATGTTTACAATTTGTTCATAGAACTTTAGCTCGAGATGGTTAAATTACGGAGTAAGGCCATTATTTACCTACTCATGACAACTATATTTGAATCAAAAGTCTATTAAGAAATGCTATAGAGGACTCACATGTTGGTTTGAGGGCTTATTCAAGGCTCTTAAGGCTGAGAAGATTCAACATTATCCTTGTTAGCCCCACCCAATATCCCTTGTAGTTGAATAGGTTGAAGCATTTAATGTATTAAGAGCCATCCATTTTAAATAATGTCCCATGAGTTAATAGTTTGTGACATCAATACATGTAAATGGTCTCATTAAAGGACGTCTACTAGCCAATGGTTAAGGCCTCATTTATCGAGTTCTAGTAGGTGGTTAGGGTTTTTGCCAATTAATTGCTATATATAGTAGAAAAATATATGTAATAGGTGTTTAAGTGAATATTATTATATTCAAATGTATATTCATGTAAAATATTACCCTTGAAGAGGAAAGTAAACATTTCATCTACCTCTAAAAACAAATAAAGGTTTTCTTATTATTTTTATTTTCCAATTTTAGTTCCATTTATTTAATTTCCAAAGTTGAATTTACATATGTCTTTCTATGTTAAACTACATCCCACAACCATATAGCATATTCCTTTGATTTTTCTCTGAATATTTGGTTTTCGCTAACTGCAACACCACAAGTGATATTAGAGCCTTTCTTGGCCAACACACAATCCATATTTTAGCAAATTTCTTTTAGGCTATAGATGTGTTATAAGATCTTGAAATAACACAAATATATATCATTAAGTAGGTAAACATGTAGGAGAGGCATGAGCAGGAGGGGCTTTACTTCGCCTGCAGAACTAGGGAGTCTAACTGATGCTTGGGGTTTGGTAAATTTAACAAACAAGAAGGAGGAAACACTAGCGCTTTGGAAAGGTCTCAGGATAGCTTTCCAATCAAATTGGAAAAATTTGAGAGTCATGGGGGTTTCATCCTTGGTTATTATAAAGCTCAGGAATGTTTACCATAAGGCAGGTACTACCCTCAACCCCATTTGGATCATAATCATAGAGCTCGTTAAAATAGTTGACCACATCGAAGCGTTTCATATCTTACGAGGCCAAAACACTTTGGCGAATAAACAAGCTAATTTCTGAGCATGTTTTCCCCGAGGCCGAATCAAAATCGAAGGGCAATATTTTCATCACCCCATCCCATGATTAAGTTAAGTATATTTTTAATGTGGATTGGTGTCACGATGGAGGAATTAATCGAGCATGCATTCGTCATATGGAAGCTCATGTTTCGCACACATGCTCCTTTTATGCAGCAAACACAAGTAACCTCGCCTCATAATTCACAGTAATATCCTCCATTCATGGGTGTTTGGGATCAAAGGTGGATGCAAGGTTCTCTCTCCCTGGTGAATATGGGTATTAATTCTAGAGGTGATCGTCGAGACGTAGGCGAGCATGCCTAGGATTCAGGTTCAAATTAATGTGTATTTTTATGGGTGAATGTTGTGCTTAATATTCTGCATTTTGTAGACTACATTTTATAGACTTTATAACAACTTCAATAAGGTTATTAGTTTTTCTAGTTGAATTTTGGGGCTAAAGAAACAATTCGCCTACTTTTTTTGGAACTTGATGGAAGATTTCTACCTAACACAATTGTATAAAACTATGTGGTAGTTGAACACAAACTCAGCATTTCTGAATCAATATAAATCTATTTGTTTGTGATAAAAAAATATTAGGTAAACATTTGGTTGGGAAAGAATGCATATAGAAAATACAAGAGGCAGCACCTAGTTGGAAACCCTTATAGCCTCTCTCAACACCCCTTTAAGTAGTACCAAATCATACCATATCTATATATGGATTTTTCTTCTACATGCTTTTATGTTTATTAGAAGCTCCCTAGGTGAAACTAAAATGAACAACCTGTTAGTAACATTGTTGCTATAGTACACCAAGAACAACAATTTAAAATATCACTCTTGCATACTAGGGAATCAAGCATTATATCTAATAGTGTGGTATATCCTCCTAAATTGATATTGTGAAGGATTTGGTTGAGTTTTATTCTTAGAAACATATAGTCTATTAAAGATATATTTCACTTAAAATTTATTTATCCTGCAAACCCCAATTTCTCCCTAAAACCCCCACCTCTACATCATATATAATGAAATTTCTACACAATTTGAAATCGAGAGTTTGGATTTCATAATTGCAATTTTATCGCTTTTTTATTTTTATTTTCACAATAGTCTCTTCAGTGCTAGAGTGCTTCCATTGCACATTATTTTTAGCAATGGATCAATTTGAGAGTAAAATCTACTATTGTCTTCAATTCATGCTCCTTTCATAACATGTTTCCATACATGTTGAATAGGGTCATCAAACTGTACCCAACAATGTCAGCAATATCAATATATCATCTCAACAATAACAATAGGTTCCTTCTTACACACTTACCCATTGGCTGTGCTAAGTGATATGGATCCCATTGAATGTTCCTTCCACAATATTTATAGACATGAAATTGCCAATTTCTTTTAATGTCATCCACCTAATGGCAATAAAATTTAAAGGTTCAGTTACTTACGATTCTACTCCTTACTAGTCACAACTAGTGACATGTCATATCAGGTAACGTTCTATGATATTCTATTGATATCATAATCTCAAATATGCATTTGTCATGCATAATTGAAGTGTAGGACAACTTCTTATCTCTATTACTTTCATGGTTGTTATATTATTCGTCAATTCCATCCCAAAGTGGACTTAGTAGATTCCATGTTAGTTATTCTACCATTTGTTTCATACATGTTCATAAGCATAAACACTAAACCACAAAATTATGAGGAAACATAAAACACAAAATTCATAATACCAACATCGGTAACTAACAGGTATCTTGACATACTCAAGTTTCATGGTCGAAACAACAAAATGTAGCTTCACACATCTACAACATTCATTTTTGCACTTCATTCACCATTTTCCTTTAACTCACTCTTTTGAGATTTTCCATTTATTTTGTATTGCAGGTTATTGATAAAGGTTATGTGCATCTTACTCCTTTGTATAACCATGGGGTCTTTCCCTTGTATTTCCATGCACATCGGCTACTTTAAAACACACTATATTAGCATATCCATTTAAGACATCTTATCTCTCTCTCTCTCTCTCTCTCTCTCTCTGACACACACACACACACACACATGTGTGTGTGTGTGTGTGTGTGTTTGTGTGTGTGTTTATTTTAACATTATAGAGACTACACAATTTTCATGTTAAAATATTTCCTTTCGTAGTTATGGTTGCACCATTCAACCATAAACTTCTACATTATCCTCGGGTTGTATCATGTGTATTTTATTTTTGCAGTTCCATGGGTTTGTTCCAAAAAATGCATTCAATGTCCACCTATTTATCCTACTACATAATTCAACCAATCAACTCTTTTATATATTGATCATGCATATAAAATAAACCAATTTGATCAATTATCCATACTCATTTGTAATTCATATAGACCTTATATATATTTCATTTTCCATGACTAAGCCATAAAGGATTTGTTACCCATTTAAGGGTCTATTTCAATTTCCTTTCATAGGTCTAAATATTTTATTCATTCCCATTACAGTAAGTCTATTACAGTTTAAATTAGTAGAACAATTATACAATAATACATTTTCTCTCTTTTCTATTTGTATCATAATTTAACACTAACATTTATTCCAAAGAAATAACTAGACACTAGAGGGTCTCATCTATCCAACTCCTTTATAAGTTAATTATAAAATTTCAAATAATAACTAAAAGAAACATATTCTCTTACATATAATTTATATGCATATGTTGATCCATTGAAAATCCCATGTCTAACAATCACTTTCCATGGATCAACATGGGATTTTTGAATCATGTGTTGTGCTTTATTCCTCCTTTCACCCAACTTAGCATTTCTATCCATCTAAGTTATTAACATAATATTTCTCTCTCATTATGGTCATATATTTGACAAATTTCTCCTAGGGATTTTTAGGATAATTTTAGGCAAGGCCCACCATGTGGACTAACCACTTAATAACTTTGCATGAGTTTACAAGAAGTCTCTAATATAATAGTGCTCTTTCTAGAATATTCTCAAGAAATTTTATTTATTAATTTAATAAAATAGAACACAATTGCCTCATCACATAGTTTCCATCCTTACTTCCATAGACTTTAAGTCCAAAAATAATATAATAGTCTAAAAATATTCATGTCTTAAAAAAAATACATATGGGTGTTAAGATTCTCCACCCCAAACATTAAGGAAATCCAAAGGAAACCATCTACACCATCTCGTTTTCAAGGAATTTAGAGAGCATTTTTCCTCACTTGAGAGAAATTTCTTCCTTCCTTCATACCTATCAAAAATTGATTTCTCCGTTGCATTCATGTTGCTCCTTGTCTTCCCTATCTCTTTTTTCTCCGTCCAACAACAAACTTCAGAAAAATATTCTCCCTCCATACCAGGTTGTTCGAATGATATTTTCCTTTGTCCCTTCCATAGTCCTTTAGACAATTACCTCTGTCTACCAAAATCTTAATAGCATATTGAAATGGTGCCACTTGCCTGTATGTCCCCCTGATTGTTTGTTCTTGGTTAATTTGTTACAGTGAGTGGCCAACGCATCTTATGAACTGGAAGTTTTCCCATTTTTTATTTTCCCTATTTCTTTATATATTGCTGCAAAGAAGGACATGTTTTTTTCTTTGCTTCTAGCCAATAAGATAATACAAATTGTCCTTTTTTGCGCAGCTACCAACTTCAATGAACCAGTTCATATTTCCTACTATAAAGAAACCTTGAACTATCCCAAGCAAGTAACCCCATTAACGCCGGAGTTCATGTTCCTTTGACTCAGCCCGTTTTATTTTATTTTGCGTGTGTTTTATATTCCTTCCATGACTAGTTGCACGAGTGGGGGGAAAGATCTCCATTTGTTCCTTGCATCAGGCACAACAGGAGGGCCACAGGGGGTGCACAGCCCCACTTGTCAGGGGGTTTCAGAGAGATGGTAGTCCCCTTGCACAGGGACTGAGGAAGCACCCCGACAAAAAAATTATGCACCCTATATTAGTTGGGTTGACCTACCTAAGGATTTTGTGCATGGGTTTTGCACATGGTTTTTGGCGCGATGGTTTTTTTCCCATGTTATTTTGTAGATTGAGTCAAGGGAACTGTGATTATGCTCTAATATAGGGTTAATGGATTGGGGTTTATGAATGCTTCGGCATGTATATATATGTATTGTAACATTGCAAGGAATGTAATGAAAAAACAATTTGGTAGTCCCGACTTTGGTATCTAGGGAAAAATATCTATATATATTTGTTTTATGTTTTATGTTCTCTCCATTGTTTATTTTATCTGTTTAGAATTCGTATGCAGGTAATTTTTGTATATTACTAAAACCTACATTTGTTACCAGAGCTACGTTTCATATTTAAAGGGATGCCTTTGCTGCTAGGGTTTTTTCTCAAGCTTCTGGTAGACCTTTTTTAGTTGGAGATCTACGTGATCGATTCTTGTGGTGAAAGAAGATCGTGAGCAATCGAAAGATAGAGATCGAGAAATTTAATGGTCATAATTTTGAGTTGTGGAAACTCAAGATGGAGGATCTACTACTGGATAAAGATCAGTGCATCACAATAGATCCGGGTACTAAACCAACAAAAGAGTCATATGAATACTAGATGAAGTTGGATCGGAAATCAAAGAGCACAATATGGTTGTGTATCTCATATTTAGTATTGTTGTATGTAACAGGGGAAGATACAATGAAGGCTTTGTGGGAAAAGTTAGGGACTTTATACCAATCTAAGTATCTGGTGAATAAATTTATCCTACGGAAAAAGTTGTATAACATGAGGATAAAGGATGGAGACTTTGTTACAGAGAATCTAAATGCCTTTAATACTATGGTAAGCCAGTTATTATCTATTGATATTAAATATTCAAATCAAGATAAGTGCATCAATTTGTTGTGTTCTCTACAAATTCATGGGATAGTTTGGCTGTGGCAATAGCTAGCAATATAACTACCTTGAAGTTTTATGAAATTGTCTCATCCTTTCTGTTGGAGGAGATGAGACAGAAAAATATGGAGGGCTAGAATGGAGATGCCTTTTCTGTATAAGGATAGTCCCAAAAAAAAAAAACTCGAGTTGTAGATCTAAATCTAGAGTGAGATCTAAATCTTCAGGAAAACCTATAAAGGTGTGCTGGAAACTTAGGAAGGAAGGCAAATTCGAAAAGGACTATAGATCTAAAGTTCCTGAGAAAGGAAAGGGATATGATGATGCTCCATCCACTCAGGCAAAAACCACCTCAAATGAAGGTGGGGATGTGTACTTGGATTCTTCTTCAAGTACACATGTAGATCATGAGGCATGGTTGATTGACTTAAGTGCATCCTTTCATGTCATGCCCCATAGGGAGTGGTTATGTGAGTATGAGAAATATGATTGTGGTGATGTATTCTTAGGGGATGATAGGAAAGCTAGAATCGTTCGACACATAAAAGTCAAGATGAAGTTGCAAGGTGGAAGGATTAAAACCCTTTTGAGTGTTCCACATATTCCTGCATTAGCTAAAAATATGATTTTTGTAAGTAAGATGGATGATGCAGGTATAAAAAAGTGTTTAAGAAAGATACCTACAAGATGTTTCAGGGAGCACTGGTATTGGCGCGGGGAGTTTGGATTGGAACTTTGTACAAGCATTTGTGTAATATTATTATTGATGGGTGCAACAGTTCTGTGGTTATCAAAAGTGGAGTAGAAAATCTAGTGGTATATAGAGAAAATACCATACTATGGCATCAAAGTCTTGGACATATTCAAGAGAAGGTACTTCAAATACTTCATGGTAATGGTATGGTAGAAGATATGTCTAATTTCTCTTTGGGTTTCAATTTCTATAAACATTGCATTTATGGTAAGAAGAATATGGTGAGTTCCCCTTGGGTGCTAAGAGGGCAAAAGGGATATTAGAGCTTGTGCATAGTGATGTGTTTGGACCTGTGTCGGTTCTGCCACTGGGTAAGTCTATGTACTATATATCATTTATAGATAAATTCTCAAGGAATACATGGATATATTTCCTTGGGAAGAAATATGAAGTCTTTAATAGGTTTAAGAAATTTAAGGCTCTAATGGAAAACTAGATTGAGAGGAAGATAAAGGTGTTGAGGACAGATAATAGTGGAGAGTTATACAAGAAGGAATTTGAAGAGTTTTATAAGAAGTGTGGTATAAAATGGAAAAAGAATACTCTATACACACCTCAGCAAAACCGAGTTGCAGAAAGCATGAACTGAATGTTGATGGAAAAGGAAATAATCATGCTCAACGGTGTCAGGTTAGGACAAGAAATATGGGCAAAGGCGGTTGAGACTACATGTTACCTAGTTAATAGATCACCTTCATTAGCATTGGAAGATAAGACTTCATATGAGGTACAAATGAGTAGGAAACCTTATCTTTCACATCTAAGGGAATTTGGTTGTGATGCATATGTGCATGCTCCAATGGAGAAAAGAACCAAGATGGATAGTAAAACTAAAAGGTGTGCCTTTATTGGGTATAAGGATGGTTTAAAAGGTTATAAGATTTGAAACCCAGAAATAAGGAATGTATTGTACAACCGAGATGTGGTGTTTAGAGAGGTGAAAAGTGTTATTAAACATTAAGTCCTACCAAAGGAACTTGAGAAGATAGAGTTTGAGCTAAAGGAGTAAGAATCAGACTCTACAGTAGAACAAGAATTAGAACATGAAGAACCATAAACTCCAGCTATGAGAATATCAGTTGGAGAAAGAAGGAAGCAAGAAAGGTATAGTCCATCTTCTTTCTATTCAAATTTTACTTTATCTATTATTGATGATGATCCTCGAACTATCAGGGAGGCTGTAGAAAAAGAGGATGGAAAAATATTGAAAGAGGGCATGGTTAATGATATGGAATCTATGGACAAAAATGAGGCTTGGGATCTCGTGGAGTTTCTAGCTAGAAGGAAACTCATTGGAAAAAATGGATGTTTAAGAAGAATATGGATGTAGAAGGCAAGGTGGAGAAATAAAAATATCAGTTGGTAGAAAAAGGTTATTCCCAAGGGTCGGGAATTAATTCTAGTGATATTTTTTCTCATGTTGCCAAGGTAGCTTCTATTAGATTACTTTTATTTGGTGCTACTGTTTTTTCTTTTTAGGTAGAATAGATGGATGTGAAGACAACATTTCTTCACATGGATCTGGAAGAAGAGATATACATGAAGCAACTTGAAGGCTTTGTTGTGAAGGGTAAAAAAGAATGGGTATGTAGGCTAAAAGTCTTTTTATGGGTTAAAACGGATACCAGGGATGTGGTATCATAAATTTGATACATATATACGGGGACATGGCTTGACCAGAAGCAAATCAGGTCACTATGTGTATTTTAAATTAATTGGTGACCCTGTTATTTATTTGGTCTTGTATGTCGATGATATGTTAGTGATTGGAAATAACAAAGAAATTATCCAACATTTGAAGACCCAGTTGTCCTCCAAATTGAAAATAAGGGATATTGGTGTTGCAAACTATATTTTGGGCATGGAAATTAAATTAGATCGGGAAAGGAGGAAGCTCTGGTTAAACCAGAGGAAGTATTGTAAGATAATATTCCAGAGGTTTAATATGCAGGATAGTAAATCGATGAAGGTTCCTATTCTTGTAGGTGTAAATTTATCCATTGAACAGTGTCCCAAGACACAAGAAGAGGAAGAGGACATGTACCATTTTCCATATGCAAGTGCAGTCAGTAGCCTGATGTATGCGATGGTTTGTACTAGACTAGACATTACACATGTAGTGGGAGTATTAAGTAGGTTTATGTTAAAACCAGGGAAAGGGCATCGGATAATAGTTAAGCAGGTTTTCAAGTATTTCTATGGCACTAGTGAATATGGTATGTGCTACCAAGGAAGTCCAGGATTGGACAAATTTTTGGACATCCGTGGCTTTGTTGATGGACACTAGGCTGGGACTAAGCTGGATACATAGATCAAAGAAGATCTACAAGTGGGTATGTGTTTAACCTACTTGGAGGAACAATCACTTGGATGAGCAAGAGACAGTCTGTAGTGGCATTTCAACTACAGAGGCAGAATACATGGCAACCACTCATGCAAGCAACAAAGCAGTTTGGTTGCATAGATTGTGTTCAATTATGGGATTAGTACAATGAGCTATAATGATAGACTGTGAAAGTCAAAGTACAATTTTCTTGGAAAAAAAACCCTTCTTATCATTCAAAGAAAAAACACATTGATGTTCAATATCACATTGTGAGGGATATGGTTGAGGGAAAAAGGTGTTGTTGGTAAAGGTGGACACTTCGAAGAATGTTGTGATGCATTGACGAATTATGTGAGCATTGAGAAGTTTTATTGGTATAGAGAAACAATGGGCATTACAGGGCTGAAACAATGACTAAACTCTCCTATGACCCCCTGTGTAGAAAAGAAAACAAAAAGTGGGAGAATTTTGTGTGTGTGTGTGTTATATATTATTTCCATGACTAGTCGTACGTGCAAGGGGATGAGAGGCCCCCTTGTTCATTGTGTCGGGTGTAGCAGGGAAATCATAGGGCGGACACAACCCCCTTGTCGGCAAGTTTCAAGGGAGCGATAGTCCCCATGCATAGGGTCTAGGGCAGCCCCCCAGGATATTTTTTTTGGACCCTATATTAGGTGGGCAGACCTACCTATAGTTTTTGCATGTGCTTTTCACATGATTTTGGGCATGATGGTTTGGTGCCTATGGTATTTTGTAGATCCGGTCAAGAGAGTTGTAGTTATTTTCTAATCTAGGGTTAATGGATTGGGGTTTATGAATTATTTGACATGTGTATATATATGTATTGTAACATTGAAAGGAACGTAATGAAAAATCAATCTGGTAGTCCTAGTTTTGGGATCCAGGGGAAATCTCTATGTATATATGTTTTATGTTTAATTTTCTCACCATTGTTTATTTTATGTTTTTAAAATTATTCGTATGCAGGTAATTTTTGTACAAGGTTAAAACCTACATTATCAATATTTACATTGTATACATAAGTGGAAAATAACTGGGGCTATCACAGAGCCCCACCAAATTCTTTAATAATATTCTTCTTTCCCATTTCTAAGGCTTGTTTATCCATATTCTTCTCATCATTCTTGTTTTTTCTTTTACTAAACATTAATATCATTTAAATGATATAGGGAACTATAGACCCGTTTTCTCATTTGTTATTATTAATTTGTTAATTGAGTCTCAATACCTTAATGCACTTGTTAAAAGGAGTTTTCAACTAGAGTTTTTCATAAAGGTTTTCCCTTCCTCACTTATTTACAAGGTTTGGATGCAAAGTACACTAGTCAAGTTAATCACTCGACAGTTTCAGAGTTTGAGCTTTCCATGAGAAAAAATAATTATTATCAAGTTTTATACTAGCTTTGTTACTATTTTGTAAACCATTTATTCTTTAATTACTTTGTTTTATTGTGAATTGTTGTTAGTTTATCATTATAATAAAGAGTCTCTTATCTATGAAATATTTTATCCTTGATTTAATTTTTTGGCTCTAGATCATTATTCGACTCCAAAATATTCATGTAATCCTTACAAATAAATTGAATTTAGGGTTGCTTGGTATTCCTATAGGTAATTCATAGTTCGATTCTTTTAGTACATTGTTATTTTATGGATTCAATATTTGATGAAAGAACTAACAAAAGTTTTATATCAAAATTTACTTGTAATAGGTTTGTGGACCAAACCCCAACTTAGAGTTCTCTTCCCTCAACATAGTACACAAAGAAGTGGTATTAGAACCTTTCTTGGCCAACACCCAATCCACATTAGAGGAAAATTTAGCCTAAATGTGCCGAAGAAATTTTCACATAATTTCCATGTTATAGCATGTAGACCAATCAAAATCCTTTATATTTAAATAGAGGTACATGTAAATAATATTTTGGAGGGAAAAGAAGAAAAACTAATTTTTTTTTAATTGTATTTTTTTCTTATCTCCTTATAGGTTTACCCAAATTTCAAGTGTAAGCACTCATTTGATGCAAATTTAAATTCCGCATCCAACGAGTATCCAGTATGCATACTTTTTAGAAGATCCACATTGATAAAAATTGAAGATACATTGAAAAAGTGTGTTCAATGCACTTTTCTTAATGTATCCTCATTTTTGTCAATGTCAGTCTTCTCAAAAGTATGCATGATAGGTGCTCGTTGGATGTGAAATTTAATTCCCCCTCCAACAAGTGTCTACACTTGAAATTTGGGTAAACCTATAAGGAGATAAGCCAAAAATACAATTAAAAAAGTAGTTTTTTCTTTTCTCTCCAAATCTCATAACTCGTATTTTATTATTTTTCATTAGGAGGCAACTTTTAGGATGAAATTTCCTCTAATGTATTTGAGAAAATTTCTTTTAGGATATAGATGTGTTTTAATATCTTGAAATAACACAAATATTTATCATTAAGTAGGTAAACATGTAGGAGAGGCATGAGCGGTAGGGAATTTCCTTCACCCTGTAGAACTAGGGAGTCTAAATTGTGTTTGGGGTTTGGGAAATTTAACAAAAAACAAGGCAGAAACACTAGCGCATTGGAAAGGTCTCAAAATATCTCTATAATCAAATTGGAAAAATTTGAGAGTCATAGGGGATTCAACCTTGGTTATCAGAAAGATCAAGAAATTTTACCATAAGGCGGGCACTCCCTCAAAACCCTTTTGGATCATAATCATAGAGCTCATTAAAAAAGATGACCACATTGAAGCATTTCATATCTTACGAGGCCAAAACACCTAGGCAGATAAACAAGCTAATTTCAAAGCTCGCTTTCCGCAAGGCTGAATTAAAATCGGAGGGGAATATTTTCATCACCCCATCCCATGATTAATTTAAGTATAGTTTTTATGTGGATCAGTGTCATGATTGAGGGATTAATAGGCCACGTGTTTGTCATGTGGAAGCTTACGTTCACACATAGGCTCCTTTTATGTAACAAACACAAGTCACATCACCTCATAATTCCTAGTAATATCCTCCATTCACGGGTGCCTGGGGTCAAAGGTGGATGTAAGGTTTTGTCTCCTTGTTGAATTTGGGCACTAATTCTAGAGGTGATCATCTAGACATAGGTAGCACATGCCTGGGATTCAGGTTCAAATTAATAGGTCTTTTATGGGTCAATGTTGTGGTTATAATTTTACATTTTGTTTACATTTTATAGATTTTATAGTAGCTTCAATAGGGTTAGTAGTTTCTCTAGTAGAATTTTTGGGCTAAAGAAACAATCAAACTGCTTTCTTTCAAACTTGATGGAAGCTTTTTGCTCAACACAATTCTATAAACGTATGTGTAGCTGAACACGGATTCAACCTTTCTAAATCAATATAAATATATCCATTTGTGTTAAAAAAAAGTAAGTAGACATTCTATTGGCAAAGAATGCATATAGAAGATACAATAGGCATCACCTAGTTGGAAACCCTTGTAACCTCTCTAAACACCCCTTTAAGTAGTACCAAATCAAACAATAGCTATATATGGATTTTTTTCTACCTGCTTTTGTGTTAATTATAAGCTCCCTAGGTGCACCTAAAGTGAACATCCTATTAGTAACATTGTTGCTATAGTACACCAAGAACAACAATAAAAAATATAACTCTTACATACTAGGGAATCAAGTATTATATCTAAGAGTATGGTCTATCCTCCTTAATTTATGTTGTAAAATATTTGGTTGAGTTTTTCTCTTGGAACCACATAGTATATTAAAAAGATATATCACTTCAGATTCATTTATCCTGAAAACCCTAGTTTCTCGTAAAAAACCCCCACTTATGAAACATAGTAATGAAATTTCTACACAATTTGCAATCAAGAATTGAAGATTTCACAAGTGCAATTTTATAAGGCTCTTTTTTTTCACAATAGTCTATTCAATGCTAAAGTGGTTACATTGCACTTTATTTTGAGCAATGGCACAATTCGAGAGTAAAATCTACTCTCATCGTTAATTCACCCTTCTTTCCTAAAATGTTTCCATACATGTTGAACGGGGTCATCAACTTGCACCAAACAGTGTCATCAATATCAATATAGCATTTCAACAATAACAATAAGTCCCTTCTTGCACACTTAACCATTGGTTATGCCAAGTGATATGGATCTCATCGAATGTTTCTTCTGCAATATCTATAGAAACAAAAATTGTTAATTTATTTTAATTTCATTTACCTAATGGAAATAAAATTTAAAGGTCCAGTTACTTACTTTGCTACTCCTTGTCAGTCACATCTAGTTACATGACATATCACGTAACATTCTATGATATTATATTGATATCACAATCTCAAAAATGGATTTTTAATGTATAACTAATTTGTAGGACAACCTATTGTCTCTATCACTTTCGTGGTTGTTATATTATTTGTCAATTCCATTCCAAAGTGGACTTAGTCGAGTCCTTGCTATTTATTCTACCACGTATTTCAAACTTGTTCATAAGCATAAAAACTAAACCACAAAAGTATGAGGAAACATAAAATACAAAATTCATAATACAAACATCAGTAATTAATGGATAGATTGACATACTCAAGTTTCATGGTTGAAACAACAAAGTGTAGCTTCACAAATCTACATCATTCCTTTTTGGAATTCATACACTATTTTGTTTTAACTCACTCTTTTTGTCTTTTCCATTTATTCTATATTATTGTTGGGAAAAATACTGAGAGGCAGGGGGGTGAAACAGTGTTATCAAACCATTAACCTTTTCAATTTCATATCCTTATTTTTGTACGCGACTTTACTGAAGGGAACTCATGTGTGTACGCAACTGTTATTCATACAACTAGCGTATATCCACTAAAACATATTTTTCAGTTAAATCATATTTTGTTTATCTTAAGCCAGTTCATCGGTACCTTATTCAACATTATATAAATAGTAACCACGTGAAGTAAGAATAAAATAAACCATCAAACGCAATAAACACACATGAACACTTGGATTTAAGGTGGAAACCCAACGTGGAAAAAAACCACCACGACTTTTGTCTTTGTCTTCCTTTTAATATAAAGAAAAGATTCTTAAAATATTGTAGTGGTGCAAACTCATACTAGTATGCAGGCACTGTTGCGAAATCTAGGGCATTAGTGTTAGTTGATTTCTCTTCCATTAATGACTTCTTGTGAATTATTTTTACCTAATTATATTGGGATATTCTTCACGTTAGATTATTAGTGTTCTTCTTTATCAAGAAGTAACGAATGCATGAACATAAATACACAAGAGATACATCATGTAGGCTATAAGCCAGGTCCAAAACCTCTCACTCTTTTAGACGAAAACCCACACAAATTATTATTATAGAGATTCCAATTGACGAATACGAAGACCAAGTCTGTTGAGCTGTTAGCCCCTCCAAGACCAAGAAACAAGTTTTCTTTCACCTTCTTCTTTACACTTCCCTTGTTTCCCCTACTTCATATCTTGCACCATGTGTGATGATAATCAACTCTAATAACTCATCTTGTTAAGGATGTCAAACTTCTTCTTCTCCTATAGCACCAACTCTAAAGTCATGTTACTGCACCATAGATACTATTGATAACATGGAGATATTTTTCCCTCATAGAAATACTGAGATTATGTCACACACTTGTGACTTTATTCTTGAGGTAGCACCGAATACTTCATTGGAATATCAGTGAAGAATCACTGAAACACCATTCTATATTACTGAACTGCCTCCTTTACAGTACCAAATCATAGTCCTATGATTTCAACACATTGTGGCTTCTCCATAGTACCAAATTGTAGTATATATATATATATATGTCCTTGATTAGTCAGTGTTCCTTTTCTGTGATACGAAGACTTTCCTTTATAAATCTAAACTGATATTTCTATGTTTGGACCTAAACAAACCCTCATTCTCCCTCCATCACACTTACGTATTTTTTCCGAACTTGTCTTCTATTTGTTACTCAAATTTCAGAGCTTGATTGTCTGGTTAATGAGAAGAGTCTGCCTAGTTGTATATAGTAGTTTGTCTCCATAATAAGCCGACATGTTCTATTGAAGAGATGCATCCCTTTAACTGTGAGCCGACATGATTTCTTATTCTTACTTGAAGACGACATGAAGAGTAGAATTGTGCATGTCATTGGAAGGCTATTTAGACATAGACATAGACTCATATACTTTTTACATATGCTCAAGAAGAACCCTTTATACATGACAGTAATTCTCTATGACAAATCCTAGGGATCTCAATGGGAGACATCTAAAATAAAATCACTTTCTCATGAAACCCATGAAGCAAGGCTTACAAAATGATTTTATTTCCTTTTATTACATCATCACAATTACATGTCATTATGAAGACTGAACCTAGTTACACTTTCAAACACTCCCTCTTAACTAGGGAGGTATTCATAATGGTACTTGGTTATTCTCAATCTAAATAATTTCTCATAAGAATAATTTGGATTTGTAACTCTTTTTTACAGAATCATACCAACCAAAATTGTTATATAGAAAGGCCTTGACTAACATATCTATCTCTCCATAAGATCAGAGCACACTGCTAGTAAGACCAATCATTTATAGACATACTCATCACTGTCTCTCTCGGAACATACCCCACCTGGGTTCTCTCAAGATATGCTCCATAAGGACTATTCTTTTATTTGACTCCCCAGTCCCAAAAGAATATTGTTCCTCCATGATTACTCTTTCATAGGATGCCCTATCTCATCCCGCAAGAGCATTGGATTCCAAATGATTACACAATCCTTCATTTTTTCTTACCAACTGAAGAATATAACAACGTGTCTATCACACCCTTTTATATCGGGAGGTTTTATTCCATTAAATGAATGTACTAATTCTTATCACAGAGGAATGTAGCTAAGCTTCTGGCTTAATATTTTTTTAGTTTCTTCCATGTAAGAAACCTTTTCTAAGGCTCCCTCTTTAACGGGGACCTATAGCATCTCTTCATGTGGAGGTCCTAAAAAAATCATCTACATGAAGAGCTCCTTTCTTCGATGTCATGAATTTCTTTAACGAGTCTTCAACTTTTGGGAACTTCTATATGTAGGGCACATATCATCCATCACTTTTATCTATGAGTTAGTCATGTCCTTAACTCATCATAAAATGATCCATCAGATTTTCCATCTGGTTTTACTTCATGTCATTCTTCTTTCATGCCATGTTCTTGGAATGATATTACATCCTCTTATATGGTCTGCTTGGAAGTCATTCACAGATATTCCCTTTGATAGTCGTACATAAGCCCAACCAGTTGTTAGTTCAAAAATAATCACTGAACACCTAAAATAAGATTTACCTTTGTGATGATATTTCACCATGACATATTCTTGTAAGTATCAACATCCCGCATGCATATTGACACATCTCCCTCATATATTCAGTGTCAAAGGTCTCTATCTTTTTCTAACTTTCATCTAAATCTTCACATTCTTCCAGGAGATCTTCTAGTCAAATCGTATTGGACTTTGGATGTTGAACACCTTATTTATTTGTTGCATATTATCATGATATATTCCTATCTTTCCACGCATTTCATTCCCAAGGGCTTCCAATCAGAGTTCTTCTATCATAGTCAACCACCTCATACTTCATATGAGGACATTTAATGTTGATTTCATCTACCGTGACTCATGCCTTTAGATATTATTTCATTGGAGGAGATTCCTTTCCTTTGATCATCATTCCTAAAATAGAAGTAGTGATCCTTATTACCTGCAACCATATGACATGAATTTATAACACTAAATACAAGCATACCTTATTTAACTTTAGTTTATCTAGGCTTATTTCAGCACCTTCCTTGATTCAAATTATCTCCAACCCCTTGATTTTCTTCATCTCTTATGTCATCATACCATCATCCCATGACCTCCATAAGTTGAAGTTCGTGAGGAAACACTCACTGCCTTTATAAATCGGTGAATCTTTCAATAAGGATTCCATCTCACATATCGTTATTTAAGAGATGTTTCCCTTTTAAACTGATGTATGATGAGACTTATCCTGGATGACATCTTCCTTTGATCTTATAATGAGGTCACTAAGAGCTATAGCCTTGAAAGTTGACTACCATAGATTTTGTTCGAGTGGTCCTTCATATTTCCATATGGTGATGTCATGAGATCTTTCTTTTAATGCTTCTCTTCCTTGGACTTCCTTATTTCATATTCATCCACTTGGTGAAATGGACTTCTTCTCTATCCTTCTTGTTATTGTCCTTGTTAAGAAAAGGAAACTCTTTCCTGTAATGTTCTTAGTTGTGTTCTTGTTTCCTTTTGACAAAGTGTCTGAATCCTTTCACTTGATCCTTCAACACGTTTTCCCTCAACTTTCCTTTTTCTTACCTTTCATAGAAACCACAAGTTGTAGAATGAGGTAACTTTCTTATCCCCATGGATATTTGTTACCTTGATTATCAGTTAGTGCATTATAGATCAATGACGATTATCTTCTTTCCTAGATCTCATAGATGAGATCTTATGAAGATATCCTTCATCCTTTGATACCTTTACTTTTTGTGTATATCAGATCTAAGTCATGTGACATTCTTTACCGAATCTTCAGAGTTCTTATGAGTTTATCATATACATCTCTTTGATGTCTCTAGTATGGCTATATGAGGGAATGTTTTATAAGAATCATTTTCCATGAATTTAGAGGAGACCTTTTAATATTTTCAATGACTTCACCTTCTTAGAGGACTATGTCTATCCTCCTTTTTCATGCAAGGAATTTTGATGACCCATCCAACTTATAGACTCCCTTGAAAACACAAAGTTAATTTACCAAATTCATTAAAGAATAAAAGATAGTTACATGACAATTGAACATGAAATATTCACCTTTATCACTTTGATGATGGTTAAAGAAGATGTATTAGAGCTCCCTCTTGGATGATCTTCTTCGAAATCAAAAAGCCTTTCTTTAGTAGTGAAGGTTGTTCCTTTTGATGAGAATGATTTTCTTATTCATTGAATGAACTTCCTTGAGGAAAAGAGGATCATTGCTTGCTTTATAAACTTGAAAATTATGACAATGCCTTATCGCCTTCACAAGACTTCAACTTCTCTTGTAATGTAGACCATAAATGCTTCTAGGGTTTTAATTTTTTCCAAGATGATGTGATTTTCATATTTAAAGTCCTTCGAGCTATATTTTCTTGTAGATAACGTGATGAGAGTATTTGTGGCCTTTTTATGATAATTATAAAATCAAAATCTCTTGCTGTTGCAGACTACCTTTTTGATCTAATGTTTGATTCTTCAATGTGGATCTTGATCTTTCTCCTTCATAGTCTTCAACTTTGATTTGATGCCTTTCCTTGAAACTTGATCCTTCAATGTCTCTTTGATTAGATGCCCTTCCTTTGACTTCAACACCTTAGCTATGATACCATGTTGAGAAATATAAGGCATTAGTGTTAGTTGATTTCTCTTCCATTAGTGACTGCTTGTGAATTCTTTTTACTTCTTTAGATTAGGATCTTCTTCACGTTAGATTATTAGTGTTCTTATTCATCAAATAGTAATGAATTCATGAACATAAATACACAAGAGACACACCATGTAGGCTATAAGTTAGGGCTAAAACCTCTCACTCTTTGAGATGAAAACCCACACAAATTATTCTTATAGAGATTCCAATTGACAAATACTAAGACCAAGATGCTTGACCTATTAACCCCTCCAAGACCATGAAACAAGTTCTCTTTCACCTTCTTGTTTAGACTTACATTTTTTATCCTACTTGATATCTTGAACCATATGTGATGACATTGAACTGTAATCACTAGTTAAGGATGTCGAACTTCTCCTTCTCCTATAGCACCAATTCTGAAGTCATGTTATTGCACCATAGATACTATTGATAACACAGAGATATTTTTCCCTCGTACTAGTATTGAGATTATATCACACACTTTTGACTTTCCTCTTCAGGTAGCACCAAATACTTCACTGGAATATGACTGAAGCAACACCTAAAATCCATGTTATATTACTAAGATGTCTCCTTTACAGTACCAAATCATAGTCCTATCATTTCAGTGAGTTGTGGCTTCTCCATAGTACCAAATTGCAGTATATATATGTGCTTGATTAGGAAGTGCTCCTTTTCTGAGATACCAAGAATTTCCTTCCTAAATCTAAACTGATATTTCTATGTTTGGCCCTAAACAAACCCTAGTCGTCCCTTCATTACACTTCTGTATTTTGTCTGAACTTGTCTTCATTACAGTTTTGTATTTTGACTAAAATTGTCTTCTATTTGTTACCAAAATTTCGCAGCTTTATTTTCTCACTAATTCGAAGAGACTTCCTAGGTATATATAGTAGTTTGTCACCATAATAAGCCGACATGTTATATTGAAGAGATGTGTCCCTTTAACTGTGAGCTGACATGAGTTCTTATTCTTAGTTGAAGTTGACATGAAGAGCAGGATTGTTCTTCTCATTGGAGGGCTATTTAGACATACACATAGACTCATATACTTTTTACATATGCTCGAGAAGAGTTCTTCATATGTGACGTTAATTCTTAATGACAAATCCTAGGGCCCTCAATGCGAGCCATCTAAAATAAAATCCCTTGCTCATGAAACCCATGAAGCAACGCTTACAAAAATAATTTTATTTCCTGTTATTACGTCATCACAACTATGAGTAATTATGAAGACCAAACCTAGTTACACTTTTCAACAGGAACCCACCTATAGAAGGCTGCAAACTTCACTCGTTCTCAAGCACTCACTAGAAGTAAACACCAACCCCCTCATCTCATTTACGAGCACCCAGCAGAAGGGAGATCCAACCCCCCAGCATGACTTCCTAGCTACCATTAGAAGGAAGAATTAACTCCATCATTGAAGTCTCCAACCTTCGACACCTTCGGGGACCATGTTTCATAAATTTTCATACTAGATCGACCTAATACAACACATCACAACTTGTAGGCCATGTTTCATCAAATTTTTAGACTGGACCCACTACCAACATTTAAGGTCAAAACCAATCATCAAAACTGAAACTTATCATTGTAACTCAAACATTGAACCAACCAATAATTGAACCAATAGAACCAATCAATCACTGAAACCATGATACCAATCAACATACTACACATCATAAAAACCAGATTCTATTACTGCAAACCTTGATCAACTATATGTCAATATCTATCTATTTATCTATCTATCTATCTATATGTGTGTGTGTGTGTGTGTGTGTGTGTGTGTGTGCTACTTTACAGTAGCAAACCCGCGTGTGTACATGTTTTCCATGAAGCATACCCGCATATAGATCTTAAACCATTAAATCTTGAAAGTGAACCACTGTCATCCTGAACTAACACTGTGTCATACACTTCATTGAAGACTTCATTGAAAGACAAGATAAACACAACAAGACTGATTAAACTAATCAAACATCTGTTTCATCAAAACCCTATTTTTTGTAAGTGCTTTCCTTAAATCATATCCATGTGTATATGTGATTTTTAGGAAGCAAACCTGCGTATATGCGACTTACGAATATCACACCCATTTTTGTACTCACCTTTTAGGCTATAAAACCTCCTTACATATCTGTAATTTATGATTCAAAACTTTTCTGTAACACATAACTTCAGACATATCGAGATCTCAGCATACACAGAAAAATCATGTGTCAAGACACTATCAACAAAAATATAATTACCTCATAATCAATATTGTCATCTCAGATCTATTGGATCTGATCGATCATCAAATTCTAGGGTGCATACTTAGTTTCATCAACAACCCATTACATGCATATTTGATTCAAATCTAACTATTCATAAAGTACTCATCACTTTCACACTCTGTCACTTTAATCTCCATCTCCTTATATAGCATAGCCCTTATCCAATACCACACATGAAAACTGTACTCTATCTTATGGTTTTCTTACACACGATCAAAACATCCATTGTTGGGCTTAATACCATAGGGAAATACCATGGTAAGGAATCCTGGTATTTAGAATACCATGGTGTGGAAACTGTATGTGCCTTTGCTCCTTCATACCCACATGTGCACGTGACTTTTCTTAATAGAACCAGTGTATACTTCTTGAAATTTCAACTTTGTCATTCCTTTACCTTTGAACTACTACGCCTTTCATCAAATTCTATGTCACATGTAGACACATCCTATTTACATCTTCATCAACTAGGTTTTCATCAAAGGACAACTCATCAGGTAGGTTTCCATAAAGGGCAACACATAATTCATATTTCCAACAATCTCCCCTTTGGACTTGATGGGAACCACTTTAATGTTTGGTCACCACAACCAGTAGATACCTGTAAAACACATCAAGACAAGCACCAAGATTTTTGAATGCCAAGTTACTCTCCCCCTTTGACATCAAGGGAAAATGGCTTACTAATACTGAATGAATGCTTCTATCTTAAGTAATGTAGATCTAAATTTTTGAGTACTGAATACTAACCATGCTCCCTCTGAGCACATGTTGAAATTTCTGAATGATTTACAATGAAGTACATGACTCTATGACTCATATGAATTGTCTTATCACCAAGGACTCAATCTTACATGAATCACCCAATCACAGTGGGTTTACATATTTGACATCATTACATGATTGAATTTTACAATGATTACATAATAGGTCCTTACATGACCTTTACATCATATGATAGATATGCCATTTATAAACAAGACACAAAATATCTCAATAAGACCATGATAGTCATCAACAACTATACACCATATATGATCTACACCATAAACATCTGTCAGCAGTTGCAAGAATAACAACAGCTACATGTCCATCATCAATTTTCAAGGTAAGACAATGTAGCTTCAATATCATCAAACTATTAATAAGCACCATTATGTATGAAGAAAACATAATGCCAACAACGCATTATTAGAAGCATAGAAAATGGTCCCCCTGAACCCGTGCCAATTTTTCACTGTCAGATCTGATCATATCATCTCATATATCATCAAGAATTTCAAAGTGTCTTCATTAACCAGTCATCCATTAGGATATAAATAACTTATAAAAGCCAAAAACACTTCTAAATATAATCAACAAACTGTAATCATCAACCATCAGAACATGAAAAACCAAACAATAATTGACTGAAGTAGATCAGACCCTTTTCCTGAGTTTGTCCCATTGTTTCTTCATCATACCAAGATATACGTGACTAATCAGTTCATAACTCATGTATATACGCAACATGTCTTCATAGGATCCATGTATAGAAAGTGAAATACTAAAATTTTGCACCTTCAGCGCCCCTTCAATTTGTTCTTTCTATACCTGTTTACTGTTACTACACTAGAGGCATTGCGAGTAGTATAGGCAGCATTAAAATAAAAAAGAACCATGGGAATCATCATGAAGAAAAACATGTATTACTCCCCCTGAGATTACAAATCATTGATCCCGAGGACCCGATAATCATCTTCTATTCTCATAAGGTCAAGTACCTCCTTCCACTTTTGCAGTCATTGTTGGAAGTATTCCTTTAAGAAATAATGGACTGCAATGGGCACCATCTTCTTTTACTCTAAGTGTGAATATTTCTCATATCTATGAGAATTCCATTCTTCAAATAAATATAATTTGTTTGGATTTATATATCCTCTTACTATGAATTTTCTAGTTAATTCGTTCATAACCTTGCACTTGCTTGATGCAAACAAAATTATATTTCCCTTATTTTCCATTTGACCTACACTTAGACTATTCTACTTTTAACCCTTGAACTAATAAAGCATCACCTTCTCCTCTAGTTTTATTAATTTTGGCTTTACCTTGTGTTTATGGTGATGGACCCGCCAACATATTAGGGGATCTCCCCGATAAGAATTCCCAACCAGACCTCAGATTATTTGGTGTAGGAGTCCCAATAGTGGGTAGTACTGTATCGCCTTGATTGTAGTTTTGTGAATAGTTAAGTAAGATGTCCTTGTTGGTGGCAAGGGTGTGACCTTGCATCACGTCAAGGAAGGTGCATGAAAGGCTCTAACACAGGGAAGTGGGAGTGAGTATGCCCCTTAGAAACCTATGATATCACACACCTTGAAAGGGAACACATGAGTACAAGGACATCACGAGATGAAAAGAAGGGTAGCCAATGATCCAAAGTGATGGGTTATATCCACAACATGCTTGGATAACATTCATATAATCACATACATAATAGTCCATACATACATGCGTAAATAACATCTACATGCATCATTAAGGCAACCAAGATAGTCGAACAACAATAACAACATATGCATGAAATGTGTTGGCTCTATTATATTAAAAAGGTGAAATATCCAATCATACATACACCCAACACCTCCACTAGCCCCGATAGTAGAACATTACAGTCACTGGCCCCTGCTCCTCTAAGGAGATGTACTAGCTTTGCACTATGGAGAAGCCAAGGCTCGTTATAATACACTCCAAGCTTTCTCTAAGTTACACCTATAGGAAGCTTGGCTCCCAAAATCCTATAGAATGAGTTATGAGGTTCTATAAATAGAGAAGGGCGGGGTGACCCTTGACATTCCCCTTTGTGACTCTTCACCTACCCTCATGACTCTTCAACTACTACATGATTGTTACATTCTACTATTGACACTTGGTCTTTCACTTGTGCAACATGTTTACATTAAAATATGCACATGTACCCATGTGAGAAAAAATAGGCTTGAATCAGCCACACAAGGCATCACTAAGACTCAGATGTTGTGGGAAGTCTAAATATTCGACATCCTTGTGATGATTGACAGTGGCAAACTGATGTGAAGCTTGGTAGTCTGTTATGGTGTCTGCATACTTTGTGGTGACATCCTTCTAAAAGTGGACTCTTGCCTCCGCTTGACAATAGGTCTCAAGCGGACCCCAAATTTTATGGATCTTGGGCAAGCCATAAATTATGGGTGTAAGAGGAGTACTCTCAATAAGCATTTAATAATATTGAACCTTTGTGATAAGTAAGGTTGGGTGAATGTTATGTTAGCAAAGATTTTTTTTTTTTTTAATATTAATAATTTATGTATATTAACATTATGTATATTTTTCTTAGACACAAATTTTAAATACATCTTTATTTTTAATGAATTTATTTATGTTGATGTTGTTTAAGTTTCCGTTTTACATAATATGTTATTGATTTTTTTATAATATTTTTTTAATTAATTGATGTTTAATTAATTAATTAAACAAAAGTTGAAATCAAAAATTTATAAAGTTATTACAATGGTATAAATAAAATATATGTGTTTAACAAAATTGTGGTTCACATATCAAATATTTGAGATTACATATGAATTGCTAAAAAAAATTATGTATTTCGAAAATTATGATATCAATTGAGAAATTGCTTATTAACTTATCATATAAATTGAGAAATAGAGATATTAATTTTCCTTACATTTACAATTTGTTCAGTTGAAATTGCTATAAAAAAATTTATATTTTTGTATTACTAACCATTCTTATTTTTTGGGTTTATAGTGTTATTGGCTATGATTTATTATTCACTTCTCTTTATAGTTTTTATAAATGGAAAATGTTTGGTTATGCAAAGAAGTTATTTTCTTGGGTTTATAGTGTTATTGGCTACGATTTATTATTCGCTTCTCTTTATAGTTTCACTCCTCTTTATAGTTTTAATAAATGGAAAACATTTGGTTCTGGAAAGAAGTTATGATGTGGTTGTTTTTCACAGGACAATAGTTACATTTGAGGTTTTCTATATGCCATATTTTCAAAAATGTTACCTTGTTTTTAGATGTTTCAATGTTGAATATTGTGTGCATTTTGTTAACATCCTTTTTGTTTTATTATGCCATAAAACTTGCGACGTCTTCTTTTCTTTCACCAAAGTTCTTCCCATATCCATGGATGTGACTCTTTGGGAATTTTTACTGTTTGAAATTATTGCACTTGTTTTTCATTTCCTTCATTTGTGCTGATGAGATTTAATAATGGTGTCTTTTGTTGGAAGACCCAATCTTTCTTACTCGTTGTGATCGTTGTGGTGTCAAATATTTTGGCTTTATTGCTTTAGCAGTTCATATGGGCCCTCGTTGTTTCTTTGGGTATTACCTTAGTGATATGGGAGTAATATCTTCCATGCTTTTCCCTTTTCTTGAACCTGAATTTCATATTGAAGTGTTATTAGCTCGATGATTATATTTACCTTAGTGATAAGGGAGTAATACTTCCATGCTTTTC
This sequence comes from Pinus tabuliformis, assembly GCA_031772625.1. NCBI lineage: Eukaryota > Viridiplantae > Streptophyta > Pinopsida > Pinales > Pinaceae > Pinus > Pinus tabuliformis. Next base: position 664,984,749 of record CM062805.1, read on the forward strand.
CCTTTTCTTGAACCTGGATTTCATATTGAAGTGTTATTGGCTCGATGATGCTATTTAGTTCGCCTCCAAATTCTTTTGGTTTTAAGAGTTTCTTTGTTGTCAGCCCTTTTACAAAGACGTATAGAAATATTTATTTTCTTCATCTTGGCGAGCAAGGATTCTTATTTTTTTTTTAAAACACTAGCCCTTGGAAATATGTTTGGGTTGTTTTAAAACATGTTTTCTATGATATGGATCTAAAGTTTTACTCTGTAATAGTGATTACATGGTTTGGAGGAGAAAAATACTTCCTTATGGTGGCATGCCATTGTCAAAGGAGGCTATCTTTTATAAGGGCAAAAAAACAATTGTTGTATTTGGACAAAGATTATGATGATTATCCTATGTATGGGTAAACCATATATTGGTTGGACTTAGAAAGGAAGAGTTAGGGTTTTGCATTTGTGCCTATTTCAAACATACGGTGTATGGCAATAGGCCACTACAAGAACCAACTTCTTTGGTTTGTGAATAATGGTTCTATGTCTATTTGGTCACTAGAAGAAATAGATAATTTTGTAATTGGGCAACCTTCGAATGAATGAACTGTTGAGTATTTTGAAGATGATTGGGGTTCAGTTGGAAATTTCTTGAAGAGATGTTTGTGGATATAAATAGTAAATGCCCGAGGTAACTTCCTTGTCATGTTGTGCAGGAAAAAGTGCTTCTTTTCGGTTCCATGAAAGTGCAATTAAAGCTATATGATTTGGTGAGTGGGCCTTGCACAAAAGCAATTGTTGACGGTGTCTCCATGTTGTAAACATTAGTGTTCCATGTTCCAACTATTGATCGTTTCAATGAATACATCGAAAATGGGAATGTATTCTCGCTTCTTCCAAAGATTGATTCTATTGTAGACATACAACCATTAATTGTGGGTGTCGTAATATACTTTTTGACTATTGGATATGTTTGTTATTACATATTTTTCGAAATGTAGACTTTGTGCAATATTTTCAAATTTGAATTTGAAATCATTGTGTTTTGAATTGTCATGTTTTACTTAGCACATATTTATGTTGACATTGATTTTTTGTTTTGGAGATCAATATTAATTTATATGTTCTTTGTCATGTTTTAAAATCTCTCTTAACATTGTTGTGGGAAAAATACTATTTTGGGCATTAGTTGTTTAAAAGGAAACGGTGGGAAATTTGTTTCCCAGTTTTTTAATATATCGTTACTTTTTTGCCATTTGTTTCATAGTTTGTTGGTTGTTTTTTATTTATGTTTAGGAAGTGTTCATCTCATTTATAGATTTATTTTTGAAAACTATTAGGGGTTCATTATGTTGTGAATATGGTTTGTTTACCATCATTGGGGGTTTTGAAAAAACAGAGTTTAAAATGGTTGTAGAAATGCGGAGTGAAGAAACGAGAAAAGGTGTAGGTAAAAAAGTTTGCTCCCTCCTCTCGTGAGATAAAAAATAAATATCAGAGGCAGTGGTATCAATAGAACAAGGAAGTTATAAATGATTGTATACGGTATGCTTACCAACGAAAGAAAAATGCTTAAACAAACCATAGAGATGCCACGGTTGACATTCGTGAGTATCAGAATAGGAAAATTGTGTTTGGAATGATAATTTGTTTGAATGTTTATTTCATTGACATTTATTCTGGAAAAATGTTTATCTTTATAAACAAATTTAAATTTGACTTATTTATGCACCTTCCTCTTCTCTAAGAGAGTAGCCAAGCAATGAACAATGAACCATCATCTAAACACAATCGAGGAAATTCATCATTGCCAGAAGAGTTGTCAGCTGCAAATGGAAAATTTGTGGTTTCTGGTTTATTTGTTGATAATGACATGTTTCCTCGAATTTTCGACAATTTAGATCGATCTACTAGAAATGTTGGTTTTGGTGTTCCAAATAGTAGTTATATAGCCAACTTTGTTAGTCCGCTTGAATCTTTGTGTGCTATCTATGTTGAATAAGTACAGGTAGTTCAACTTTTTTTTACTTTAAATTATTATTTGGTGTTGATCAAAAAACATTTGATGTCAATTAGTTTTTCTTCTCTCCATTTTTTTCTTCCCTTAATGTTTTGGTGACGAATTTTGTTGTTCGTTCATGTTCGGTGTTAGGGCAGAGAGAATCGTTTGTAAGATTTGAACCCTGTTGATTGGGTTGTGAAATAGGAACAAATGTTGAGCCTGGTGCTATTGAAGATAGTATGGAAGATTTGGTGTTCCTTGCCAGTAAAAATGTTTTGAAATATTCATTTTAGTGCATGCTTCGTTCCATAATTCTTTACCACTTCTATGAAATTTTGCTCTTTTTTTGTGTTATTTCGGTGCATTATCTTTACAAAGCCCATGTTCGAAGAAGTGGGAATTGTGGGCAGTCTGGAAACAATGGGGGAATTTCCATAATGGAAGGTGGATGAAATGAAGTCCTTGAACAACTGCGTGGATATGATTTGTTTGTTGATAGTAGCATGACTACTAGGATGGTTCACAATTTGCGACAATCTACTGGGTATGTTGTGCATAATTTCCCTCCTTGTAACTTTGCTGCTAATGTTGTTCGCCACAAAGAAAGTCTCCAAACTTGTCCTTTGAGGAATGCGTAGGTGTTTTCTCTACTTTCTTATGTTTTGAATATTTCAATAAAGGAGTTGGTTTTTTTGTTTAATCATTATTTTATGTTGTTTATAACAATGTTGAATTCAATATGTGACGACAATCATATTTGCATGCATCAAAATCTATGTCGGTTCCTCAACTTGTGGTTGGAGAATGCAGTAATGACTAAAATGGATATTCTCTCTATTTTCAAATGGTTGCTCATTTGGAGAAATTGTGTTTTCATTGTTAACGTTCTTCAACTTTACACAATGGTTTTTATATTTTGGTTTGCAGAACGATTTTTTTTAAAATGAAGTAAGGGGAATGGATGTTCGTCATTCCATGGGAAGAAATTACGTTTCTCGTGCCATAACCATCCCCGTTGTTTCATATCATTGACATGTTTTAATGCATTTTCGTAGGTGGAACATAGCTGGTTGTTTTTGTTTTAGCAACGACATGCTTGAAGCACATAGAAAATTTCATTCCAAGGTTGATGATCTATCTATTGTATAGGTGCCAAGTGTGTAATGAATGTTATCCAAGTATACAAGTTCTAAGATGGCATGAAGGGCCCATTTATAGAAGGGTGTAGAGGAGATATAGGGTCACATCATTTTTCTCATTTTAAAAACATGGATATAGGTGAGCAGCCTCAAGTTATATGAGTTTTAACACAAGTGGAAGATATGCTTATAGAAATGGTGAACTGAATACTGCATGTGTCACATGCTCGTAGTGGTCAATATACAAATAGTGGTCATAGAATAAGTCCACAAGATATATCTAATATTGCAAAGAAACTTTCTAGACATATTGAACAACTTGATTATGTTATTGTGAGAAGACGCGGTGTTGAATCGAGATATTATGAACGCTACATGGAGAAACAACATATGATGTATGCATTGATTTACAAAATGCAAATGGATAAATATTACAGGGATGTTGAAATTGATATGGATTGAGTTTCAACTCTCCCAGAAAGACCTACTGATGTGTCCAGCATGCTACAACATGTCTATAGTAATTTAGATGAAACAAGTAGGGCTAAGGAGCACATAGAAAGAGAGGGTATTAATTATTTTTTGTTTCATTTGTCGTCGTTTATATCTCGCTTTCCTAATGATTCGAGGAGGTTGATCAAATAAGAATATTTATTGAAAATGAAAAATCTATAGATGCAGAGTATTTATAATGGGCAGATATTGGAACATCTCCTATTAATGAATACAATATGGAAGGGTTACTAGACTTTGCATTCCCAAGTATTTCCCGACTGGAGATGCTGATTGGTTGCATCCTCATATTTGCAACATTGAAATGCATCAATATGGTTTGCACATGCTTAGATATTATGATCAAATATTTGGAGGGCATCCTATATTTCAGTACTTTCTTCTTAATATGATTATGCAGCATCATAATCAAGGAACAATATTTTTTTTCTTTTTAAGTATTTACGTGAAAATGTACCTTCTATTTTTGAACAATTGCATCAAGAACTTTGACATGATTTGCCAAAAAATAAATTGGCTAAAAAATTAGTGCATTTTGGTTTGTCTCTTAGGGGTATAAGGGAATATTAGACAAAGTGTCAGTGTAAGTTGACTCACATGAGCACCCAATTGGGTTTCCCTACTTTGTTCTTTACGTTAACTGTAGTTGACACAAAGTGGCCAAACTTGCATAGTGTTGTGCCTTTGAATAACCAATGTGGACATCAAAATGAGCATGTGAGAAAAGTTTATAATGTTATTAAGTATTCACATATTGTTGCTAATTATATGCACCAAAGATTCACTACTTTTCGGAGGATTTTTACATAAATATATTGCGGCAAGAGATTTTTGGTAAAGGCTTGTTCTCGTTTCTTTTTGTTTTGTCCTACTAAATTTTCAACATAATGTTTGGAATTGTCTTATGTTTATATTTCTTGATTGCATGTTTCATTTTTTTGGATATGAGACGAAACATAGAGGCTATACACACATCCAAATTTTCCTATGGTTTCTTGGAGCTCTTGATGTGGAAAGAATGGATTGGTTGAAACCTTTCAGTCTCTACGCAGCAAAGCCGTTTTTTGACAAATATGTGACAACTTGGAATCCACGTGGCATACATTGTTGGAATGTCATGATACCTAGAAGCGTAAATGATGATCCATGCCTATTAAATACCCACCAATTTGTTTCCTACAATGTTGAAGAATATTATGAGCATTTTGTCAATCGAGTGCATAGACACACGAAATGCAGTGTAGATTCGTGTTTGAGGAAGAAAGGGTTGATCATTTCCTACCGGTATGAAGCTCGATGGGATGTTCATGCAAATTCAAGTTTGTATGTTGATGAAAAAGGAAAAAAATGTGAACCTTCTTAGAACGATGATTGTTTAAATGTTCACAATGTATATCTATTGACTATGTGGCAACCTGTTTCTCATTATGATGTGTTGAAATATATGGTGAAGTATTCTTCATAGGAATAAAGAAGATATGAAATTTATCATGATATTTTAACAACAATTTCTTCTGGCAGTGCATGGGTTGTTCTTGCATTGTCTTCATATCGAAGGTTCCTTGATGAAACACTTGTGGAGCATGAAATTGGAGCACAGGAAAGTTTCCATATGTTGTTAAAGTTACCTCTTGTTGTTTGTAGTCGTAAATTCTTCACGTTGAACATTGGGAAAAACATTTACCAAAGGCTTATAGTAAATTCTAATGACATTTATTGTGGGAAAAATTTTATCGAGATTTATCAAACGAGGCCCATTTTTTGGCCCATTTGTGCCTCATTGAAACGACGAGGTCATGGAGTTTTGATGTTTGCGTAGACCTGAGAAACAGAAAGCATGAAATTCTGATGTTTTTGTTCATGTCTAGCCATGTTTTTATGTTGTTCCTGATGAAGAGTGTGAAGAGTTTGAAACATTTTGTTGGACAAAGTTGTTGTTGTGCAAGCCATTTCATGACATTGCTTTGGATATTGGGATCACAAGACAAATAATCATTGAGAATTGGAGGAATATGAGATATAATGTATGGCATGTTGATCACACTCCTTTACAAAATTAAAATAATTGAAGAAGATGTTGATCCCGTAGTGCATGAGGAGAATTTTGATTAGGATTCTAAAGAGTGGCAATTTTTTTCTCGAATAGTTCCCACAAACAATGTGCACATTTCAAATCTTCAAAACCTTGTTAGAAGGGAATTTGATATTCACCATATTTGGTAGCAAACAATGTTGTTAGATGAAAGTATTGAACAAGAAATTGACTTTATACAAGACACAGAGTCTTTCGGTGTTCTGAATATGAATTTTGCTAGGGAGACAATTTTCTTGCCTTCAAATTTATCAAAAAAACAACATGTTGCTTTTGAAATTGTGTTTCGCCGCTTTGTTAATGCCTAGGATGATGTTGCTTTGTGAATTATTATTCAAGGAACTGTTGGAACTAGAAATTATTCCCTTATTCATTGTATTTGTAATGCTCTTTCAACTTCAACAATGGGTGAAAACAATCCAATATTATTGCTTGCTCCAACAGGTTTAGCTGCTTTTAATATACAAGGAAAAATAATACACTGCCCTTTGAGAATACCTATTAAAGATATGAAACCACTAAATTTTCAAGCTCTATCAAGGTTCCAGGAAGAAATGAGGCCCGTTTTGTTATATCTTAATTCATGAAATAAGCTTTTTTGGGCCAAGGTTATTTATGCAAATAGATTCATGTTTGTGAGAAGCCTTTCCAAGAAAGAAAGATTATCCTTTTGGTGGCAGGTTGTTGATTCTTATGGATGAGCTTGGGAAGATTCCTCCAGTTAAGGATAAACCCCATGTATGCAGGAAGAACAACCAGGAAAGTGTTGTGGGAAAGATTAAACATTGTTGTCACTTTGGATAAAATTTATAGGTAACAGGGAGATGATCCTAGGTAGGCATATTTTTTCAATCTTTTAACTAATATAAGAAATGTGAAGCCTTATTTTGATGATTGGGATCTTCTTATGACGTGTTTCGATAGTTGCTTGGATTGTGAGGAAAATATTTTATCTGATTCTTTAGTTCACCTGTTTGCAATGAATAATCTCATTAATTTTCACAATTGTAAAATGTTCAAATACTTGAATTGACGAGTTGCAAGATGTGTTTTGAAATGTTCTAGGAGATTGGATATTGTTGATAGTGATGATGATGTCTTGGAACGTGCGGTTTTGTTGTGTTGTGGTCAGTGTGTCATGGTTATGTGTAATTGGTGGGTGGAAGTTGGTTTGGTAAATGGTGTTGTTGGGTTTGTAGAAGATATATTTTATTCACCTCATACACAGCTGCCTCAACTTCCATAGTTCGCTACAATTATTTTCTAGAAGTACATTATTGTTCCATTTGATAATGATTGTCCTAATGTTGTGCCCATAACACCTTTTGTTAGAGGGAACCTTAGATAAATGACTTTAAAAATGACATGGGGCTTAACTATACATAACTCACAAGGGCTGACTTTGGAACGATCCACTATATATATTGGAGAGAGAGAGAGGCAGGGTTTGACATTTATAGCTACATCGACAGTGAGAACGATTGATGGTTTATGGATTTCACCACCTTTTTCTTATCAACGTTATGCAAAAATGCAAAACAATTCTTATGTTACACTACGAAAAAAAAAGGAGGAGTGATTGAAGCCTATGTCATTTTGAGGTTTTTTATCTGAAACTAAGTTCACTGGTGTGGCCGAGTGGTTGGAAATTCTATTTATGGTTTTTGTTTTTTTGTACCATGATTTAGTTATTAGTTTTGTTTTTTTTGTTAAAGTTGTCATATTGAATGTTTGGAAAAAAATCAAGTGCGTCTTGGGGTTCATATACCTTGGGTCTGTAATCTTTGTCTCTTTAGTTTAATATAATTCCCTTCGGTTTACAATGTCTTGTGTTTTTAGTATTAATCCCTTTTGTTTATTATTTCTTTGCATTTGTAATATTTATCGTACGGTTAATATAACTTGGTTTATATTATCAATTTGTTTTGTTTATTAATGTTACAATTCATATTCGAAGTGTAAGGGTATAATATTGTTCGAACGTTTAGTGGTTTTTCATGCCTTTGAGAAAAAGATGATTAGTTCTATATAATTGTTGTTGTTTTTTGCATATTTTTTGTGCGGCTTGATAATTTCTTTGTCTTTCTTACTCGCAATTTGAATATATATTTTGATTGATAAAGTTAGTAAATTGAGTGTTTGGATGATATTGCATGGGTCTTTGATTTGTTGGTGGTGTTTTGGTTGTTTGATTGATTACATTTGACCTGTTTATTCTATCTTTTCTCATTTTTTGTAATGCTATTACTTTTTTTACCATTAATTTTTTCATGCCTTTTAAAGAAAATATATAAGGGTTTATATACCTTGGTTTTATAATTATAACATCGTTTTTCTTTCTTCTCTCCTTACTTTGAATTGTATTAGATTTATGTTAAATAAATTGTTTTTTGGGCAATAAAAGAAAATACAAAAATGAAAAAACTCAAACTATTTTATGTTTCTACATATTTGTTTCTTTCTCTCTTTATGTACTAATTTTTATTAAGTCTTTCTTTCATTGAAATGCATTTATGGACAACCATGATGGAAATTATTACATTAAAATGATCAAATCTATTGTTGCAACCATAAGTTTTGTTTCATATATTTGCAAAAGACTAGATAAGAAACATGGCTTCCATCCTTGTTTTATTGATGAGCATATGTGTGTGTTGGATGTAATGAAATCATTGTCTCTTTGTACAAATTACATTATCAACCATGGTTCAATGTTGCTTAATGACAAATATTGTCTCAATAGAAAAATCACCCATGGTAAGCCATTGTCTGATGTCGCATTTTGGTAAAGTTTGTCCCAAATGTAGCCAACCATAGTCGAGCTTTGCATTGTAAAAGGGCTTCTTTGGTCCTAAATCTACCGTGTTGAACTCTTGTCAAACATGTTTATTTAATGGTTTTAATATTTATGTCTTGGGTTTATGATATTTTCGATTGGGTTTCGTATTATTCCTTGGATTTATAATCTCTTCGGTTTTTGGTTTTGATCCTTTAGGTTTATTATTTGTTTGGTTTTATAATATTTATCCAAGGGTTTATATAGTTTGGTTTTACAATATTATTTGCTTCTGTAAACAAAACATATGGGTTGTAGAATTAATCACTTGGGTCAATAATATTTATTAATAATAATAGTAGTGAGTGAAGGGATTGATATTGTATACCTATGGGGTTTTTATTAACCCCTTCGGCTTATTAACCCCAATGTATTATCAAGCCAACATTTATTATTCTATGAAGGATTGTGTGAATATTTAAGGCTTTACATGTTCATTTAAGCGTTTTTAATATTTATCAAGTGGGATTTATATACCTTGGGTTTATAATCTTTTTCTCTTTGGTTTATAATGCTATTAACCCCTTTATCCCTTGGGTTTTTAATGCTAGACATTCACAAACCCCTTTGGTTTGTATTTCACTTCGTATTATAATACATTGGTTTTCTAGCAAAAACTCAAGGGAATAATGTTAAACCCTACTTTAAATTTATTATGTTTTTCATAGTGCAATAATGTCCCTTGTCATTGTAGTTGCCATAACTAAACATTACTATACATCTATACTTTAATATACATTAGTGCACATAATAGTAATGTATATGTATTTAAGTACATTAATATACACAATATTGTATATATAGTTAAGTACATTAATGTACATTGGTACACATTGTATATAGATAAGTTCACATAAATGTATAAGTTCTTGTCACGTGTAAACATTACTATACATATATACATTAATATACATTAGTGTGCATAACAGAAATGTATATGTAATTAAGTACATTAATATACATAATAGTGTATATATAGTTAAGTACATTAATGTACATTTCAATGCATTGTATATAGCGAAGTTCATATACAATATTCTATATTAATGTGTATTTATAAATGTTGTTGATATAGGCCTATATGTGTTTATCAACCACTTATTAATGTAGTTGTGCTAGTAATAATAACTATACCATGTTTAACCCTTGCAATTATATAACTTTGAACATAATTACTTTTAGAGAATTATTTGAATTTTTTTAAAATGGATTGTTAAAATGTTAAAAATCTTAGTGGTCAGAATTACAATATTACAATTAGTTTAATTACCATTTTTTAAATTATGAATATTAAATTGTTTAAATGAATTTTTTTAGCTATAAAAATACCAAAATTATATTCATATAAGCTGGTGTAAGTATGTCACGTCCTCAAAAAATAATAAAAATAATTTTAACCAATGTCAACCAAAATAAAATAAAAACAAGAATTAAATAGCCATATAAATAAATAAGTAAAAATAGAAGAGAGACTTATTCTATAGTCTAGTATGAGGGACGTGTAAGTATGTCAAGTCCTCAAAAAATAATAAAAATATTTTTTGCTAATGTCAACCAAAACAAAAAAATACAAAAATTAAATAACCATATAAATAAATAATTAGAAATCACGGAGAGGCTCATGCTACTTGTAAGTATGTAATTGTACTCAAAAATAATAAAAATAAAATTGGCTAATGTCAACCAAAACAAAAAACAAAAATTAAATAACCATATAAATAAACAATTAAAAATCTACAAGATACTCATTTTACAATCGAGTGTTTCACTTTCATTATACTTAGTTCTTTGACATTTCACTTTCACTCTTCAAATAATAAATAAAATATTTCCATGTCTATCTTAAATAATATAATTTTATAGAGATAAAGTTATATATATATATATATATATATATATATATATATATATATATATATATACATTTCACTATGAACTCTGTCTCTTTCTATTATGTATGTATTAATGTTTACCTTAGTAAAATATCTCAATGCTCAAAAGAAAAAGTAATTAAAGATAAAATAATGTAGTCACTGGTTAAAAAAGAAAAATGTGTAATTGATTTAATTTTTAATGTTAAATATTAATAATGGTAAAATATTAAAAAATATAATATAAACAATGAAAAATTACCACTATAGATCTATCTTAATTACATATTTACCAAGTACCAAAAAAAATTAAATCTCTTATGTGTAAATATTTTCAAGTTTGAAATTTAATCCTTAATTAAAATAAATCTATACTAATTATATTGACAATTCACTGAGAATAGGTACTGTCATGTTGGCTCACCAACGCTCTAACAACAACGCTCTCCAACAGCAATAAATGAAGACAGAAAAAGCCTGCGTGTGTATATATTGAATTCATGTAACGAGCAGCTCAAACGAGTTCACCTCTGAAGTGTCTGAGTTTTTCTAGCTAGTCCTTGGTTCTGCTCATTTTCTTGAAGTGCAATTCCTATTCTTTGTATCTGATTTTGCAGGGATTCTATTTTCATTACTTTCATATTATGATTTTTATATCTGAAGATTCATGGCAACTACTTTGACGAGTTCGATTAGGATCGGGGCTACTCTCATTCCATCCACCCACCAAAACCAGGCAAGAATTTTGTTAACGACATTCTTAAATAATTGAAGAATTAGAATACATATACATCATATATGGAGTTCTATTTTTATTCAAATTATCCGTAGTTTCATGAAGTTTAGAACCTTCTGTTTCAAATTCTGCATGGTTTCTTGGAGTTTCTAAACCTTTTATTTGATCTGTAATGGAGGTATTGTTTGGTTTCTTGTTTGCTAAAATGCATTCAGCATCAGTCAATGTGGATCGAACCCATGACCCAATCAGAAATGGCAATATCTAGTGGTAGTTAATGTCACACCCCTGTTTACATATACATAAAAAAAAACTTTAAGGAATATCGTACTTCAGATCTTCACTATTCTATAAACTTTATAACCTATGCAATGCCACATATTAACTCGATGCGGCATTACCTAATGCTTTATATCATGTACATCGTAACACATACCACTTAGCCTAACATTTGATATATATATTCTTTTAATTTTGCAAATGTATGCTGCATAGCCTAACATTCACCACATGTCGGGCCTTTGCTGCCATGGTATTATGTTTACACGGTAATTTGGTTATGAGTAATATTGACTTCACAGCTGGAGCCTAACTCTTAACCTACCACAGTATGCGATGCGATGTATATTAACTAGGCGCGGGATTTGGTGGTCCGACCGCAGCCCTTGCAGGTGCCAGGTCATCCGCTGCCTTAATGACTTCTGTACACACCATGGCAGGTGGCATGGCTTGCCCACCCGGCCATGTGACACCTCGGGTTCGGGTTTCTCGGCTTTCTCACCTCAGTTTCCCGCTCTGTTTTGACGGTCAAGATCTAACCCTTGGATCGAAGGGCTGGAAAGAGCCCGAGGGTTTTAGGTCAGTACTTAACACACCGGGGCGAGCTCAGAGTTCATTTGCATGCACAGTCTTTCCGGCTCCGCTTTCGTGCTCAGACACTGGATCGAGACCACCAGCGTCGTTCTCCCAACCTGCTAACTCTCTAGAGGCCGTGGAGTGCCCAGCAGTAAGCCAACACAGGTAATGACCGTCTATCTCTAAATTTACTGGTTTGCAATTAGAGTTAAATTGTTTATTGTAGCGATTCGTGCTGAATGGTTTTTCTTCTTCACTGGTAGAACGTGCAAATGGGATTGTTCGAACCCCTCCAACGGTGTCAAGGTGACTAATCCTCAACGCCTCGGCTCTCACAGCGACTACGGGTAAGCTTACATCTCTTATTTCACTTTCCTTCGGCATAAGAGAGCTCAGAGCCCCTTGACCTTGATCTACTCGCATTATGATTTGTTGCAGACCGTCGGCCGTGTGCTGGTTTCTCTTGCTTCAATTTGCCGAGGTCTTCCCAAAGGGATCCCTCACGGTTTACATTTGTGTCTTGTTATCCGGCTTGAGTCTATGACCAGCCCTGATGAGATATGGTTCACGGCGGAACCCATGTGCTCGTGGTCATTTATTTGTGGATTAATTTTATTGTTTAACCGCTCTTTCGGCATATCGGGACATGGGGTCTCTGTGTTTAATTTATGACATACTGCACAGGGTTTGACCGTAATGCCCAGCTTTGGGTTAGCGGCTATATTTTGAAGTTTTCCGTTTATATAAATGCATACAAATGTTACTCTTCCATGGTTATACTACCTGGGTATTATTTTTGTTATTTTGTATATGTAAATGTTACTCTGTCTGAGCCCCTCCGGGCTGCTTACGCTTTGAATCATTTGTTAATATGTTCTGTGTAATGCACGGGTTGTTTGCTTTGCTTACCGTTGATTTTCATCTTCATCTATGAATAGACTGCCCGTCACAGCGACAGCAGGGCTCCTAAATTTACTTAGATTATGTTACATTTATCGGGAAATCGTTCTGGTACTCCCATGCGACTCTCGTCGTTAATAGATTTGCAATGGATGTTCTCGGTTCAGTTCAATCAGTATACCATATTTCCTTCTTTTCTTTTGAGAATGTCAGAATATGCACATTTATGAAGTTTCTCTTCCTATGGCAGTATACACAGGTTTCTTGGTCTGATATTTCGCTTTCTTTGTCACTCTAATGAATTGGTTTCTCTGTTTCCATAACCGCAACACTGTTGTTTGATAACATTGATTGTAACTGAATACGGTTTGACTCTTTCTTCATCTCGTGCAATTTGCAGAGGTTGCTTTTCTTTGTCTGGAACAGTATGTTAACTATTCGCATTGTCAACAGTTTGTCTTATAAAAAGGGGATTCTTCTCTTCCCTGTCGATGTGTTTAGAATCCGACTACAGCCGGTGGTTTCTACCCAGGCTCTGAGGTTTTCTAGTCTCGTTCTTGTTGGCACTTTATATTAACAGTTTGATTATATTCAAGGTATTCGGGACTGTTTGTCTCGTTAGTAGCTTTTCTTTACTTAAAATACCTCTGTCTCTCTGATTGTTTCGTGCCATGACTCTCATTCGATAATCGGTCTTTGAATCAAACTACACCCATGTAGCTTTATTAACAGCATGACTAGTTTTCAGGTCATGTCTATCGATTGATAATCTGTCCTTTAATTTAATACTACACCTGTGCAGTTACATTAATAATATGACAGTTTCTAAGAGAATGAAACACAGACTTATTTGACTACTGTAAGTTCACTGTATATTTTCTCATTTGAATTCAACAGAGACTCTGCAGTTTGAAACCATACCTGGTTCACCAGAGTCGTAAATAGGTACTCAAGCAAGTCACCTGTACTTTGATTCTGCTCTTCCACCCAGCCATGAGATCCATCTCTCAGACGGAATTCTCCCCCCGAGCCATCTTGCAGGCCTCAAGCCCTCAACAAGATCTGTGCACCTTGTGCCTGGTTATCTGGTCCTTACCAGACTTAACCAATTTTCCTTTTGTATTTTTCCTTTTCCTTTTCCTTGGAAAAGATCTCTTCTGTCTGTCCCAACAGCACAGAACTTCCTCCCTACAGCCAGGACTTTTCCTGTTTGGGAGGGTAGTTTCAATCAGTTATTACAACTAATCTCTTTCTTTGAAATCCACCCCCTAGAGGCTGCCAGCATTTCAAGAAAATATTTAAATTACTTTAATAAAATAGTTTGTCAAAGTTTTGTTTTTTAAACATAAAACAACAACTGCCATACTGTCTTTTACCATAGTAAAATTTCACATTTACATCGTCTGGGGTCATTACAGTTAAAAATATGATAATAACTAGCCTTCCTAATCTGATTACTTTTAAATGTTAAAGTCATATTTACATTTAAAGCATATCTTTCTATCTTAAACAGCGCAAACATTGAAGTTAGGTCTTCTTTATTCTTTATCTTCTTTACTTTTAAAGCATATCTTTATATCTTAAATAGCGCAAACATTGAAGGCATTTTTAAAGATTGAAGTTATATCTTCTTTATTCTTAAATAGCGCACATGGAGTCATGAAAAAGCATTTATTTGTAGAATAAACCGATTGTAATGTCTCCACACGTAAAAAAAAAAATTACACACATATATAATTAAAATCTACGGATTGACATTTAATAAAATCCTTATTGCTATGAATCTCCCAAAGATTTATTAACTCATTCCACCGCCTACATTAACATCGTACTGCTGGCATTTGATGCATCATAAACCTGATGCAAGAACACTCCACGCGGCGCTTGCTGCCGAGCTGAGCCCGGACTTTTCATGTGCCACCCGGTGATGAGTCTTATCCGTTTTTCAAGGGAATTAATTGTTGCCTGGCCCCTTGCTATACGAGGCATGCAGGCACGTCCTACCTTCTGCTCTACATGGTAAATCTCGCTGAATCGATGGAGGGGCGTTACCTCAGTCAATCCGACGGTGAATGGATGTAGCATATTCGTGGCTTACCAACCTATTCTGCAGCGGGCCTCGAAATCGGCTCATTTGGGTTAGTCGTTCTTCCCACCCGGAGGGTTTGTTTAGTTTTCTTTGTCCGCCCTTATCCCGGAGGCGACTTGCAGGTTCTGAACAACTACCCGCGATTGGTACAAAGCTCCTTAGGTAAGAGCGAACAGGGTTATGAATTTTCTGCTGCCTTTGTTATATATTTCTTTTACCTTTGTTCTGTTTTTTTTTAAGCTTCTGATGTGATTCGTATAATGCAGCGACAGGCTTCGGTTATGAGTCAGCCAGCAAAACTACTAAAGTAAACATTGCCGCACTCACTCCCGCTGGGGATTTCTACAGGTAAGTTATGATAAGCTAAGTTAATTCTCTTATGCAGATATCACTGACTGCCGCATGCCTAGTACCTACCTGAGTTTATTTGTTTGTCTATCCTTATGTTATTTCAGGCGGGGCGCCATCCCTAGTTCGGTGGCTAGCTTGGATTAGGCATAAATCCCATTTCTACCATTTCCATTCGCAGGTACGGGAGTTTCTCCGGCTACAGCTTTTGCTGGCCAGCGCAAGAGCTCTTTTGTTACAAGAAATTTCAGGGTTTTACATTTCTTGGTAAATGTTAATAGGCATGGTTTAGGAGCAGCTCCGCACTGTATTTATTGTGCGAATAATGCCTGTTTTTATTAGGCCGACTATAGTTCTCGGCTCGTCTTATATGTATGTGAATACTCTTATTATATGCGCATAAGCGCTTACTGCTCATTCGCGACATTTGTAAATATATGGAGTACATTTCATTCTACATACTACCAATTGAAGGATAGATATCTTGTTTTTTCCTCAGGGTTACTGCTTCATTTGTCTGTCGTTTTCATTGGATAGATTTTATGAAAACTTAATGTTAATCATGTCAAGGAAAGTACCATTACACGGCTTCCTGTTATAGGTTTTCCCTTCAGTCTTTTAATTTTATGAATTGCGGTTTTCCATCAAATGGTTTTGGAAATTTCTGGCTTTCTATTTGGATAATATTTATTTACATGGCTCAATGGTTACAATTCTCACCACGGCGATGCATGTGTCATGTCTTCCTTATCTGTTTAAGAGGATTTGACCCATTACCATACATGCCTGAAACCCTTTTACCCCATGGTCCGAAGTCCCGACGTAGCTTACAGCCCTTCCCACCCTTGCCGGCTTCCTGGGGCAGCTTTGCGGCCTAGGCATGTGAAATTCCTACGCTAAGACAATTAAGTTCCCACACGGAGGTAATACCCTCACGTAAATCTTGATAACACTTGGAACAAAAGAAAACCTGAATTTTCCACCCTAGATCCTCCTCAGCGCGCTGTCATAGATTGTTTCCATTTACTGCTTGACTGAGGAAATTTGCTCTCTTGCCCGACGCCCTAGTTCTGATTTACTGGGTATGTTTTCTGGTTTAAATATATAAATATATAAATATATATAAATATATATATATATATATATATATATATATATATATATATATATATATATATATATATATATATATATATATATATTTACAGCAGAACCCATATGCAGATGGAAATACTAATTACAATACAGATGCAAGTTTTTTTTGGTTGTTATTGTTTCTTTGTTTATGTGTTGTTGTTTATTTCTTTTGTTTTGTTGGTTTTATTTTACAGCAAATAGATATGCTATCTTATCTATGTAAATGTGTTAGAAAACCTCGACAGATGAATCTAGCTAGTAAAGGTTGAACACATACCTTTGCAGAGCAACAACACTAAAAGAAAATCGAAAGAAGAAAATAATGATACATTCGAAAATATGTTACAATGTTCATCATATAGCATCACTGGGTGAACATCCCAAGGTAATACACTCTAGTGGTGATCAATGAGAAGACTCAACACCTACAAGAAGTTATGGAGATAACTAGTCAGTTGCGGAGTTAAAGAAGGAGCAAATCAAGGAGTAAATCATGCAAAAGGAATCTTACATGCAATCCCATGCTCTAACTAAGAGTCCGCATGTAGGTGTGTAGTAGTTCCAACATGCAAAAGGAATCTTGCATGCAGTCCCATGCTCTAACTAAGAGTCTGCATGTAAGTGTGTAGTAGTTCCAACACCCCCACTAACACCACTATGGGGAAAAATAGAAAATGGGCCCTGGAAACTAAGGCCAAAGGTCACCCAAAATACAGTGCAACTTGTACTAAAATTGAGGAAAGAGGGAAAACCTCGTGGGAAAACACCCCCTCAAAATACAATGTAATCAAAAGAAAAGAGGAAGAAAAATACAATTGCTAAGCAATCGTGTCCTTCACTGCAAGACGATCGCGCAAAGAGCGAAACTTTTGCTCAGTGAATGTCTTGGTGAAGATGTCTGCAGTCTGTTCTGCTGAAGAACAGAACTGTAAATCAATGACCCGATCATGTACTAAGTCTCTGATGTAGTGCATATGGATCTCTATGTGCTTCGTTCGCTGCCGCTGTACTGGATCCCTGCAAAATTTGAGAGTGCTCTCGTTGTCACACCAGATGACAATGGGCTGGTGGAACTGGACGCCCAACTCAGTGAGGAAGTGCTGTAGCCACAGAGCTTGAATGGTGATGTTGACTACTCCTCGGTACTCAGCCTCAGCTGAAGAGAGAGCAATAACAGCCTGCTTCTTGTTCAACCAACAGATAGGGCCAAATCCTAGAGTTAGTGAATATCCAGAGGTGGAATTTCGATCAATGTTGTCTCCTACCCAATCAGAATCTGTGAAGCCAAGGAGATTCAATGCAGTGCCTGCTGCATAGTGAATCCCGAAGGTGATGGTGCCCTGCACATATCGGAGGATGCGCTTGGCAGAATTCCAGTGTAGCTCATGCGGCTCCTGCATGTATCTGGAAATTTCCCCTACTGCATATGAGAGATCTGGTCTGGAGTGGGTGAAGTACAATAAGCTCCCCACTAGCTGTCGGTAGAGAGTGTTGTCAACTAATGGAGTGTCACCTCCATCCTCAAGGCGGACCCCAGACAGAAAAGGAGTCGGTGCTGGCTTGCAGTCAGTCATGCGAAATCTCTCGAGGAGATCCCGTGCATACTTAGCCTGAGAGAGTTTGATGCCTGTGGCATTCTGACTAATCTCAAGACCAAGAAAGAAGTGTAGTGGACCCATGTCCATCATCAAGAACCTATCATGCAAGGCCCTCTTGACTGTAGCAATGGCTGAAGCCGAGCTGCCAGTGATTAGAAGATCATCTACATACAAAACTAAGATAAGAAGAGAATCATGTGTCCTAAGCATGTAAACGTTTAGATCAAACTTACATCTTTCAAAGTTTTGTGATAAGAGAAAAGAACCCATCTTTCCGTACCAAGCTCTCGGGCCTACTTAAGGCCGTAGAGAGAATTCTTCAGTCTGCAGACCAAAGATGAATCCTGAATGAAACCATGTGGCTGCTCCATGTAGATCTCCTCAGATAGGTCTCCGTGAAGAAAGGCATTCTTCCCATCCATCTGATGGACTTCCCACCGCTGGGTAGCCGCAATGGCAAGTGTAAGGCGTATGGAATCCATATTTGCTACTAGAGCAAAGGTCTCATCATAATCAATGTCATGCACTTCTTGGAAGCCTTTGGCTACTAGCCTTGCTCTCTGTCTGGTGATTTGCCCATCTGCAGCACTCTTGGTCTTGTAGACCCATTTGCATCGGACAAGTTTCCTTCCTGAAGGAAGGGGAGCCAGATCCCAAGTCTGGTTCTCGAGGAGGGAGTTATACTCCTCCTCCATGGTGGACTCCCAAGATGGATGCCCAGCAGCCTCAGCATAAGACTGTGGATCAAAAGACTGAACCAAATGACAATGCCAGGAGGGCGATGGTTCAGTGGCGGTGAGGACAAGAGGAGGCTCAATAAACTCTGAGCTAGTCCTTTGCAGATCAGAATTATCCCCCACAAGACCATTTCTAGTAGCTGGTTGGTCTTGTGCATATATCTCATGTAAGCTCCTTGTTCTCCGATTTATGACAGGGGAATATGATTCACTGTTGGAAGCCCGATCTGGGCTTGGATGTGGATCATCATTTGCATGCAATAGATTTGTATCTGAAGACTCTGTCTTTGCAACTGCATGCTCTTCCTCGGCATCTGCGTGATCTGAATCTACATCTGAGTGAACTAAGTCATCATCTCGGACATGAGGTAGATAAAAAGTATCTGTATGCGGCGCTTGAGGTGCATGCAAGAGACTTTCCTCAAATTTGACACTTCGCTCAATGATGAGCTTGTCCGTAGAGGGAATCAGGAGTCGATATCCCTTCACACCATCAGGGTATCCAACAAAGATGCACTCAATTCTCTGTGGATTAAGAGCTTTCCTCTTTTCAGAGGGGATCCGGGCCCATGCTCGAGAGCCGAAAACACGGAGGTGAGTGACCTCTAGTTTAGTGCCGCTCCAAGCCTCAAAGGGGGTCTGATCCTTGACAGACCTATGAGGAGATTTGTTCTGGATGTAGTTAGCACAATTAAGTGCTTCAGCCTAGAGCTTATGAGGCAGTGACTTGGCATGCAACACGCAGGAAGCCATCTCTTTGAGAGATCGTTTCTTTCTCTTAGCAACTCCGTTCTGTTGCGGAGTGTATGGAACTGTGTATTGCAACTGTATGCCGGACTGAAGGCAAAGGTTCTGAAGTGCTGTGTTAACATATTCCCCCCCATTGTTTGTACGGAGGGCTTTGATCTTTCTCTTTGACTGTGTCTCAACTAGTGCTTTGAAATCTTCAAAGTGCTCAAAAACTTCAAATTTGTTCTTGAGAAGATACACCCAAGTATACCGTGAGAAATCATCAATAGATGTAGGCACATACCTTGCTTTGTTGATGGAAGGATGAGGAAAAGGCCCCATGAGATCACTATGGATCAGATCTAGAGGAGAGGATGCTCTGTGAGTCTTGTCGGTGTCAAACTTTTCTCTGGGATGTTTGCCAAGAACACACCCTTCACAGACTCCTTTGGAGAAACTGATATTTGACAAGCCTTCCACCATCTCATTCTTGCTTAGCTGCTGCATATACTTGTAATTTAAGTGACCAAACCTCTCGTGCCAAAGCCTACTACTATCATCAGCATGTGTAAGCAATAAGGAGGATTCAGATTCAATAAATTCAGAAAATGCATACAGTCTGGCTCCATTGTTTACCTCACCAGTTGCAATTTTGGTGCTGCTAACTAGATCATATATGTTCACTACATCTGGAGTGAATTCCACTCTCTTTCCGGTGTCAGAATGAGTGATCTGATAAACTGAAAGCAGGTTTACCGAAAGTTTTGGAACATGAAGCACATCTTCAAAGCTTCCGTGTAAAAGTTCCACTCTACCTTTTTCCGGTGACCTCAATAGGTGAGTCATCTCCCATGAGGATGGGAGGTCCTTGGCATGCATCCAAAGAGGAATAGACTTCTTTTGCAGCAGCCATATGATGTGATGCACCAGAATCTATAATCCATGCATCAGGAGAAGAAGTAATTGCAACTAAAGCATGAAAATTGTTAACTTTCCCGTGTGGCAGATCCTCAGTTTTCTTCTTGGCGCCCTGATGTATTCAATAATAATAAAGCTAAACCTAGATTATATTAAAGTTATCCCAACAATATAATGATCAACTATCCCAACAATATAATGATAAATCTAGATGTATTCAATAATAATAAAATTTGAGTCAACAAAATTGTTTGAATCAACAAACTTGCTATGACACAAGTTTTAAGTTAGTTCTTGGGCAAGGCCTCAGTATTTGTTCAGCGGGGGGAAATCCTAAAGCGATCTTCTAATTTAAGTGAAAACAACAAACGACCACAGTGTATATTCATGAAACCCTTTTTAAAATTTATACATATTCATAACTTATGAACTACAAGAAAATTAACATAAGCATGAAAAGAAAAGCTTCATGCAACACTGAGTAAGAACTAATAGTTCGAGCGAACTGTATTAACATTAAAATGTATGTAAATTGTCGTTGGAACAATTTGCTTCATTTTTCGCTTCAGAGTGGTCATGGTTTCTCGGGAAATTGAGCATTACAATGCGAGACAAAACCCTAAATATTACCCTTATCTCATTCTGAAAATTGTTGACCATTGGATCCTAACCCTAGAGGTTCAACACCTATGATCGTTCCACCTGTCGTGTCCAAAAACTCTCCAGAAGTTCTGTCTATAGTGCTGGATAGCTGGTGCCCACCCAACTCGGGAGAATTGCATGTAATATCATGATGTTATACCATGGTATAAGATTGGTAATATCATGTTGACCTAGAGAGCAACAAACTGCCCTATTGAATAGACAAAAAAAAAAATGGAACCATATATTTAAAGCAATTTGGCAGGAAAGAATATCATTTTACAGCTACAGTATATATACATGAAACCATTTTTAAATTTATACATATTCAAAACTTATGAAGTGCAAGAAAATTGACATAATCATGGAATCAAGCATGTATGCAAAACTGAGTAAGAAACAATAGTTCGAACGAACTATATTAACATTAAAAAGTATGGAAATTATCGCTGGAACACAGGGAATTAAGAACCACATATATTACAAAATTTTTGCTCCCAAATGTTCGGTAAAAATAAGAAGAACAGAGACCAAAGGCGAGGTAGACACAGTAAAAATGACCCCATTGGAACGCAAAGGAGAAAATTATTGATTAATATATATAACAAAATCTACCGCAACCTACATTGCGGTAGCTTTTGTAATATCATTGGTTTCTAAATAAGACATACGGAGCAATCGACAGATTTCCTGCTTCATCTATTTCGGTCTGTTTACCTCTACGAAGCGGAATACAAAGCCCTCACTGAACCTCTACGAGACAAAAACACTAGAGATTACCCTTATCTCCTTCTGAAAATTGCTGACTATAGGATCCTAACCCGAGAGGATCGACGCCTATGATCAGTTCACCTGAACTCTCAAGAAATTTTGTCTGTAGTACGAGACAGCTGGTGCGCATGTAATATCATCGTGCGCATGTAATATCATCGTGATATACCATGGTATAACATTGATAATATCATGCTGACATAGTAATATCACCCTCATATGACATTGTAATATCATTGGTTTCTAAATAAACATTATAAATTCAAGTCTAGATAAACATTATAAGTTCAAGTCCAAGATTTTGCTGAAGTGGGTGTGATTCGTCTATTTCTATTTCCCACTGAAACGATGATATAATATTTAAATACGTAAAATGTAAAAAATTATATTATTTTAATATAATATTTTCTGAACCAAAAGTTTTTAACTCAAATAGTTTAATAAACCATTTGTTTATAACGAACCATAAATTAAATGCTATAGATTATAGCATTTATAAAATAATTTTATTGCAAAACTATTTTAATTAAATTCCATAAAAAACATATTTTATATTATATATTTTTTAATTTTAATAAAAAATTATTAACAATATTATAATTAAAATTTTATAATTATACAGTAGTATTAGAATAATATGATTGTTAAAAGTAAATATGGTTTTATCATCATCTTAGTGTTCAACTTTTTTTTATATATGAGAGTTTCTGAGAAAAGTCGAGGCTAAGCCAACACGAAGTATCATAATTAACAATTTCTTTGTTCTAACGTTTATTAATTTTTACATTTATTTATCATTAATTTTTACATTTATTTACCATTAATAATATTGGTAATAATTTGAATAATTAAAATACTCAAGTTTTTAATAAGAAGAAAATAAGATTAATGTATTTAAGTATTAAAGGGTTTTCACAGTGTATTATATTAGATCAATTTTTGGGACTCCACTACTTTAAGTAAGTCATTCATGTATGACCATTTCTATGAGAAATAGTGGTAACTCACTAATTTCTCATGAATTTTGAATAGTCCACTTAACACTCATTGCATCAGGTGATACTCAGAGGGATGAAAAAGTGGGATTGAAACTAGTAAAATGAATCACATAGTGTCAATCATCAAATTAATGTCCTTTAACATCTTATTTATATTTTTTATAATATTAAATAGTGATTAGAATGATATTTAATTTTTACATATTGTATAAAACTAATGTTATTGAAAGGTATATAATCAAATTAATGATAAATTTAAGTATAATAAGAAAGAATACTTCTAAATTATGTGATACTTCAAATATTTAAATTTATGTTTTTTAAGATATGAAATTTAATAATATTTCAAAATAATGATAATTTTAAGTATAAGTATTATTTAATTCCTAGTGAAGATGAAAAATTACTTTTTAAACTAAATACTATTAAAAATATACCAGTATAATTTAATTTTTGGGGAACATAAAAAAAAAATTATTTTTAAACTACATACTATTAAAAATATATTGTAAATTTGAAAATAACTTTAAATATAATTACAATTAACACTTTTCACTACTATTTGATTTTAAATTTAGATGAAAAGTTATTTTATTGTAGCATAAACATGCAAAGGTGGTTAACAATTCAAAACTAAGAAACATATAATAAGAATTAATTTAAAATGTTAAAATATTAATGCAATATATAATTACTAACCAAATAGTTCATATTTTTTTTTTCTCGGCAAAGACTAATTCTATTAACTGAAAATTAAAATAATATTACAAGGAGTTGAGGCCTCAGATATCAGCACCAGAGAGCACTCAACGCAACAAAACTGCCCCAGTATAGATAGAACCTGGGAGAACCAGTTACAGAGAGCTAGAAAACATATGTGGAAACCAGAGAGAGACTAGCATAACATAAGAAGAGACCCGAAAGCAAGACAGATACTTTCCTTGGCTAACCAGAAGATCTTTATACTGCCACTGCCCGAAAGGAAAAACAAAACCATCTGGTTATAGATGCTGAACCAGAACTGCAAACAAAACTGCCTAAAGTTGGTCATATGAGACTTCAACAAAACCAAAAAGGAAGGTAGACCCAGGTGGCCTTAAACAGCCTCGTCCGCACTCGGAGGCACCTCCTTCACCGGACACGCAATGCTAGTCCACATATCTTCGTTTCTAGCCTTCTCGCCTGCTGGGCTCGCCATGGGGTGATGAGTGGCTTTGGAATTCCCTTCCCTGACCACTAGGACAGTGTCTTCAAGAGGCTGAGTAACGCTCGGAGTGTCACCCTTGTCGAGCCCCTTTCCCTTTTGATTCTCCGGGCTTCCTCCATCCGTGAACTACTCACTGCTCTGAGAAGGCTCAGAAGCCACACACACCAAAGGATAAAGCTAGTTTTCTTCTTTCGATAGGATAATAGTGATATGAGCGGTGATCAATGGCCTATTGAGATTGCTCTAGAACTTGAAATGCATGGTTTGAAACCCACTGTTCGGAATCGGCCTGCAAGCAGGGCTAGGAGGAGACACATTCACCGGAGCGGAGGGTAAACTAACTGGAGACAGAGCAGGGTCCATGGGACAGCTATCCTTCGAACGCCTTCGGCTACCTCGGCGTCCCCCGGAACGATTCCTCAAACTCTGGCGAACCATATTGAGGTGCTGAGGGGGAGGCACAATAAGACCAGGGACAATGTCGGGAGGGCAATAAGACACCACCGGGCACCACTTAGATCGCGCAAGAGAGGCCTGAGAAGACGATGAGGGCAGCACAATTCGAATCTCCGGAGCAGTAGAAAGTTTACCGCTGATAGCAGAGTCTAACCTGCCATCAAATCCCTTATCATAATAAGACCACAGACAGGAGAGCGGGGTGCAAACATGAAGCTTGCCTCTGTGATCAGAGACCGGCTTTCCCCCAAGATCCGCAGTGAGCCAGAGCCTGGAGCATGAAGGCTGAACACTAATTGTGGGGAGAATAATACAGAGCGCCATGATTATAACTACCACAGCATCACCTTGAACGGAGCAAACCATTAATGCAGAGATCCAACCAAATTTGCCCCGCTTATGTTTATCCTTCTTGCACTGGGTGAAATCCTGGGAAGCCACACAGCTCTGCAGCTGGTAGTACCAAACCTGACTGTCATTCATTGAGATTATTAGAGTTCATTAATTTCACCCGCATCCGGGTGTTCTCCTTCTTCCTGATGCATTTCCTTCTTCACTAGGTTGTTGTAATCCAAGAGTTGAGATTCAGAGGCTAGGCCTGAAATTGATCCAGCATGAAGACGAAACCTGCAATCAACCCCCATATTAGCAAGTAAGTCTGCGACTTTATTCCCTTCTCTCCGTATGTGCTTTAGAGTGACCGCCCTGTGGGAGGAAAGCCAACATTCAATGAGTTGAAGCCTTTTTTCCATTCTCTAGCTGTTACTCACTTTGCAAGAGGGGGATCCCTACAAGATTTTTGAGACCATATTGATGATGATCTGGGAGTCGCCCTCTATTATGAGCGGAAAGAAACCTTTACCTTGCGCAAGAATTAGACCTTGCCAGAGACCTTCCAATTCTGCCGAGTTGTTGGTATCCCATCCTTTTGAGCCTAAATAGGTTAAAAGAGGAGCCCCCTTATGGTCTCTGAAAATCCCTCCAAAGCCAGAATTTCCTGGGTTGCCTTTCGAGGCACCATCAAAATTTAGCTGGTACATATGCATAGGGGGAGGTAACCATTCCTCAGGTGAATGGCTTCTTGGAGGCTTTGTTCCTTTGATAAACTGTTCTAGCTTCCATTGGAAATTCCAATTGGCCCATATAGATTGTTCTTGGGGGGTACTTGGTAGATCCTCCTGGTACCAGGTTTTGAGAGATAAGGTTTCTTCAATATTTTGGTGAATTATTTTCCAGATATCTTCCAGCGACCTAGAGTGATCCTTGAATATTCTATTGTTTCTCTCCTTCCATATGGCCCACATGAGAAAGCCTAGAATGAGCTTCCAAAGGAAATTTAAAATCTTACTTTTATAAGGGGAATGGTCCCAGTTGTGCACCATGGCCAATGATGTCTCCATGAGTTCTTCCTTCCTTTTGGCAGCGGAAACTGACCTTTTCCCAGAGCTTGCATGCCATCTGACAGGAATGCATGAGATGCTTTATTGTTTCCTCCTCTTGTTTGCAGTTAGGACATATTGAAGGTCCATGAAAGTTCCTCTTTCTAAGATTGTCCCACGTGAGAATCTTATTATGACATAGGAGCCAGAGAAAGGTGGAAATTTTCAGCCATATGGGAGGGTCCCAGACTTTTCCCCAGGGAGGATCAATTAGCATATGTGCCTTGATAATGATTTTGTAGGCCTCTCTCGTGGAAAAGGTGCCTCTTTCCTCATATCCCCACTGAAGAATATCCTTTTCATTGGAATATTGAATTCTTCATTTCATTAATTCTGTGTCTAGAATTTGTTGGACTTGTGTCGAACCCTGTCTTAAGATCTGAGCCGCCTTGAGCCATTCCCTGTACTCTTGGGTCGAGGAAGTTCTCCAGAAGTTTTTAACCTTATCATGAGATTGAATATTTGCTCCAGGGGTTGAATATGAGGGATTTGGTCCTTTAGTTTGGGCATCTACTGCCATGAATCTTCCCAAAACCTTGCGGTGTTACCATTCTTCACTTCCCAAAAGCTGTGTTGCTGAATGAGATGCCTGTGTTGCTTGGCCGAGTTCCATATAATGGATCCCATGCTGACCTCTGATATTCTTATTAGTTCCTCCGCGGGGCAATTTCTTGCATATTTAGCTGTCCATAGAGAAGCCCAAGGGGTGAGAGGCGCAGTTAGCCACTTCCACCAAATTCGAGCTCCCATGACCTCGTTGCTATGAGAAGGATCCCTTAAACCTATACCGCCCCCTTTCTTTGGTAGACAGATAGTATCCCATTTGACCAGAGCCCACTTGCGCTTGTGACCACTACTACCCCAGAGAAAAGATCTTTGGAGAATCTTGATTTCTTTGAGAACCCATTTAGGTGCTGCAAGGATGGAGAAGAGGTATAGCGGCATAGCCTGAAGAACTGCTTTTATGAGGACGAGCCGACTCGCCATATTTAGAGATCTGTGAGTCCAAGAGGAGAGCCGAGCCTCCAAGTTTTCTAAGAGGATTTTCCATGAGGAGTGCTTTAGGGCCGAGGCAGTCAGAGTAGCATCTAAATATTTGGATGGGAGTTTTGCAATGGAGAATCCCAAAATACGGGCTATAGCTGCCTGAGTTATTGTAGGAGTATGGAAAAAGAAGATTTGGGATTTGGATTTATTGATAAAGGTTCCAGATGCTTCCGAGAAGTCTGATAGAAGAGATTTGAGCTGGCGAGCTTCCTTGACCGAGGGATGCCCAAAAAGCATGTTATCATCAACAAATTGCTGGTGAGTGAAAGCAGGGGAATTATGAAAGGATAGGCCTCTAAGACAATGGGATTGCTGAGCTGACTTAATACTTTGACCTAATCCTTCTGCCATTATGACAAACAAGAAAGGGGAGAGAGGGTCTCCCTGCCTAATACCCCGGGAAGGATGAAAAGGATATTAGGGTATACCATTGACCAAAACAGAGAAGGAGGAGGAGATGAGACTCATAACCCATCTAACCCAAGGAGAAGCAAATCCAAAAGTAGTTAGAACTTTTTCAATATACATCCAGCTGAGGCTATCAAAAGCCTTTGAAAGATCTAGTTTGAGGAGCATACCTGGCTTCTTGGAGATCTTCAGGGAATAAATTACTTCATGAGTCAGGATGATACCATCAGTGATCTGCCTACCTTCGACATATCCAGATTTCTCAGGCAAGATGATGAGAGGAAGCAACAACTTGAGCCTGGAGGCGATGATTTTGGATACAATCTTGTAGATTATGTTGCACAGTGCTATAGGCCTATACTTGTCAGGTGTGCTTGGCGTATCCACCTTGGGCACCAGGGCTATGAATGTAGCATTCACCCCCGGAAACATCCATCTTAAGGATCGTGACTCCTCAACCACTTTCCACACTTCCATCTTGATCAAATCCCAGAAATTGTGGAAAAAATTTGAGGTAAATCCTTTCGGGCCTGGAGCCTTACCTGCTTTCAATTGTCGTGCTGCTAGTTCCACCTCTTGTAAGTCCATAGGCTTGAGAAGCAATTGTTTATGCTCTTCTGAGATAAGTTTAGGAATGTTTCGAGTGATTTTCCTTATAGCCTGTGATCTATCGGCGCTTGGCTCTTGGTGCATTTGCTTGAAGTAATTTAGGAGTACACTTTCAATTTCTTCGTGCGTTTCCACTTTAACTCCCTGCTCATTCTGAATGTGAGTTATGTTATTATTCATTCTGCGCTGGATTGTGGTACTGTGAATTTTTTTTGTGTTTTTCTCTCCATCTTTAAGCCATCTGACTCTTGATTTTTTCCTCCATAACGTTTCTTCCTGCTTAGCCCTTTCTGTGAGTTGCACTTCAAGAACTTTTTCCTGTTCTGACAGGTCATCTGAACGGCCATCAGAAATAATCCTCTGCTGCAGTTGCTTCATTTCTAGCTCAAGGGCTCCTTGAGCCTAGAAGATGTTACCAAAAGAAGTGTGATTCCAGCGTTTGATCTTGCTTTTAAGATGCTTGAGCTTTTGCTGGAATTGGAACATTTTTGACCCTAGTGGAGGGGATAAATTGTTCCATTCTATACTGATTAAGCCATGGAAATCCGGATGAGACATCCAGAAAGCTTCAAAGCGGAACGGTCTGCGAATCCGGTTGCCAGGACGTGGCCATTGAAGGGATATGGGCCAGTGATCAGATCCTGAGAGAGGTAGGATGGAGGCAGCAAAGTCTCCCCCAAGATGAATATCATTGTCTGAGAGCAAGAACCTATCCAGACGAGAAGCAATCTACTGGTACCCTGCTCTTCTGTTGTTCCATGTGAATACGCCATTATTGAAGGGTAGGTCGATGAGCCAGTTATTCTGAATGAAGTCCTTTAGGGGTTTCCCTTCCTGAATTCCTCTGCATCTTCCTCCCCTTTTTTCTTCTAGCCTAGTAATCACGTTAAAGTCTCCTCCAGAGATCCATAAAGGGTGCAACCTGTTATGGTTGATTTCAGAGAGAGTGTTAAGGATTCCAGCTTTAAGTGATGCCTCCTGTGGAAAATATACATTGGTTAAAAGCCCGTGTATATTTGTCCCTATGATGTGAAAAATTGCTTGAAGGAAATTCCTGTGTGCGTGGATATTGTCGAGTTTGATGGCTCGGGAGTCCTAGACAATTGCCAGGCCTCCAGAAGCCCCATCAACATCCACTGCAACATTGAAACTCCCTGGCCATATCTTTGCTGCAAATCTATCTAATGCAATGGAATTGCATTTGGTCTCTTGCAAGAAAAGGATTTGAGGCTTTTCTCGCTTTATCATGTTTTTAAGAATTCGATTTTTCCTTGGGCCATTGAGCCCTCTTATATTCCAAGAGATTAACTTCATTGGGAAGGATTATGATCAGAGTTGTAGTACTTAGTTAGCTTGGAGTACCTGCCTGACTCCACTAACATTTGTCCTATTCTGATGGTTCGTTGGAGATCTGTTTTCCGTCCTCGCTTTTTGATATCTTTGGTTATGAATCTTCCGTCCCAGGGGCCACCAGTCTGTATACCTAAATATTTTTGTCATTGCGCCCGAGATAGGACTTCTTCCAGATTCGCAAGTTGTCCATCTGGAATGTTGTCAAAATTGTTTGTAGTGCATGCCTTTTCTAGGCCTGGAATGTCCAGTTCCCCAATATCTATTGCTTCTGTTTCTTCCTCCATGATCTGTGGATAATTTAATTCCTCATTTGGTTCCTCTTCTAGACTGGCATTAGATTGTAGGACTTCCACTTCCATAACTTGAGTATTCCATGTTGGTACCTTTTGCTTATCTGAGGAGGAGGCTCCCTTGAGTCTAGGATCTGCTTGAGGCGTTGTTGGATCTGCCTGCTTCGAATGTTTATCTTTCATCAACTCCGTCTCTGGTGGAGTGGGAGAATCCGAGCTTGGATCAGATTGGTGAGCTAAAACTTCAAAGCTATTGCTTGTAGAGGGCTTGGAAGGATTGGTTTGCAGCATTTTGGAATTTGAGGCTTGTTTCTTGTAGGATCTCCTGCGATTTGCTACTCTGGTAAAGCCAGCTGCCTCAGATGCATCCTGTCCGGAAGCAGGAGAGGGTTTTTGAGTTAAAGGACAGTCCCTGAATAAGTGTCCCAGGGCATGACATCTTCGGCATCTAAAAGGCACATGTTCATAGTCAATCAGTTGAACCCATTCAATGTCATCATGAAAAACACTTATCACATCTGGGAGAGCCTGGTTAAGGTTCATATAGACGCATATACGAGCAAAGGAGGTGTATCTGCAGGTTTTTGTTTCCTCTGCAACCTTTATAAATTTGCCCAAAACATTTCCAAGCGCTTGAAGGGAATCTTCCTCCCAGTATTCCACTGGCAATGAGTATATTCGGATCTAGACTGGAGCCCAGCTGAGATCCTCCTTGTCCGGGTTGAAGCGTTCTACCCATCCTCTGAGATACAGTCCCGCGGCATTAAAGAAGTAAGGCCCTCCATCCAGGACTCTGTTCCTATCCTCCAGGCAGTTGAAAATGGCAGTGAAGAACCCTTTTGGTCCCAACTGCAGGGTTATATGTCCCTTTGGGTGCCATTTCACAGTTATCCAGCCCCTGAGCGCCTTCTCAGTCAGCCACAGTCCGATGAACTTCCCTATCAAAGCATGGTCTTTCATATACTGTATCTTCGCGTTGATTCGATGGCCTGGAAGTTCTACCTTTGGATGCTCAGAGGCTACAGGTTTGCATGTTGCCGAGCTGACCTTGGGTGGCGTTTTGTCCTGTTTTGTCCTTTGAAAGTTCAGATCCGCATTATCCTCACCCTGGTTTGTTATCTTATTCCTTTCCTTATGCTGTTGCCGCCCATTGTCGTTTTGTGGGGGAGGCTCCTCGCCCTCCCCCCGAGGGGGTGCCATGGAGTGTTGTACGCTTTAGTCAGAGTTGAAAATTCATGATCCCGTCAGTAGTTTCAGGTCTTCTGCAGTCTAGAGTGGCTTGCCGTTGCAGAGAATGTCCAAACCCTAGAACGCAAAGCGCAGCCTTCTCATTCTCGTATAACCAAATAGTTCCTATTAAAAAAGAGAAAGTCATTTAATAATACTGAACCTTTGTGATAAATAAGGTGGATAATGTTGGGTGAATGTCATGTTAGCAAACACTTTTTTTATATATATATTAACCATTTATGTATATTAACATTATGTATAATTTTTTAGACACACAAAGTTCAAATACATCTTAATTTTTAATGAATTTATATATGTTGATGTAATTTAGGTGTGTGATTTACATGGCATGTTATTGATTTTTCATAATGTCTTTCTTTCTTTCTTTTTTCTTCTTCTTTCTTTCTTTGATATCTAGCTGAATTGACAACGGCAGTGGTATCATACTCGCGTTACACGGGGTCAAATCCCACCGGCTGCCGCTATAACAACTAGGAGGAACCGCCCAGCCTGCAAAGAACGGCCCCTCAGGATAAGATGAGACTTGAACCCATGACCTGCATAGCGGCACGTACGACTTAGCAGACCATTCGCTAACCACGAGACCAAACCCCTGCGAGCCATAATGTCTTTATTTAATTAATTGATGTTTAATTAATTAATTAAACAAAAGTCAAAATAAAAATTTATAAAATTATTACAATTGTATAATATGTCTTTAACAAAATTATGGTTGATATATCAAATATTAAATATGTGTAGACAAATTTGAAAATTTTAAATCTTGAAAAAAGAAATATTTGAGATGAAATATGAAATTTCTAGAAATTCGAAATTTTATAATATTTGGAACTGGTAAAGAAATATGTATCTGGAAAATTATGATATCAATTGAGAAATGGCATATTAACTTATCATATAAATTGAGAAATAGAGATATTAATTTTCTTTACATTTACAATCCATTTGGTTGAAATTGCTATAAAGATAGCTATATTGTTGTATTATTAACGATTCTTATTTCTTGGGTTTAACCCTTGGGTTTATAGTGTTATTTTAAGATGTTTCAATGTTGAATATTTTTTGCATTTTGTTGACATCCTTTTGTTTTATTATGTCATAAAACTTGCAACATTTTCTTTGATTTTAGAAAAGTTCTTCCTATAACCATGGATGTGACTATTTGGGAATTTTTACTGTTTGAAATTATTGCACTTGTTTTTCGTTGCCTTCCTTTGTCCGTGTTGATGAGATTTAATCTGGTTTGCACACAATTGTGTCTTTTGTTGGAAGACCTGGTCTTTCTTTCTCGTTTTGATCATTCTTGTGTCAAAGAATTTGGCTTTATTTCTTTAGCAATTCATATGGACCCTGGTTGTTTATTGGGTCTTACCTTAGTGATAAGGGAGTAATATCTTCCATGCTTTTCGCTTTTCTTGAATCTGGATTTCAAATTGAAAGTGTTGTTGGATCAAAGATTCTATTTAGTTCACCTCCAAATTCTTTAGGTTTTAAAAGTTTCTTTTTTTTCAACCATTTTACAAAGACGTATAGAAATATTGTTTTTCTTCATCTTGGTCAGCAAGGATTCTTATCTGTTTTTAAAAAATGTAGCCCTCAGAAATATGTTTGGGTTGTTTTAAAACATGTGTCCTATGATATGGATCCAATTTTTTTACTCTATAGCAATGAGTGCATGGTTTGGAGGAGAACAATACTTCCTTATGGTGGTGTGCCATTGTCGAAGCAGGCTATATTTTATAAGGGATTTTTTTTTGTTGTATTTGGACAAAGATTATGATGATTATCCTACATATGGGTACACTATATATTAGCTAGACCTAGAAAGGAATAGTTGGGGTTTTACAATTGCGCCTATTTCAGACATATAGTATATCGCAATAGGGAAATACAAGAACCAACTTCTTTGTTTTTTGAATAATGGTGTTATGTCTGTTTGGTCACTAAAAGAAATATATAATTTCAAAATTGGTCAGCCTTCGAATGAACGAACTATTCAGTATTTTGAAGATGATTGGGGGTTCAGTTGGACATTCTTGAAGAGATGTTTGTGGATATAAATAGTAAATTCCCGGGGTACCTTCCTTTTCGTGTTGCGTAGGAAAAAGTGCTTCTTTTGGGTTCCATGGAAGTGCAATTAAAGTTATATGATTTGGTGAGTGGGGTTTCCACAGAATCAATTGCTAATGGTGTCTCCATGTTGTGAACATCAGTGTCCCATTTTCACTATTAATCGTTTTAATGAATACATCGAAAATGGGAATGTATTCTCGCTACTTCCAAATGTTGATTGTATTGTAGACATACCACTTGTAACTGTGGGTGTCATTATATAGTGTTTGAGCGTTGAAGATGTTTGTTATTACATATTGTTGAAAATGTATATTTGTGCAATATTTTCAAATTTGAATTTGAAATCATTGTGTTTTGAATTCTCATGTTTTACTTAGCACATATTTATGTTGACATTGATTTTTTCTTTCGGACATAAATATTACTTTATATGTTCTTTTCATGTTCTATAATCTCTCTTAACATTTTTGTAGGAAAAATATATTTTCGAGCATTAGTTGTTTGGAAAGAAAAGGTGGCAATTTTTTTTGTGAGTTTTTTAGTATATCCTTAATTTTTTTCCATTTCTTTCTTAGTTTGTTGGTTGTTTTTTTCTATTTAGGAAGTGTTTGTTTCATTTATAGATTTATTTTCTGAAACTATTGGGGGTTCATTATATTGTGAATATGGTTATTTTACTGTCGTTGGGTGTTTTAAAAAAGAAAGTGAGAAAATAGAGTTTAAAATGGTTGTAGAAATGTTGAGCGAAGAAAGGAGAAAATGTGTAGGTAAAAGAGTTTGCTTGCCCTCCTCTAGTGAGAGAACAAATGAATATCAGAGGCACAATTATCAGTAGACAAGGAAATTATAAATGATCGCAAATGGGATGGTTACCAACGAAGGAGAAATGCTTCAACAAACCATAGAGATGTTGGGGTTGACATTCGTGAGTATCAAAATAGGAGAATTGTGTTTGAAATGATAATTTATTTGAATATTTCTTTCATTGTTTTTTATTGTGGAAAATTGTTTCTCTTTATTAGTTTGATTAAACTTGACGTATTTATGCACCTTCCTATTCTCTAAGAGACCGGCCAAGCGACAAACAACGAAGCGTTGTCTAAACACAATTGAGGAAATTCATCATTGCCAGAAGAGTTGTCAACTACAAATGGAAAAAATTGTGGCGCCTGGTTTGTTTGTT
Source organism: Pinus tabuliformis (assembly GCA_031772625.1). Taxonomy (NCBI): domain Eukaryota; kingdom Viridiplantae; phylum Streptophyta; class Pinopsida; order Pinales; family Pinaceae; genus Pinus; species Pinus tabuliformis. The sequence continues at coordinate 665,018,954 of CM062805.1, forward strand.
GATAACGATATGGTTCCTCGAATTTGCTACAATTTAGAGCAATCTATTGGAAATGTTGGTTGTGGTGTTGTTAATTGTAGTTATATAGTCAACTTTATCAGTCTCCCTGAATCTTTGCATGATGTCTCTATTGAAGCAGTATAGGTAGTCCAATTTTTTTTACTTTCAATTCTTATTTGGTGTTGATCAAAAACATTTTCCATTGAGTGGTCTTCTTCTCTTTAATTGTTTTCCCTTAATTTTTTGGTGACGAATTTTGTTGTTTATTCGTGTTCGATGGTGTGGCAGAGAGCATCGTATGTTAGATTTGAACCTTGTGGATTGGGTTGTGAAATAGCAAAAAATGGTAAGCCTGGTGCTGCTAAATATGGTGAGTATAGACGCTTTGGTGTTCTTTTACAACAATAATTTTTTGAAATATTCATTTTAGTGCATGCTTCGTTCCATATTTTTTTACCACTTCTATGTTGTTTTGCACTTTTTTTGTGTTATTTCGGTGCGTTATCTTTACAAAGCTTGCGTTCAAAGAAGTGGGAATTATCGATAGTCTGGAAATGATGGGGGAATTTCTATAATGGAAAGCGGTTGAAATGAAGGCCTTCAACAACTTCTTGGGTCTGATTTGTTTGTTGATAGTAGCATGATTGCTAGGATGGTTAACAATTTTCGATAATCTACTGTGGATGTTGAGCATAATGTCCCTCCATGTAACTTTTCTACTAATGTTTTTCACCACAAAGAAAGTTCCAAACTTGTCCTTTGAGGAATGTGCAAGTGATTTCTATATTTTCTTGCGTTTTGAATATTTCAATAAAGAAGTTGGTTTGTTCTATTTAATCAATATTTTATGTTGTTTATAACAATGTTGAATTCAATATGTGACAACAACCTTATTTCCAGGCATTACAATCTATGTTGGTTCCTCAACTTGTCGTTGGAGAATGTAGTAATGACTAAAATGTATATTCCCTCTATTTTCAAATGGTTTTTGAGTTGGAGAAATTATGTTTTCATTGTTAACGTTCTTCGTTTTTACATAATGGTTTTTATATTTTCGTTTGCAGAATGATTTTTTTTTTAAATGAAGTGGAATGGATGTTCATCATTCCATGGGAAAAAATGACGTTGCTCATGCCACAACTGTCCCCATTATTTCAAATCATCAGCATGTTTTAATTCCTTTTCGTAGGTGGAACATAGTTTGTTTTTTTTTCTTTAGCGGCGACATGCTTGAAGCACATAGAAAATTTCGTTCTAGGTTTGAGGATCCATCTATTGTGCAAATGTGCCAAGTGTGAAATGAATTCTATCCATGTATACAAGTTCTAAGATGGCGTGAAGGACCCATATGTAAAAGGGTGTATAGGGGAAAAAGGCTCAAACCATTTTTCTCATTTTAACAACATGGATATAGGTGAGCAATCTGAAGTTATAAGAGTTTTAACATAAGTGGAAGAAATGCTTATAACAAGGGTGAATCCAATACTGCAAGTGTCACATGCTCGTGGTGTTCAATATAAATATAGTGCTCATATAATAAGTTTTCTGCAAGATATATCTACGATTGCAAAGAAACTTTCTCGACATGTTGAATAACTTGATTATGTTATTGTGAGAACATGTGGTGTTTAATCGAGATATTATGAATGCGACGTGACGAGACAACATGTGATGGATGTATTTCTTTACAAAATACAAATGGATAAATATTATAGGGATGTTGAAATTGATATGGATTCAGTTGGAACTCTCCAAGAAAGACCTACCGATATGTCTATCATGCTACAACATGTCAATAGAAATTTAGATGAAACAAGTAGGGCTAAGGAGGACATAGAAAGAGAGGGTTCTAATTATTTTTGTTTCCATCTATCATCATTTCCATTGTGCTTGCCTAATGATTGTAGGGAGGATGATCGAATAAGAGGATTGATCAAAAATGTGGAAGCTATAGACACAAAATCTTTAGAATGACTAGATATTGAAATTTCTCTTGTTAATGAATACAATATGGAAGGGTTACTAGACATGGCATTCCCAATTTTTTTCCCGACTAGAGATTCTGATTGGTTGCATCCACGTATTTGCAACATTGAAATGCATCAATATCATTTTCACATGCTTAGATATTATGATCAAAGATTTGGAAGCCATCCTAGATTTCAGTTCTTTCTTTTGAATATGATTATCAGTATCGTAGTTAGGGAACAATAGGTTTTTTTTTTATAAAGGGTTTACATGAAAATGCACCTTCTACTGTTGAAAAATTGCGTCAAGAACTTCGTGATTTTCCAAACAATAAATTGACAGAAAAATTGATGCATTTTGGTTCATCTCTTAGGGGTACAAGGCAATATTAAATAAGGTGTCGGTCTAAGCTCACTAACATGAGAACCTAGTTGGGTTTCCCTACTTTGTTGTTTGCGGTAACTACAATTGACATGAATTGGCCAAACTTGCATAGGGTTATGCCTTTGAATAACCAATGTTGACATCAAAATGAGCATGGGAGAAATGTTTCCAATGTTATTCAGTATCTGCATATTGTTGCTAATTATATGCACCAAAGATTCACTATTCTTCGTGAGTTTTTTTTACATAAATATATTGGGGCAAGTGATTTTTGGTACAGATTTGTTCTCGCTTCTTTTTGTTTTGTCGTGCTAAATTTTGAACATAATGTTTTGAATTTTTTTATGTTTATATTTCTTGATTGCATGTGTCATTTTGTCAGATATGAGTGGAAACATAGAGGCTTTGCACACATCCATAAGTTCCTATAGTTTGATGGATCTCCTGATGTGGAGAGAATGGATATGTCGAACCCTTTGAGTCTCGATGCAACAAAAAAGTTTTTTGGAAAATATCTGACAACTTTGAATCTAAGTGGCATACATTGTAGGGATGTCATGATACCTTGAAGTGTAAATTAATATACATGCCTCTTAAATACCCATCAATTTTTTTCCTGCAATGTTGAAGAAGATTATGAGAATTTGGTCAATTGACTGCATAGACATATGAAATTTAGTGTAGATTTGTGTTTGAGGATGAAAGGGTCGATCCTTTCCTATCGGTATGAATCTCCATGGGAGATTCGTGCAGAGTAATTTTTTAATGTTGATGGAAAAGGGAAAAAAATATGAACCTTCTTAGAACGATGATTGTTTAAATGTTCACAATGCAAATCTTTTGACTATGTGGCAAGCAAATGTTGATTGTCAACCTCTTGTTTCTTGTTATGATATGTTCAATCTTGCAAAGTATTCTTCAAAGGAAGAAAGAAGATATGAAAGCTATCATGATATGTTGAAAACAATTTCTTCTGGTAGTGCATGCGATGTTGCTACATTGTCTGCATAGAGAAGGTTCCTTGTTGAAACACTTATGGAGCATGATATTGGAGCACATGAAAGTTTCCATATGTTATTAAAGTTGCCTCTTGTTATTTGTAGTCATTTATTCTTCCCTTTGAACGTTGGGAAAAAACATTTACCAAAGGCGTATAGTACATTCTAATGACATTTATTGTGGGAACAATTTTGTCGAGATGTATCAAACAAGGCCCCTTTTTTGGCCCATTTCTGCCTAATTGAAACGACAAGATCATGGAGTTTTGATGTTAAGCATAGACATGAGAAATGGAAACACGATATGCCCATGTTTTTGTTCATGTCTAGTCATGTTATTAGGCTGTTTCCGATGAAGACTCTCAAGGGTTTGAAACATTTTGTTGGAGAAAGTTGTTGTTGTGCAAGCCATTTCGTAACACTGCTTTGGATATTGGGATCACAAGAGAAATAATCATTGATAACTAGAGGAATATCAAATATAATGTGTGGCATGTTGATCTTACTCCTTTGCAAAATGAAAATAATGAAGAAGATGTTGAGCCTGTAGTGCATGAGGAGAATATTTATCACGATTCTAAAGAGTGGAAATTTTTTCTTGAATAGTTCCCCCAAACAATGTGCACATTTAAAATATTCATAACCTTGGTAGAAGGGACTTTAATATTCACCATAATTGGTAGCAAACAATGTTGTCAGATGAAATTATTGAACAGGAAATTGATTTTATACAAGGTGCAAAGTCGTCTAATGTTCTAAATATGAATTCATTAGGGAGACAATTTTCTTGCCTTTGTATTTATCGGAGAAACAACATGTTGCTTTTAAAATTTTGTTTCACCACTTTATTAATGCCCAAGAAATTGTTGGAAGTGGAAAGTATGCTCATATTCATTTTATTTTTCTTGCTCTTTCAGCTTAAACAATGGGTGAAAACAATCCAATATTATTTCTTGCTCCAACTCATTTAGCTGCTTTTAATATACAAGGAAAAACAATACACTCTGCTTTAAAAATACATATTAAATATATGTAACCACTAAATGTTCAAGCTCTACCAAGTTTCCATGAAGAAATGAGTCACATTTGTTATATTTTAATTCATGAAATAATATTTTTTTGGCTAAGGTTGTTTATGCAAATAGATTCACGTTTGCGAGAAGCCTTTCCAGAAAAGAAAGATTCTCCTTTTGGTGGCAGGTTGTTGATTCTTGTGGGTGATATTGGAAAGATTCCTCCAGTTAAGGATAAATCCCATGTATGTAGGAAGAACAACATGGAAAGTGTTGTGGGAAAGATTCAACATTGTTGTTACTTTGGATAAAATTTATAGGCAATAGGGAGATGATCCTAGGTAGACATTTTTTTGCAATCTTTTAATGAATATAAGAATTGCATAGCCTTATTTGGATAAATGGGATCTTCTGATGACGTGTGTCGATAGTTGTTTGGATTGCGATGAAAATTATTTATTTGGTTCTTTAGTTCACTTTTTGCAATGAATGATCTCATTAATTTGCACAATTGCAAAATGTTCAAATCCTTGAATTGCCTAATTGCAAGATGTGTTTCAAAATGTGCTAGGAGATCGGATATTGTTGACAGTGTGATGATGTCTTGGATCGTGAGGTTTTATTGTATCATGGTCAGCGTGTCATGCTTACTTGTAATTCTTGGGTCAAATTTGGTTTGGTAAATGGTGTTGTTGGGTTTGTAGAAGATATATTTTATTCACTTGGTACACAATGGCCTCAACTTCCACAGTTTTCTATAGTTATTTTTTAGAATTATATTGTTGTTCCATTTGAAAACGAGTGTCTTAATGTTGTGCCCATAACACCCATTGTTAGAGGAAACCTTAGATAGATGCCTTTAAAAATGGCATGGAGGTTGACTATACACAAGTCACAAGGGCTAACTTTGCAACGATCCACCATAGATATTGGAGAGAGAGAGAGAGGCAGGGTTTGACATTTATAACTATATCGAGAGTGATATCGATTGATGCTTTACATATTTCATAACATTTTTCTTATAAACGTTATGCAAAAGTGCAAAACAATGCTTTTATTCCACTATGGATTAAAAAAAAGGTGCGATTGAAGTCTATAACATTTTGAGGATTTTGATCCAGAACTGAGTTCACTGGTGTGGCAAAGTGGTTGGAAATTCTATTGATGGTTTTTGTTTTTTCATACCATGATTTAGTTATTAGTTTATGTTTTTTCTTGTTAAAGTTGTCATGTTGAATACTTGGAAAAAATATCATGTGCGCATTGGGGTTCATATACCTTGGGTTTGTAATATTTGTCCCTTTGGTTTAATATAGTTCCCTTCAATTTTACAATGCCTTGCATTTTTAGTACTAACCCCTTCGGTTTATTATTTCTTTGCTTTTGTAATATTTATCATATGGTTAATATAACTTGTTTTATATTATCAAATTGTTTTTTTTATTACTGTTATGGTTCATATTCGAAGGTTATAATATTGTTCGAATGTTTAGTGTTTGTGCATGCCTTTTAGTAAAAGATTATTAGTTCTATATAATTGGTGTTGTTTTTTGCAAATTTTTTTGTGCAGCTTTAATTTCTTTGTCTTGCTTACTCATGATTTGAATAGATTTGTTGATTGATAAAGTTAGTAAATTGAGTGTTTGGAAGATATTGCATGGGTCTTTAATTTGTTGGTGGTTTTGTGGGTGTTTGATTGATTACATTTAACATGTTTCTAGTATCTTTTCTCCTTTCTTTTAATGCTATTACATTTTTTACCGTTAAAATTTTTATGGTTTTTAAAGAAAATATATAAGGGTTTATATACCTTGGTTTTATAATTATAATTCCATTTTTTCTTTCTTCTCTCCTTATTTTGAATTATATTAGATTTATGTTCAATAAATTATTTTTTAGCTATAAAAGTAAATATAAAAATGAAAAAACTCAAACTATTTTGTGTTTCTATATATTTGTTTCTTTCTTTTTTATATACTAATTTTTATTCTGTCTTTCTATCATTGAAATGTATATATAGACAACCATGATGACATTTATTACATTAAAATGATTAAATATATTGTTGCAACCATAAGTTTTGTTTCGTATATTCACAAAAGGCTAGATAAGAAACATGGCTTCCATCCTTGTTTTAATGATGAGCATATCCACGTGTTGGATGTAGTGAAATCATATGTGGAAACCTTGTATCATTTGCACCAAAGAGAAGCTCGGAGGAAAACGAGAAGGGATTGGTTGCATAGCATTAAATATCATGAGCATTATCCTGTTGATTTGAATTGGTGATGCTTTTTCAACATTCACGGTGTCTTTTGGAAGAAGTTCGCATGAAATAGTTCTGTTATGGTTGAGTATTTGGATTTCATTTTTGTTGTACAATTTGTAGATGTTAAGAAACCTGAAATAAATCTCTATCTATATAGAGATTTCAATAAAATGGCAATAAAAAATTTATTTTTTGGCTTTAAATGTGAGGAAATTTGATTTCCTTGTCATTATTGTTGCCATGCGTTATATGGTTTGTCAATTTTATTTGATTTTTTATATTTACATATTTGATTTTTTCATAGTGTTTAATATTATTCCATTCTACTTAATATTTTTTTCGTGCGTTTGTGAAACATTCTACTTTCTTGTTAGTATTGCTGAATGCATTTTGGTTTATAATAGGCAAGGGTTTTCTTTATTTTTGCTTTGGTCCGTATACGTGGCTTTATAATATCTCTCCCTTGGGTTCATTATTTTTTTGTTTTGTTTATAATTCATTGGCGCTATTGTGGTAACTGACTTGCTTTAATTTTAGTAGTAATAAATAATAATATTTATTATTAATAGTAGTAATATCTTTACTGTATATTTACTACCCCGATGGATTGATATTGTAAAGCCAAGGGATTTTGTCAACCCCTTGGGTTTTTATTTCCCTTTCAATTATAATCCCTTGGGTTTATAATTCCTTGCATTTTTGGTATTAAAATACCAAAGGATAATAAACCCAACTTTTTTTGTTCTAAAAAGGATTGCCTCTTTGTACAACTTGACATCCTCATCCATGGTCAACCATGGTTCAATGTCAGATAATGACAAAGATTGTCTCAATAGCAAAATCACCCATGGTCAAACGTTGTCTGATGTCATATTTTGACAAAGCTGGACCCAAAGGTAGTCAACCATAGCCGAGATTTGCATTGTATAAAGGATTCTATAGTCCTAAATCTACCATGCTAAACTTCTGTCAATCATGTTTATTTAATAGTTTTAATATTTGTGTCTTGGGTTTATAAGATCTGTCAATTGGGTTTAGTATTATTCACTTGGGTTTATAATCCCTTGGGTTTATAATCCCTTGGGTTTTTGGTTTTGATCCTTTGGGTTTATTATTTGTTTGGTTTTATATTATTTATCCAAGGGTTTATATAGATTGGTTTTATAATATTATTTCCTTTAGTGCACAAAATGTATGGGTTGAAAAATTAATCACTTGGGTTAATAATATTTATTAATAATAATATTGGTGAGCAAAGGCATTGATATTGTAAACCTACAGGGTTATTATTAATCTATTCAATTTATTAGCCCCATCATATTATCAAGCCAACATTTTTTATTCTTTGAAGGGTTGTACGAATATTTTAGGGTTTACATGTTTATTTAAGGGTTGATAATATTTATCTTGGGGTTTATATACATTGGGTTATAATGTTTGTCTGTTGGGTTTATTTTTATTTGCTTGGGTTTATAATGCTATAGTAGTAATATCTTTACTGCATATTTACTAACCCAATGGATTGGTATTGTAAATCCAAGGGGTTATTATCAACCCCTTGGGATTATAATTCCAAGGGGTTTCCATTATAATCCATCGGGTTTATAATTCCTTGGGTTTTATTATTAGAATGCCAAAAGATTATAAACTGAACCTTTTTTATTGTGAGAAGGATTGTCTCTTTATACAACTTGACATTCTTGACCATGGTCAACCATGGTTCAATGTCACATAATGACCAAGATTATCTCAGTAGAAAAATTAACCATGGTCAACCATTCTCTAATGTTGCATTCTAACAAAGCTTGTCCCAAAGGTAGTCAACCTTAGTCAAACATGGACCACCTTTGCATTGTAAAAAGGCTTATGTTTCCCAAAATGTGTCATCCTGAACTTTGGTCAAACATGTTTATTTAATGGTTTTAATATTTAGGTCTTTGGTTTATAACAAAAATCCATTGGCTTTAGTATTATTCGCTTGGGTTTATAATCCCTTGGGTTTTTGGTTTTGATCCCTTTCATTTCTAGTTTCTTTGGGTTTATAATATTTGTTCAAGGGTTTATATATCTTGGTTCTATAATGTTAATTCCTTGGGTTCACAAAACATGTGAGTTGTATAATTAACCAATTTAGTTTATAATGTTTATTAATAATAATAGTGGTTACCGAATGGATTGATATTGTAAACCTACAGTCCTTTTATTAACCCGTTGGGTTTATTAACCCGGAAGGTATTATAAAGCCAACATTTGTTATTATGTGAAGGATTGTGCGAATATTTATGGGTTTACATGTTCATTTAAGGGTTTATTACTTTTATCTTGGGGTTTATATACCTTGAGTTTATAATATTTGTCCCTTAGGTTTATGATTATTTGCATGCATTTATAATTCTATAATAGCAATATATTTACTAACCCAACAAATTGATATTGTAAAGAAAAGGGGTTTTTATCAACATCTTCGGTTTATATTTCCCTTTCGATTATAATCCCTTGGTTTTATAATTCCTTGGGTTTTTAGAATTAGAATTCCAAAGGATTATAAAGCCTACTTTTGTTATTGTGTGAAGGATTGTATCTTTGTACAACTTGACATTCTCAACCATGGTCAACCATTGTGTATTGTCGCATTGTGACAAAGCTTGTCCCAAAGGTGGTCAACAACAGGCAACCTTTGCATTCTTAAAAGCCTTATGTTGTCCAAAATCTACAATGGTGAACTCTGATCAAACATGTTAATTTAAGGGTTTTAATATGTATGTCTTGGGTTTTCTATATTTATCCATTGGGTTTAGTATAATTCACTTCGGTTTATTTTCGTTTTGATCCCTTGGGTTTATTACTTATTTTGGTTTATAATATTTATCCTATGGTTTATATAGCTTGGTTTTATAATATTAATTCCTTAGGTTCACAAAATGTATGGGTTGTAGATTTAATCAATTGGGTTAATAATATTTATTAATAATAACAACGGTTTCAGAAGGGATTGATATTGTAATACTACAGGGTATTATAAAGCCAACATTTGTTAACCTGTGAAGGATTGTGTGAATATTTAAGGCTTTGCATGTTCATTTAAGGGTTTATAATATTTATCTTGGGATTTATATACCTTGGGTTTATAATCTTTCTCCCTTAGGTTTATTATTATTCACTTGGGTTTATAATGCTATTAACCCCTTGTCCCTTGGGTTTTTAATTCTAGACATTCACAAACCCCTTTGGTTTGTGTTTCACTTCATATTATAATCCGTTGGGTTTCTAGTATAAAAACCCCAAGGAACGATGTTATAAACTCAAGGGAATAGTATTAAACCCTATATTAAATTTATTGCGATTTTGATAGTGCAATAATGTCCCTTGTCATTATTGTTGTCTTGTGTAAAATTACTATACATATATACATTAATATACATTTGTGTGCATAATACTAATGTATATGTTCTTAAGTACATTAATATACACAATAGTGTATATATAGTTAAGTACATTAATGCACATTTGAATACATTGATATACATTGTATATAAATGTATAAGTTCATATACAATATTGTATATTGATGTGTATTTATAAATGTGGTCTATCCTTATTTATCAACCACATTATTAATGTGATTCTGCTAATAATAATAACTACACCAAATTTAACCCTTTCAATTATATAGCTACCAAATTTAGCCCTTTCAATTATATAGCTTTCAACATAATTATTTTAAGAAAATTGATTGAATTTTTTTAATTGGATTGTTAAAATTGTAAGTTTTAGTAGTCAGAATTACAATATTACAGTTAATTTAATTATCATTTTTTTAATTATGAATATTAAATTGTTTAAATGAATTTTTTAAGTTACAAACATACCAAAATTATTTTCATAGTATCGAAACAGCGATAGCTGATCAGCTGGGACTTTTGCAACATGAATAAATAAACTGCTATTGGATCATGTGTTTCAAACCGGACCAACCCATGCAATTTTTTATTGATTATATTGACAATTTAGTAGGAATGGGTTACTGTCAGGTTGGCCCAACGCTCTCTGACAGCAACGCGCTCCCACAGCAATAAATGAACAGAAAAAGCCTGTGTGTATTTATATTGAATTCATGTAACTAGCAGCTCAAACGAGTTCACCTCTGAAGCGTCTGCGTTTCTCTGGCTGGTCCTTGGTTCTGCTCATTTTCTTGAAGTCCAATTCGTGTTCCTTGTATCTGATCTTGCAGGCGTTCTATTTTCATTACTTTCCTATTGTGATTTTTTATCTGAAGATTCATGGCAACTACTTTGACCAGTTCGATCAGGACCGGGGCTACTCTGATTCCTTCCACCCACCAAAACCAGGCAAGAATTTTGTCAATGACATTCTTAAATAATTGAAAAATAATTGAAGAATTAGAACACAATATATAATATATGGAGTTCTATTTTTATTCAAATTTTGCGTAGTTTCATGAAGTTTAGAACCTTCCGTTTCAAATTCTGCATGGTTTCTTGGAGTTTCTGAACCTTTTATTTGATGTGTAATCGAGGTTTTGGGTCAAAGATGCTTGGGTATTGTTTGCTAAAACGCATTTAGCTCAAATTTTTATTTGGGTGAGGTTGTATGGTTTGCATGGTGTATTTGAAACGTGCTGCATGGATTGAAGCATCAGTCAATGTGGATCGAACCTATGACCCAATCAGAAATTTCGCTAATGGGAATCCTGCTTTGAGAGGTTGTTTGAGTGAACTCGTCACCCTGGTTGCGCTGTTCAATACATCGTTGCAGCTAGCGTGTATTACTGGCCATATCTAGTAGTAGCTAAAAAAATATAAGAGCTAGCCTTCATAATCAAATCTTCAAAATCAGATTACACATAAGGATCTAATTACTTTTAAATATTAAAGTCATATTTACTTTTAAAGCATATTTCTATCATGAAAATTAGGCATCTTTGAACATTAAAGTTGTATCTTATTTATTCTAAAATAGTCCAACTGGAGTCATGAAAAAGCATTTATTTGTAGAATAAATAAATGGATTTTTCATTGTTAATGTATTAAATTCGATATCTGGAAAAAGATAAATTTTAATGTTTTTTCAAGTTTTGAAATATTTTAAATTATATATATATATATATATATATATATAATTTTAATTTGTTAAATAATAAAATCATAAATTTTTTTTTTAACCAAATCGGATACTTATATATTATAAAAAGACAGCATTACAGAGTTCCAATACATCCGGAGAGTTTATCTGAAGGGTGAGGATCAAAAGTGGGTACGCAGACCCGAATTCCTCCCTACTTCTTTGATTTAAGCAAAAACTAAAACAGATACGACTATATTGTCTAACAAACGAGCCTCCTATCCAGCAGTATTTGCAGTGCATTCCTTAAGGGAAGTGCTGGGTGACTGAGTCCTCCGGATTCCGAGCACTTGCTTTGGTTGATGTTTCCGCTTGGTAGCTTTGTGTGAGAGAGCGTATGTGTTCCATAGCTGCCTCCAGATGACTGCAACGGTCCTGCAATGTTTCAATCTCGTTCTTTCTTTTGTCCAGTTTCTTCCTCTTAGAATTTCTATCAGAATGATAATCATCCTGGAGCTCTTTCAGCTGTTTGGTCAGGCTGTTGATCATTATAGTGTGAGCTTTACACATTGTGCATTCTTTGTTGAAGAGATTGTCCAAGAGTTTGCTGGGTTGGCCTGTCTCAGCAGGGCGGTGTTGATCTGCCATTTCACTACACAGAGGGACGGGACAGAGAGGGCTTGTGAACGGGGATGAGAAGAGGGCACAGGGGAAATTGCTGTAGAGGAATGCGCAGGATTTAGATGCATAAAATCATAAATTTTATGAAGTATAGTTATTTAGTATTTATTGATTTATTTGGATGATTATTTGAAACTTTAATTTATAGTTTTTTTTCTTCTAAATTGCTAATGGATTGGTAAGACTCATCACCTCAAGCTGTGCATGAATGAAGTTGGCTGATCCAATGGAAACATAGTAGCAGTATAATTATTAAAATGGATGAATGTGGGTTAGTTAATGGTATTTTAATTTATGATATTTTGTTAGAGATCTTGGTTGTTTTAGAATTGATTGGAGAATGGAGATTTTATATAGATTTATTTTTATGGATATAAAATAAAATTGATTTTAAATTGAATATGATTTTTGTTTATGACCAGTATTTTTATATTTTATAATATATATATATATATATTAAATTTTAGGAAATTATGTAAACAATACTTTCATTACAACTTATCATACATAAAAATTGAATCCAAATATTGTATTGAGATGGAGCAAATGCAAATATTTTTCTAAAACACCTAAAATAAACACTCTTTATTTAATATGAAAATTAATATAAAATTAAATAAAATAAATTTATATGATGATATTTTTCAATAATTTTTACATTAATAAAATCTCTTATTCTATACTTCCTTATTTATTTAATTTTTTTTAATGAATTATTTAATTACAATAAATCACTAAAATCTATCCTCGAAGCTTTTTTAAAAGTCTAAGCTTATTTTTACTATTGATTTTTTAATTATGATAAATCTAAAAACACTTCATGTACACGGAAAAAAAATCATTTACATTTTTGCCGTATGTAAATTAGTTTTTGTGTATTTAAAGTAAATGGTTGACTGTTCTCCCTATTAATTGGATATTGAAATTTACTATTAACAGAAATTTAAGAAAATAATATATATTTTCAAGGATTTCATTAGAAATTATGTCATCTTTGAGAGGGCATTTGTTTCTATCTTCATTGTTGTTCTTGATTTTCTTTCTTATGAATCTGTACTTTTTTGAAGTATCAGTTTGCAGAAAAGTTACTCCATCCATGGTACTTTCTAACAGATTCTTCATGACTTCTTGTCAGGTTGGCAGTAGATTCGTGGGACTGAAGGCGGTGTCTTTTACTCCACAAAAACGGGCTTTTCCTTCACTGCAGTCACCATCAAGCTCTTCCTCTGCTTGCCGTGTGTTTTGTGTGGTATGATTAATTATTTCCTTTCTGTGTAGTACTCTTATAATTATCCTGTTCAACTATTTATTTGTTTGGTGGTTCCTTTGCATTTCTTCAATTATGATTTGTCCATTTCTAAATAGAATTTACATTTATTGATTTTTATTTTAATCGTAGATTTCTAAAATATTTTTAAATCACATAGATAAATTAATATTTTGATTTGATTTTTATCAATCAAATTTCAAAATATCTCTAAAATTTACAATTAAATTCATTTCAATTTTCAATTTAAAATGATCGGCTCCACTTTTTGAACAGGCCAAACCGGAGACAGTGAGAAAAGTATGTGAAATTGTGAAAAAGATGTTGGCATTGTCCGACGATATCTCGGTGACACCCATCCCCTTGATATGGTATCTTTTTCCTTTTGTGCACAGCAATTATTTGGTGTTTTAGACCATAATTTTCTGTTTCTGCTCTAACAATCACAATGTTCTGGAGGAAGAATTTGAAATCATCGTACAGGAGGAGAAGGGACGTTCAGACAATATCATAACTGTGCGGGCGGTAGCGGATAAGATAGAGAAATATTTGGGGAAAGTAGCTTGAGGGCATAGCCAGCCAAATACCGTCACTCTTTAGTAGGGGATTTACACTATTTTTTATCTATTTATTATGGCGTTGGGCTATTAGAACTTCGAACCTATAAATTGTTATCTTTGTTCTTTATGACTTTAGAACTCCTCACATATAAATAAATATTATTTTAATATGGAAAAAGATATGCTGCTGGAAACAAATCTGTATGGTTATACAAATAGAAGTGGTTCATGTGTGCTACTTTTCCATACTTAAATATATATTTTTTTTCCTTTTCAAAATTATGAATTTAATTATTAAAATTATGAATTTAATTATTAATATTATGATGGGGAGTTTTAACACAGTCAATTAATTGTAATTTTTAATTTTTAATTATTTTTAAGGTTTAACTCTATATTTATTTATTATATAATTTATTTTAATGAGATATAGGGCAATATAAATTTACTATATAAATAAAAGAATTTTATATTTAAGAATTATGATATACATACCAATAAAATCAATAAAATGTAATATATATGTGTGTTAAAAACTATATAAATGTAAAGTTTATTGGTTTTTTAGAGCATTATATTGATGAAGTGGTTTAAAATGAGATAAAAATAGGGAGCTAAAAAAATGGATATGTTATTGTTTATGTATCTCAGATCTCCATAAAAGTGAACCAACTAACTCATTCAATTTTTAGAGGAAAAAAAATACCCTATTCCTTCTTATATTTACTTAATCATTGTGAAGATAAAAAAACCTATTAGTATTGTCGAAAACATCATAGTGCCCCCTACTCAACTACTCATAGTTGAAAGATGCCTAGGATATGTAATGTTTGTTGATCCTAAGTGTTGTTCATGAGCACAAGGCCCATTATTATCCTCTTATGACTTTTGTTAGATATCTAGATACATTCTTGGAGCAAAATTAACCTAGTCATGGTGCCCATAACAACCTTAGAGGTGATTGATAACCAACAAAGGTTAGATGTGAAGTTTTGATGATCTCGATTGGATCATTATATTGTTTTTCATTTATCCCAATGCTTTCAAGGTGGAAAAATAAAAAAGGTCAACTTACAACAGCATATCTAGAACCTAACCCAATTTGGAGAGTGAGGCTCATAAACCTTTTAAGGCCAATTTGAATCCTTAAATGATGCTTTTCCAGGTTAAAATTTCTTGCTTAATTGTGGCACCCTTTGATGTTATTCAACACTTAGAGAGCTTTCCAATGGTCAAAGAAAGATATCAATCCAACTTCAAATGCAAAAGTTATGCTTCCCAAAAGTTGGCATGTCATGTTTGACTACCATAATTCGAGAGGATGCCACATCAACCCCTGTTACTCATGGAAAGGGTGCTAGCTAGATGAGGATGATAATGAAGACTCTAAAGGGGTTGAATTTAAACTCATGTTGACGTTGAATGAGTCAATTTTAACCCCTAGTCGATTATCAATGTATGTTATAACTATGCTACTAGGAGGAAAATGGTTTCCATTCTATTTTCTTGTATTTTGTTCCATAGTAGATCAATGCAGCTAAGTGTGGATAAAGAGAGATAATAAAAAAGGAAAATTGTGTTATGTAGTAGCCCATGGGTGATAGGTCTTAGGAAACTCCATAGAGGCGTCCTTCTCTAGTGTATTTGCATCAAGTTGATCAAGCTTGAGAAGGTTCAATAGGGCTTAAGGCCATACTTTCTCCCTAACCATGTTTATGCCTAGGTACACGTTTCTAGTGCAAAACTTCTACCATGGTGCATGTATTCCACTCTAAGGCCAATTACTCCCTACAATGAATGTTGGTTCAGTATTTTTTTAAGGCTCTTAATGTTAAGAATCCTCAATAAGATCATAAGAAACCTAATTTCAGTGTTTGAAGACTGTGAAGACCCCACAAAAAATCCATGATTTCATGTGGTGGTATGAGGATATGTTCATGGTGCTTGAGCCTTAGCATCTTTGTTTAGGCCATAAGGTTATTATTTCCCTCCCTAGATCAATTTCAAGGGCCTGGGATGCTTTTTATCTAAATTGGTTGTGGTTAAGGCCTCATTGCCCACCTACAATGCATGAAACACCTAATGGAACCCACATCTAACTCTTAAGGTAAAATCTGCCTAGTGAGAGATCGTTTTCCCATGTTTACAATTTGCTCATAGAACTTTAGCTCAAGATGGTTAAATTACGGATTAAGGACAGTATTCACCTACTCATGACAACTATATTCAAATCAAAAGTCTATTAAGAAATGCTATAGAGGACTCACATGTTGGTTTGAGGGCTTATTCAAGGCTCTTAAGGTTGAGAAGATTCAACATTATCCTTGTTAGCCCCACCCAATATCTCTTGTAGTTGAATAGGTTGAAGTATTTAATGTATTAAGAGCCATCCATTTTAAATAATGTCCCATGAGTTAATAGTGTGTGACATCAATACATGTAAATGGTCTCATTAAAGGACGTCTACTAGCCAATGGTTAAGGCCTCATTTATCGAGTTCTAGTAGGTGGTTAGGGTTTTGGCCAATTAATTGCTATATATAGTAGAAAAATCTATTTAATAGGTGCTTAACTGAATATTATTATATTCAAATGTATATTCGTGTCAAAGATTACCCTTGAAAAGGAAAGTAAACATTGCAACTACCTCTAAAAACAAATAAAGGTTTTCTTATTATTTTTATTTTCC
Organism: Pinus tabuliformis; assembly: GCA_031772625.1. Lineage (NCBI taxonomy): Eukaryota > Viridiplantae > Streptophyta > Pinopsida > Pinales > Pinaceae > Pinus > Pinus tabuliformis. Next base: position 665,035,864 of record CM062805.1, read on the forward strand.
AATTTAATTTCCAAAGTTGAATTTACATATGACTTTCTATGTTAAACTACATCCCACAACCATATAGCATATTCCTTTCATTTTTCTCTGAATATTTGGTTTTCGCTAACTAGAACACCACAAGTGATATTAGAGCCTTTCTTGGCCAACACACAATCCATATTTTAGCAAATTTCTTTTAGGCTATAGATGTGTTATAACATCTTGAAATAACACAAATATATATCATTAAGTAGGTAAACATGTAGGAGAGGCATGAGCAGGAGGGGCTTTACTTCGCCCACAGAACTAGGGAGTCTAACTTATGCTTGGGGTTTGGGAAATTTAACAAACAAGAAGGAGGAAACACTAGCACTTTGGAAAGGTCTCAGGATAGCTTTCCAATCAAATTGGAAAAATTTGAGAGTCATGGGGGTTTCATCCTTGGTTATTAGAAAGCTCATGAATGTTTACCATAAGGCAGGTACTACCCTCAACCCCGTTTGAATCATAATCATAGAGCTCGTTAAAAAAGTTGACCACATTGAAGCGTTTCATATCTTACGAGGCCAAAACACTTTGGCGAATAAACAAGCTAATTTCTGAGCCTGTTTCCCCGAGGCCGAATCAAAATCGGAGGGGAATATTTTCATCACCCATCCCATGATTAAGTTAAGTATATTTTTAATGTGGATTGGTTTCACGATGGAGGAATTAATCGGGCATGCATTCGTCATATGGAAGCTCATGTTTCGCACACATGCTCCTTTTATGCAGCAAACACAAGTAACCTCGCCTCATAATTCACAGTAATATCCTCCATTCAAGGGCATTTGGGATCAAAGGTGGATGCAAGGTTCTCTCTCTCTGGTGAATATGGGTATTAATTCTAGAGGTGATCGTCGAGACGTAGACGAGCATGCCTGGGATTCAGGTTCAAATTAATGTGCATTTTTATGCGTGGATGTTGTGCTTAATATTCTGCATTTTGTAGACTACATTTTATAGAGTTTATAACAACTTTAATAAGGTTATTAGTTTTTCTAGTTGAATTTTGGGGCTAAAGAAACAATTCGCCTACTTTTTCTGGAACTTGATGGAAGATTTCTACCTAACACAATTGTATAAACCTATGTGGTAGTTGAACACGAACTCAGCATTTCTGAATCAATATACATCTATTTGTTTGTGATAAAAAAAAATTAGGTAAACATTTGGCTGGGAAAGAATGCATATAGAAAATACAAGAGGCATCACCTAGTTGGAAACCCTTATAGCCTATCTCAACACCCCTTTAAGTAGTACCAAATCAGACCATAGCTATATATGGATTTTTCTTCTACATGCTTTTATGTTTATTAGAACCTCCCTAGGTGAAACTAAAATGAACAACGTGTTAGTAACATTGTTGCTATAGTACACCAAGAACAAAAATTTAAAATATCACTCTTGCATACTAGGGAATCAAGCATTATATCTAATAGTGTGGTATATCCTCCTAAATTGATATTGTGAAAGATTTGGTTGAGTTTTATTCTTAGAAACATATAGTCTATTAAAGATATATTTCACTTAAAATTTATTTATCCTGCAAACCCCAATTTCTCCCTAAAACCCCCACCTCTACATCATATATAATGAAATTTCTACAAAATTTGAAATTGAGAGTTTGGATTTCATAACTACAATTTTATCACTTTTTTTTTTTTTTCACAATAGTCTCTTCAGTGCTAAAGTGCTTCCATTGCACATTATTTTTAGCAATGGATCAATTTGAGATTAAAATCTACTATTGTCTTCAATTCATGCTCCTTTCCTAACATGTTTCCATACATGTTGAATAGGGTCATCAAACTGTACCCAACAATGTCAGCAATATCAATATATCATCTCAACAATAACAATAGGTTCCTTCTTACACACTTACCCATTGGCTGCGCCAAGTGATATGGATCCCATTGAATATTCCTTCCACAATATTTATAGACATGAAATTGCGAATTTCTTTTAATGTCATCTACCTAATGGAAATAAAATTTAAAGGTTCAGTTACTTACTATTCTACTCCTTACTAGTCACAACTAGTGACATGTCATATCAGGTAACGTTCTATGATATTCTATTGATATCATAATCTCAAATATGCATTTGTCATGCATAATTGAAGTGTAGGACAACTTCTTATCTCTATTACTTTCATGGTTGTTATATTATTCGTCAACTCCATCCCAAAGTGGACTTAGTAGATTCCATGTTAGTTATTCTACCATTTGTTTCATACATGTTCATAAGCATAAACACTAAACCACAAAATTATGAGGAAACATAAAACACAAAATTCATAATACCAACATCAGTAACTAACAGGTATCTTGACATACTCAAGTTTCATGGTCGAAACAACAAAATGTAGCTTCACACATCTACAACATTCCTTTTGCACATCATTAACCATTTTCCTTTAACTCACTCTTTTGAGATTTTCCATTTATTTTGTATTGCAGGTTATTGATAAAGGTTATGTGCATCTTACTCCTTTGTATAACCATGGGGTCTTTTCCCCTTGTATTTCCATGCACATCGGCTACTTTAAAACACACTATATTAGCATATCCATTTAAGACATCTTATCTCTCTCTCTCTCTCTCTCTCTCTCTCTCTCTGTGACACACACACACACACACGTGTGTGTGTGTGTTTGTGTGTGTGTTTATTTTAACATTATAGAGACTACACAATTTTCATGTTAAAATATTTCCTTTCATAGTTATGGTTGCACCATTCAAGCATAAACTTCTACATTATCCTCGGGTTGTACCATGTGTATTTTATTTTTGCAGTTCCATGGGTTTGTTCCAAAAAATCCATTCAATGTCCACCTATTTATCCTACTACATAATTCAACCAATCTTTTGTTAGCTAACAATTCATTCAACCAATCAACTCTTTTATATATTGATCATGCATATAAAATAAACCAATTTGATCAATTATACATACTCATTTGTAATTCATATAGACCATATATATTTCATTTTCCATGACTAAGCCATAAAGGATTGGTTACCCATTTAAGGGTCTATTTCAATTTCCTTTTAAGAATTTACAGGTCTTTACTTTTAATTTTTTCCTTAATTAGCTTCACACTTACCCATAGATGTGACACTTTCAACATACTTTCAACTATTCTTCGATGCTTTCATGTTTTCCTAGTTCTTTCGATAACCAAAAATCCATTATTATTGTTATTTCCAATTCAATGACAATCTCTAATTTATTGGGATATTCCATCCCAACTTACAGACATATCACCTAGTTAATAGGTTTCTCACCTATGTGATCATCCACTTATTCTTAAGTTATCCTCTTGTCAATTGACTCTCTTGGTCACCCATTTCTTTTCCTGGTATTTCATATATACATTTACAAGAATACTATCAATAATCCATTTCCATGTAGCTTTAAATCTGATAATTTTTTGAGTTTCCCATTATGCATTATGGATTAATTTTTCAGATAGAAATCTCATTTGATACTAATTTATTTTATAAGTAGGGTCATGATTCCTCTATTGATCTATCGAAGTTTTTAAGTTTCTTTATGTTCAAACTAGAGCACACTACTAATTCCACGATTCAACCCTTCTCATATGGTTGCATGTATTTAACATTTATCGATTGAATCTCTAGAGTATGTGTGCATAACTTAGTTTATAGATCATTTATACATAGTAATTATTTGCATTCTCTATTTATTACTCTAAATTCTTGCTTTTGCATTCTCATATTATAATTTAGGTATACTCATGGATATATTTATTGCAAAGCATCTTAACCATTGTTAGTACATTTTTTTTTTGAAACATACTTAATGTAAAACAAAAAATTTCCTGTAAACAATACCATAAATGGAAGGATGGTTATAAGGTTTTGGTTCCATTAAATTGTTCAATGTCCATATTTTTATCGGTTTACTAGCCACTAAGACTTACCCAAACCTTTTTATTTAATCTTATCTCACTTGTATGAGATTTATGCACAAGGTTTCTCTCCCCTTTTTCCTATTCCTCCATAGAATAGTAGCAATTTTGAGTGTTTATATATGATTTTTCATTTTCTATTTGATACAATCATGAATATATAACAATTTATTTGACTTTATTTTGTAATTTCCTGTTGTTTTGTTCTTATTTCGATCCCTAAGAAAATATGTATTTATTATGACTTGCTAATTTGATTTATAGGTCATCGCTTCTTTTGTTATCAGAGAAACTACATACCTTAATAAGTATTATTGAATATCAATTAATTCCTGCATTCTGAACAATTAGTTCCATAACCCTTATTAAATCCTCACTCTTTATATATTGGGGTTTCTCTTCACTACCATATTTCAAGTCTCGTCTCCATGTAACGAGTGAAACACTCATCTTTATGCTTAACTTAATTTACTTAATAAGTACCTTTTTCTACACAGATTTTGCACCTTATATAATATTCTATTACACGCTTAGGTCAATGTGCGGTAATTTTCTAGTTTACATATTTATACAAAATTTTAAAAAAGCCCATAAATTTTTTAATGACAATTCCATGCTATAAAAATATATGAATGTATGCTTTCTTTATACATCCAATGATTTATACCATTTCTTGTGTAATATTTACTACATGTGATTCATGATTTACATTCCATCTCTCTTAGTTACAACTAGCCAGTTAATGGCATCCCCTCAAGTCTTGAATTTAACATCTAAGGGGCATATCCCTTAGGCAAAGCATACCAATCTGGCATGAAGAACTTAAAATAATGGAAATAAATGGACAAAGCCCATGGATAAGATTAGTCGAAAATAATTTGCCATCATATCTTTATCAAATAACAATATACTTCAAAGAAGTATGTCTTCTATATCAAATTTTAATTTAAAAACTTTCTAGCTTATACAACTAAATACTTCTTTTTATGCACATGACTTTATATTATATTTCTTTCCTTGTTTTTCTTTTCAAATTATGAATGAAGGAATTCCCTTTAATCCTTCCTTGGGTACTTCTCATTGCCATCTATAATAATTGGTTTTATAATTTTTATCCTCCCTGTTGAAGGTTAGGTCTTCTTTATGCATTCAATATTATATTAACTACCATGTGTACTACTTTATATAAATTCAATGTTCCATTTACTACCACATGTACTACTTCCTTGCATTTTCTGCAATGGCCCTTATTAAATTGCTCTTTGTACTATTATTACCTTCCTAATTGGGAATGGAGCCACCTCTTCTATTATTTTTTTATTTTTTTTACTTGCCTCAGTGACCAACTCCAAATGGTTTAAGGAGGCTATCTCTTTTCCTTATAACAAATTTGTGTATCGGTGTAACCCTTTTGTTTCATTATTACATTATCTCCTTTTGTTTCATTATTTACATTATCTCCATGTGTCTGAATCCTGTGTAATGTATATATTTTTGGACAAGATTAATAAAATCATTCCTTAAATTCCCTATTTTCCTGGTATAGTGGCTAGATTAAACACAAGAGGCTTTTCTTTTATTTTTTCCTTTTTTTGGGGCTTAGCTATCGCCAAAACGTCATTGTACACTTGTCTTAACTAATTCAACATATTTAATCCCATGCAAACATCTCTAGATATGGTTTATTTAATGGAGTAAAATATTTTTGGTCCCTTATTCCTCTTTAAAACCATCTTCTGTAAAATTATTTTATAACCTATTAGAATTTTATCTCTTAGTCTTTTTCTTCTTCCAACAATTATGTTGTAGGAGTTGACAATTTATTTATTATGTACACTTATATCTACTCTCCTTTATGAGGAGATATAGTAGATATTTTATCATTCATGTCTACTTTCCTTTACACAATAAATTTGTTAATGTTAGACTTTGGGTTGGGCCACAAGCCTCAAAGTTCTGTACATCATTAGGACAAAACTATTTCAACTTTTTCATAACATAACATTTTTTGCAAAATAATTTTAGTTATGGTTTGACCCTTAGGCCTCACATTTAAACCTACAAATCTGATACCATATGTAACATACCTCCATTTCGCCTACCAATTATTTTTATTTTTTAACATTACTATAATTGTACATACATCAACCCACTAACTTTAAATACATCTTTATTATCCTTGTTTTGTCTACCTGTTATAAGCCTATGATATAATTCATTATAATGATATAATTCATTATAAACTTTTGTATGTGTTTATTTAATTAACTAAAGAGTATTTTTCCCTTTAAATGATCATAGCCCACCTCTTTTCAAGAAATTACATATTCAAAATATAATATAACTATATTTCTTGTAAACTTGAGCCCTTCGTAAAGCAATAACGAACATGTTCATATTTTCGCATGTTTCGTTACGTTGAAAATCTAGTTTATACACCCCATGACTTCTGATTCACTCGGCTATGTGGGATATCATTTTACTGAAGGCTTAGTGTTATATCATACTCGTAACTATGATCCAATGCCACGTTACCCCCTCCATATGGCCTGGGAGTATGTACACTGTTGACGGCTTAGAATAATTGTTCTTCGTCTAATGATAAAAAATGGTTAAGGTTATTCAAAACCCCTAACCCCAATTTACAACCTCGTTCCATTCCGGTTTTTTGGTGTTTGTAGCCATGGCACATGATTTGAAACCTCGCAAGGTGTCGTAGTCTTTGATGACCATATTTTTATGTGTATACCTAGCAATTATGATGATAAACGTGGTCATGCACAAGACTATTTCACCTTTTGTTACTAGAGGAAGATAAATTCCATTCGTGTATATAATGTAGTTAACTGAAAGCCATTTCTGTTATTGTTTTTCTGTGTGCCATAGCTATGTAGCTTACCTGGTTCCATTCCTATTACCAAGAACATTTTATAATTTAATATTTAATACGAGTGTTCTGGTTTTAAGGAATTTTGATTATGGAGCTACAAGTAGGAAGTAATTTTCTCTATACAATGGTTGGCTTGTAATTGATTAGAACCATTTTCCATTTATACAATTTGACTGAATTTTCTCTTTATGTAATAGAGAATGGTAGAATGCTCGCATTCACGTTTTCAATTATTCTTTCATCTTGCTCCCAGGTGCTTACATAAGTTTTGGAGCCAACATCTTATGAATGTGAAACCTGTATAGTCTGGGGTTGTGCTCACAGAGGTCATTGTTCAAGGTAATTGTGTTATCACTATGAAATTTCTTTGCGATAGTTACCAATTCATATTCATTTAACACATCTTAACTCTGAAATTTTATGGTTAGAGAGAAAAGCGACAGCGTTGGAATATATGCAAGGTAATGGGATTTTATTTTTTCCTTGAACGTTATTTCGAATTTCTATCATAGATTATTACTATAGCGAGTTGAGTCCCTTCAATTTGGAATTGGGACAATGTATTCAAATGGGTAGTGTCCCTTTTTATTTCTCATTCATATGAAGTAATGACCTTAGGGTTTCATTTTAGAGATGAAGGTTTTGGAACTCAAGAACCCTAAATATTTTGAATTATCTTTCTTTCTTTTTTTCTGTTACTGTCGACATGTCTTTGCGACCTTAGTGTCAAGACTATTTTCATTGATAAGGTTTTATAATAATTCTTCTCCATTATTTATATCTTATTATTCTTATTTTCATGTATTAATTTCCTACTTAATCAAAGGTTCTAATCCCAATACGTGATCTTTTTGTTTCAAGTATGGATTTCACATTATGAGAAGGGCTATTGGTTCCACTTGGTGTAAAAAATTCATTTTATTTTTCAACACTTTGATTCCTCTGCCATTTACTTATAGGTCATCCTTCTTTCAAATTTCCATACTCTATATTACTGCATCAAGACACATGGTGTGTAGATTGAACTAGGGTTTCTGAAACCCAATACAAGGTTTTCTTAAGTTTTTCTTATGTGTTTATTTTTTACTCTACCTAGGTTCTATAAGAGTGTTATGACATGAAATTTTACTTTTAAAGAATATTTTGGCTTAGAACCTTCACTATAACATAGGCTTATTAATTTATTAGATAAATATCCAAGTATTGTGTTGTCAAATTTATAGACTTTCTATTTCTTGATATATGCAAATTGTTTGTGCAATTTATATCTGAGACCACTGTATGCACTTTCTTAAATATATAACAAGATCTTGACTCTTTCCTTTTGGATTTCACTTATATGAATCTCTATCTTCTCATAGTTTTGTGTTCTCTACTCTCTGTGTGCATTCCTAACTCATCTAAGATGTAAGTAACTTGGTTATAGGAATAATTTCACACTAGTAAAAGATTGTTCTCTCGTGAAATTGCATTCTATATTATAATGAGTTCTAGTTTAGAACCAACATGTAATGATTTGTTTCTTTGTTACGTAATGTATTAAAATATTTATCATGTATCATAATTGTATATTGGTCTTGCATGACTTATGCTACTATACTAGACAAAATAAATTATTATCCTTCTTCTATACTTCTTATAGAAAGGTATATTTTATAACTTTTCTATGTTTTTCCTTGCTTGTCTGGAATCAATAACGAGTTTCTCTTTCCCTCTTTCTATGTGGTTATGATATTATACTATTGTTCTACCTATAACCATGCTTGGGTTACATTTCTTACTTTATGGATTATTTTTCCAATCATGATGAATAAACATTAAAGGATTTTTCCTAGGCTTTGTGAGTTTATTTATTTTATTAGATTAACTTATGTATTCTCTTAATATATATATTTTTTTCACTAAGCTTCAATATTTTCTCCCTTATAGTAACCTCCAGTATACCTTCTTAGTTGCGAAGAATATTAATTTATTAGGGAATGCATTGTGTATAGTCAATAACAAAGTTAAACAAAAAATGTAATTTAGATTCAACCATACATACATATAATAATTCCATGTACTCTATTTACTTTGAAGCTGAACTTAAAAACAAAAGCCTTTATTTTCCTAAGAGTAGGCTTTACATGAATATTCCATGTCTTCTTTACCTGAGATGATAGTTCCATTCTTTTGTCTAAATATTTTATTCATTCCCATTATAGTAAGTCTATTACAGTTTAAATTAGTAGAACAATTATACAATAATACATTTTCTCTCTTTTCTATTTGTATCATAATTTAACATTAACATTTATTCCAAAGAAATAACTAGACACTAGAGGGTCTCATCTATCCAACTCCTTTATAAGTTAATTATAAAATTTCAAATAATAACTAAAAGAAACGTATTCTCTTACGTATAATTTATATGCATATGTTGATCCATTGAAAATCCCATGTCTAACAATCACATTCCATGGATCAACATGGGATTTTTGAATCATATGTTGTGCTTTATTCCTCCTTTCACCCAACTTAGCATTTCTATCCAGCTAAGTTATTAACATAATATTTCTCTCTCATTATGGTCATATATTTGACAAATTTCTCCTAGGGATTTTTAGGATAATTTTAGGCAAGGCCCACCATGTGGACTAACCACTTAATAACTTTGCATGAGTTTACAAGAAGTCTCTAATATAATAGTGCTCTTTCTAGAATATTCTCAAGAAATGTTATTCATTAATTTAATAAAATAGAACACAATTGCCTCATCACATAGTTTCCATCCTTACTTCCATAGACTTTAAGTCCAAAAATAATCTAATAGTCTAAAAATATTCATGTCTTAAAAAAAATACATATGGGTGTTAAGATTCTCCACCCCAAACATTAAGGAAATCCAAAGGAAACCATCTACACCATCTCGCTTTCAAGGAATTTAGAGAGCATTGTTCCTCACTTGAGAGAAATTTCTTCCTTCCTTCATACCTGTCAAAAATTGATTTCTCCGTTGCATTCATGTTGCTCCTTGTCTTCCCTATCTCTTTTTTCTCCATCCAACAGCAAACTTCAGAAAAATATTCTCCCTCCATACCAGGTTGTTTGAATGATATTTTCCTTTGTCCCTTCCATAGTCCTTTAGACAATTACCTCTGTCTACCAAAATCTTAATAGCATATTGAAATGGTGCCACTTTCCTGTATGTCCCCCAGATTGTTTGTTCTTGGTACAGTGAGTGGCCAACGCATCTTATGAACTGGAAGTTTTCCCATTTTTTCTTTTTTAATTATTTTCCCTATTTCTTTACATATTGCTACAAAGAAGGACATGTTTTTTCTTTGCTTCCAGCCAATAAGATAATACAAATTGTCCTTTTTTGCGTAGATACCAACTTCAATGAACTAGTTCATATTTCCTACTGTAAAGAAACCTTGAACTATCCCAAGCAAGTAACCCCATTAACGCTGGAGTTCATGTCCCTTTGAATCAACCCATTTTATTTTATTTTTGTGTGTGTGTTATATTCTTTCCATGACTAGTTGCACGAGTGGGGGGCAAGATCTCCATTTGTTCCTTGCATCAGGCACAATAGGAGGGCCACAGGGGGTGCACAGCCTCACTTGTCAGGGGGTTTCAGAGAGACGGTAGTCCCCTTGCACAGGGTATGAGGAAGCGCCCCGACAAAAAGAATGGACCCTATATTAGCTGGGTTGACCTACCTAAGGATTTTGTGCATGGGTTTTGCACATGGTTTTTGGCGTGATGGTTTTCTGCCCATGCTACTTTGTAGATCAAGTCAAGGGAACTGCGATTATGCTCTAATCTAGGGTTAATGGATTGGGGTTTATGAATGCTTCGGCATGTATATATATGTATTGTAACATTGCAAGGAATGTAATGAAAAATCAATTTGGTAGTCCCGACTTTGGTATCTAAGGAAAAATATCTATATATATTTGTTTTATGTTTTATGTTCTCTCCATTGTTTATTTTATCTGTTTAGAATTTTATGCAGGTAATTTTTGTACATGATTAAAACCTACATTTGTTACCAGAGCTACGTTTCATCTTTAAAGGGATGCCTTTGCTGCTAGGGTTTTTTCTCAAGCTTCTGGTAGACCTTTTTTAGTTGGAGATCTACGTGATCGATTCTTGTGGTGAAAGAAGATGGTGAGCAATGGAAAGATAGAGATCGAGAAATTTAATGGTCATAATTTTGAGTTGTGGAAACTCAAGATGGAGGATCTACTACTGGATAAAGATCAGTGCATCACAATAGATCCGGGTACTAAACCAACAAAAAAGTCATATGAATACTAGATGAAGTTGGATCGGAAATCAAAGAGCACAATATGGTTGTGGATCTCATATTTAGTATTGTTGTATGTAACAGGGGAAGCTACAGTGAAGGCTTTGTGGGAAACGTTAGGAACTTTATACCAATCTAAGTATGTGGTGAATAAATTTATCCTACGGAAAAAGTTGTATAACATGAGGATAAAGGATGGAGACTCTGTGATAGAGAATCTAAATGCCTTTAATACTATGGTAAGTCAGTTATTATCTATTGCTATTAAAATTTCAAATCAAGATAAGTGCATCAATTTGTTGTGTTCTCTACAAATTCGTGGGATAGTTTGGCTATGGCAATAGCTAGCAATACAACTACCTTGAAGTTTTATGAAATTGTCTCATCCTTTCTGTTGGAGGAGATGAGACAGAAAAATATGGAGGGCCAGAATGGAGATGCCTTTTCTGTACAAGGATAGTCCCAAAAAAAAAAAAAACTCGAGTGGTAGATCTAAATCTAGCGTGAGATCTAAATCTTCAGGAAAACCTGTAAAGGTGTGCTAGAAACTTAGGAAGGAAGGCAAATTCGAAAAGGACTATAGATCTAAAGTTCCTGAGAAAGGAAAGGGATATGATGATGCTCCATCCACTTAGGCAAAAACCACCTCAAATGAAGGTGGGGATGTGTACTTGGATTCTTCTTCAAGTACACATGTAGAGCATGAGGCATGGTTAATTGACTTAAGTGCATCCTTTCATGTCATGCCCCATAGGGAGTGGTTATGTGAGTATGAGAAATATGATAGTGGTGATGTCTTCTTAGGGGATGATAGGAAAGCTAGAATCGTTCGACACATAAAAGTCAAGATGAAGTTGCAAGGTGGAAGGATTAGAACCCTTTTGAGTGTTCCACATATTCCTGCATTAGCTGAAAATATGATTTTTGTAAGTAAGATGGATGATGCAGGTGTAAAAAAAGTGTTTAAGAAAGATACCTACAAGATGTTTCAGGGAGCACTGGTATTGGTGCAGGGAGTTTGGATTGGAACTTTGTACAAGCATTTGTGTAGTATTATTATTGATGGGTGCAACAGTTCTGTGTTTATGAAAAGTGGAGTAGAAAATCTAGTGGTATATAGAGAAGATACCATACTATGGCATCAAAGTCTTGGACATATTCAAGAGAAGGTACTTCAAATACTTCATGGTAATGGTATGGTAGAAGGTATGTCTAATTTCTCTTTGGGTTTCAATTTCTATAAACATTGCATTTATGGTAAGAAGAATCTGGTGAGTTCCCCTAGGGTGCTAAGAGGGCAAAAGGGATATTAGAGCTTCTGAATAGTGATGTGTTTGGACCTATGTCGGTTCTGCCACTGGGTAAGTCTATGTACCATGTATCATTTATAGATAAATTCTCAAGGAATACATGGATATGTTTCCTTGGGAAGAAATATGAAGTCTTTAATAGGTTTAAGAAATTTAAGGCTCTAATGGAAAAACAGATTGAGAATAAGATAAAGGTGTTGAGGACAGATAATAGTGGAGAGTTATACAAGAAGGAATTTGAAGAGTTTTATAAGAAGTGTGGTATAAATGGAAAAAGAATACTCTATACACACCTCAGCAAAACCGAGTTGAAGAAAGCATGAACCGAATGTTGATGGAAAAGGAAATAATCATGCTCAACGGTGTCAGGTTAGGACAAGAAATATGGGCAAAGGCGGTTGAGACTACATGTTACCTAGTTAATAGATCACCTTCATTAGCATTGGAAGATAAGACTCCATATGAGGTACAAACGAGTAGGAAACCTTATCTTTCACATCTAAGGGAATTTGGTTGTGATGCATATGTACATGCTCCAATGGAGAAAAGAACCAAGCTGGATAGTAAAACTGAAAGGTGCACCTTTATTGGGTATAAGGATGGTTTAAAAGGTTATAAGATTTGAAACCCAGAAATAAGGAATGTATTGTACAACCGAGATGTGGTGTTTAGAGAGGTGAAAAATGTTATTAAACATTAAGTCCTACCAAAGGAACTTGAGAAGATAGAGTTTGAGCTAAAGGAGTAAGAATCAGACTCTACAGTAGAACAAGAATAAGAACATGAAGAACCATGAACTCCAGCTATGAGAATATCAGTTGGAGAAAGAAGGAAGCAAGAAAGGTATAGTCCATCTTCTTTCTATTCAAATTTTACTTTATCTATTATTGATGATGATCCCAGAACTATTAGGGAGGCTGTAGAAAAAGAGGATGGAAAAATATTGAAAGAGGGCATGGTTGATGATATGGAATCTATGGACAAAAATGAGGCTTGGGATCTCGTGGAGTTTCTAGCTAGAAGGAAACTCATTGGAAAAAAATGGATGTTTAAGAAGAATATGGATGTAGAAGGCAAGGTGGAGAAATAAAAAGATCAGTTGGTAGAGAAAGGTTATTCCCAAGGGTCGGGAATTAATTCTAGTGATATTTTTTCTCTTGTTGCCAAGGTAGCTTCTATTAGATTACTTTTATTTGGTGCTGCTGATTTTTCTTTTTAGGTAGAATAGATGGATGTGAAGACAACGTTTCTTCACATGGATCTGGAAGAAGAGATATACATGAAGCAACTTGAAGGCTTTGTTGTGAAGGGTAAAAAAGAATGGGTATGTAGGCTAAAAGTCTTTTTATGGGTTAAAACGGATACCAGGGATGTGGTATCAGAAATTTGATACATATATACGGGGACATGGCTTGACCAGAAGCAAATCAAATCACTGTGTGTATTTTAAATTAATTGGTGACCCTGTTATTTATTTGGTCTTGTATGTGGATGATATGTTGCTGATTGGAAATAACAAAGAAATTATCCAAGATTTGAAGACCCAATTGTCCTCCAAATTGAACATAAGGGATATTGGTGTTGCAAACTATATTTTGGGCATGGAAATTAAATTAGATCGGGAAAGGAGGAAGCTCTGGTTAAACTAGAGGAAGTATTGTAAGATAATATTCCAGAGGTTTAATATGCAGGATAGTAAATCGATGAAGGTTCGTGTAAATTTATCCATTGAACAGTGTCCCGAGACACAAGAAGAGGAAGAGGACATGTACCATGTTCCATATGCAAGTGCAGTCAGTAGCCTGATGTATGCGATGGTTTGTACTAGACTAGACATTACACATGCGGTGGGAGTATTAAGTAGGTTTATGTTAAAACCAGGGAAAGGGCATTGGATAACAGTTAAGCGGGTTTTCAAGTATTTCTATGGCACTAGTGAATATGGTATGTGCTACCAAGGAAGTCTAGGATTGGACAAAGTTTTGGACATCCGTGGCTTTGTTGATGGACACTAGGCTGGGACTAGGCTGGATACATAGATCAAAGAAGATCTACAAGTGGGTATGTGTTTAACCTACTTGGAGGAACAATCACTTGGATGAGCAAGAGACAGTCTATAGTGGCATTTCAACTACAGAGGCAGAATACATGGCAACCACTCATGCAAGCAACAAAGCAGTTTGGTTGCATAGATTGTGTTCAATTATGGGATTAGTACAATGAGCTATAATGATCGACTGTGAAAGTCAAAGTACAATTTTCTTGGAAAAAAAACCCTTCTTATCATTCAAAGAAAAAACACATTGATGTTCAATATCACATTGTGAGGGATATGGTTGAGGAAAAAAAGGTGTTGTTGGTAAAGGTGGACACTTCGAAGAATGTTGCGATGCATTGACGAATTATGTGAGCATTGAGAAGTTTTATTGGTATAGAGAAACAATGGGCATTGCAGGGCTGAAACAATGAATAAACTCTCCTATGACCCCCTGTGTAGAAAAGAAAACAACAAGTGGGAGAATGTTGTGTGTGTGTTATATATTATTTCCATGACTAGTCATACGTGCAGGGGGATGAGAGGCCCCCTTGTTCATTGTGTCGGGTGTAGCAGGGAAATCATAGGGCGGACACAACCCCCTTGTCGGCAGGTTCCAAGGGAGCGATAGTCCTCGTGCACAGGGTCTAGGGCAGCCCCCCAGGATATTTTTTTTGGACCCTATATTAGGTGGGCAGACCTACCTATAGTTTTTGCATGTGTTTTTCACATGATTTTGGGCATGATGGTTTGGTGCCTATGGTATTTTGTAGATCCGGTCAAGAGAGTTGTAGTTATTTTCTAATCTAGGGTTAATGGATTGGGGTTTATGAATTATTTGACATGTGTATATATATGTATTGTAACATTGAAAGGAACGTAATGAAAAATCAATCTGGTAGTCCCAGTTTTGGTATCCAGGGGAAAATCTCTATGTATATCTGTTTTATGTTTAATTTTCTCACCATTGTTTATTTTATGTTTTTAAAATTATTCGTATGCGGGTAATTTTTCAACAAGGTTAAAACCTACATTATCAATATTTACATTGTATACATAAGTGGAAAATAACTGGGGCTATCACAGAGCCCCACCAAATTCTTTAATAATATTCTTCTTTCCCATTTCTAAGGCTTGTTTATCCATATTCTTCTCATCATTCAGGTTTTTTCTTTTACTAAACATTAATATCATTTAAATGATATAGGGAACTATAGACTCGTTTTCTCATTTGTTATTATTAATTTGTTAATTGAGTCTCAATACCTTAATGCACTTGTTAAAAGGAGTTTTCAACTAGAGTTTTTCATAAAGGTTTTCCCTTCCTCACTTATTTACAAGGTTTGGATGCAAAGTACACTAGTCAAGTTAATCACTCGAAAGTTTCAGAGTTTGAGCTTTCCATGAGAAAAAATAATTATTATCAAGTTTTATACTAGCTTTGTTACTATTTTGTAAACCATTTATTCTTTAATTACTTTGTTTTATTGTGAATTATTGTTAGTTTATCATTATAATAAAGAGTCTCTTATCTATGAAATCTTTTATCCTTGATTTAATTTTTTGGCTCTAGATCATTATTCGACCCCAAAATATTAATGTAATCCTTACAAATAAATTCAATTTAGGGTTGCTTGGTATTCCTATAGGTAATTCATAGTTCGATTCGTTTAGTTCATTGTTATTTTATGGATTCAATATTTGATGAAAGAACTAACAAAAGTTTTATATCAAAATTTACTTGTAATAGGTTTGTGGACCAAACCCCAACTTAGAGTTCTCTTCCCTCAACATAGTACACAAAGAAGTGGTATTAGAACCTTTCTTGGCCAACACACAATCCACATTAGAGGAAATTTTAGCCTAAATGTGCCGAAGAAATTTTCACATAATTTCCATGTCATAGTATGTAGACCAATCAAAATCCTTTATATTTAAATAGAGGTACATGTAAATAATATTTTGGAGGGAAAAGAAGAAAAACTACTTTTTTTTTAATTGTATTTTTTTCTTATCTCCTTATAGGTTTACCCAAATTTCAAGTGTAAGCACTCATTTGATGCGGATTTAAATTCCGCATCCAACGAGTATCCAATATGCATACGTTTTAGAAGATCCACATTGATAAAAATTGAAGATACATTAGAAAAGTGTGTTCAACGCACTTTTCTTAATGTATCCTCATTTTTGTCAATGTCAGTCTTCTCAAAAGTATGCATGATAGGTGCTCGTTGGATGCGAAATTTAATTCCCCCTCCAACGAGTGTCTACACTTGAAATTTGGGTAAACCTATAAGGAGATAAGCCAAAAATACAATTAAAAAAGTAGTTTTTTCTTTTCTCTCCAAATTCATAACTCATATTTTATTATTTTTCCTTAGGAGGCAACTTTTAGGATGAAATTTCTTCTAATGTATTTGAGCAAATTTCTTTTAGGATATAGATGTGTTTTAATATCTTGAAATAACACAAATATTTATCATTAAGTAGGTAAACATGTAGGAGAGGCATGAGCGGTAGGGAATTTCCTTCGCCCTGTAGAACTAGGGAGTCTAAATTGTGTTTGGGGTTTGGGAAATTTAACATAAAACAAGGGAGAAACACTAGCGCTTTGGAAAGGTCTCAAAATATCTCTATAATCAAATTGGAAAAATTTGAGAGTCATAGGGGATTCAACCTTGGTTATCAGAAAGATCAAGAATTTTTACCATAAGGCGGGCACTCCCTCCAAACCCTTTTGGATCATAATCATAGAGCTCATTAAAAAAGATGACCACATTGAAGCATTTCATATCTTACGAAGCCAAAACACCTTGGCAAATAAACAAGCTAATTTCGAAGCTCGCTTTCCGCAAGGCTGAATTAAAATCGGAGGGGAATATTTTCATCACCCCATCCCATGATTAATTTAAGTATAGTTTTTATGTGGATCAGCGTCATGATTGAGGGATTAATAGGCCACATGTTTGTCATGTGGAAGCTTACGTTCACAGATAGGCTCCTTTTATGTAACAAAAACAAGTCACATCACCTCATAATTCCTAGTAATATCCTCCATTCACGGGTGCCTGGGGTCAAAGGTGGATGCAAGGTTTTGTCTCCTTGTTGAATTTGGGCACTAATTCTAGAGGTGATCATCTAGACATAGGTAGCACATGCCTGGGATTCAGGTTCAAATTAATATGTCTTTTATGGGTCAATGTTGTGGTTAATATTTTACATTTTGTTTACATTTGATAGATTTTGTAGTAGCTTCAATAGGGTTAGTAGTTTTTCTAGTAGAAGTTTTGGGCTAAAGAAACAATCAGACTGCTTTTTTTCAAACTTGATGGAAGCTTTTTGCTCAACACAATTCTATAAATGTATGTGTAGCTGAACACGGATTCAACCTTTCTGAATCAATATAAATATATCTATTTGTGTTAAAAAAAAGTAAGTAGACATTCTACTGGCAAAGAATGCATATAGAAGATACAATAGGCATCACCTAGTTGAAAACCCTTGTAACCTCTCTAAACACCCCTTTAAGTAGTACCAAATCAAACAATAGCTATATATGGATTTTTTTCTACCTGCTTTTGTGTTAATTATAAGCTCCCTAGGTGCACCTAAAGTGAACATCCTATTAGTAATATTGTTGCTATAGTACACCAAGAACAACAATAAAAAATATAACTCTTACATACTAGGGAATCAAGTATTATATCTAAGAGTATGGTCTATCCTCAATTTATGTTGTGAAATATTTGGTTGAGCTTTACTCTTGGAACCATATAGTATATTAAAAATATATATCACTTCAGATTCATTTATCCTGAAAACCCTAGTTTCTCGCAAAAAACCCCCACTTATGAAACATAATAATGAAATTTCTACACAATTTGCAATCAAGAATTGAAGATTTCACAAGTGCAATTTTATAAGGCTTTTTTTTTCACGATAGTCTATTCAATGCCAAAGTGGTTCCATTTCAATTTATTTTGAGCAATGGCACAATTCGAGAGTAAAATCTACTCTCATCATCAAATCACCCTTCTTTCCTAAAATGTTTCCATACATGTTGAACAGGGTCATCAACTTGCACCAAACAGTGTCATCAATATCAATATAGCATCTCAACAAGAACAATAAGTCCCTTCTTGCACACTTAACCATTGGTTATGCCAAGTGATATGGATCTCATCGAATGTTTCTTCTGCAATATCTATAGACACAGAAATTGTTAATTTATTTTAATTTCATTTACCTAATGGAAATAAAATTTAAAGGTCCAGTTACTTACTTTGCTACTCCTTGTCAGTCACATCTAGTTACATGACATATCAGGTAACATTCTATGATATTATATTGATATCACAATCTCAAAAATGGATTTTAATGTATAACTAAATTGTAGGACAACCTATTGTCTCTATCACTTTTGTGGCTGTTATATTATTTGTCAATTCCATCCCAAAGTGGACTTAGTCGAGTCCTTGTTATTTATTCTACCACGTGTTTCAAACTTGTTCATAAGCATAAACACTAAACCACAAAAGTATGAGGAAACATAAAATACAAAATTCATAATACAAACATCAGTAATTAATGGATATATTGACATACTCAAGTTTCATGGTTGAAACAACAAAGTGTAGCTTCACAAATCTACATCATTCCTTTTTGGAATTCATACACTATTTTCTTTTAACTCACTCTTTTTGTCTTTTCCATTTGTTCTATATTATTGTTGGGAAAAATACTGAGAGGCGGGGGGGGTGTGTGAAACAGTATTATCAAACCATTAACCTTTTCAATTTCATATCCTTATTTTTGTACGCGACTTTATTGAAGGGAACTCATGTGTGTACGCAACTGTTATTCATATAACTAGCGTATATCCACTAAAACATATTTTTCAGTTAATTCATCTTTTGTTTATCTTAAGCCAGTTCATCAGTACCTTATTCAACATTATATAAATAGTATCCATGTGTAGTAAGAATAAAATAAACCATCAAACGTAATAAACACACGTGAACACTTGGATTTAAGGTGGAAACCCAACGTGGAAAAAAACCACCACAAATTTTGTCTTTGTCTTCTTTTTAATATAAAGAAAAGATTCTTAAAATATTGTACTGGTGCAAACTCATACCAGCATGCAGGCACTGTTGAGAAATCTAGGGCATTAGTGTTAGTTGATTTCTCTTCCATTAGTGACTTCTTGTGAATTATTTTTACCTAATTATATTAGGATATTCTTCACGTTAGATTATTAGTGTTCTTCTTTATCAAGTAGTAATGAATGCATGAACATAAATACACAAGAGATACATCATGTAGGCTATAAGCCAGGTCCAAAACCTCTCACTTTTTTAGACGAAAACCCACAAAAATTATTCTTATAGAGATTCCAATTGACGAATACGAAGACCAAGTCTGTTGAGCTGTTAGCCCCTCCAAGACCAAGAAACAAGTTTTCTTTCACCTTCTTCTTTACACTTCCCTTGTTTCTCCTACTTCATATCTTGCACCATGTGTGATGATAATGAACTCTAATAACTCATCTTGTTAAGGATGTCGAACTTCTCCTTCTCCTATAGCACCAACTATGAAGTCATGTTACTGCACCATAGATATTATTGATAGCATGGAGATATTTTTCCCTCATAAAAATACTGAGATTATGTCACACACTTGTGACTTTATTCTTGAGGTAGCACCGAATACTTCATTGGAATATCAGTGAAGAATCACCGAAACACCATTCTATATTACTGAACTGCCTCCTTTACAGTACCAAATCATAGTCCTATGATTTCAGCGCATTGTCGCTTCTCCATAGTACCAAATTGTAGTATATATATATGTCCTTGATTAGTCAGTGTTCCTTTTCTATGATACAAAGACTTTCCTTCATAAATCTAAACTGATATTTCTATGTTGGGACCTAAAAAACCCTCATTCTCCCTCCATCACACTTACGTATTTTTCTGAACTTGTCTTCTATTTGTTACTTAAATTTCAGAGCTTGATTGTCTAGTTAATGAGAAGAGTCTACCTAGGTGTATATAGTAGTTTGTCTCCATAATAAGCCGACATGTTCTATTGAAGAGATGCATCCCTTTAACTGTGAGCCGACATGAGTTCTTATTCTTACTTGGAGAGGACATGAAGAGTAGAATTGTGCATGTCATTGGAAGGCTATTTAGACATAGAAATAGACTCTTATACAGTCTTTTTACATATGCTCAAGAAGAACCCTTTATACATGACACTAATTCGCAATGACAAATCCTAGGGATCTCAATGGGAGACATCTAAAATAAAATCACTTTCTCATGAAACCCATGAAGCAAAGCTTACAAAATGATTTTATTTCCTTTTATTACATCATCACAATTACATGTCATTATGAAGACTGAACCTAGTTACACTTTCGAACACTGCCTCTTAACTAGGGAGGTATTCATAATGGTACTTGGTTATTCTCAATCTAAATAATTTCTCATAAGAATAATTTGGATTTGTAACTCTTTTTTATAGAATCATACCAACCAACATTGTTATATAGAAAGGCCTTGACTAACATATCTATCTCTCCATAAGATCAGAGCACACTGCTAGTAAGACCAATCATTTATAGACATACTCATCATTGTCTCTCTCGGAACATACCACACCTGGGTTCTCTCAAGATATGCTCCATAAGGAATATTATTCTCTTTGACTCCCTAGTCCCAAAAGAATATTGTTCCTCCATGATTACTCTTTCATAGGATGCCCTATCTCATCCCGCAAGAGCATTGGATGCCAAATGATTACACAATCCTCCATTTTTTCTTACCAACTGAAGAATAGAACAACGTGTCTATCACTCCCTTTTATATCGGGAGGTTTTATTCCATTAAATGAATGTACTAATTATTATCACAGAGGAATGTAGCTAAGCTTCTGGCTTAATATTTTTTTAGTTTCTTCCATGTAAGAAACCTTTTCTAAGGCTCCCTCTTTAACGGGGAACTATAGCATCTCTTCATGTGGAGGTCCTAAAAAAATCATCTACATGAAGAGCTCCTTTCTTCGATGTCATGAATTTCTTTAATGAGTCTTCAACTTTTGGGAACTTCTATATATAGGGCACATATCATCCATCACTTTTATCTATGAGTTAGTCATGTCCTTAACTCATCATAAAGTGATCCATCAGATTTTCCATCTGGTTTTACTTCATGTCATTCTTCTTTCATGCCATGTTTCTTGGAATGATATTACATCCTTTTATATGGTCTGCTTGGAAGTCATTCACAGATATTCCCTTTGACAGTCGTACATAAGCCCAACCAGTTGTTAGTTCAAAAATAATCACTGAACACCTCAAATAAGATTTACCTTTGTGATGATATTTCACCATGACATATTCTTGTAAGTATCAACATCCCGCATGCATATTGACACATCTCCCTCATATATTCAGTGTCAAAGGTCTCTACCTTTTTCTAGCTTTCATCTAAATCTTCACATTCTTCCAGGAGATCTTCTAGTCAAATCGTATTGGACTTTGGATGTTGAACACCTTCTTTATTTGTTGCATATTATCATGATATATTCCTATATTTCCACACATTTCATTCCCAAGGGCTTCCAATCAGAGTTCTTCAATCATAGTCAACCACCTCATACTTCATATGAGGACATTTAATGTTGATTTCCTCTACTGTGACTCATGCCTTTAGATATTATTTCATTGGAGGAGATTCCTTTCCTTTGATCATCATTCCTAAAATAGAAGTAGTGATCCTTATTACCTGCAACCATACGACATGAATTTATAACAATAAATACAAGCATACCTTATTTAACTTTACTTTATCTAGGCTTATTTCAGCACCTTCCTTGATTCAAATTATCTCCAACCCCTTGATTTTCTTCATCTCTTATGTCATCATACCATCATCCCATGAAATCCATAAGTTGAAGTTCGTGAGGAAACACTCACTTCCTTTATAAATCGGTGAATCTTTCAATAAGGATTCCATCTCACATATCGTTATTTAGGAGATGTTTCCCTTTTAAACTGATGTATGATGAGACTTATCTTGGATGACGTCTTCCTTTGATCTTATAATGAGGTCACTAAGAGCTATAGCCTTGAAAGTTGACTACCATAGATTTTGTTCGAGTGGTCCTTCATATTTCCCTATGGTGATGTCATGAGATCTTTCTTTTAATGCTTCTCTTCCTTGGACTTCCTTATTTCATATTCATCAACTTGGTGAAATGGACTTCTTCTCTATCCTTCTTGTTATTGTCCTTGTTAAGAAAAGGAAACTCTTTCCTGTAATGTTCTTAGTTGTGTTCTTGTTTCCTTTTGACAAAGTGTCTGAATCCTTTCATTTGATCCTTCAACACTTTTTCCCTCAACTTTCCTTCTTCTTACCTTTCATAGAAACCACAAGTTGTAGAATGAGGTAACTTTCTTATCCCCATGGATATTTGTTACCTTGATTATTAGTTAGTGCATTATAGATCAATGACGATTATCTTCTTTCCTAGATCTCATAGATGAGATCTTGTGAAGATATCCTTCATCCTTTGATACCTTTACTCTTTATGTATATCGGATCTAAGTCATGTGACATTCTTTACCGAATCTTCAGAGTTCTTATGATTTTATCATATACATCTCTTTGATGTCTCTAATATGGCTATATGAGGGAATGTTTTATAAGAATCATTTTCCATGAATTTAGAGGAGACCTTTTAATATGTTCAATGACTTCACCTTCTTAGAGGACTATGTCTATCCTCCTTTTTCATGCAAGGAATTTTGATGACCCATCCAACTTATAGACTCCCTTGAAAATACAAAGTTACTTTACCAAATTCATTAAAGAATAAAAGATAGTTACATGACAATTGAACATGAAATATTCACCTTGATCACTTTGATGATGGTTAAAGAAGATGTATTAGAGCTCCCTCTTGGATGATCTTCTTCGAAATGAAAAAGCCTTTCTTTAGTAGTGAAGGTTGTTCCTTTTGATGAGAATGATTTTCTTATTCATTGGATGAACTTCTTTAAGGAAAAGAGGATCATTTCTTGCTTTATAAACTTCAGAATGATGACAATTCCTTATCGCCTTCAAAAGACTTCGACTTCTCTTGTAATGTAGACCATAAATGCTTCTAGGGTTTTAATTTTTTCCAAGATGATGTGATTTTCATATTTAAAGTCCTTCGAGATATATTTTCTTGTAAATAATGTGATGAGGGTCTTTGTGGCCTTTTGATGATAATTATAAAATCAAATCTCTTGCTGTTGCAGACTACCTTTTTGATCTAATGTTTGATTCTTCAATGTGGATCTTGATCTTTCTCTTTGATAGTCTTCAACTTTGATTTGATGCCTTTCCTTGAAACTTGATCCTTGAATGTCTCCTTGATTAGATGCCCTTCCTTTGACTTCAACACCTTAGCTATGATACCATGTTGAGAAATATAAGGCATTAGTGTTAGTTGATTTCTCTTCCATTAGTGACTGCTTGTGAATTCTTTTTACTTCTTTAGATTAGGATCTTCTTCACGTTAGATTATTAGTGTTCTTATTCATCAAATAGTAATGAATTCATGAACATAAATACACAAGAGACACATCATGTAGGCTATAAGCTAGGGCTAAAACCTCTCACTCTTTGAGATGAAAACCCACACAAATTATTCTTATATAGATTCCAATTGACAAATACCAAGACCAAGATGCTTGACCTATTAGCCCCTCCAAGACCATGAAACAAGTTCTCTTTCACCTTCTTGTTTAGACTTACATTTTTTATCCTACTTGATATCTTGAACCATATGTGATGACATTGAACTGTAATCACTAGTTAAGGATGTTGAACTTCTCCTTCTCCTATAGCACCAATTCTGAAGCCATGTTATTGCACCATAGATACTATTGATAACACAGAGATATTTTTCCCTCTTACTAGTATTGAGATTATATCACACACTTGTGACTTTCCTCTTCAGGTAGCACCAAATAATTCATTGGAATATGACTGAAGCAACTCCTAAAATCCATGTTATATTACTAAGTTGTCTCCTTTACAGTACCAAATCATAGTCCTATCATTTCAGTGAGTTGTGGCTTCTCCATAGTACCAAATTGCAGTATATATATGTCCTTGATTAGGAAGTGCTCCTTTTCTGAGATACCAAGAATTTCCTTCCTAAATCTAAACTGATATTTCTATGTTTGGCCCTAAACAAACCCTAGTTGTCCCTTCATTACACTTCTGTATTTTGTCTGAACTTGTCTTCATTACAGTTTTGTATTTTGACTAAAATTGTCTTCTATTTGTTACCAAAATTTCGTAGCTTTATTTTCTCACTAATCCGAAGAGACTTCCTAGGTATATATAGTAGTTTGTCACCATAATAAGCCGACATGTTATATTGAAGAGATGTGTCCCTTTAACTGTGAGCTGACATGAGTTCTTATTCTTAGTTGAAGTTGACATGAAGAGCAGGATTGTTCTTCTCATTGGAGGGCTATTTAGACATACACATAGACTCATATACTTTTTACATATGCTCGAGAAGAGTCCTTCATACATGACGTTATTTCTTAATGACAAATCCTAGGGCCCTCAATGCGAGCCATCTAAAATAAAATCCCTTGCTCATGAAACCCATGAAGCAAGGCTTACAAAAATAATTTTATTTCCTATTCTTACATCATCACAACTACGTGTAATTATGAAGACCAAACCTAGTTACACTTTTCAACAGGCACCCACCTATAGAAGGCTGCAAACTTCACTCGTTCTCAAGCACTCACTAGAAGGAAACACCAACCCCCTCATCTCATTTACGAGCACCCAGCAGAAGGGAGATCCAACCCCCCGACATGACTTCCTAGCTACCATTAGAAGGAAGAATTAACTCCATCATTGAAGTCTCCAACCTTCAACACCTTCGGGGACCATGTTTCATAAATTTTCATACTGGATCCACCTAATACAACACATCACAACTTGTAGGCCATGTTTCATCAAATTTTTAGACTGGACCCACTACCAACATTTAAGGTCAAAACCAATCATCAAAACTGAAACTTATCATTGTAACTCGAACATTAAACCAACCAATAATTGAACCAATAGAACCAATCGATCACTGAAACCATGATACCAATCATCATACTACACATCATAAAAACCAGATTCTATTACTGCAAACCTTGATCAACTATATGTCAATATCTATCTATTTATCTATATATATATATATATATATATATATATATATATATATATATATATATATATATATATATATGCTACTTTACAGTAGCAAACCCGCGTGTGTACATGCTTTCCATGAAGCATACCCGCATACAGATCTTAAACCATTAAATCCTGAAAGTGAACCACTGTCATCCTGAACTAAACACTGTGTCATACACTTCATTAAAGACTTCATTGAAAGACAACATAAACACAACAAGACTGATTAAACTAATCAAACATCTATTTCATCAAAACCCTATTTTTTGTAAGTGCTTTCCTTAAATCATATCCATGTGTATATGCGATTTTCAGGAAGCAAACCTGCGTATATGCGACTTACGAATATCACACCCATTTGTGTACTCACCTTTTAGGCTATAAAACATCCTTACATATCCGTAATTTATGATTCAAAACTTTTCTGCAACACATAACTTCAGACATATCGAGATCTCAGCATACACAGAAAAATCATGTGTCAAGACACTATCAACAAAAATATAATTACCTCATAGTCGATATTGTCATCTCATATCTATTGGATCTGATCGATCATCAAATTCTAGGGTGCATATTGAGTTTTAGATCAAGCAAAACATCAACAACCCATTACATGCATATTTGATTCAAATCTAACTATTCATAAAGTACTCATCACTTTCATAGTATGTCACTTTAATCTCCATCTCCTTATATAGCATAGCCCTTATCCAATACCACACGTGAAAACTGTACTCTATCTTATGGTTTTCTTACACACGATCAAAACATCCATTGTTGGGCTTAATACCATAGGGAAATACCATGGTAAGGAACCCTGGTATTTAGAATACCATGGTGTGGAAACTGTATGTGCCTTTGCTCCTTCATACCCACATGTGCACGTGACTTTTCTTAATAGAACCAGTGTATACTTCTTGAAATTTCAACTTTGTCATTCCTTTACCTTTGAACTACTACGCCTTTCATCAAATTCTATGTCACATGCAGACACATCCTATTTACATCTTCATCAACTAGGTTTTCATAGAGAGCAACACATAATTCACAATTCCAACAATCTCCCCTTTGGACTTGATGGGAACCACTTTGGTGTTTGGTCACCACAACCAGTAGATACCTGTAAAACACATCAAGACAAGCACCAAGATTTTTGAATGCCAAGTTACTCTCCTCCTTTGACATCAAGGGAAAATGGCTTACTAATACTGAATGAATGCTTCTATCTTAAGTAATGTAGATCTAAATTTTTGAGTACTGAATACTAACCATGCTCCCTTTGAGCACATGTTGAAATTTCTGAATGATTTACAATGAAGTACATGACTCTATGACTCATATGAATTGTCTTATCACCAAGGACTCAATCTTACATGAATCACCCAATCACAGTGGGTTTACATATTTGACATCATTATTACATCAACTTCCCAACCATAGTGGGGTTACAAATTACATCACATGTCCAAAAGGACTTGACCCTAATCGTCCACACATGATTGAATTTTACAATGATTACATAATAGGTCCTTACATGACCTTTACATCATATGATAGATATGACATTTATAAACAAGACACAAAATATCTCAATAAGACCATGATAGTCATCAACAACTATACACCATATATGATCTACACCATAAACATCTGTGAGCAGTTGCAAGAATAACAACACGTACATGTCCATCATCAATTTTCAAGGTAAGACAATGTAGCTTCAATATCATCAAACTATTAATAAGCATCATTATGTATGAAGAAAACATAATTCCAACAACGCATTATTAGAAGCATAGAAAATGGTCCCCCTGAACCTGTGCCAATTTTTCACTGTCAGATCTGATCATATCATCTCATATATCATTAAGAAATTCAAAGTGTCTTCATTAACCAGTCATCCACTAGGATATAAATAACTTATAAAAGCCAAAAACACTTCTAAATATAATCAACAAACTGTAATCATCAACCATCAAAACATGAAAAACCAAACAATAATTGACTGAAGTAGATCAGACCCTTTCCCTGAGTTTGTCCCATTGTTTCTTCATCATACCAAGATATACGTGACTAATCAGTCCATAACTCATGCATATACGCAACATGTCTTCATAGGATCCATGTACAAAAAGTGAAATACTAAAATTTTGCACCTTCAGCTCCCCTTCAATTTGTTCTTTCTATACCTGTTTACTGTTACTACACTAGAGGCATTGCAAGTAGTATAGGCAACATTAAAATAAAAAAGAACAATGGGAATCATCATGAAGTAAAACATGTATTACTCCCCCTGAGATTACAAATCATTGATCCTGAGGACCCGATAATCATCTTCTATTCTCATAAGGTCAAGTACCTCCTTCCACTTTTGCAGTCATTGTTGGAAGTATTCCTTTAAGAAATAATGGACTGCAATGGGCACCATCTTCTTTTACTCTAAGTGTGAATATTTCTCATATCTATGATAATTCCATTCTTCAAATAAATATAATTTGTTTAGATTTATATATCCTCTTACTATGAATTTTCTAGTTAATTCATTCATAACCTTGCACTTGCTTGATGCAAACAAAATTATATTTCCCTTATTTTCCATTTGACCTACACTTAGACTATTCTACTTTTAACCCTTGAACTAATAAAGCATCACCTTCTCCTCTAGTTTTATTAATTTTGGCTTTACCTTGTGTTTACGGTGATGGACCCGCCAACATATTAGGGGATCTCCCCGATAAGAATTCCCAACCAGACCTCAGACTGTTTGGTGTAGGAGTCCCAATAGTGGGTAGTACTGTATCGCCTTGACTGCATTTTTGTGCAGAGGTAAGTAAGATGTCCTTGTTGGTAGCAAGGGTGTGACCTTGCATCACGTCAAGGAAGGTGCATGAAAGGCTCTAACACAGGGAAGTGGGAGTGAGTGTGCCCCTTAGAAACCTATGATATCACACACCTTGAAAGGGAACACACGAGTACAAGGACATCACGAGATGGAAAGAAGGGTAGCCAATGATCCAAAGTGATGGGTTATATCCACAACATGCTTGGATAACATTCATATAATCACATACATAATAGTCCATACATACATGCGTAAATAACATCTACATACATCATTAAGGTAACCAGGATAGTCGAACAACAATAACAACATATGCATGAAATGTGTTGGCTCTATTATATTAAAAGGGTGAAATATCCAATCATACATACACCCAACACCTCCACTAGCCCCGATAGTAGAACATTACAGTCACTGGCCCTTGCTCCTCTAAAGAGATGTACTAGCTTTGCACTATGGAGAAGCCAAGGCTCGTTATAATACACTCCAAGCTTTCTCTAAGTTACACCTATAGGAAGCTTGGCTCCCAAAATCCTATAGAATGAGTTATGAGGTTCTATAAATAGAGAAGGGTGGGGTGACCCTTGACATTCCCCTTTGTGACTCTTCACCTACCCTCATGACTCTTCAACTACTACATGATTGTTACATTCTACTATTGACACTTGGTCTTTCACTTGTGCAACATGTTTACAATAAAATATGCACATGTACCCATGTGAGACAAAATAGGCTTGGATCAGCCACACAAGGCATCACTACGACTCAGACAGTTGTGGGAAGTCTAAATATTCGACATCCTTGTGATGATTGACAGAGGAAAACTGATGTGAAGCTTAGTAGTCTGTTATGGTGTCTGCATACTTTGTGGTGACATCCTTCTAAAAGTGGACTCTTTCCTCCGTTGCATCCTGGTACACTGATTCGGTACCTCTATCCAACTCATTAGATAACATGTGCATCATATTCTTGAGTGTAGCTAGAACATCAAAATATTGATGCATGGTGTCTTCGCTCATCTGTAAGTCTGCGCTAATGGCTAGACACATCAATTGATCAAAGTACATGTACAGCTCTAGTCAGACTTGGTTCTTTGACTTCACCTCGGTGAGTGTGCCAATGGGTGGGATCATGTGCGTGCGCACAATGACATCCATGCTCTTGAACACCCATGCATGTGAACCCTATAAACTGGTGATGAACTATGGGAGTTCCTCATAGTTCTAGATCTGAATCTAAATTCATGCCTTCACCACTATCGTCCTTGGCTTCATCATATTTTGATAGTGCAATGGGGATACTTTGTACCTCATTGTCCATATTTGCATGTAATCGAGAGCAATGTGCAGATCTAACAAGATGCATGCTCTCCTAGCACAGCGTTGCTGCCAACCGTTGAGATGGACAACTGACTTATGCACGGTGCCGAATCTGGAGTACAACTTTTGCATGACTATCTTGATAAACAATACTTAATATAGTATCTCTCCTTAACTCTACCTTAGAAGATGGTGTAACCTGCTCTCCTCCTTGCTTTTCCACTTGTAACTCCTTAGCCATGCACTCATTCTTCGCTATCAAGAATCTAACACTCAAGATGGTGGCTTCGACATATGATTTGGTAGCATCAGCCAATGTAGCTAGATGTCTACACACATCATACATGATCACTAATTCTTAAAACTGCACAGGAGATACATGGACATTCATAGTAGGCATTTTGTGCGAGTGCACAACTCTGCGTTGTGACTTGTCGACTCATTAAAAGATATGTTGTGCATCTCCTCCTTCGAATTGTCTTCAAGGATTTATGTGTCTCCTTGATTGCTTGGGATTTTCTCATCTTCCAGATCTGGTGAAGATGGTGGGGTGACCTCTTGATTCTAGGGCATGAGGTTAATGTCCTGATCTCACTCGGGTTGAACAATATCCATGTCCATATGCTCTAGCTTCTGTTCAATCACCTAAGCAAAGTCTTGCTTCTGTAACTTCTCACCATGTCTGCTATGTTATAGCTACCAATATGAAGCAATAACTTGAATGGTTCAGTTTCATTAATATATGCATGTTGTGCCTCCTCTTGTTCTTGTTCCTATTGCGCTTCCTTCTCTCTTCTGCACAGCTCTTGTTCTTCCCTGAGTTGCTGCTTCAACTCTTGTAACTCCTTTTCTGTTTCCTCCATCTTCTGTTTCTCTCTTTGCCTTTGCATGATCCTTCTATCGCATTTCCACCTCTTAGTGTCACTCTCCAAAGCTTCTTTCAGCACAAGTGGATCTACTTTGAACTTGCAGCTTTTCAATGCCTTTGTGTTGTTAACAACCTTCATCTTTCCTTTGTCATGAAAAAGGTCTACTACTCTCTCATGTTGCTGATGATGCTGCTCTCTGAGATGTTGTTTCCTTCTTCTTTAATAACCACTCTACAACTATGATGACCGGTTCATTGATCCTTGGGAAGTGATAGAAGTATCTCCATGGGACTTCCTTAGGCCAATGACACACCCCGTGGATCCAAGGATGTTGCACTCTTACATAGTGGTCCTTCACTAAGAAATGTGGGTCATACAGATTGAAACTTCTAGTGCTAAAGGTGAATCTCTTGAATTCTTATGTCTCGATCTCAGCATGCTTAAGACTTTGGATCTCATAAACCCGATCTGCAAAGGAAGACCAGGCCAAGGTAGCTTCTTCTTCCTGTGCAGTCTCGATGACAACCATGTCAAGATGTGATATGGCACTTCTTCCATAACCATCTTATCAATGGAAAATTTTGGTAAAAGATGTGGAGCCTTCTCCGTGCTGTACATCCAAATCAAGGTGCCAAGGGGTGAGGCATACCAATCTGCTATGTCGATCAATGCCTCTATTGCTTCCTATGACATGCAAGGCGGATCCTACTCAAAGATCATCTTGTATACCAGGGTGACTAAGTGGTTTGATAATTATATGATGACTCCATGGAAGTTGCATTCAAAGAAAAACCTACAATAAGTGTCCACAAAGGTTTCCAAAGGTGTCCATGCCCAACCCAAGCCTAAGAACTGCTAATGGGCACAGACTGCATCAAGTATGTAAGTAGATGTGTATAACTTCTATTGTTTTCCCTTGGGTGGATTCTAAGCTTCTGTTACCTGTTCCTTCAACTTGAGAGCCAACACATTGGACTAGTTGCAACATATTCCTTCGCTCACGATTTGATCCAACACAATTACCCAACCCTGTGGGAAGGTCTTTGTGCTCTCTTAGTCATATAAGCGGAATGCAAAGATGACAAAGAATTGATATTCCTTCCAGAGTATATTTACCTTGTAAACCAGGCTGGGTGTTTTCCTAAACATGGATGGCTATTTCACCCAGCTCTTCAAGATGTCCCTTGAGTTTGCACTACTCTTGGGTCTGGTGAAGGGTCTATGCATTGTGATCATTGGTTGTAGCAAGTGATACATGTCATGCAAATCCTTTGCCCTAAAGGTAGCAAGTTGTGTTCCACTGACACTGCTCAACATCATTGTATTTAGATTAGTATACGAGACAATCCAATGGATCATGTCCGTGCATGAAAATGCGATATACCTGTATGCAATCTGGTACATGCCAGACTTATGTATGTTGACATAGACCCTGTGGTCTTTCATATTTTCCTCAAATTTGCTTAAGAAGGTGTCATTGATTTCCTACCATTTCATCTTGATATCCTTACCTATGAACAACTTAGTGTCTTCATAGATAGGAAAGCTCATAGAGACTTTCTCAACTGCATCTCCAGTTGCACTCTCCACGGTGTCCTTTGACCGTGCTCTCCTGGAGGCCATTGTACCTATACTGCTAAGAGACAGATGAACACCTATGGTACCTGGAGACATAGCCACACTCATGGTAAGAAATCTATCAGTTGAAATCCAAAAGTAATTTGAGGACTGACATGCAACACACTTGGGTAACTCACTGGAAAGATTGCACAATTTTCAATGGGAGGTTGGGAGACTGACTACCAAAAATGTGCAAGGCACAACCTAGACCATAAACGCACTGACTGATTGTTGAAACTATGCAATTAACATTCTATCTTGGTCTGTTGAGGACTAAAACTACACAATGTGCAGTTTCAGTCAGTAAAGGTTGCAACTAGTAAATTGTATTTGCACAATTCCTGGGGCTAGCAAGGCACTTCCTCTCAAAATTGCATAGAGAAAGCTTGGAGGCTAGTGTTGGGCCAGATTTGTGCAATTTATGGGAGGAAGGCAGAGCCTTCCCTCTCAGAAACGTATATTAAAAGCCAGGCAAGGCAAGTTCTGGGCCAAGGCAACCTAGACCTGCTGACAAGTGACTGAAAACATGAAAAGGCTAAATGCATGATGAAGCTGAGTTCAAATAGGAGGAAATGATCATCCATGCAAATAGTGAGTGTAGGATTCAGAAAATGGGAAAAAAAGCAAGTGTGTGAAGCGATTCACTGCAACAACGACTGTGAGTGCAGAAATAGTGTCATGCATGCGACAATAATGAGATGCAATAAAAACTTGAAATAATGCTTCTACAAGATAACATGCATTATGTTATCCATGATAACCCCTAGAAATAATTTTTAGTTTGATTAATCATTTTAGATATGGTTTTTTTTTAGGTTCATGTAAAATTTTTCATATGATACATTTAGTGTTTGGTAGGGTCATCATAAAAGAAGAAAGGTCATGATCCCATTTGTTTTGAGGTCATCATTTCATAATTAAGTTATTTGACAGATTCAAAAACTTTCATAGCAAATCCAATTCAACAAACCCAAAATTCGCTACGAAAGTCCCCGGCAATTCCGTAGAAAAACAGTCAATCCTAACACTTGTCTCACTACAAAAGTTAGTTGCTTTGTAATGGTATTATTTTTAAATGTGTTAGTGATGTCAGAGTTTTGCTGAGTCATAAAACAACTTTATTCTCGTATCCCCCACTTCTTTTCATTCACTCTTACCTCTCCTTTTCCATTTTTTACCATCTTCTACTATGAAAATTTCACAAGTTTTGTCACTGTAATAGGGTTTATGCTATCAAAATAATTCTAGCTATGGTCTAAGTGATGTCTACCTATTCTTAAATTGATTTGTAGGTAAAGAGGAAGTAGCTCTTGACATGTTGCAACCATATCACAAACAAAAATTCATGAGAAAAGCCAAGAAGAATTATTACAAGAACAGTTAAGGGAGGCTAGAGAAGAGTTGATAGAGGCCAAATTGGAAGTTGAAGAAATGAAGAAGCAGGTATTGGAGCAGCTAGATTTCGATGAGGAAATTGCAAAAAAGGCAAGGAAAAAGACAAAAAGAATTCTACCATTGCAAAAGAAGTCGAAGCATATGTATAAAAGGAATATATGGTTACAGGAAGATAAAAAACTTACAGGGACAAGTTACAACACTACAAACTCAAATTGAAATTATCTAGGCTGAACTCAAAAAGAAAAACCTCAAGATTGTTGTTGAAGTAAGTGCTACTCCATGATATGGTAAAGTTTTAAATTTTGTCTTCACTATACCTAAATCAGTCAACTCATCCATATATATAGTCAACATGATATTAGGAGTTGTAAGGAGGCATTAAGAATCATGAAAACTATAAAAACTTAGAATTTTGGAACTTTCGTAGCAACTGTCCATAATGAAGTTGAGAATTTTCTACGAAATTGTTGTAGCTTTCCATAGAGGTTAAGGCTAGTCTAAATCTCAGCAAATATAGTTATAAAGGCCTATGTTTAGCTTATAAACATCAAATAAGACCTTAGAACTAGCAGAGAGAGAGAAGAGGTAGCATAAGAGTGTTTTATGAAGTTCCTACCAAAGTTTGATACGAAATTGTTGTAGCTTTCCATGGAAAGAAAACATAGCAAAATTTCCAGTTGGGAGTGTTTTGATAACATGAATTTAAGGAAAAAAACATTACTAAACACCTCAGAAGCAGAAAATGCATCAAAATGACAGCATAGAGGTGTTTTTTGGATTTTCTATAAAAGTTCCTACAAATTTCATAGCAACTCCCCATAATAAAGCTAGTTTTTTTCTACGAAACTGATGTATCTTTCCATGGATGTTAAGGAAGGTCTAAAGCTCAGAAGAGAAGGTTCTAAATGCATGTGTTTAGCTTAAAAACATCAACGAAGACCTCAAAACTTGTAGAACTCGTAGAGAGGTAGCAGAGAGGTGTTTTCTGAATTTGCTACAATGTGTTTGCTATGAAATTTCTCGAAATGATTATTTTAGTAGTCCACTTCAAGCTCACTTTCAGATCAAATGTTAATGGATTTTGGAAATCTGGAGTATTTTGTTCAGCATGGGCTCATCTACAAAAACCTCTCTCGTTTTTTACACAGATATCAGGTTTTGGAGAATAGATACTTTTCTTTGAGGCCTATTTTACACAAATTTTCCTAGCCAGAAATTTTGAAGTTCGACTTGTTGGAGGTCTAGCTCAGAAAATTCAGCTAGGTCAGCACATCCATGTGGCATGAGATACATCAACATCATATTTTTCATTTGTATGGATTCGATAAGGTTCAACAACAGAATTTTTTGAGCTCATAAATGATAAGAGACTCCTATTTGTATTCAAACTTTGTTAAAACATAAATATCCCTATAAAGGATCAATGTTTTGTTAGTCAAATAGAATTAGGTCTCTTAGCTATGCATTGAGTCTAGCCCAGGTGGCAGATTAATGAACAAAGCCCTCACTCTATATATGTAAAACTTTTTCTCTTGAAAAAGAGGTTGAGGGAGAATGTGAGAGAGACCACATTTTGTATGTTTTTTCAACTTAATAAGAATTACAGTTGCAACGTACTTTGTCTTTAACCTAAGATTCATTTTGGTTTCATTCCATCCCTTCATGTTTTTATGTTATTAACAATTTTCATAGCTTGTTTAATTACTTGGAATTCAATGTAATATTTCTCCAATTTCCTTCAAATGTGTTGTGTCTTAATGTAAAATTTTAATTCACTCCATTTCAAATCCAAAAATGCCTCCGTTTCCTTTAAATAATGTTGTTTGTAATTTATTTTCCTCGTGAGTGACTTCATGCCCAATGGTGGAATCCATAAATCTCTTTCACCTGCAAAAATCACATAAAAATCCAGAGTTAGCCATCTAAACATTGAGTTTATTACAGTCAATTTCATAAATATTTTGAGAGAGCCCTCTCAGATTGGAAGGGCTAACTTCTAGTCAAAAGTTGGTTTGAAATAGTTACACTTGGTTGGAGGTTGACACAGCCCAACCTGTCTACCCTAGTGATAACATTTTGGTGCATCTGTCGGGAGCCTAAAAGCTCCTTTTCCTGGATTTTCTTTGAGTCTCTTCATTATGATTCCTGAGGGTAATAGGAAAATAGATTTTTCTGAAGGTTGTGATATTACCCTGGTGACTCCAATATCAAAAGATAAGTAATACCAAAGATTCATGCTGACTCCACTACTTGAAGGTCAATAGCTTGAAGAAGTCCCTAGATGAGTTCTATTGCAAGAACAAATGCCAAGTATGCTCCTATGGATTGGTCTCACATCTATGGTTTTCCAAATCCTATGGCTTGTGTTGATTGGTCAACCCATCTTCCCATGTTTAGAGATGAAAAGAAAGATGATGCTGGTATGCATTTGGTTAAATTGCATATACATGTACGTAGACTGAGGGTTGAGTTTCCTGAGGACATGAATATGTTTATGGATACCCTAGAAGTCAAAGCTATAGTATGGTATGAAGGGTTGAAATCAGGAAGCTTGTGTTCTCTTAAAGATTTCCATACAATATTTTTTAGACATTATGGGAAGTTTCATCCTTCATCACCATTGTTTGATGACTATTCTAATTTTTGGAAAGGTCTCATTCAATATCTTGAAATTCTTCATGATGATGTAGAATGTATGGATGATGATGCGACACTAGAGGCACTTTATGAATTTTATTCTCAAGCTAGTTGTCATTATGATCAAGAAGTTTTACAACAAGTAGATGTATCCTCTTTAGTTGAAGATGAAATGGATCAATAATTTTACAGTCAAGTCATAGTACATGAAATCCATGAGGATTTGTAGCCTTGTCAATCTATATGTAGTCAAAAGTATGTGCCAAATCATTCAAATTGTTTTCAGCCCATTCCCTTTCTGAGATTTTATGTCAAGAAGAAGCTCCTCAAGATCAGGTTGTTGAAAATACATGCATGAAAATTCTGAATAGTGAGGTAACATGTGATGAAAGTTATCTACCTAGACAAGAACTTTTTTTCATTGAAAATCATAATGATGTTGTCTCAATTAAAGTGCATGAAAACTCAATTTTAGGTAAACCTGAGTTACATGAAGAGCTGGATATACAGGTTTTACAGATTCTATTTTAGGATCATCAAAATGACATGGATGATATGCATAAATCTATTTTTATATGACCTGTTAGTGTTCAACATCAAGATGATAGTCCTCAAGCAAAATTACCAAAGGTCAAATCAGAATTGTTTGATAAGATAAAGATTATTTTTGATGCACACAATATGGATGTCATGTTTGAAGATGTTCAAGGATGTATGGATATTTTTGTTAATTTACATGGAAGGGAACACAAATCTATTGTTGTATTTTTATTTGATGATGTTCTTGGAATTAAAGACATAGGACAAAAGAAGCCATCAATTATGAATAAATTCAACCCTCATGGTTTTACTCATCAAGAAGAGGTGATTTTTCATGATTATCAAGATCCTTTGGTAAATATTTTTGAGTCATCAGTGAAGGTGGAGTTTCTTTCATTTATAAGTTCAGGTTATGGATTCAGTTTTTATTATGAGTTGCCAATAGATGGTCCACTTAAGAATAGTCAAGGAGTCATGGTGTTGGATCAACTCTTTGACTGGTTATACTGGAGGTTTCATATTGCTTGAATTAAGCAAGTGAATTTTTAGATGTTAGAGTAGGGTTATCGGTATACAAAAAAGCTTGTTGGGCAATCATTTCCTTCATATTTAGGCTACATTTTGCAGTTGTTAGTTTCAGTTTGTACAACCATTTGATACACATTGCAATAGTAGTAATTGGTTTCGAGTTGATTTGCAGTGTGATTTTCAGTTTTCAAATTGGGATCAGCCCAATGGTTAGGCAACTGGTCTACTGGGTCTTTTTTGCACCACAAGGGTGCAACATCCACATTGGAGCCATTGTTATCCATGATAATCCCTAGAAATAATTTTCAGTTTGATTAATCATTTTAGATAGGGTTTCTTTTTAGGTTCATGTAAAATTTTTCATATGTTACATTTAGTGCTTGGTAGGATCATCATAAAAGAATAAAGGTCATGATTCCATTTTTTTTGAGTTCGTCATTTCATAATTAAGTTGTCTGAAAGTTTTACAAACTTTCACAGCAACTCTAGTTCAACAAACCCAAAATTCGCTATGAAAGTCCCTGACAGTTCTCTAGCAAACAACCCAACCTAACACTTGTCTGGCTACGAAATTTAGTTGTTGTGTAATGATATTATTTCTAAATGAGTGTTAGTGATGTCAGAGTTGTGATGATTCATAAAATGCCTTTGTCCTCCACTTATTTTCATTCACCCTTACCTCTCCTTTTCCATTTTATACCATCTGATGCTATCAAAATTTCACAAGTGTGGTCACTATAACAGGGTTTGCACTGTCAAAACGAGTCTAGTTGTGGTCTAAGTGTGGTCTAGGTGTTCTCAAATTGATTTGCAGGTAAAGAAGAAGCATCTCACAAGTAGCTCCACGTGTTGCAGCCATAACACAAACAAAAATTCATGAGAAAATCCAAGAAGAAGTATTACAAGAATAGTCAAGGGAGTCTAGAGAAGAGTTGATATAGGCCAAATTAGAAGTTGAAGAAATGAAGAAGCAGGTATTGGAGCAGCTAGATTTCGATGAGGAAATTGCAGAAGTTGCTAGGAGAAAGACAAAGATAATTCTACCACGCACAAGATGCCGAACCATATGTATAAAAGGAATAGTTGGTTAAAAGCAGATAAAAAACTTACAAGGAGAAGCTACAACACTAGACACTCAAATTGAAATTATCCTAGTTGAACTCAAAAAAAAAACCTCAAGATTGTTGCTAAAGTAAGTGCTACTCCATGATATGGTAAAGTTTTAAATTTTGTCTTCACCATATCTAAATCATTCAACTCTGCCATATATAGAGTCAACATGATATTAGTAGCCATAAGGAGACATTAAGAATCATGAAAAATATAAAAACTCATAATTTTGTAAGTTTCGTTCCCCATAATGAAGATGAGAATTTTCTACGGAATAGTTGTAGATTTCTATGTAGGTTAAGGCTAGTCTAAAGCTTAGAGAAGATAGTTCTAAAGGCCTATGTTTATGTTATAAACATCAAGGAAGACCTCAAAACTAGCAAAGAGAGAAAATAGGTACCGTAAGAGTGTTTCTTGAAGTTGCTACCAAAGTTTGCTATGAAACTGCTGTAGCTTTCCATGGAAAAAAAATGCAGCAAAATTTTCAGTTGGGAGAGTTTTGATAGCATGAGTTTCATGAAAAAACATTACTAAACACGTCAGAATCAGTAAAGGCATAAAAATGATAGCATAGAGGTGTTTTTTGGATTTCCTATGGAAGTTCCGCCAAATTTCATTGCTACAAAATTGTTGTAGCTTTCCATGGATGTGAAGACGGGTCTAAAACTCAACAAAGAAGGTTGTAAAGGCATGTATTTAGCTTAAAAACATCAAGGAAGACCTCAAAACTTTTATAACTTGCAGAGAGGTAGCAAAGAGGTGCTTATTGAATTTGCTACATTTTTTTGGCTCACTTTCGGATCAAATTTTAAGGGATTTTGGAAATCTAAAGGAGGTTTTTGTTTAGAATGGGCTCATCTACAAAAACATCACTTGCTTTTTCACATCTATCAGGGTTTGGAAAATAAGCACTTGTTGTTGAGGCTTATTTTACAGAAATTTTCGTAGCCAAAACTTTTGAAATTTGACTTGTTGGACGTCCGTTTCAACAAATTCAACTAGGTCAGCACATCCACGTGGCATGAGACACATCATAAGCACATTTATCATCTATTTGGATTCGATAAGGTTCAACAACAGAATTTTTTGAGTGCATAAATGATAAGAGACTCATATTTGTATTCAAACTATGTTAAAACATAAATATCCCTATAACGGCTCAATGCTTTGTTAGTCAAATAGAATTAGGTCTCTTAGCTATGCATCCAGTCTAGCCTAGGTGGCAGATTAATAAATGGAACCCTCACTATATATATGTAGAACTTTTTCACTTCAAAAAAGAGGTTGATTGAGAATGTGAGAGAGACCACAATTTGTATGTTTTTTTTGAAGTCAATAAGAAATACAGTTGCAATATACTCTGTTTTTAACCTGAGATTCATTTTGGTTTCATTCCATACCTTCATGTTTTTATGTTCTTATCAGTTTTCATAACTTGTTTTATCGCTTTGAATTCAATGTAATATTGCTCCAATTTCCTTCAAATGTGCTATGTTTTACTGTAAAATTTTAATTCATTCCATTTCAAAGCCAAAATTGCCTCAGCTTCCTTTAAATAGTGTTGTTTGTAGTTGAATTTTCTCTTACTGACTTCATGCCCAATGGTGGAATCCATCACACCCTTTCATCTATAAAAATGACATAAAAATCCAGAGTAAACCATCTAAACTTTGAGTTTATTACAGTCAATTTCATAAATATTTTGAGAGAGCCCTCTCATATTGGAAGGGTTGACTTCTGGTCAAAAGTTGGTTTGAAATAGTTTCACTTGGTTGGAGGTTGAAACAACCCAACTTCTCTAGCCCTGTGATAACACATTAAAATGAAAACAAGCGTTCATTGAGACCAAGAAAACAACACTCACACAAACCAAAATACAAAAAGCGATAGAAAATAGCAAAAGACATGAAAAGTAGACTTACCCAGAAAATGTTGAGTTGAGTGTGCCGAATTCTCCTAGATACAATGTGGGATGTGAAAGCTCCAATATCGATGTCAGGAATGAGCTCTGAAGTGTCGAATAAATAAGTTTTGGTAAGATCGAGGCTTATGATGCACATGGCATAAAAATCTTTGAGAAAGCGACACTTGGTAGGAGATTTCTAAAATGACTTTTGCATGTAACCTCCAGCTACTAAAAATGGATCCCTAAAATATAGGGATGCTTTTTGCTTTTGCTTTTTGATTTTTCAACAAAAGGAAACCGATGCATGCAAACCAAGATTGCTCAGTCCTAGAGGGAACTCATCAACTTGGGAGCCCATGCAACAGTCTTCAAGCTTGTGAATGACTTTTGCGCAGTTTCTAGGCTAAGCAAGTCTGGTTGTCCCTCAAGCATTGTGTAATTTCTAGACTGGAGTCATCGCTATTAGTTATAATTGCACAATTTTTTAGAGCAAGTATAGTGATGGGATGCATTTTGTATTTTCCAGAGGGAAGTTTGCCTAACTATTCTGCGCATTTTTGGAGGGGAGTAGAAAGTCCATATGGATTGCAAAATTTACAGAGGGAAGGTTGGTTCCCTTCTAGAATTATGAAATTTTACAGGTGAAAATCACAACCATAAACTGGCCAAGTTTTGGAATGTCAGCCTAAAAATGGGAGGCAAACAAGCTAGAAATCACAGGCTGGCAAGCAACAGAAACTCAACTGAAGCATATGTACTTGGAAAATGTAAGACAAACTGCTAAGAATGGTTGGTAGGGAGGCTCCAAATTGAATCTAAGGAAAAATTTTGGAGGGTGGTTGTCACCGCTACAACACTTGGCAACACACTGGTAGAATTCCATCTCTCTGAATAGACCTTGTTTTGTGAAAAGAAAGTCTAACTCCTCCAGATGTATTCTTCGGTTCTCTAACCATTTTGGTTCCCACACTAGCTTGATTGAAATATGTAGCACTTTCCATGCTCTTAATCGGTAAGCACACATTCCAAGCCAATTCAACACATTTTTTTTATTAGGGATGAGGGTTATATTGGTACATAAGAAATATGACAATCAAAGTTTAAGTTTCATCTCTAGTGTTACTCCGCTACCAGTAGGCCTAAACAGTACCTTGACGAAGTCATGTAGGAACAGAAGCATCGAGCTGCTACCGGCGAGCCTAGTTAGTACCCTGGTGGAGTAGTCTTGCATCACCTCTATACATAGTAAGCCTTTCTCTTCTTTTGCCTTATTCATTTTTTTTCAAAAAAATTTCACATTTTCATTTTTTAATTTTAATATTTTCAAGAACTGTGCATACCACTTATTCATTTCAGAGGTGGAAGAGGAATCCCAACTTATTGAGAGCAGAAGAGGTTGTTCCTTCAGAGAATTATTTTGTATATGCCTTTGCCCCTAACCTTACTCTACTTGACTGAGCTGATAGGGGTTAACCGAAAACAACCGTCTAGAGTAGGTGGTAATAGTTAACGTGCAAGCATTATGTTTTCATGAAGGTTCACTTTGAACACAACATATTTCCATTGGTGTATCGTTGACTGAAGACAACAAGTTTGACATGTAGAGAGAATACAACAGATAACCAAGTACTAATAGTTGTACAAGTCATCTTGTACTTTACCCTACATGTTTCAAGAGTCACACATGGTTTCATACGAAACTAACCTACGAACGTAAACAAGCAAACACAATAGAAAAAAAAAGGAAAGAGCATAAGTAAATGTGAAAGAAAAGCAAGCAAGAAAAACAAGCAAGCAAGCAAACAAACAAGCCAATCAAGAAAGAAAACATTCATGCAAGAAAACGAAACAAAAGAAAACACTACTCCTACTCCTAAGCTAACGGTGCATGGGTCTGATCACATGAAGTGATATTTTCAATGCAGCCACCGACGACTTGGTTGACCCATGTTGGTGAAGGCATCGTTCATGAAAAGCACAATTAAGCAAACCAACAAACATGAAAGATATAAAAATGAAAACAAACACACTCTGAGTTTAAATGCATCCACATAAAAGAAAAAAGTGAAAGCGCATGACATGTACTTTGTGGACTTACCATGGTGTTATGATACATTGCATGCAAATGTTAAGAATATGCACTCTCTTGACTGTGACATGCAAGAAAACATGAGAAACATAGACAACTTATGTCATGCAAGTGTGCTTTTTGTGTAAGATTCCTCCATTGCATGAGCGATAGGATCATATGATTCGAGTGGAGGAATTGAAATATGTGTGTTGGATTGAACTTCAATGCATTCAGATGAGTGATGAGGAGTGTTGGGTGTTTCAAAAATTTCCTTATTGGAAGTGAAACTAACCTCGAGATAGCAAGGGCCTGACATAACCATCATCTCGAGCTAAAGTTCCTCGACAACGTGCGGGGTTTCGACTTCATTGATAGATATATCATCATAAACAGGTGGCTTTGAAAAATCAACAATGATAGAATCATCATCATGATCGAATACAGGAGTAAAAAGATCACGATAGCTACGATCATAAAAATCAATGAGTTCATCGGCATCATCATGAACTGATGAATCAAACAGAGGGATAGATGAGAAGCATGAATGTTCACCCTCTGTGTTTCTAGAAAATGAAAGATGAAAAAACAAGTGGATTTCCAATGAAGAATTTGTCCTCTCCACTATTGAATGATGGACTGACATCGGGTGTGTTCTACAAATGATCGGAAATAGATGCACCTGCGAATGGATTTACATAAGGGAAATCATAGATAGCAGAATCACCAAAGATGTTAGGAAAAAGTAGAGGAGGTGCAAACAGAAGGAGATCTTCCTTCATTGTGGGTTGATGTTCAAATTCCCAGTGATACTCATCGTAGATGACAACGCAGGTTGGTTGTGAAGCATCAACTCAGTCGATAGCTTGATTCTTGTTCATAACAAGTGTAAAGCTTGTAACGAAAGAACATAAGAAATTGCAATCCAGAGGATTAGTAGAACACGAAGACGGAGGTTGAGGTAAGAAATGCATGTGAAAGCCCATGGACCTCCCAACCAAATCTACGCATAAATTGAGAGTAGTGATGATGGGAGGATATGACAGTTGAACAAATGTGTGTGGATTTTCTCCCCCATCACTCTACGATTGTCGATATATTTGATGAGGGGAAGGAAAACAATCACTTGTGATAGTAGTCGTGTTCACTAGTGATTGTGCAATGCCATCACTGATGTATGTTGAGCAGGGTTTGAACTTCAACTTCATTTTTGGATAGAATGAATTGTGAAGGAAATATTCAAATTTTTCCCAACGATATTGGAATTTCATCTGGTTTTTTGGATCTTCAAACTTAAGTACATGGAAGTGCTACGAAAAATCCATAGGTTGTTCATGCAAGGTCTTCTGTTGCTTTAATAAATTTCTTTCAATAGGTTCAGGACCAAAATGATGGAAAGTAGGTTCGATTAGATCATTGAACTACTTAAATGAGTGCACACAATTGTGAGGCAAGCTATGGTACGAATGTTGTGGGGATTCGCGAAGTGTGGTTGAATGTAGAATGTTCACCTCAACTTCATCAAATTCATCTACATCCTCCAAGAATGCAAGGAAGTCATGTAAGTGCTTAGGCCAGGGCACTTCACCTTCACCGTCATACGTAAATTCAGACAAGAGATCATAATACTCCTTCATAATGTTAAAGGG
Organism: Pinus tabuliformis; assembly: GCA_031772625.1. NCBI lineage: Eukaryota > Viridiplantae > Streptophyta > Pinopsida > Pinales > Pinaceae > Pinus > Pinus tabuliformis. The sequence goes on from CM062805.1 coordinate 665,080,113, forward strand.
ATGTTCATTGGACAGACATCACGGGGGGCGGACTCTAACGATATCCATGATAGATGTGCAAATATTCAAAACAAGATGTGAGGACGCGTCTTGTAATATGGTTGTCCCTCTAGTGCCAGAAATGTTGAATGTGTTGGACTAGCCAACATGTCAGTTGATCTCCCTAGTAAGAATTCCCAACCAGACGTCAGAACATTTGGTGCATGTATCCCAGTAGTGGGTAGTATGGTATCACCTTGACTGCGGTTTCATGCAGAGGTAAGTAAGATTTCCTTGTTGGTAGCAAGGGTGTGACCTTGCAACAATTCAAGGAAGGTGCATGAAAGGCTCTACCACATAGAAGGGGAAGTGAGTGTGCCCCTTAGAAACCTGTGATAGCACGCAGCTTGAAAGGGAACACACGAGCATAGAGACATCATGAGATGGAAAGTAGTATATCCGACAATCCAAAGTGATGGGTTATATCAGCAACACGCTTTGATAAGATTCATACAAACACATACATAATAGTCCATTCATATATGCATAAATAACAACTACATACATCATTAAAGTAACCAGGGTAGCCAAACTACAATATCAACACATGCATGAAACGTGTTGGATCTGTTATATGAAAAGAGTGAAAGATACAATCATACATACAACTAAGACTTCCACTAGCCCCGATAGTAGAACATTATAGTCACTGTCACTTGCTCCTTCAAAGAGATGTACTAGCTCTGCATTGTGCAGAATCCAAGGCTCGTTACAGTATACTCCAAGCTTTCTCTAAGTTACACCTATAGGAAGCTTGGCTCCCAAAATATTGTACAATGAGTTATGAGGTTATATAAATAGCAAAGGGTGGGGTGATCCTTGACATTCCCCTTTGTGACTCTTCACCTACCATCATGACTCTTCAACTACTACATGACTGTTACATTCTACTATTGACACTTGGTCTATCACTTGTACAACATGTTTAAATTATAATATGCACATGTACCCATGTGAGAAAAAATAGGCTTTAGTCAGCAATGCAAGACACCACTAAGACTCAGACAAGTGTGGGAAGACCAACTCTTTGACATCCTCATGATGATTGATGGTGGCTAACTGATGCCAAGCTTGGTAGTCTATTACGGTGTCTATGTACTCTGTGGTGACATCCTTCTAAAGTGAACTCTTGCGTTCGTTCCATCCGGGTGCACTGATTTGGCACCTATGTCCAACTCGTCAAATAATATGTGCATCATTTGCTTGAGTGCAGTCGAACCAACAACATATTGATGTGTGGTGTCTGCGCTCATCTACAAGTTTGCGCTAGTGGCTACATGCATCAACTAATCATAGTAAATGTCCAGCTCTAGCAGGACTTAGTTCTTTGACTTTGCCTCGGTGAGTGTGCCAATGGATGGGATCACATGTGTGTTTGCAATGACATCCATGCTCCTGAACACCCACGCATGTGAATCCTACAAACTAGTGATGAACTCTGGGAGTTCCTCATAGTTCGAGATCTGACTCCGAATGTGTGCCTTCAACTCTATTTCCTTTGGCTTCATCATCTTTTTCAAGTACAATGGGGCTCCTTTGTACCTCATTGTCCATATTTTGATGTGATCAAAAGTAGTGTGCAGATCTGACAAGATGTGTGCTCTCCTAGCACAGCGCTAGTGCCAACTGTTGAGAGAGACTACTGACTTATGAATGGTGACAAATCTGGAGTACAACTTCTGCATGACTATCTCGAGAGATGATACTTCATCTAGTAACCTTCTCTCCTCCTTTCCTGGCCGCTTATAACTCCTTAGCTATGCACTCGTTCTCAACTATCAAGAATATAACACTCAAGCTGCTGGCTTTAGCATATGCTTTGGTAGCATCAGCCAATATAGTTGGATGTCTACAAACATCAGACACCATCACTCATTCTTCAAATTGCACAGGAGATACATGGACATCCGGAGTAGGCATTATGTGTTACTGCACAACTTTGTGTTGTGACTCGTCGAAAGATATGTTGTGCATATCTGCCTCCAAATTGTCTTCAAGGATTTTTATGTCTCCTTGCTCGCTTGGGACTTGTTGTGCTTTTGGATCTGGTGAAGTTGGTGGGGTGACCTCTTGGTTTTGAGGCATGAGGTCAATGTCCTATTCTAAATTGGGCTAAACTATATCCATGTCCATCTACTCTAGCATCTGTTCAATCTCCTGAGCAAAGTCCTACGACTGCTCACCCTGTCTAGTTTGTGCTAGCTGTTCAGATGAGTCAATAACCTATATGGGTACAGTTTCATCAATTTGTGCATGTTGCGCCTCCTATTATTCTTGTTCCTGTTGTGCTTCCTTCTCTCTTCTGCAAAACTCTTGTTCTTCCCTGAGTTTTTTCTTCAACTCCTACAACTCCTTTTCTATTTCCTCCATATTTTGTTTCTCTCTTTGCCTTTGCTTGATCCTTCTATTGCGTTGTCACTTCTTAGCCTCAATCTCCAAAGCTACTTTCAACAAAAGTGGATCTAATTTGAATTTACAGCTTTCCTTTTCCTATGCACTGTCAACAACCTTCCTCTTGCGTTTGCCACATGCAGGTCTGCTACGCTCTGCTATTGCTGATGATGTTTCTCTCTGAGATGTTGCTTCCTTTGGCTTTATTAAAAACTCTACAACTATGTTGACCATTTCATTGAGCCTTGAGAAGTGATAATAATATCTCCATGGTTGTTCCTCAAGCCAATGACACACCCCGTGGATCCAAGGATGTTGAACTCTCACACAGTGGTCCTTCACTAAGCATTGCGGGTCATACAGATTGAAAATTCTAGTGCCGAAGGTAAATCTTTTGAATTCTTCTGTCTTGGCCTAAAGATGCTTAAGATTCTGGATCTCATATAACTTGATGTGTGAAGGAAGAGCAAGCTAAGTTGCCTTTTTCTTCCTATGCAGTCTCACTGACAACCTTGTTGAGATGTGATATGACACTTCTTCCATGACTAGCTTATCCATGACAAATTTTAGTAAAACATGTGAAGCCTTCTTTGCGTTGTACATCTAGATGAAGGTGCCAAGGGGTGAGGCATACTAATCTATTATGTCGATCAATTCCTCTATTAATTCCTGTGAAATGTAAGGTGGATCCTGCTCAAAGATCATCATGTATATCGGTGTGAAGAAGTGGTGTAATAATTGTATGATGACTCAATGGAAGCTTCATTTGAAGAACAATCTGCAATAAGTGTCCACAAAGGTTTCCAAAGTTGTCCATGCCCAACCCAAGCCTGGGAGCCGTTGACGGGAATAGACTACATCATGTATGTAAGAAAACATGTATAACTTGTCTTGTTGCACCTTGAGCAAATGCCGAGCTTCTATTACATGTTCCTTCAACCTGAGAGCCAACACATCGGACTAGTTGCAAGGTATTCCTTCACTCGCCATTTGATCCTACACAATTACCCAACTCTCTGGGAAGGACTTTGTGCTCTCTTGGCCATATAAGTGGTATGCGAAAAAGAGCAGGAGTTGATATGCCTTCTACAGTATCTTTTTCTTGTAAACTTGGCTGAGTGTTGTCCTAAACTTGGATGGCTCTTTCACCTAGCACTTCAAGATGTCCCTTGACTTTGCACTGTTGCTAGGTCTAGTGAAGGGTGCAACCATTGTCATCACTGGCTCTGGAAAGTGATACATATCCAGAAAATCCTTCATCCTGAAGATAGCAAGTTTTGTTCCACTAACACTACTCAACACCATTGTTTTCAGATTAGTATGCAAGACAATCGAGTGGATCATGTTTGCGCAGGGAAACGTGGGGTACCTGCATGTAATCCTGTACATGCCAGACTTATGTATGCTGACATAGACCCTGCGGTCCTCTAGATTTTCCTCAAATATTCCTTAGATGGTGTCATTGATGTCTTTTCATTTCATCTTCATATCCCTGTCTATGAACAACTTGGTGTCTTCATAGATAAGCAAGCTCATAAACACTTGCTCAACTACATCTCCATTTGCGCTCTCGATGGCGTCCTTTGACCCTGCTCTATTAGAGGCCATTGTACCTGTACCGCTAAGAGATGGATGAACACCTCTAATACCTGGAGACATAGCAACACTCATGGAAAGAAATATTTTAGTTCAAAACCAAAAGTAGCTTGAGGACTGACATGCAACACACCTGGGTGACTGACTAGAAAGATTGGACAATTTCCACTGGGAGGCTAGGAGACTAACTGCCAAAACTATGCAAGGCATAGTCCAAAATATTAGTGAGTTTGCTAACTAATAAAGCTACACAATGCATATTCCAGATTGGTCTATTGATGATTGAAACTGTTCAATGTGCAGTTTCAGTCAGTGATGACTACAACAAGAAAATTTCATTTGCGCAATTCCTCGGGCCAGCAAGGTATTGCCTCTCAGAATTGCACAAAGCAAGCCTGGAGGCCAGTGTTGGGCCATATTTTCTCAATTTCTGGGAGGAAGGAAAATTCTTCACTCTCAGAAATGTGTATTACAAGCCGGGCAAGGCAAGGTCTAGGCTAAGGCAGCACATAACCGCCAACGAGCGACTGAAAATGTGAAAAGGCTAAATGATTGGTGAAGCTGAGTGAAAATAGGAGTGAATGATCTTGCATGAAAATAGTGAGTGTAGGATTCATAAAATGGGAAAACAAGCAAGTGTGTGAAGCGAGTCGCTACAACGGTAACCGTTAGTACAAAAATAATGTCATGTATGCGACAATAGTGAGATGCAATAAAAACTTGAAACAATGCTTCTACAAGATAACATGCATTAAAATGACAACAAGTCTTCATTGAAACCAAGAAAACAACACTCACACAAACCTAAATACAAAAAGCGATAGACAAGCAGCAAAAGACATGAAAAGTGAACTTACTCGGAAAAAGCCAAGTTGATTGTGTTGAATGCTCCTACATGTGATTGGGATGTTAGAGCTTGAAGATTGATGTGAGGAATGAGCTCTGAAGTGTCAAATAAATAAGTTTTGATAAGATCGATGCTTGTGATGCACATGACAAAAATCTAGGAAAATGCGACACTTAGCGGGAGGTTTCTAAAATGAATTTTGCATGTAACCTCCAGCTGCTAAAAATGGATCCCTAAAATCTAGGAATGTTTTTTTCTTTTTCTCTTTTACTTCTTGGAAAAAGAAACTCATGCATGCAAACCAATATTGCTCAGTCCTAGAGGGAAATGGTTAACCTGGGAGCCCATGCAACAATTTGCAAACCTGGGAATGATTTTTGCATAGTTTCTAAGTTGAGAAACTTTGTTTGTCCCTCACGTATTGTGCAAATTCTAAACTAAAGCCCTAGGTGTAAGTCAAAATTGCACAATTTTTTAGAGCAAGCCCAGTGATGGCCTTTATTGCATAGTTTCCAGAGGGAAGGTTTGCTAACTGTTATGCACATTTCTGGAGAGCATCAGGCAGCACAGATGGATTGTGCAATTTCCAGAGGGAAGGCTAGTTCCCTTCCAGAATTGCGTAATTTTCCAGGTGAACATCACAACTAGAAACTGGCTAAGTTCTAGAATGTCAACCTGTGGTTGGGAGGAAAACAAGCTAGCAAGAATGTGTTGTAAGCCACTGAAACTCAACTGAAGCATATGTACTTGGATAGTGCAAGGGATGCTACTAAGAGTGGTTTGTAAGGAGGCTCCAAAACAAAGCTATGGAAAAATTTTGGAGGGTGGTTTTAGTCGCTACCACACCTTGTCGTAGAACTTTTGCTGAAACATTAGTTCAAATAATAACATTGCCATGTTGGTGTTTCCTAAGAGACTCCATTTTACTCTTATATCTAGTCATGTGATGAGAGCATCCACTATCTATGTACCATCCATCTTCATCTTTAAATTAGAAGATAGAAAGAGCATACCTTATATGTTCTTTTTCTTCCTGCTTACTATGAGAAATGTTGGTGGATCCATCTTTTTCAAGTCTTCTGACATTAATGTTCTTATCTAGCTACTTATCATGTTGTCTACGGCCATCCATAGACTTGTTCCTACATTCTTTTGCTACATGCCCAATATTGTTACAAGCATAACATATTATATGTTTCATCTTAATTCAATTTCAATCAATGGATTTGTGACAAAACATATTGCAAGTAAAACAATATCCCTTAAAGTATATGGAAGTTGATCATATTTCTCTGAGATGGTTATTAGCTTGAAAGAATCTACTTTTGCAATTGGTTGCAACATGTCCATAATTATGACATATAGAACATTCAACATTCTTGATCAGACGATAAGATCGCTTAAAAATTCTATAGTTAGGAGTAAATGATTTCCTTTGAAGATTTTCTTTCCTAGGTCAGTGATGAGGTTGACTTCTTATCTCTTTTTTGAGAATTTCAAATTTTGTATTAGAATTCCTTGCCTCAACTTGTGAACTAGATTACCCTTCAACAGTTCTGTGACAACCAAGACCAGATTGGATGGCATGAGACCTTTGAATACTAAGAATATTATTTAAAATCTTAGTACTATCTTCGAATCGCAAATGTTTATCTTTTTCTTCTAAGTTACCATTTAGGATGTTTAGCTCAACCTGATATTTCTTTTCCTTTTCTAGATACTGCTTCTTCATAACATCTTCAGCCTTACTTCCTCACTCCATGTGTTGTTTTAATTTGAGAATCTCTTCTTTTAGCCCATTTTCCTGTTCTTCAAATACTTGAAGTAGTTCTTCATTCCACTTATTTGACTTTTCAAGATCTCCTCTTAGAGAGACAACCTCAACTTCAAGACCTTCACAATATTGGTTAGATACCATACCAGCATGATCCTTGTTATCATAAGCCTGCAACTTATCTTTAAGATTAACAATATTTCTCAAAGCAAGATCAAGTTTTGTTTTAAGATCAAAAATTTCTTCTAACCTATATTCTTTTGAATCAGCAACTCCATTTGTCATTTTGGACACATTGTTAGATATAATATTACCTGAGAAATTTCCCTTTGGAACTTCTTCATATATTTCTTGTAGCTTATCCCACACTTGCTTTGCAATAGTATAATGCATAACCTTATTCAATATTTAATCAGATATGCTACAAAATATTTTACTCAAAGCCTTATTTTTCTTTTGTACTACCTTGTCTGATGGAGTAAACCTAGTGTAACCATTGCACACTAGATGTCAGACATTGAGATTCATTAGACTATACTTCATCTTTTCTTTCCATTGTTGATAATTATATTTGCTCAGCAAAGTCACATTTGTATTTTCCATTGATTCTAACCTGTCTTGATCCACTACTTCTAGGGGCATTATTTTTTAATCTGTTTTCTCTTTAGAGTGTTTACTTTCACTTTTACCCATAAGTGTGAGCTCAACAGTTTCATTATCATTATCACTATCATTATTGCATAGACAAGGAAATGGATCACATTTTGAACGAAAACCCATACCGGATGATGTTTCATCCTCTTCATTCATGATCAATAGAAAGCGGGTTTCTCCCAAAGTTGAATATTTGTTGACATCTATAACTGTCACTGCATCTCATATATTCTCGTCAAATTTTTCAATAAAAGTACCCTTTTGTTCTAGGTTATCAAACGCATTATTACTTTTATCTTCAAATGTAATAAGTAAGTGACAATCTTGATCAGAATCAACTTCTTCACCATTTGAAAGACCATCATTGTCTTCATGTGTATAAAATATTTTCTTCTTTTCAAACCTCTTCCTATTTATTTTTGTAGCTTCTTTTCCTTTCTCCTGATTTTCTCTATAGGGACACTTAGCAGCGTAATGACTAGCTCTACCATAAGAGAAACATTTAAAAGGAAACTTACCTTTGAATCTTCTAGTACCCACTTGGAGCTTCTTTACGAATTTTTTCACTTCTTCTTCCAATACGTAACCTAATTCTTACTTTAATCTTCAAATTCCATAATCAAGTGACAATATTGATCAAACTCATTTTCTTCACCATTTGGAAGACCATCACTGTCTTCATTTGTATAAAAAATTCTCTTTTTGTCAAACCTCTTCTTATTTTTTTTGCAGTTTCATTTCCTTTCTCCTAGTTTTCTCTATAGGGACACTTAGCAACATAATGACTAGCTCTACCACAAGAAAAACATTTGAAAGGAATCTTACCTATGAATTTTCCAGTACCCACTTGGAATTTCTTTATGAAGTTTGCCTCTTCTTCTTCTGATACAGAACCTTATTCCTCCTTTTCTTTTCCTTTTGCAATAGCTTTGAAGGTTTCTTCTCTCGTGTCTGAAGGATCACCTTTCCTCATCTCAAATGTTGTCAATATTCCATGGAGTTTATCAAGTGTGAGACTTTTTAGATCCTGCATTCAATAGCAGAGAGTTTAGAGTAAAACTTCGGAGTCAGAGATCTCAAAATATTTTCAACAACACCAACATCTTTTATTTCTTGAACAAGATTTCTCATGGAATTAACAATTTCATCTCCTCTAAGAAAAAATGTATTGATTTCATCATCATAAATTTTCAATGTCTCATATTGTATTTTGAATGTTTTAAGTTTAACACTTTTTACCTTAGAGTCACACCCATAACTTTGGATAATCTTATCCCACATTCCCTTTGTTGTGTTCAACAATAGTACCTTCATAAACTCAGACTCAGCCATACTTCCCAAGATGGAATTTACAACTTTTGCATTTGTTTCATATTGTTTCTTTCCTGCAATATCTAAAGGAACAAAGGCTAGAAATTGATATCCACTTTCAACGATTTCCCATACATCATCTCCTAGTGCCTGCAAGTATGCTTTGATCCCGACTTTAAAAAAGAAAAACTTAGTTCCATTAAATATAGGAGGTCTGATAGAAAATACTCCTTCATCACTACTCATCTTGATGGATCTCCTTCACGCCATCAAGATTCTGCCGAAGGACATTCTTTGATACCAATTGTTGGGAAAAATACTGAGGAGGGGGGGGTGAATCAATATTTTCAAACCCTTAACCTTTTCAATTTCATATCCTTATTTTGTATGTGACTTTACTGAAGGGAACTCACATGTGTACATGACTGTTATTCATACAACTAGAGTATATCCAGTAAAACATATTTTTTCAATTAATTCATCATATGTTTATCTTAAGAAATTTCATCGGTACTTCATTCAACATTATATAAACAGTAACCATGTGTAGTAAGGACAAAATAAACCATCACACATAATACACACACATGAACACTAGGATTTAAGGTGGAAACCCAATGTGGGAAAAAAACCACCGTTGTTGTTGTCTGTATCTTCTTTTTAATATAAAGAAAAAATTCTTACAATCTTGTACTCATGCAGACTCATACCAACACAGATTCACCCACATATAGAAGGCTACAACCTTCACTCATTCTCCAGCACCCATTGGGAAGGAGCACCGACCCCCAGATCTCGTTTACCGACACCCACCGGAAGGGAGCTCCAAATTGCTGACTGATTACTAGTTACCACTGGAAGGAAGCGTCAACTCCCTCATTGAACGCTCCAACCTTCAGCACTTTTGGGGACCATGTTTCATAATTTTTCATACAGGGTCCACCTAATAAAACACATCACAACTTGTAGGCCAGGTTTCATCAAATTTTCAGATTGGACCCACTACCAACATTTAAGCTCAAAACCAATCATCTAAACTAAAACTTATGACTGGCACTCAACCATTGAACCAACCAATCACTGAACCAACAGAACCAACCAATCGCTAAAACCTAATCACTGAATCAACTAAAATCCAAACCAATCAACTTGAACAACCAAAAACATCATAACACTGTAACCGTAATAACAATCAACACATTGCACATGACAAAAACCAGATTTTGTTACTACAAACCCTGATCAACGATATCTCAAAATATATACGCTACTTTATAATAGCAAACCCGCATGTGTATGTGCTTTCATTGAAGCATACCCACCTACAAATGTTAAACCACTGAATCCTAAAAGTGAACCACTCTCATCCTAAACTAAAGATTGTGTCATACACAATACCACTGCATCACTATGAAATAATCACAGAACCTTCACTGAACGTGAATCACAAACAACGAGTATCATCATATTTCTTCAATCAATCAATCATTAATCAAAACATCATTTTTTAAGCCAAGATCATCTAGAAGACTTCATTGGAAGATAGTAGAAACACAAAAAGATTGATTAAATAGATTAGACATCCTTTTGATAAAAACCCTAGTTTTTGTATGTGCTTTCCTTAAAGCATATACGCGTGTATATTCACTTTTCTGGAAACAAACCCACATATGTGTGACTTACCAGTACCATAACCACGTGTGTATGCACCTTTCAAGCTATAAAACCTGTGTACAAATCCGCAATTTCTTATTCAAACCTTCATTGCAACACAAAATTTCAGACATACCTAGATCTCAGCATATGAAGAAAAATCGTGCATCAAGACACTATCAACACAGATACAATTACCTCATAATCCATATTGTCATCTCAGATCTATTTCATCTGATGCATCATCAAATTCCTAGGTGTATACTTAGTTTTAGATCAAGCAAAACATCAACAACCCATTACATGCATATTTTCTTCAGTTCTAACTATTCATAAAGTATACATCACTTGCAAAATATGTCACTTTGATCTTCATCTCCTTACATATCTTAGCCTTTATCCAATACCACAGGTCAAAACCTTACTCCAGCTGATGGTTTTCTTAGACGAGATCAAAACATCCATTGTTGGGCTTAATACCATAGGGCAATACCATGGTAAAGACCCTTGGTATTTAGAATACCATGGTGCGGAAACTATACGCACCTTTGTTTCTTCATACTCACATGTGTACGTCTATTTTCTTAATAGAACTCGCATATACTTTTTGAAATTAAAACATTGTCATTCCTCTGTCTTTGAACTGCTATGCATTTGATCAAATTATTTTTCAAATGTAAACATATCCTATTTATATCTTCATCAAGTAGGTTTCCATCAGAGGATAGCTCATTAGGTAGGTTTCCATCAAAGACAACACATAATTTATAATGCAAACAATTGGAGGTTATTGATAAAGGTTATATGCATCTTACTCCTTTGTATAACCATGGAGTCTTTTCCCCTTACATTTCCATGCACATCAGCTACTTTAAGGCACATTATATTAGCATATCCATTTAGAACATACTCTCTCTCTCTCTCTCTCTCTCTCTCTCTCTCTCTCTCTCACACACACACACATATACGTGTTTGTGTGTGTGTGTTTGTGCTTATTTTAATAGCATAGAGACTACAAAACTTTTGTCTTAAAATAATTCCATTCATAGTTATGGTTGCACCATTAAACCATAAAATTCTACATTATCTTCATGTTGTGCCATGCCTATTTTTTTTTTTGCAGTTCCATAGGTTTGTTCCAGAAAATCCATTCAATATTCACCTATTTATCCTACTACATCATTCAACCAATCATTAGTTAGCTACCAATTCAATCAACCAACTAACGTTTTTCTATATTAACCATACATATAAAATAAAACAATTAGATCAATTATCCATACTCATTTGTAATTCATAGAGACTTGATATCTATTTCATTTTTTAAGACTAAGCCATAAAGCATTGGTTGCCCATTTAAGGGCCTATTTCAATTTCCTTTTAAGAATTTACAAGTCTTCACTTTTGATTTTTTCCCTAATTAGCTTCACACTTACCCATATATGTGACACTTACAACATCCTTTCATCTATTCTCAGATGATTTCATGTTTTATTAGTTCTTTGGATGACCAAAATGCCATTATTATTATTATTTTCAATCTGATAATCTTTAATTTATTGGGATATTCCATCCCATCTTACAAACATATCACCTATTTAATAGGTTTCTCACCTATGTGACCATCAACTTATTCTTAAGTTATCCTATTTTCAACCAACTCTCTTGGTTACCAGTTTCTTTTCCTCGTATTTGATATATACATTTATAAGAATACTGTCAGTAATACATTTCCAATTAGCTTTAAATCTAAAAAAAATTCGAGTTTCCCACTATGGCATTATGGATTATTTTGTCAAGTAGAAACTTCATTTGATACTACTTTCTTTTATATGCAGTGTCATGGTTCCTCTATTGAATTATTGAAGTTTTTAAGTTTCTTTATCATCAACTTAGAGCGAACTACTAATTCTGGGGTTCAACCCTTCTCATATGGTTGCATGTATTTAACATTTATCTAGTGAATCTCTAGAGTATGTGTGAATAACTCATTTTAAAGATCATTTATACATAAGCATGCATTCTTTTCTCTATTCATTAATTTAAATCCTTTCTTTTTCATTTTCCTATTGTAATTTAGGTATACTCATGGATATATTTCTTGTAGAGAATCTCAATCACTGTTAGTACATTTTTTTTTGAAACATACTTAATGTAATACACAAAATTTCCTCTGAAACATTCCATTTATGGAAAAATGGTTATATGTTTATGGTTCCATTAAGTTGTTCAACATACATATTTTTATCGAATTACTCACCACTAAGGCTTACCCAAACCTTTTTATTTAATTTATAACTCACTTGTATGAGGTTTATCCACAAGGTTTCTCTCCCCTTTTTCCTATTCCTCCATAGAATAGTAGCACTTTTCAAAGTTTATATATGATTTTTGCAATTTTATTTTATACAATCATGAGTATATACTAAGTTATTTGACTTTATTTTTCCATTTCCTTCTTGTTTTTTTCTTATTTCAATCCCTAAGTAAATATGTATTTATTATGACTTGTTGATTTGATTCATATGTTCCCGCTTATTTTGTTATCATAGAAACTACAAATCTTTATAAGTATTATTGAATATCAATTAATTACTAAATTTTGAATAGCTAGTTCCACAACCTTTATTAAATTCTCACTCTTTATATATTGGGGTTTCTCTTCATTACCCCATATTCTACGACTCATCTACATGTAAGGGGTGAAACACTGATATTTATGCTTAACGTGTTGTACTTAATAGGTACCTTCTCTACACATATTATGAACCTTATATAGTATTCTATTACATGCTTAGGTGAATGTGCAGTAATTTTCTAGTTTACATCCTTATATAACCTTTGAAAAAAGTCCATAAAATTATTTAATGACAATTCCATGCTATAAAAACATATACATCTACATTTTCTTTAGACATCCAATGATTTATACCATTTATGTGTAATATTTACTACATGTGATTCATGAGTTCCATTCCATCTCTCTCTCTTGGCCAAATTTGTTCGTTGCTCAAGTCTTGAATTCAACATGTAAGGGGTCATCTCGCCCAAGTAAATTCATTGACTACAATGAATACAAATTTGGCAAGAAGAACTTAAAATAATGGAAATAAATGGACAAAGCCCAAACATAAGATTAGTAAAAAATAATTTTCCATGATATCTATATCAAATAACAATATACTTCAAATTAGTAGGTCTTCTAAATCCAATTTGAATTTAAAATATTTCTAGCTTATACCACTAGATACTTCTTTTTATGCAGACAAATTTATATTATATTTCTTTCCTTGTTTTTCTTCTCAAATTATGAATGAAGGCATTCCTTTAATCTTTCATTTCGTATTGTTCATTTGATATATAATAATTGGTTTTAACATTTTTATCCTCCCTATTGAAGTTTGGGTTTTCTTTAATACGATATGAATTCAATATTCTATTTACTACCATGTGTACTACTTCATATGAATTCAATATTCCATTTAATACCATGTATACTACTTCCTAAAATTTTCTGCGATGACCCTTATTAGATTTCTCTTTGTACTATTATTACCTTCCGAACCAAGAATGGAGCCACCGCTTTTTTTTTCATTTTTTACTTGCCTGAGTGACCAACTCCAAGTGGCCTAAAGAGGATATCTCTTTTTCTTATAACAAATTTGTGTATGGGTGTAACCCTTTTGTTGCATTATTACATTATGTCCATGTTTCTGAATGCTATGTACTATATATATTTTTGGACAATATTAATAAAATCATTCCTTAAATTCCCTATTTTCCTAGTATACTAGCTAGATTAAACACAAGAGCCTTTTCTTTTCCTTTTTTTCCTTTTTTTGGCCTATATATCACCAACATGTCCTTGTACACTTTTCTTAAGCAAATCAATGTAGTTAATCCCATACACAAATCTCTATAGATGGTTTATTTAATGGAGAAACATATTTTTGGTCCCCTCCTCGTGTTTAAAACCATCTTCTCTCAATTTATTTTATAAATCATTATAATTTTATCTCTTAGTCTTTTTCTTCTTCCAGCAATTGTGTTGTAGGAGATGAAAAATTATTTATTATATACGCTTAGATCTACTCTTCTTTATCAATCGATATAGTAAACATTTTATCATTCATGTATTCTTTATTTCACACAGTAACTTTGTGATTTTAGATTGTAGGTTGGGCCATAGGCCTCAAAGTTCGGTGCATCATTATTGTTAATTTTAGAATGTGGGTTGGGCCATAGGCCTCAAAGTTTGGTGCATCATTACGAAAAAACTATTTCAACTTTTCAGAACATAAAGTTTTTTGCAAAATACTTTTAGTTGTGATTTGACCCTCAAGACTCACATTTAAACATACAACTTTGATACTTTATGTAACATACCTCCATTTCACCTACCATTTTTTCTTTTCTTGTAACATTACTATAATTATAGGTTGTTTAATTCCTCAAATACATCTTTACTATATAATGAAATCTCACTATCATTCCATGATTTGTCTACATGGCATATGCCTACGATATAATTCATTATAAACCTTTGTATGTGTTTATTTAGTTAGTGAAAAAGTTGTTTTCCCTTTAAATGATCATAGTCCAACTCTGGCCAATATTAAAATTATAATATAACTATCTCCCTTGTAAGCTTGATTCATTCTTAATGCAATACTTTAACATGTTCATATTTTCATATATTCCATTACGTTGAAAATGTAGTTTATAAATCGTATGCTTTTTTATTCACTCGGATGTGTGGGATATCATTATTGTGAAGGATTAGTGTTACATCATACTTGGCACTGTAATCCAACGCCACATTACCCCCTCCATGTGGCCTAGGAGTACGTGCACTGTTGACGGGTTAGAATTATGTAATGATAATTTTTTTTAAGGTTATTCAAAACGCCAACCCAATTTTCAACCTCGTTCCATTCAATTGTTTTGGTGTTTATGGCACACGCTTTGAAACCAGGCAAGTTGTCGTAGTCTTCGATGACCATATTTTTATGTTTATACCTGGGAACTATGATGATAAACGTGGTCATGCACAAGAGTATTTCACCTTTTGTTCCCACATAAAGGTAAATTTCATTCGTGTATATAATTTAGTTAACTAAAAGTCATTTCTTTTTATTTTTGTTATTGTCTTCCTGTGTGCCATAACTATTTTCCTTACTTGGTTCCATTCCTATTTGCAAGGACATTTTATAATCTAATATTTAATATTGGCATTCTGATTTTTAGGGATTTCGATTATGGAGCTACCAGTCGGATGTAATTTTCTCTATACAATGGTTGACTTCGAATTGATTAGAACCATTTTCCATTTATAGAATTTGACCTAATTTTCACTTAATAGAGAATGGTACAATTCCCACATTCACATTTGCAATTATTCTTTCATCCTGCTTGTAGAAGCTTACATAACTTCTGGAGCCAACATCGTATGCATGTGAAACTTGTATAATCTTGGGTTCTAGTCACAGAGGTCACTGTCCAAGGTAATTGTGTTATCACTTTGAAATTTCTTTGCAATAGATACCAGTTTCTATTCATTTAACATACCTTAACTCTAATATTTTATGGTTAGAGAGAAAAGCGACGGTGCTGGAATATACACAAGGTAATAAGCTTTTATTTTTTCCCTAAAGGTTATTTCAAATTTCTGTCATAGGTTGCTATAGTGAGTTGAGTCCCTTCAATTTGGAATTGGGACAGTGTATTCAAATGGGTCCTGTCACTTTTTATTTATCATTCATATGAAGTAATGACCTTAGTGTTTCATTATAGCGATGAGGGTTTTCGAACTCCAAAACCCTAAAGATTTCAAATTATTCCCTTTTTCTGTTACTGTTGATGTCTCTACGGCCTTGTTGTCGAGACTATTTTTGTTCATAAGGTTTTATGATAATTTGTCTCCGTTATTTATATCTTATTATTTTTCTTTTCATGTACTAATTTCCTATTTAATCAAAGATTCTAATCCAACATGTAATCTGTTTGTTTCAAGTACGGCTTTCACATTATAACGAGAAGGGATATTGGTTCACCTTGGTGTAAAATTTTCATTTTCTTTTTCAACACTTTGATTCTTCCATCATTAATTATAGGTCAACCTTCTCTCAAATTTCCATACTCTCTGTGACGGCACTGAGACACATGGCATGTATATTGAACTAGGGTTTCCAGAACCCAATACAAGGTTTTCCTAAGTTTTTCTTAGGTGTTAATTTTTTACCCTACCCAAGTTCTACAAAAGTGTTATGACATGACCTTTTACTTTTAAATAATATTTCGACTTAAAACCTTCAATGTAACAGAGGCTCATTAATTTATTAGATTAATATTCACGTACTATGTTGTCAAATTTATAGACTTTCTATTTCTTGACATATGCAAATTGTTTGTGTAATTTATGTCTGAGAACATTGTGTACACTTTATTAAATATGTAACAAAATCTCAGCTCTTGCCTTCTAAATTTCACTAATATGAATCAATATCTTGTCATAGTTTTGTGTTGTATACTCTTTTGTGCATTCCTAACTCATCTAAGATGTAAGTAACTTGGTTTTAGCCAGAATTTCACACTAGTACAAAATTGTTCTATGGTGAAATTGCATTTTGTATTACAATGAATTTTAGTTTAGAATCAACATGTAATGACATGTTTCTTTGTTATGTAATTTATTAAAATATGTATCATGTATTATCCTTGTATATTTGTTTTGCAAGAATTATGTTACTATAATAGACATAATAAATTTTAATCCTTCTTATATACTTCTTATAGAAAGTTAGATTGTATAAATTTTCTATGCTTTTCCTTTCTTGTCTGGAATCAATAGTTGGTTTCTCTTGCACCCTTTCCATGTGGTTGTGATTTTTTACTATTGCTCTACTTATAACTATGCTTGGGTTACATTTATTACTTTATAGATCAGTTTTCCAATCATGATGAATGAACATGAAAGGATTCTTCCTAGGCTTCGTGAGTTTATTTATTTTATTAGCTTAACTTATGTATTCTCTTAATATTTTATTTTCGCTAAGCTTCGATTCTTTTCTCCCTTACAGTAACCTCCAGTAGACCTCCTTAGTCATGAACAAGATTAAATTATTAAGGAATGTACTGTGTATAGTCACTATAAAATTTAAAATAAATATGTAATTTAGATTCAACAATACATACATATAATAATGCCTTGTACTCCATTTAATTTAGAGATAGACTTAAAAACAAAAGCCTTTATTTTCCTAAGAGTAGGATTTACATGAATATTCCATGTTTTCTTTACCTAAGATGATAGTTCCATTTCCTTGTCTAAATATTGTATTCATACCCATTACAGTAAGTCTATTACAGTTTAAAACAATAGAACAATTATACAATAATACATTTTCTCTCTCTTCCATTTGTATCATAATGTAACACTAACATTTATTTCAAAGAAATAACTAGATACTAGAGGGTCTCATCTATCCAACTCCTTTATGACTCAATTATACAATTTCCAATAATAACTAAAAGAAACATATTCTCTTATGTATAATGTATATGCATATGTTGATCCATTGAAAATCCCATGTGTAACAATCACTTTCAATAATATTATCTTCCATGTATGCGTATAGAAATCATTATACAAATAACGATAACATATAAGAAAATAGATAATCATGCATGAAGAACTTTAGAATAAGTACAACTAAATATAGACATACATCATTTTCCTCTATTCTACCAATACATATCATTGAATGATTCAGAATCAATAATAATAAATAAATAAATAATCATCTAACCATAATTGTTGTTTGGGGTATATATAGGAACAGAGCACGTTCTACCCAACCATAAAATATCTCTAATATTTTCCCCTAGGCTAAGACCTTCTTTCCTTCAGGAATTCATCACCTTGGTTTCTAAGTGGTTTCTCTTATAGATTCTTCACAACATAATTTTAGCAATGTCCTAGTTTAAGGAATGTCTACCTTCTCCCTAGACCCTTTGTTTTAATTTGAGAAAAAAAAATATTTCCTTTCTCTTCAAACAACCTTTTTTTCCTCACTATGCTTTATTCCTCTTTTCACTCAACTTATCATTTCTATCCTTATAAGTGATTAACATAATATTTCTCTCTCATTATGTTAATATATTTGAAAACTTTCTCCTAGGTATTTTTAGGAGACTTTTAGGGAAGGTCCACCATGTGGAATTTAACCACTTAACAACTTTTCATGAGTTGACAATAAGTCTGTAATAAAATAGTGCTCTTTCAAGAATATTCCCGAGAAATATTATTTATTAATTTAATAAAATACAACATAATTACATCCTCAAATAGTTTCCATACTTGCATCCATATCCATTAAGTCCAAACAATAATATAAATGTCTAAAAATGGTCATGTATGGAAAATAAAGACATAAGGCTGTTACAATTCTCCACCCCAACCATTAACGAAATCCAGAGAAAACCATCTTCACCATCTCGTTATCAGGGAATCTAGAGAGCATTTTTCCTAACCTGAGGGCAATTTCTTCCTTCCTTCTTATGAATAGAAAATTGATTTCCCTGTTGCATCTATGTTGCTCCTTGTATTCCCTATCTCCTCTTTCTCCATCCAGCAACAGACTTCAGAACAACATTCTCCCTCCATACCAGGCTATCAGAAAGAGATTTTCCTTTGTCCCTTGCATATTCCTTCAAACAGATACCTCTATCTACTAAATTATTGATAACACATTGAAATGTTTCCACCTGCTTGTATGTCCCATAGATTGTTTGTTCTTGGTTAATTTGTTGTAGTGGGTGGCCAACTCATCTTCAGAACTGAAAGTTTTCCCATTTTTCCTTTTTTGATTATTTTCCCTGATTAATTATATATTGTTACAAAGAAGCACATTTTTTGTTCTCTTCTTCTATCTAATAACATAATACAAATTGTCCTTTTTTTTCCCAGCTACCAGCTTCCATGAACTAGTTCATATTTCCTATTGTAAGGAAACCTTAAACTATCCAAAGAAAGTAACCCCCTCAGCTCTAGAATTTGTGTCCCTTTGACTCAACCCATTTTATTTTATTAATATTCACATTATATACATAAGTGAAAAATAACTGGGTCTATCACAAAGCCCCACTAAATTCTTTAATAATATTCTTCTTTCCCATTCATAAGGATTTTTTCTCCATATTCTTCTCATCATTCTAATTTTCTCTTTTCCTAAACATTATTCTCATTTAAATGATATAGGGAAATATAGACCTGTGCTCTCATTTATTATTATTCAGTTGTTAATTGGGTCTCAAGACCTTAACACATTTCTTAAAAGGATTTTTCGACTAGAGGTTTTCATAAAGGTTTTTCCTTCCTCACTTCTTTCAAGGTTTGGAGGGAAAGTAAACCTATCAAGTTAAGTGCTCAACTGTTTCAGAGTCTAAGCTTTCCATGAGAAAGAATAATTATTATTAGGTATTATACTACCTCTCTTACTATTTTGCAAACCATTTGTTCTTTAATTACTTTGTTTTATTGTGAATTCTTGTTAATTTATCATTAGAATAAAGAGTTTCTTTTCTATGAACCCTTTTCTCCTTGATTAATGTTGTGGCTATAGATTTTTATTCAATTCCAAAATATTCATGTATTCCTTACAAACAAGTTCAAATTTGGGTTGCTTGGTGTTCCTCCAAGTAATTCATAGTTTGATTCTTTCAGTTCATGGTTATTTTATGGATTCAATGTTTGAGGAAAGAACTAAAAAAAAAATTATATCAAAATTTAGTTGTAATACACTTGTCGACAAAACCACAACTTAGAGTTCTTTTCCCTCAACGTAGTACATAAACACATTTTAATTTTCATGTAAGAACCCTATTAATTTTTTTGTTTTGTTCACATGTATTAAATGTTGTGGAGATTGAGCCATTATATATTGAACATGGATATTTTTTTGTGGTTATATGAATTAGGGTCTCGAGTTTTGTTGCTAATATAATATTTTAAGCTTTGAACTTATAATTTTGTGTCTTAAGCTCCTTTTCATGGAGAGGTAATGCTTTTTGGGCATCTTCATTTGACACTACATCTAGAAGGAAGCACATCTGAGCCAATCTCGTAGATATTAAAGGGCTAATCATGTGAACAAATGAAGGAAGTCTGATCCTTCCTTATCAGTATTGACAAAGTATTGATTGAAACCCTTTTCAAGGGACATCCCCTTACCACAAATAGCTTATCCAACCTAGTGAAAGAAGGGAGGAACATGTATACATGTCTAAGCTTATATTTCTAAGTATTCTCATCATAAAATAGTTTAAAGTAGAGGCATATTACCCCATGTAGATTCACATGATACTGCACTTCATAAGTATTTAACTATGCATTTAGATAAAAATAATATAAAGACACAATTCAATGAATATAATTAGAAAAATGATATTTGTAGCACACCTAGCATGTTATGTTGCAACTGGATTCTATGATAATAGACTGAGAGCACAAGGAGAAGAAATTGGATTCTATCATAGTAGACCAAGAGAATAATGAAAAAATAATCATAATGAAAAGGACAACAAGACCAGCATGAGAAAGGATCTAAATTCAAATTACAAATCAAGTACGATGACGTGTGGCCAAGTCAATAACATGTTTCTTGTTTGTGATGATATTTAGCTAACAAATCTCTCACTAAAAATGAATAATGTAGAGAAATATATATTCCTTAAAATAATCCACAGGAAGAGAGACACCATCTTTGATATTCCTACTTAGTGTTTCACTAAGGGAATATCAAATTTTTCTCAATTTTGGTGTATTGCATTGTTTCACATAGGAGAAGTCGGCCTAGGGAACCCACATTTGATTCTTGGCATGAGAAGCACCCCAACATTTGAGTTCGTTGGAAATATTGTGGCTTTGGTGGAGTGTGGAGACCACCACAATGGATTTTAGACCTACATGGAAAGTATGCTCTCATTGGTGTGAAATAGGTGAGGGAGATTCGATGTGGGCCCACATGGGTAGCCTTGGAGGAAAATAGACAAAAGAAATAAGGGGCTCTCATTTTGGGGATCATCTATCATTTTCATAATTTTTCTTTTGACAAGAACATGCTTGAGTAGAGAGCCAAGTTTGCATGTGTTGTTTAGCACACTGAGTGTTTTCTAGTGGAAATCCTAGCCATTTCTTAGGTGGAATTTGAATGCCAACCCGAGGAGGGAGTTCTACTTCATATTAGTTCATACCAGCAAGAGGAAGGCAAGTTACAATAGTAGTAAATTGAGTTCGAGCAACATTGAGAGTTACAGCAGTGCAAGGAATACGTAGTCATAGCTTGAGGTAAGTTGTGGAGATAGGGGAGTTTGCAGAGAAAATCAGGAGGGAAGGCTTGGAAAGCCTTCTAATAGGGATTGCAAGAAGTTTTGGAGCATTCAGAAATAGAATTCTCAGGTGGGTCGATTTACCTAGTAGAAGAGCCACCCAACCAAAGAGGGTCGAAATTATGGGGTCAAGCTTTGGCCAAACCCTTCGTGGATTATTCTACATTTCTTGTGTAGAGGCCGAGATTAATTTCCCAGAATTTTCTGAGCAGCAAAGAGGTCTTTAGCAGCAGATCATTTTAGACAACAACATCATTTCTAAGCATTTATAATGCAATGCTAGGGCTGAATTGATAGAAAATTGGAGAAGGGTGATTCAGGGATGATTTTGGGATTTGCTAGCTTGCTAGCAGCAAGCCCAGATGCACTCATTCCAACACCTTTATTGTACACCTCTTTCCATTAATAAAATGAATATACAACATTGTTTTGGAAGAAAATGTAAGGTCAGACTGTTTCTTTTTATTTTATGGTGTGTTTGTCTATTTTTCTTTTAATATTTATTGTTAATTTTCCCTTAGGGATATTACACTAGTATCAAAGCTCATAGGCTTGGCCCATATTGTCAGAGCAATGCAGTCTATGACACCAAAGGATAAGCAGAGCATGGCATGTTGAAGGCAGAGGTATAGAAGCAAGGAATGACAGTTAGAGATCACCCTTGATCCTGTGACTATAGAACCGGAGGTAGAAGAAACCAACATGGGGTACATGTTGGAAATAATACTGAGAGGGGGGGGTGAATCAGTATTATCACATTAATAAAACTTTTTATTTCCATAATCAAATTCATATATGCTACTTCCACAACTTCTTATGATTAAGTTAATTAATCTTCAATGAGTGCATTAGAACTTTATCAACCATATTATCAGTTAACAAATGCAGTAACATAGAATAGATCATCACACATAAGGCACACATGAACACCATGATATAAGGTGGAAACCCAATGCGGGAGAAAACCACCTGCTGCAAGTCATCTCAATCTTCTTTAATAAGAAAATCCTTTTACAATATTTTGTACTGGTGCAGTCTTATACCAGCACGGGAGCTACAACCCCCTTTGCTCTTGTACTAGCCGATCCATTTACTAGTACGCAGGCTACTACCTGCTACAATGCTCCAAAGATTTCCTTTAGCTCTTGTACTAGCTTAGATACTAGTACGTAGGTGCTGACCTACAATCTTCTCTCCTCCAGGTACCACGTTTCATCAATTTTCATACTGGATACACTGAAGCACAACACATAATCTGAAAGGCCACATTTCATCCAATTTTCATACTAGACCCAACAACAACATTGAAGCTCATAATCAAAAAACCTTCTGAATCACCCAATCACTAGATCAATACATATACAATGAGAGTCATCAATCAGATCTAGTCCATCAGATCATTAAGAACCTGATCCATTCATTCATCAATTCTGAAGCTAATCATAATCATTCACTCAATCACTGTTGTTATCAGAACATAATACCAGAAACCAGACATCACTTCAAAACCCAGAACACAGCAATGATAAACATGAACAGCTAAATTGATTTCAAGAGAAGTACGCAGCTTCACCCATGTAATGCCTGCGTACAGTACGCACTGTTCTGAACTGTGCACCTGCGTACCCACGCACTGTGCCAAATAGACTTCCTGCGTACCTCCGCAACTGCAGCGCTTCTGCGCCTGCGTACCGACGCACCTGCAGCGCTTCTGCGCCTGCGTACCGGCGCACTTTTCTTTCACTGTACCTGCGTACCTTCGGGCATAAATGATTTCAAGACTTCAAGAATAACCCAGACAGTCAGATCTACAGATCTGATCATGCGCCGAAGAGATCTCAGTCCATCAGTAGATTCGCCTTCTTTAGATCTAGACCAGATCTAGCCCTCATAAGATATTCAACCAAAGACATACTCAAGCCAAATGATCTCCTTTGCTTTATATAGGCAAGCTCCTCCTAAAATCATGGAACAATACCACGAGCCGACACCATAATAACACAATACCGTCGGCTAAATACCAAGAGTAAAACATAAGAAAACCCCACGTGTGCTTTTCTCTGCCTTGAAATGTGTGCACTGGGGGGACGCACCTCCTGAATGGCTAGCCTGCGTATCTGGACGCGGTCCCTGCATGGTGTACCTGCGGGTACGCACTTTCTGTAAGGTGTACCTGCGTACCCCTTATTTTCTTCAATATTTGATAGCTGATCA
The DNA here is from genome assembly GCA_031772625.1 of Pinus tabuliformis. NCBI lineage: Eukaryota > Viridiplantae > Streptophyta > Pinopsida > Pinales > Pinaceae > Pinus > Pinus tabuliformis. The sequence goes on from CM062805.1 coordinate 665,103,980, forward strand.
TCAATCTCTGCTGCTGACTTGAAGTACTGTGATCTATCACCTGAATGGGTTGCCATCAAGGACAACACTTTAGCCATAATGCCAACAATCTCCCCCTTTGGACTTGATGGCAGAACTTTCCATTTGATTCCTTTGAGTTGTCCTGCATCTATGTATTATGTCACATCTGATATCTCTTCTGTAGATTCATCTGAATGTATATAAGTGAGATGATCTTCTATGAGAGGGTTGCCATCAAGTACAACACATGCATCATAATGCCAACAATCTCCCCCTTTGGACTTGATGGCAACAACACCAAATCACTCTCCCCCTTTGACATCAAGGGCAAAGGGGTATGCTCCCCCTAAGAACATGCTCCCCTTGACTATAAACCAGATCTGCTGAAGTCTCTGAATGAGCTCCCCCTTTGTATATGTCATGGTGCTCCAATCTGATAATGGTCTTTTTGAGAACAAGCTGAGATGTCTGCTCTGCTATATAGTGTTGTTCATGCTCAAGCTCCCCCTGACTGTAAGCAAGGTCTGCAAAAAGATGTTCTACAAGAAGAACATGACTCTATATATCATAAATGACCTTCCTATCACCAAAAGACTCAATACATGCATCCATCACCTATCACAATAAGGATCATCCATCCAACCAAGTGGGAATACATCAGAAATATGAAAACCAAATACATTACATCTTCATCCCATGCATAGTGGGGGGACATAGGCCGTTACATGACCTGAAGAGATGACTACAATAGATAGACCATTACAACATGAGTCTTGCTATGACCTTTACATCAAACATCTAAAGATCATGACAAACATCATCAACAGCACTGTATAATCTGCTCCATAGAGTCTGTCAACATCAAGGACTTCTGCATCAACTCATAACCATCCAGATCTATATGAATCAAGAGCCATCAAATGAAAGCATCTGCATCAATCAACATATGTATGAATAATCATCCCTGCATCCAGCCAACAATCCTCATCCATTTGTGCCAAGAAAGGAATCATGCATCATGCACATGTCGACAGCAGCATATGAGTGACTCATCATCATCATGTCTCCAACAATGCAACTTTGAATAATCATCCATGAAATCAGCCAACCTCATCCATATATGTGTCAAGAAACAATAAAGACTCCATGCAAGCATCATTAGAGAATCAACCATAAATCTGATCATGTGACCAACTCATAACCATAGCAAGATGAATCATACGCATCGTCACCAAGGACCATAATGCCAACAATGCATTCAGGACATATGCTCCCCTTGAACCAGTGCCATCTGTCGAATCTGATCAAGTATATCAATAAGAAGAATCAGCCAATAAATGCCTTAAGACAGGTACGCACTTCATCTTCTGCTCCCCTGCGTACACCCGCAGATATCCTTCTGCTGCACTGCGTATATACGCAGACAGTCTTCTATTACAGAGCGTACCCACGCACCTGTTCCATCAGTTGCGCCGCATACTGCACGCACCTTTTATTTTATCGTGCCGCGTACTTTTCTGTAAGTCCGCAGGGTATCCTTTATCACGTCGCGTACCGCACGCACTCTTTGCTTCTATCGCGCCGCGTACTCCTCTGTAGGTCCGCACCTCTTTTTATGTTTCTCCACGTCCGTCCGCATGTCCTCTTCTGATAAGCCGCGTACCTCCGCATAGGGACTGTGCCTTCACTTGCGTACGTCCGTACCCAGTCTTACGCTCTGCTGCGTACGCCCGCACTTTCACAGTTGATGATCTGCGTACTTCTAATTAGGGCCAAATTAACAGTCCTCCTTTGTGCTACTGACAGTCAGATTCCCAGATCTGATAGATTCATTTCCAACTTCACTTGCCTACTGCCTTCAAACAAGCAATTACGCGATTGTGCAGTATCCAACTCGCGTATATATGCGACTTGCCTTTATGAAGTTTGCATATGAGATTCAGGAACCTGAAGTTTTGTACTTTCAGCTTCCTCTGATTTTGGTATATCTGTACATTGTGCTGTGCCATCCTTTTCTGACTGTACTTCCTTTTTCCTCCATATCTTTAAGCGTGATGATGACATTTTCTCCTTTTGATATGGTGCCCACACTTTGTTCCTGCATTCCTTAGCTATATGTCCAGGCTTGTTACATGCATAACATCTTACATGTTTCATATTCCTCCTGTAACAATCAGCAGCTTTGTGACCAAACGTATTGCAAGCAAAGCAATATCCATAAAAATACCTTGATTGAGATGACTTGTCTGCATAATGGTCTTGAACTCTTCTTCTTCTACATCTAGTTGCAACATGCCCAAGATTATGACATACATAACATTCAACATTATTCATAGGAGGAGTAAAGGATTTTCTTTGAGGAATCTTTTTCCTTGGTTGATGATGAGATTGATCTTTCATTTCTTCATTGATCACTTTAGATTTCTCTTTAGAATTCTTTGCCTCACCTTGTGAACTAGATTCACCTTCAACAGATTCATGGAAACCAAGACCAGTCTTTATAGCAGGGGACCTTTGACTACTAAGAATATCATCCAATACTTTAGAGCTATCTTGAAATCGTAAAAGCTTATCGTTTTCTTCTAGTTTACCTTTCAAGATATTTACCTCAACCTGAAGTTGTTCTTCCTTTTCAAGAGATTTCTTTTTCAAAACTTCTTCAGCTTTCCTTCCTTCTTCCATTTGTTCCCTTAGTTTGAGAATCTCCTTTTCTTGTTCTTCATTCAGATCCTGCTGCATTTGACGAACTCGGAAGGCACATTCTAGTTGAGATTTTAAGCTGGTGACTTCGTTTTCTTGTTTTTCAATAGCTTGGAGTAGATCTGTATTCTGCTTCTTTGATTCTTCAAGATCTCCTTTTAGTGAGAGGATTGTAGCTTCAAGATTTTCATAATAACTGGATCGATCTCTGAGCTCCTTGATTGTTGTGTTCTTTTCAATGACTTCATTTCTTAGAGATGTTGCTTCATCCTGCAACTTTTGACACCTTTCCTTGCATAACTTGAGGGCACCACTCTTTACGTCAAAACGTTTTTCTTGTTCAATAATTTTGTTTGTCAGCCTGTTAAATTCTGCCTCTATTTGACATCTTTCTTGCTCACCCATAAGAGCAAGTTCAGTAGTCTCACTATCACTTTCATCTCTTTCACAAGGAAATATAGCTGGAACATCAGAGGATAACACATTCATACCTGATAATGATTCTGAATCTGAAGAGCTTCTTATGCCTAATCCCCAATCGATTCTTCCACTGTCATAGTTCTTCTGAGATGACTTCTTTTTCTTATGAGCTTTCTTCTTAAGCTTCTTTCCCATTGTTCCACAGATCTCCTTCAAGCGATCAAGCTTCTATCAAAGGACCTGCTCTGATACCAATTGTTGGAAATAATACTGAGAGGGGGGGGTGAATCAGTATTATCACATTAATAAAACTTTTTATTTCCATAATCAGATTCATATATGCTACTTCCACAACTTCTTATGATTAAGTTAATTAATCTTCAATGAGTGCATTAGAACTTTATCAACCATATTATCAGTTAACAAATGCAGTAACATAGAATAGATCATCACACATAAGGCACACATGAACACCATGATATAAGGTGGAAACCCAATGCGGGAGAAAACCACCTGCTGCAAGTCATCTCAATCTTCTTTAATAAGAAAATCCTTTTACAATATTTTGTACTGGTGCAGTCTTATACCAGCACGGGAGCTACAACCCCCTTTGCTCTTGTACTAGCCGATCCATTTACTAGTACACAGGCTACTACCTGCTACAATGCTCCAAAGATTTCCTTTAGCTCTTGTACTAGCTTAGATACTAGTACGTAGGTGCTGACCTACAATCTTCTCTCCTCCAGGTACCACGTTTCATCAATTTTCATACTGGATACACTGAAGCACAACACATAATCTGAAAGACCACATTTCATCCAATTTTCATACTAGACCCAACAACAACATTGAAGCTCATAATCAAACAACCTTCTGAATCACCCAATCACTAGATCAATACATATACAATGAGAGTCATCAACCAGATCTAGTCCATCAGATCATTAAGAACCTGATCCATTCATTCATCAATTCTGAAGCTAATCATAATCATTCACTCAATCACTGTTGTTATCAGAACATAATACCAGAAACCAGACATCACTTCAAAACCCAGAACACAGCAATGATAAACATGAACAGCTAAATTGATTTCAAGAGAAGTACGCAGCTTCACCCATGTAATGCCTGCGTACAGTACGCACTGTTCTGAACTGTGCACCTGCGTACCCACGCACTGTGCCAAATAGACTTCCTGCGTACCTCCGCAACTGCAGCGCTTCTGCGCCTGCGTACCGACGCACCTGCAGCGCTTCTGCGCCTGCGTACCGACGCACCTGCAGCGCTTCTGCGCCTGCGTACCGGCGCACTTTTCTTTCACTGTACCTGCGTACCTTCGGGCATAAATGATTTCAAGACTTCAAGAATAACCCAGACAGTCAGATCTACAGATCTGATCATGCGCCGAAGAGATCTCAGTCCATCAGTAGATTCGCCTTCTTTAGATCTAGACCAGATCTAGCCCTCATAAGATATTCAACCAAAGACATACTCAAGCCAAATGATCTCCTTTGCTTTATATAGGCAAGCTCCTCCTAAAATCATGGAACAATACCACGAGCCGACACCATAATAACACAATACCGTCGGCTAAATACCAAGAGTAAAACATAAGAAAACCCCACGTGTGCTTTTCTCTGCCTTGAAATGTGTGCACTGGGGGGACGCACCTCCTGAACGGCTGGCCTGCGTATCTGGACGCGGTCCCTGCATGGTGTACCTGCGGGTACGCACTTTCTGTAAGGTGTACCTGCGTACCCCTTATTTTCTTCAATATTTGATAGCTGATCATCAATATCTGCTGCTGACTTGAAGTATTGTGATCTATCACCTGAATGGGTTGCCATCAAGGACAACACTTTAGCCATAATGCCAACAGTACAATGAAGGAGACAAAAGGGAGGAGGAGAAGGAGTTTTCTTAACTCCTACTAAAGGTAGTGAAGGATTTGTCTCAAAACATTAAAGGGATGGGCCATTGAAATGGCAGTTGATATAAGGGTAAGGGAGTCCAAGGGGATTTCCACTATGGAGAAGGATCTGACACCTCACATCACCATGCATCTCAACATGCCATTGATTCAAAATACGACCCCTAGATCCACCATTCCTACATTCCTACAATCTGGAGGAGGTGGGCAACCAAGCAAGAAGAGGCACCTTATGGGGACTATTTCCTAAAGTATCAGTCTTATGTGTCTGATTTTGGGATGACCGTCACTTTCAAAGATTTTTGTCAGTTGAAGGACAAAAACAAGCCCAAGGGATAGAGTGGAGGAGGTTACATGCAAAGAATAGATTTATGATGCACTATGGGGAGTCTATTTCTCCCAACCTTCGATGGGTCCTCCAAGAGCTCGACTAAGGAATGGGTCAAAAAGATGGATGTTTATTTCTAGCTTAACCAAATGACATAAGGAGAGGCAATCAAGATTGCCACATTACATCTGTGAGGGGAAACCCATGATTGGTGGTTCCATTGATTGACCACGTTGAGACATGCGGGAGTGACTGCCTTTGATTCTTTCATGAGGAGGATGTTAGAGTGGTTTGAGAGGAAGGATCCAGAAGAGTATTTAGGGAGATAACAAGGCTCAAGCAGACTGAGAGTGCATAAACCTACATCTCAGTGTTTATGTGATTTTCTGTGATGGTGCCTGAATTTTCATAGTCTAGGAGGATTTTCATGTTTGTGGATGGGCTAACAGATCCATTATGTGGGCTAGTGAGGTACAACAGGCCCACTACATTACATGATGCAATTGGGAGAGCCTGAGACTTGCAGGATACCCTACCCAAGGCGCAAGCAACTTCACCCCCTAGACAAGGTTTCCAATAAAGGGGGAAGGACACCAGGGCTCCACCACTGAGATCCAATCAGGGGTGTGGACATGTGGATGATGAGACCCAAAGAGACCTCATAAGGAGAAAACTTTGCTTCACTTGTCAAGCGTTGTGGGCACCATGCCATAGGTGTGCATTGGGAAAGTCCCACTATATCAAGGTCTTATCTAACATTGATGCAAAGGATGAGACCTATTTTGAGATGGGTGGAGAGGATAGTGCAATACTGTAGGGAGGATGACCACCACTAGCAAGGGGAGTTTCCTTCACTCCTACTTGAGGGGTCCTTGCATCACTACGTGGAATACCCAAATTCTTAACTATGAGGATTAGACGCACTATTCAAGGGTAGCGGGTCTTAGTTCTGGTGGACAGTGGGACTACCCACAATTTCATTGATGCTCAATTGGTTCATAGGTGGGACATCAAAACTCAGGATTTTGAGGGATTCTCAGTTCTTGTGCCTGGGGACAAGACCACGTAGTGCACTTGTTATGTATCAGCCTTAACAGTGACCATGGGAAACTACTCCATTATAGATCATTTATTTTTGGTGGATGTACCAGACACCAACGTAGTGTTGGGAGTCCAGTGGCTCCATATGTTTGGTTGAGTCACAACATACTGGACGAAGTTGAAGATGGAGCTTGTAGGGCCAAATGGAAAGACTGTGTTTCTTTGGGCGTTGACCACAGACTATTTCGGCCCATAGGATGAAGGTTGAATTGAGACATGGAGACATTGAGTAGGTTGTGGATTTCAGGATCTCAGAGGCTAGGGGAAAACCCAAGCAACGACATCTGGAGATACAGGCTATTATGTACAGGTATCAAGTGGTGTTTGGGGACATACCACTAGGATAACCACCTGACCGGGGGTTTGAGAACACTATTGAGTTGGAGCCAGGGATGCAGGCCATCATCACCACTGCTTATCAACAACCCGAGGCTTATCAGGATGAGATCAAGAGGGCCATCCATGATTTATTTCCACTCAGGCATATCAGGCTCAACTCTAGTCCTTTTGCTTCATTAATTGTGCTAGTGAAGAAGAAGGACATGTGCTTATAGATGTGCATAAATTACGGGGCCCTCAACAAGAAGATAATGAAGAACCACTATCCCATTCCCCATATAGATGAGCTGATGGATGAGTTGAGGGGAGTCAAGTTCTTCTCGAAGATTGATCTGTGGTCAGGGTACCATCAGATCCAGGTGAGGGACCAAGATGTTTCGAAGACAACATGTCCATGTCATTACTTTGAGTTCCTAGGTATGCCCTTCGAGCTAAAAAATGCACCCATGACATTCCAGTCATGCATGAACCACGTGTTTCATGGGAAGTTGAGGAATTTCGTACTGGTGTTCTTTGATGACATAATAATTTACAGTTAGATGTGGGAAGCGAATTTGTAGCACCTTAAGGCAATATTTTCAATTCTGGAGGAGTAGTAGTTATATGCCAAACTATCCAAGTGTGAGTTTTTGTTATGAAACCAACTCACAAAAAGATAGAAAAGATAAATCAATGACTTAAAAATCAGCCTCTTCAAGGGGGGAACCTCCTATACATTACACAAATGAACAATTGTTGGATGATACAAATGACAAGACCTCCTTTCGATATACAAGAGTCTAAGGTATCCCAATACAATCAAAGCCTACATAACGTTAATATGGTAGGGGCACAACAATAACAATAGTGGGCTTCTATGGAGCATAATAATAACAACATGGGGACTATATGGGCACAATAATACAATAAGGGGGTCGCACTAATAACAATAAGAGGTTACACTAGTAGTATAGGGGCCTAACATGCCCCTCTCCTTCAAAAAGTGTTGTCCTCAATTCTCGAGTAGTCCTAGATGCTTCTGTATAAAATTCTCATCCTCACATGTGAAATCTTCAGTGGGTAAGTTCTTCCCTTGATGAGATACTCTAAAATTTATCGATTTTGTAGCTGTCGATTTATTGCTTTTTTTATTGCTTCTAGTTACAATATGATTTTTCCTTCCTCATCAAGTTCTGCCAATAATGTTTGAACTAGGATCTTCTCACCTATAACCTTTTTTAAGCATGAAACATGGAAAATTGGGTGCACTCTGGAAGATGTAGGAAGGTCCAATATGTATGCGGTACCAATCTTTTGTAACACCTTGTATGTACCATAATACTTTGGTGATAATTTATTATCCTTCTTAGCTTACTTGAGGGACATTGTTTGTATGGTTGTAGTCGTAGAAATACCCAGTCACCTACATCAAAACTTCTTTCGCTGCGATGTTGATGTTCCTATTGTTTCATTCTATTCTACTCCAAAGCGAGGTTATCCTTTAAGAGTTTGAGAACTTGTGGTTGATGCTCGATGTGATCTTCCACTGCTTGAACCTTAGAATTTTATTTTAAAGAAGATGTGATGGATGGTGGATGATATCCATAAAGTGCCATAAATGGGGAAATTTTTGCTGCAGTATGGAAGGAAGTGTTGTACCACCATTCAGCTAGAGGAAATGACTTGCTCCATTATGTCTATTTATCAGATACAAAGCAACGAAGATATCCTTACAAACATTTGTTCACTATCTAAGTTTGCCCATCAGATTGAGGATGATAAGATGAGCTATGAGCTAATTGAGTACTCAAATATTCCACTTCTTGTACTCCAAAGAAACATTTGGAGCTTTTAGCATATAATTATTTCTCCTCCAATAGTTTGAGCACCCTGTGAACATGTTGAACATGATCCTTCCAACACTTATTGTAGATTAGTATATCATCAAAAAATATTAACTCAAATTTTCTATGGAAGGTTTTAAAATGGAATTCATCAAACCTTGAAATGTAGAAGGTGCATTGGTAAGGCCAAAAGGCATGACCAAAAATTTATAATGACCCTCATGAGTTAAAAATGTTGTTTTTGGAATGTCTTCAGTATTCATTCTAATTTAATGATACGTTGAATGATGATCCAACTTGGTGAAGTAAATTGCTCCATGTAATTCATCCAATCATTCATCAATGACAAGAATGGGAAATTTATCTTTAATAGTAGCTTGTTGAGCTCCCTATAATATGGACACACGTGCCATGATCCATCCTTCTTGTGTACCAATACCACTAGAGCAGAGAAGGAACTTTGACTAGGTTGAATTATACCAAGCTCTAGCATTTCTGCAACCATATGATCAATTTCACTCTTTTTGGCATATGGATATTTGTAAGGCCTAATGTTTGGGAGAAAAACTCATGGAATCAAATGAATAGAATGATCATGATAATTAATAAGTAGGAGGCCTTTGGGAGTCTCAAATACCTCTTAATGATTGTCCAAAAAGTTTTGGAGATCTGGAGAAATAAATTATTTCGATGTGGGAACCTCGAGTGAACATTATGTAATTACATCGTGTTGTTATTTCTTTAGAAGCTTTGTCAGTCTGTTAGAGCTGATTATCTTTCCCAGTTTCCCTGTGATACCTCTTAATTTAAATTCCCTTCCTTCTAAAGAAAATTTCTTGAAAATTAAAAGCTTTTGTACCCTTGGATTATAGCCATTGGACTCCTAGTACAACATCAACACCACCCATTGGAATGGAAAGCATTGGGATATTCAATACATATTCTCCCATGGATAACTTGATATTATGGCACTTTTCAAAGAAATTTATGGTTCCTCCACTTTCAACCAACACTTGACACTCAGGTGTTGGATATAGGAAGAAATTCAATTCCTTGGCTACCTTACAGTGAATAAAATTATGGGTATTGCTCGAATCATTCAACACTATTATCTTTTTCTCCTTGATATTTCCTTCTATCTTGATAGTTTGAGGAGTACTAATTTCAGCCAATGCATTACAAGATATGGTTGGATTCATTTTTTCTTTCTCTAGGGTTTGTTCCTGGTGTATATTCTCTTCTTTTTATGTTTATTGTTCCTTTTCTTGCTCATCTTCCCCATCTATGTAAATTAATTTATTCTCAGCACACTTATGACCTTTAGTGTATTTTATATCACAATTGTAACAAAGCCCTTTTACTCTTTTTTCTTCCAATTGTTGTGGTGTCAACCTTGTAGGTGGTGAAAGGTTAAGAGAAACACCACTTCCATCTTTATAGTTGTGAGTTATAGGCTTCCTTGTTGCAATAATTTTTCTTTCGATTTTTCTTGCCAACCGGAATTCCTTCTCTAATGAATCAGGTTCCCAAAGGTGAACCTCACATTGGATTTTATCCTTTAAAGTCCCTATGAACACATCAATCCTATGCTCCTCTGGAATATCTTTTACCCTTATGTTCAAGTTTCGGAAGTCCTCAACGTGCTCCATCATTGACCCCTTTTGTTTGAGATTTATGAATCGGCTAAAAAAGGTGTTTCTCTTTATATCCTTATAATGTGCTATTAATTCCTCCCAGAAAATTGACGAAGTGACAAGTGGCTTACGAGAACAAATCCATTTATACCATTGTTATCACTAAGATTTTCCTTGAAGTTGTGAGGAAGGAAAGGGGTCCGAGGTAACCACAAATCAACTTTTAAGTATAGAATCTAGCCAATCTATACTCAAAGAGGGCTCTCTCTTTAGGATTTAGCTTTGTTTGTGGGATATTATGCTAGTTATGAAAGCTTGGGGGGTTTTGATTTTGTTTGGTCATGGAATTCAGGAGTAGATGCGTAAAACAGAGTATTTTAGGCCATTGGGCTATGGAGTCAACTGAAGATGGCTTAACTGAATAGATTTGATTCAACAAAGGATGGCTTCTCAGGGCAAGATAGCTAAACAAGAGGAAAATGGTAACTTGAAAAGGGTGAAATGGTCCCAAAAGGGAGGAAGGGCAGTTAAGAATCCTTCAACAAATTTCGAGGGGAGGGAAAATGGGTGATCACTAATAAAAAGCAGTTAAGAATTTCTTACTAAATGACCACTATGATAAACTAAGAAACAAGGAGCAACTAAGAATTCCCTGCCTATGATATTTTATATGAAAACATTAAGAACATAAACGATTTTAAAAACAAAATGCAATAAAGCACTTTCTGAAATATACTTTTTTGTTTATAGTTTAGAGATGAAACACATGTGAAATATTAAACCAGAAAACAGTAAAACACAAGATATAGAATACTTATTTGACCATTGTTTGACACATGAATCATATGAAAGTCCTTTGCTTTATTACTGCTTCCAGCCAGCCATACAAGAGTTTTCCAATCAGCACTTCTTTTCCAAAATAATAAATTTATAGAAATGTCTAAGAATCCACCCTATGTACTCCGAAAGAGGAAGTACTTATACAAAAATTTACAAAAAAATATCTCTTAAGTGAGAGAGATATATTCTATGGAAACTAAATATATTTTACATAAAAGTAGAGACAGATGGTCTCGAAGATAGAAACTGAAAGTGAACTACTGACTTGTTGTCCCTGTTTTTGTGAATGAGCTGGAGGCAGGCCCTATGATTGAAGATCTTGTTGTTTTGCTTGTGATTTTGTGTTGGCTGCTTGTTTTTGACTTTTGACTGATACTCTTTAACCTATTCTGATACTCTTTACCTGCTTTATCCTCATTCATCTTCTTTTACCAAAATTGACCATGGTAAATACTTCACTTTACTTTTTACCAAGGTAAATTATAAAATGTCTGTCATATCTCTCCACCAATCATCCCTTGGTATCCTGGTCCTTTGTAGCTTCCTGAAGATTTCATCAGCCTCAGTGTATTTTACAAAATTGGGTTGAATAGGAAACAAGTGTTTTAATTCATGCTCCACATAGAAAAGGTTCTCCAAGCTGTCATAGAGAACTCTGCCTGTAGGTAATGCTTTTGGTGCAGATGAACTAGCAGAGGAATTGGCTTGGTTGTTTGCATACTGGTATAGTTTGTCAACATAATCCTCATGCCTCATCAATTTATCATTAATAACTAAAGGACTGGGAAGTCCTTTGCTCTGTAAAATGCCAAACTTTTCCATAAATTCATCTATATCCTCCTGCATGTTTTGACATTTTCTTCCTAGGTTTTGCATTAAATACCTTTTGGTCAAGACTTTCTTAATTTCTACAGTGGTTCCAGTTTTGTCTTCAATATTCAGCTGTTCTAATTGATGCTTGGTCCTACTGTTCAAAAAGTTTATCAACCTGATAACTTCCTCATGCTTCCCCCCTAGCTCTTCCTTGGTTTTTTGAATTTCTTGAAGAGCAACTTTCACCAGTTCAATATGTTCAAAAATGATTTGTATGGATGACCAAACATAATTTATTGACTGAGTGATGTTGGTCCATAGAATTTTTCGTATATCTATTAAATGCTTTTCAAATGTGAGGTCCTTCTCCAATGTTTTGACTTGTTGGGCTAAGCCTTTATTTTTCCTCACTTCTTCAACAAAATTAATCTTTGAAACATCATACTTCTACTCTAAAGTGATAAATTTCTCCTTTACCTTCTCGAGTTCAGAAAATTGGAGTTTCATCTCCTCCACGGACTTGATTAATTCTTTTGTGCTTTGACCTAAATTTTTTGCCTGTGATTGTTTATGTTGTGGCCAAAAGGACATTTGGTGCAAGAGTTGTTGCAAGTGTTGATGGGACTACCATGGAGACCACTTCTATCACATTTTGAGGCTGAGAGGTTGACTCACTCTACCTGCTCTTTAGTGATTTTTCTAATTCCTGCTCGGTCTCCTTCAATTGTTCATTTAGCTGAAGGAGTAATTCCATAAGCTCTTCTTCAGACTTCTTTTGAATAACTTCAGCAGTTTGTGGATGCCTTGATGGAGGCAACTTTAACTGCTCTCTCAAGGCAGCTATGTCTTCATCGTTTTCTCTATCAAGGCCTCTGCAGCTTTTGGCTTATGACCAAATCCAATAACCAACTCCTCCAGTGATTTGATTCTATTGTCCTTAGCCTGTGAGGAGGCTCTTTCTAGCTGTAGTTGAGCAGTCGTATTGTTCGAAGAATTCTCTAATCTGTGGGCCATCATGGCTTTACTTGTCAAGGTGGAATACACCATCTCCCCTGTCTGCTTATGTAATTCAATTTGATCTAGTGGGTAAATGTCTTTGGCCATGACCTCAAAATCAGTTTTGAGGTAGTCTGCAATTGACTGAGGTTGTTGTACTTTGGTCTTAAAAAGGCTCATCTACATTTTTCCTTCCTTGATGTCATAGACTGACATCAACCTAGTCTGATTGGTGGGAGCCATCTTCAAATATTGATTGTAGACTTGGGCCTTTAATGGTTCATTTCTCGACTTTATTTCTTTAAATTTTTCTTTGATGTTCAGGGAATTGTTAGCTAAAGACCTAAAAGATGATACTTCAGCACTTTGTTGTCTTTTCAGCTCCTGTCTTTGTGAGCTAGAAGTTGTCCCACCTGCTGGGAAGGTATGTTGATTGTCTGCATCTTCTTTCCTTTGACTCCCTGTAGTTTCTTCAAAAAATTCCTCTTCTGAATGGGGACTTAGCTTGTGCCTCTTAGCACCAGGCTGATCTGAAGGATTAGTGGTAGGGGTAGCTACTTCCCTATCTCTTTTTAAGCTCTTTTCCTCATTCAAAGGAGTCTTCAAAATTAGGGGGTCACCCATGTTGACTTGTGTCGGATGGGTTTGAGTTTGAGCTTGTTCTTGAGAGGTTTCAGGCTGTTTAGACATGTTTGATTGCCCTATTGCTAGAGTGATGGTTTCCTTTTCTCTTCCCTGTGATGTCTCTGCAAGTGGTGCACTTGTTTCCTGTGAGTTCCTTTGAGAAGTATCTGTTGTTGAGGCACTAGTCCTTGGTGTTGGTTTCTGTGAAGTCCCAATTGGCACATGTTCAAAAGAGTCTTGGTCAAGTGTCTTTTCTAGATCTTTCATTACATTTTCTACATTGACTTGATCACTATCCATCTCTACAAGAGTCCCTTTCCTCCATTCATCCATATTAGCATATTGCTCAATTTCTGGGATTCTGTGATGAAAATGTGGTGACAGTCTATTTTTCATTCTTCTATCATAGATGAAACTATGGGGGCATATGGAGTCCAACCAAAACTTTTTTTTAATTTCATGTGGCTTTCTAGTATTGCTTCTCCTGTTTTGCCAGATTCTTTATTATTGCAGATAAATGGGCCTAGGTGCTTTTTGATTCTCAACTGTGATTTCTTCTTGGCCTTGGTCAAGTGGATTTGATCTGAGTTTATCATTTTTTTGTAATACTACAATACAAAAAGCCTCATTGGGACATATTTTGGTAGCTTGAATGGAGGAATTTCATAGCCATATATCTTGATCTCTGTATGATTCTAGAACAGATACCACTCACCTACCTTGTATTGCTTTGATAGCTGAAGGATCCTTTTGATTTCATCACTTATCTTAGGAGGAGGATTTCCTGTCAGCATGGTGGTCACTGGGTGGAAAAACTGGTCAATGAACTCATTATATGAATAAGGGCAAGAAAAAGATTGGTGGAAGATGGAAGTCCAAAAAATGACAGACCTTGGATTACCCTTTGTATCAAGTTTGTTCACAGAAAATGGGAATCTGTCAGACTAATGGTAGAGGATGAGGTGATATATGAATGTTCAGTACTTGAATACTTTCTCATTTTCTAATCTCATGAACTGATCATGGATTTTATCAGCTATAAATGTAGCATAATTGTACTTGATAGCAGGGGGTTGATCAGGGGTAAAAATGGACATCAATTCTAGGGTCAATTCATCTACATATTCACTGGTGTTGAACCCCATGACTACAGCAATCACATCAACTATAATTTTTCCTGTGTCTGTGAAGAAAGCTGACATATAGGAAGGGGGAGCTTTGGGTTGATGGTTCTTATCCACATAATTTTGACAAAGGCGACTGAGTTCAAATTGGGATAATTTAGTTGATTTCTCAAGCAAACTCCAAGCGAAATGGGGGTGAGGGCTTGACTAGGATGAAATTGCAGCATCTCATTAATTGAGTCTACAGTTATTGTGAAGAGGACTGTTTGATTGGGAAATATTACTGCTCTAAGGTTGGGGTCATAATTTGCATGGCACTGATGGATTATGTCAGGGAAAACGTGTACAGAGGGGAGAAAATACATTGGGAGATTTAATTCCCATGGTCCTATGGCATCATAGCCATTCAAGTGATTATCTCAGCATTGGCAAAATACTTTCAGATGGTCTTTATCAGTGGTTAGGTCTTTATTTGAAAATCCTTATCTGCCAGGGGCAGATATTCTAAATCATGGTGAGGGGTAGTGATGGGTGCAATATTTAGGGCCACAGGGGTTTCCATTCTGGTTCTTGTGGATTCAGATAGGAAACTGGGTTTTTTAAGTGAAATTGATGAAATAGAGGGTTTGGGGAACTTGAATTAAAAATGTAGTAATAGAATTATGGTTAATTTGGATTCTTTTTAATTAATTTGCAGCGAAAGCAAGTATTCAGAGGGTTTCTTGACAAGAATTTGGTAAATACCTTCTTTTAGGGACGGGCATCAGAATGTAGGTAAACTGGGTGTGAATGGAGGACTCTGAGTGGTGTTGACTGCAAATTTTGAAGTTGGTTGACAGCTGGGAGCACAAGCTGGAAGACCTTGTCGTTAAGTTTGCATGGATGTATATGTTTGCAGAATAGAACGACAAAATGATTTATGTTTGCAGAATAGAACGACGAAACGACTGGAGCCGAAGGTTAGGGAAAAAGAGAGTTGTCTAAGGGGTTGGACACATGTAGAGGTCAAGTTACTCCTGGAGGTCCTGTGGCACCAGAGGGAAGTTGGAAAAGTCATCAGTTGTCGACTCCATCTCCTTAAGGTCACATAGGAGGTTGAGTCATATCATAGTGACCCTCAACTCATGTTTACTCCGGGCAAGCCGGTGAAAGTGGGTAAATATGGGAAGAGGCGTTACACATTAGAATCCTCCCAAATCCCTATATAAAAGTAAAAATGAGTTCAAATTTGTTTTATTATTTATAAGGTTATTCTTCAATAAATTTATCACGTTGAAAGTTGATATCAATTGCTCCTTTTCAAAGTACATTGGGGCTAATGGGTCTGAACACGTGAATCTAAAACTTGTGTAGAATAATTTAACATGATTTGCAAAATATTTAAATTATATAAACATTGGCTATATATGATTTTCCTTGTATCATTTGCTAGTTCTCAGTAGAACATGATTCAATATGCTTTTTATTTAATGTGTATATCCATGATTTTACTTGGTTTCATTTTATTTTATGGTTAACCTAGAATTGATCAGATAAAATATAAAACTTATATCAACAAAAAATAAGGCCATGTGAATATAGTTTGAAAAACAAACCTGTCATAAAAAATTTACTTGACGGGTAAGAGTGTACACTAATTTCAACAAGTGAAAAAAAAAATATAGATATTTTAGGAGTTGGATTAATTTGAATTTATTATTATATTTCAAGTATTATTTTTACTATTTTATTAAAGTTAAAATATTTAATTAATATTTATCAAGATTAATTTGATCAATTAAAAATAATAATTTAAATATAACAAATAAGGTTATTTTACAAATTTAAATTAAAATTTAGAATACAAATTGAAATTATTAAAACTGATTTACATATTTGATTTTTTTTAATAAGATTTCGAATAAAAATTAAATTAATATTAAGGTCTAGAAAGACTAAAAAACATATACTTTATGATACTATTTTTTTTTATTAATAGATTATGATTTTAAAATTAAATTAACATTTAAAAAAAATTACATTTTTATGAAAATTAAAGATAAATTAGTAAATAATAAACTTATAATATAAATTTCAGTTGTAGTTATCTCCATTGTAAATGGTTGTTATTTTTCATCAAGGGTCTATTCCAGAGTTAGATAGAAAAACGTTGGTTTTAAGACATTCCCTTCACCATAATTATTTTAAGATATTTATTTGACAAGTTCAATTACCTGCGAGTGACATCATGATGAGAAATATTATTATAACAACTACATACCTACTAGCACAACCACTTCAATAAATGTGGTTGATAAATGACGATAGGCCTATATCAACCACATTTATAAATGCACATCAAACAATGTTTATCAATGTATTGAAATGTACATTAGTGTGCTTAACTATATATACACTATTATCTATATTAATCTACTTAAGTTCAAATACATTACTCTTATGCACACTAATGTATATTAATGTATAGATGTATACTAATGTTTACACATGAAAAGAACTTATACATTTATGTGAACTTCACTATGTAGAATGTATATAAATGTATTGAAATGTGCACTAATGTACTTAACTATATATATATATATATATATATATATATATATATATATATATATACACATACACACACTATTGTGTATATTAATGTACTTAAGTACATATACATTATAATTATGCACACAAATGTATATTAATGTATGGATGTATAGTAATGTTTACACATGAAAATTAATGTATAGATGTATAGTAATGTTTACACATGACAACAACAATGACAAGGGAAATTATTGCACTACAAAAAACACAATAAATTTAAAGTAAGTTTACCATTATTCCCTTGAGTTGATAACAATGTTCCTTGGGGTTTTTATATTAGAAACCCAACGGATTATAATACGAAGCGAAATAAAAAAACAGAGGGGTTTGTGAATGTATAACATTAAAAACCTAAGGCACAAGGGGTTAACAGCATTATAAACCCAAGGGAGAAATATTATAATCCCAAGGTGTATAAATCCCACGACAAATATTATAAACCATTAAATGAACACACAAAGTATTAAATATTCGCACAATATTTCACGGAATAATAAATGTTGTATTTATAATACCTTGTAGGTTTATAATATCAAATTCTCTAGTAACCACTATTATTATTAATAAATATTATTAACCCAAGTGATTAAATCTACAACCCACACATTTTGTTAACCAAAGGAATTAATATTATAAAATCAAGCTATATAAGCAGTTCGATAAATATTATAAACCAAAATATATAATAAACCAAAGGGATCGAGACAAAACCTAAGGGATTATAAAACGAAGCGAATTATACTAAACCTAGTGGATAAATATAGTAAACCTAAGACATAAATGTTAAAACCCTTCAATAAGCAAGTTTGACTAGAGTTCACCATGGTATATTTTGGACAACATAAGCATTTTGAGAATGCAAAGGTGGCCTATTGTTGACTATGGTTGACCACCTTTGGGACAATATTTGTCACAATGTGACATCAAACAATGGTTGACCATGGTTCATTTTCTATTGAGACAATCTTTGTCATTATGTGATATTGAACCATGGTTGACGATTGTTGAGAATGCCAAGTTGTACAAAAAGAAAATCCTTCTCACAATAACAAAAGTAGGGTTTATAATCCTTTCAAATTTTAATACTAAAAACCCAAGGGATTATAATCGAAAGAGAAATATAAACTGAAGGCGTTGTTAAAAACCCCTTGGCTTTACAATACCAATCCATTGGGTTAGTAAATATGCAGTAAAGAGATTACTACTATAGCATTATAAACAGAAGAGAATAATAATAAATCTAAGGGACAAATATTATAAACCCAAGGTGTATAAACCCTAAGATAAAAATAATAAACCCTTAAAGAAACAAGTAAACCCAAAAATATTCGCACAATCCTTCACAGAATAACAAATGTTGATTTTATAATACCTTGGGGTTAATAAAAATCCCATAGGTTTACAATATCGATCCCTTCAGTAACCACTATTATTATTAATAAATATTATAAACCCAAATAATTAATTCTACAACCCACACGTTTTGTGAACCCAAGGAATTAATATTATAAAACCAAGCTATATAAACACTTGGACAAATATTATAAACCAAAAGAAACTACAAAAGAAAGGGATCAAAACAAAAAACCCAAGGGATTATAAAACTAAGCGAATAATACTAAAGCCAATGGATTTTTGTTATAAACCCAAGACATAAATACTAAAACCCTTAAATAAACAGGTTTGACTAGAGTTCACCATGACAAATTTAGGATAATGAAAGCCTTTTTACAATGCAAAGGTGGGATATGATTGATTAAGGTTGACTACCTTGGGGACAAGCTTTGTTAAAATGCAAGATCAGAAAATGGTTGACCATGGTTGATTTTTCTATTAAGACAATCTTTTTCATTATGCGACATTGAACCATGGTTCACCATGGTCGAGAATGTCAAGTTGTACAAAGAGACAATCCTTCTCACAATAACAAAATTTGGGTTTATAATAATTTGGCATTTTAATACTAAAAACCCAAGGAATTATAAACCCAAGGGATTATAAAGGAAAACCCTTGGAATTATAAACCAAAAGGGTTGATAATAACCCCTTGGCTTTTAAATATCAATCCATTGGGTTAGTAAATATGCAGTAAAAATATTACTACTATAGCATTATAAACCCAAGCGATTAACAATAAACCCAAGGGACAAAGATTATAAACCAAGGTATAAAATCCACAAAATAAATATTACAAACCCTTAAAAGAACATGTAAACCCTAAAATATTCACACAATCCTTCATAGAATAAGAAATGTTGTCTTGATAATACATTGGGGTTAATAAAATGAAGGGGTTAATAATAACCTCGTAGGTTTACAATATAATTCCCTTCACTCACCACTATTATTATTAATAATTATTATTAACCCAAGTGATTAATTCTACAACTCATACGTTTTGTGTACTAAAGGAAATAATATTATAAAACCAAGCTATATAAACCCTTGGATAATTATTATAAACCCAAACAAATAATAACCTGAAAGGATCAAACCAAAAACCCAAGTGAATAATACTAAACTCAATTGAAAAATATTATAAACCCAAGGCATAAAAATTAAAACCCTTAAATAAACATATTTGACAAGATTTCAAAATGTTAGATTTAGGACTATAGAAGCCTTTTTACAATGCAAAGCTCAGTTATGGTTGACTACCTTTAGGACAAGCTTTGTCAAAATGCGACATTAGACAATGGTTGACCATGGGTGATTTTCGATTGAGAGAATATGTGTCATTATGTGACATTGAAACATCATTGACCATGGTTGAGAATGTCAAGTTGTACAAAAAGACAATCCTTTTCGGAACAACAAAAGTTGGGTTTATTATCCTTTGGCATTTTAATACTAAAAACCCAAGGAATTATAAACCCAAGGGATTATAATCGAAAGGGAAATATAAACCCAAGGGGTTGATGAAAACCCCTTGGCTTTACAATATCAATCCATTGGGTTAGTAAATATATAATAAAGATATTACTACTATTAATAATAAATATTATTATTTATTACTACTAAAATCAAAGCAAAGAAATAACCACTTTAGCGCCAATGAGTTGTAAACGAAACAGAAAAATATTTAACCCAAGGGAGAGATATTATAAAGCCACATATACAAACCAAAGCAAAAATAAAGAGAACCCTCACATATTATAAACCAAAATTCATTGAACAATATAAACAAGAAATTTGAATGTTTCACAAACACATGAAAGAAATATTCAATACAATGGAACAATATTAAAAGCTATGAAAAAATCAACTATGAAAAAATAAAAAATCAAGTAAATTTTACAAATAATATAACACATTGAAACAACAACGACAAAGAAATCAAATTTCCTGACATTTAAAGCTGAAAGATAAATATTTTATTAATATTTTATTGAAATCTCTATATATATAGAGATTTACTTCGTGTTTCTTAACATATACAATTTTTACAACAAATATGAAATTCAAATACTCAACCATAACACAACTATTTCATGCGAGCATCTTCAAAATCATACCTTGAACTATGACAAAAGAAACACCAATTCAAATGAACAAGATAAAGCCCATGATACTTAACACTCTCCAACCAATTCCTAAATCCAAGGTATATGAACCCCAAGACGCACATGATTTTTTTCCAAGCATTCAACATGACAAATTTAACAAAAAAAAACCAAAGCCAATAACTAAATCATGGTATGAAAAAAAGAAGAAGCATAAATATCATTTCCAGCCACTATTCCACACTAGTCAACTCAGTTCTAGATAGAAAAACTCAAAATCATATAGACTTCAATCGCTCCTCTTTTTTCCGTAGTGTAACATAAGCACTATTTTTAATTTTTGGATAACGTTGATAAGAAAAGGGTGGTGAAATTCATAAACCATCAATCGATCTCATTCTCGATATAGTTTTAAATGTCAAACCCTGACTCTCTCTCTCTCCAATATCTATAGTGTCTCATCGCAAAGTCATCCCTTGTGACTTGTGTATAGTCAAACCCCATGCCATTTTTAAGGGAATATTTCTAAGGTTCCCTCTAACAATAGGTGTTATGGGAACAACATTAGGACAAAAGTTGTCAAATGGAACACTAGTGTACTTCTCAAAAATAATTGTAGCAAACTATCGAAGTTGAGGCAGTTGTGTACCGTGTCAATAAAAGATATATTCTACAAAACTAACACCATTTACCAAACCAACTTCCAACAACAAATTACATGTAAGGATAAGATGCCAACCACAACACAACAAAACCTCATGATCCAACACACATCATCACTTTCAACAATATCTGATCTCCTAACACATTTCGCAACACATCTTGCAACTGGGCAGTTCAAGGATTTGAGCATTTTGCGATTGTGAAAATTAACGAGATCATTCATTGAAAACAAGTGAAATGAATAATCAAATAAAAAAATCCCTCACAATCCAAGCAACTATTGACACGTTTCATAATAATATCCCATTAATCCAAATAAGGCTCCACATTTCCTATATTCGTTAAAACATTGTGAAAAGATGCCTTCCTAGGATCATCTCCCTGTTGCCTATAATTTTTATGCAAAGTGACAACAATGCTGAATATTTCCCACAAAACTTTCCTCATTGTTATTCTTGCATATAGGGTTATATCCTTAACTGGAGGAAGTTTCCCAAGACTACCCACAATAATCAGTAACCTGCCACCAAAAGGAGAATCTTTCTTTTCCGAAAAGGCTTCTTGCAAACATGAATCTATTTGCATAAACAACCTTGGCCCAACAAAGCTCATTTCATCAATTAAAATATAACGAACGTGCCTCATTTATTCCTAGAAATTTGATATAGCTTGACCATTTAGTGGTTTCATATCTTTAATAGGTATTTTCAAAGCATAGTGTATTTTTCCATGTATATTAAAAGTAGCTAAACAAATTGGAGAAAGAATTAATATTGGAATGTTTTCACCCATTGTTGAAGTTTAAAGAGCATGACAAATAAAATGAATAAAAGCATACTTTCCAGTTCTAGCAGTTCCTTGAATAATCATTATCAAAGCATCCTCATCTCGTGAATTAACAAAGTGGTGAAACACAATTTCAAAAGAATCACATTGTTTCTCCAATAAATCCGAAGACAAGAAAATTGTCTCCCCGACAAAATTCATATTTAGAACGCCGAAAGACTTTCCATGTTGTATAAAATGGA
The DNA here is from genome assembly GCA_031772625.1 of Pinus tabuliformis. Lineage (NCBI taxonomy): Eukaryota > Viridiplantae > Streptophyta > Pinopsida > Pinales > Pinaceae > Pinus > Pinus tabuliformis. The sequence continues at coordinate 665,126,441 of CM062805.1, forward strand.
TTTCTTGTTCAATAATTTCATTTGAAAACATTGTTTTCTGCCAATTATGGTGAATATTAAAGTCCCTTCGACCAAGGTTCTAAAGATCTGAAATGTGCACATTATTTGGGGGAACTCTTTAGAATCTCGATCAGAATTCTCCTCATGCACTATGACCTGAACATCTTCTTCATTATTTTCATTTTGCAAAGGATTTTGATCAACATGCCTTGCGTTATATATAAAATTCCTGCAGTTCTCACTAGTAGAAAATGATGAAATTAATGACTAGGTGACCAAAAAAGTTAGTCACCACAATTATTTCTATTGAATTACTACTAAATTTGAGCAATTTTATGTGACCCAACTAAAAATGACTAATTTAGTCTAGGGATAAAATATATGACTAGATAATAAGTGACTAAACTAAAAGTGACTAACTGAAATGACTAATTTAGTCTAGGATTAAAATATATGACCAGATAATAAGTGACAAAATTAATAATGCTTAACATAAATGGATATTATAGTCCAAGAATAAAAATATGATTAAATAAAAAGTACAACAAGTATATTAATTAGTAATTTATGTTAGTAATTTTTAGTTGTGTACTACTCCAAAAATGGAAAATTGCAATTTTGATACCAAAGTGTTACATTTCACTACAGGGGTCTCTAAATCCATCTGCATTGTTAAAATTTAGAGATGAAGGGTTCTTTGAATCCATTTACATTGTTAAAATTCCAAATACCCTGTTGTCTCTAAATTTTAACACTGTAGATGGATTCATCTACAATTAACACAATTGCATGTCTCATCTATCTACTTTACACTAATGGAGATCTTTTATTTTTTGAGGTGGGATATAGGAATTGTGCTAATCATTATTTTTTCATTCTTCATGTAATAGTTTTGGGTGTATTACCGTTTCTACAATAGTTCAATACATGCCATGGGATGCCATTGTTGTTCTAGAATGGTGCATTAATGGAGGGATAAAACACAATATCCATGTTGAAAGAGTGCAAAGCCTTGATTTAGTTAGTGAAGTTGACACCATAATAGCCTTATGGGAAGAGTGTTGAGCCAAATTCACATGATATCCCCTTGGGGTGAGTGTTGATACAATGACCAAGATCCTTTATCAACCCACTAGTTAGTGAACATGATTACCAATATTAGCCGAGATAGGTTGATTTGAGCATGTACTCGGGTTATGCATACGCATTGTGGATGACACTACTTAAGGTTTTATATAATTAAGAAACTTAGTCAAAGCCATAGAGGTCATTCTCCACATTTGTGAAACAATTTTCCTTTCATCACTAATTTTCACCACCCTTCTAATTCATATACACATCTTAATGGAGTATTTATGACTGCCAATAAACCATCCAAACCTAGATTAGAGCTATTGAAATTAGCTTGGTCTAAGTCTTAAGAAAACCATAAGGAATCAATCCCAACTTCCAAGGATAGGATGATGATGATGACAAAGATTATGGTGGTTACAGTGAAAATGATTATGATAACAATGATTATGATGATGATGATGATGATGATGCTAATGGCCTTGGCCAATCTTCTCCCTTTTTAAATGTCATAATTGTCATAATCATAATCATTATCTTTAACATCGTCATCCAAGTCATCATCATATGATGATCGTTATCATCATTGTCATTGAATTTTCAGAATTTCCCATCATAGATTGCAAGTTGGATTTCATAGGGCATCTTACCCCACTTTCTATATGATTTTTTAAAGGATATTTTTAATTTTTGATTGTCATCTCAACCCCTGTGATTCTTTTCACATAAATCATTTCCTAACTGAGATATATTGATCTATAAGTAATTCATGGATGTATCATTAGTTTGATGACAACTTGCCTTGTCCATCTAGGACACTAGGTGTAGGAAGAGGTTGCTTTAGCTACCACATTTATCCTAATATGTATGATCCATGTGTATATGATATCTCTGATGTGGATTATTTTTACTGTGATCACTTAAGAATTATATTCTAACTCTTTATGATTTGGCTATAAGCTCTAAGCTTAGTTTTTCCATGTTGTTACTTGCCAGTGACTCTTCATTAATGACATATCATAGTAACATCCTTAATTTAAGGAGATCATAATGATATACTTGTTTTTTTTGTGATTAGGCTAAGCCTAAGCCAAGGCTAGCCCTTTTATTGGATAGAGGAAGACTGATCTACCCACAATAGGATTTTATTCACCATGATTGTGTGAGGCTTAGTCGAGCTTGGATGCCCCTTGGGATAGTTAATTCCCTCAAAGTGGCTTCCATCCTCAACACCTCCCCATGAGGTTTGAAACTGTGACCTAGGGGGACAAGACCCCATGAAAGCCAAGTAGTATACACCTCATGGGTCATAATGATATACTTATTAAAAGGCAAGTAACCAAATACCCAACACTATTGACAATAACAAATTAAACAATTCCCTTAATTTATTTTTAAATTATTATTATATATAATCATTGAACAATATTTATTGACTATTAACTACTTATACAATTTGTTTTTAGAAATTCATTGATAATTATGATTAAATTTATCTATTTTACGTTTTTATGTTATTAAATTTATAAATAGATTCAAAACTTTAAAAAAAATAAAAATACTAAGTATATATAAAGTTAACAAATCAACTTTAAATTATTAATAAAATAACATATTCTTTTTTTCATTATAGATGTATTCTATGTACACAACAGATTGAGAGTAAGTTAAGAAGAGAATAAGTAGACATAACATGCAGATTTTAATTAGGGTTTAGGGGCTAAGCGGTTAGCAGCTTAAATTTTAGCGGCTTAAGGGTTAATAAGACTAGACTAGGGCTCAATGGTTAAGGTGTTAGGGTTAATAGGTTAGGGATCACGGTAGGTTTAGGGGTTTAGGGCCTAGGGGATTTAGAGGCTTCTTAAGATGATGAAACCATAACATGGAAAGAAATAATCTTTTAGGCATATTACCATTGTATGGATTTTCCATTTGAAATAATAGTTTTATTGCATTCTATGAGCTGCTAGGATTCACTCAAGATTTACATCCATTTGAGCTTCAACATAAGTAAGATGAGTCATCCTAATAAACAATTTATCCTCCTCGATATTTTCCATGTCATTGGTAATGTTTATGCTACTGTATATACTTCGTTTTAACTTTTTCATTAAACGATGAAGTGGAAGGGAATTATGCCTTTGGGAGATGAATCCATTATCAATGATGATGAAGTTTTATATTAAACTAAATCTTACTACAAGCATCCAATATTAAGCCAATGAAAACTACCTTAGATTATGAACCAAGATATCCTTTTAGGTTTACTTCCATTTATTCCATTTTAGTTTGAAATTATAACTTACTGAATCTTAATGAAAAATTTCTAATGCATGGTATTTTCTCATTAAATACAATTAATAAATTAGATTTCCCATTTTTAAGGATTGTCAAGTTAACCCAATTATATGTGGCACATACCAAAATTGCACCTACTAAGTATGGCTTGTTATCTATGATAGCTCCCCTTGTCTAGATATTGGGTTATGATGATTCCAAGTAGATAAATTTCTTTATGTAGGTTTTAGATATGTAACTTTATTATGGTAAGACTAGCATACCTAGGTAGACCTCCAATATTCCCTTGGCTTTGTATTTCAATTGAAAATGATAATAACTAGAATAACCATGAGAAAATACTATACATGAGGAGTAGTATACAAATTTAAGGCACTCATAAACCTCATCTTAGCAACAGTACTATATACTCTTCACAAAATATGTTCAGTATCTCCTTCTAATAGTAATTCTTAACTAAAAGGATCCATCAAACGATATCTTAATTTCACATTTTTCTTCTCAATTAATCTAAATGTACAACTACCTTAAGAAGGGTGATGCTAGAAAAAGGGATCAAAATTATAAGAAATACTAGTGGATAAATCCTTATCTTACTTTATCTTCATTGCCCATACCTAGCCAATGGGAGCACAAGAACACCTACTTCTCTAGAGGCACCTATAATACTTTTGTGGGTTTGACTAATCACCCTTTTTTTAGTGTGTACACACTAGCCTAGATTTTAAAGTGATGTCCTTACAATCATAATCCACCAAGTGTATTTTCTATTAAAACTATTCAAAGATAGATGTCCCTTTTATGGCCAAGTTCCACCAAAATGATTCTTCCTACCTACCTAGTACCTCCATTTTTTTCATGACAAGGCTACCCTACAAGCCACAAATTTTCTATGATATCCATGAGGTCAACAACAATTTTTGGTTCAAAATATAGCTAAGTTGGAACAAACTTAGCTATAGATCCTATGTTATTTTTCAACCCCTAATGTTTATGGACAAAAAGATATCAATATTCTAAAGCATGTGGAAGCCAAACTATCACCTTTCCCAAATTGACTCCCTACATCATGGAAAATCTCTAAAAATTATTTATCTTTACTAAACCAAACATTTCATTGAAATTAATTATTACCATAACATTACTACATTGATACACTTTTTAACTACACAAAGGTTATTTTGATTTCACCATAAATCACATTTTTTATATCAATCAATCAAAATCCCCTCAAATAATGTTTGGTGACATAAAGACCCAACTGGTTTTTTACAATTAATAAAACCCTATTAACCAAAAGAAAAGACTTACACATTTCATTTAAATTTCATTCCACTCGAAAAACACATGCATTTCATTTAAGGTTTCATTGGATTTCTATCTTTGAAAAATCAAAATTGTTTTTTCCCTCATTTATTTCCCTCCAGTTGCAAGGTTTATCAGGTAAGGAGGAGAAGGGAGGGCACAGCCATGTGATCACAGGTATGTTGAATTCATTCAAGATATTGGATTCTTGGTTTCTCCAATCGTGGTGATTCCCTTCTATAAAGAGTCCTTTCAACGTGAAACACAGGTCTTTTCAGCCATTTAGGTCCTTCCATCAACAATCTGGGTTTTTTCTTAAATAGCTCAAAGTCTTGTAAGATTGGTATTTTCTATAGTCAAAAAACTCTGAACTACCCAATATTACCAAATTTCAGGCTAAGAATGTTCGAGGAAGCATCACGAATGGAATTTGGGTGATTTCCCATTGTGGAGAATTTGCTTGGGGTGAATTCTAGCGAGAAATTGGGAGAATGTGAAAAGAATTAGGATTTGGAGCTCGGAATTCAGGAAAACCAGGTGTCTCTATACTTTAATCAGGTAAATGATTTGGTTAATGATTTGATTGAATTCACTCAAGATGTTGGATTAGCAGCTTCTCCAATTGTGGTGAGTCCCTTCTGTAGAGAGTCCTTTATGCATGAAACGCGAGTCTTTTCAACAATTTAGGTCCTTCTGTTAGTGATCTGGGTTTTTCTGAAATAGCTGAGATCCTTATAAGATGGGTATTTTCTATAGTCAAATGACTCAAAACTACCCAAGATTATTGAAGTCAAGGCTCAAAAAGTTCGAGGAAACATCACAAATGGAATTCAAGTGATTTCCCATTGTGGAGAATTTTCTTGGAGTGAATTCTAGCGAGAAATTCAGAGAATACGAAAAGAATTGGGATCTGGAGCTCAGAATTCAAGCAAACCAGGTGTCTTTGTACTTTATTAGGTAAACTATTTGGTTAATGTTTTGATTGAAACAAAGTTTTTAAGACCAGATCCTTGGTCGGTGGCCTATTTCATATTGAATGAATTGTGATATGTGGATGCATGATATAAGATAGAATTTCTCTACCTCTACTTGGGCTCGAGAGTATTTATTTAACGTTGAATGATTTGTGGTGATATGTGGGTAAATGATATAAAAAATAATTTCACCACCGACAATCAATCTTGCAAATGGTTTTATATTTGGAATGGACAAAGTTTAAGGATAAAAAATAACTACATTGAGTACCCCATGCTTGGTCTATACAGGCTATTTAGGAGCTCATAGTCATCTGGTAATCCAACACAATTTCTAAATCACTTTCCCAAAAAGGATCTAACAAACTTGTAAGAAAAAAGTCGGTTCTGGTTTTTAATTGAGTTGTAAAAATGTAAGATTCATACATGGGACATGGTATATATATTGATATTTAGACCTTTGCGACCTCTTCAACCAGTTGTGAATTGGGAGAAGGCAAGTGACCTACATTTATTGTTCATTCTAGTCATGCTCCTAGGTATAAAGTGTTTCAAAGACAATCTTCACCTCTGAAATAGTACATGCCCTAATTGAGCGGCCAACAACAATGCTGAAGAGTTGGTCCTGGAAGGTTTTACTCAATGGTCCTGGCTGAAAGGTTAACTCTTGGTTATCCCTTCAGTCGCATATGATATATAAATGGCTACGTAGTGGGGCATTGTTTTCTTCACTCTAAATTTAGACATCTTTCAGTGGCTAAACTGAAGAAATCACCATAAATTTGGATAAGATCTTGTATAATTTATCTATCTCTTCCTGTTTTTCCTTCGATTCATCCTTCATTCTTTCAAACCCACTCAGATAATATTTACTGAGTCAAATGTTTCTTCTCGCGTAGATTCCACCCTTGTCACTGATAGATAAAATCGAAGGTTTGAGACAAAGAATGAGGATCGGTAGACCCATTTCCAGGAGGCTAGCAGAGGTGATTAGGTATCATGTTGCCACTGAGAGGCATGATGATGACGTTTTCCTGAATGAGAGCGAGAGACTGCAATGATGTTTCCAACGCATGCTTAATGACAGAATGGCTCACCGGCTTCTATTGGGATTACCAAGTTGAATAACAAGATTCTAGAAATTGACACAGTTGTCATGAAAGTGACTCTTAACAATGACATATTAAGAGAAAAACAATGGAAAACCCCAGTACACACAACCCTATGGATCCAAAGGTTACAATCCAGAAGAGATATGACCATAAGAATACTCGGCAAATAGAGTGAGTTCTGAGAGGGAAACAGAGCACCCACTCTGCAGAACTCATGGATTTCCTCCAAATCTAACTTGTCTCCTTAATTTCCACAAATGGTTGCCACCAAACACCCCACAAAAAAATGGTGACCCGAATCACTAGAAGTGTCATTCCAAAGATGAGATTGGATGCCAGATTCCATAACTAATTGATTTGTTCGCTACATGTGTCAGATAACTAATGATTTTCTTGTCATGACTAATATGCTATAGAAAATGGAAACAACCTTATTTTAATGGAGTTGTGCATCAAGAGTAGCCAACCCTCCTCATCATTTTTCGAGAAAAAAATGGAGTGCTTACAAGAATGGCTTGAGCATCGTGACACCCAATAAATAATCATACAGGAGAAAAATTCTTCCACCGAGGTAGAAATCAATTAGATGAATCTATAATGGTCATCATTGCCAAGATTCAAAAATAACCTTATGTTTTATAATTGGATAATCTACAAAATAGAATCAGCACAAACACAACCCACTCAGTTCCAAACCTCTCAGAAGGAAGAAATTTTGGAGAACATGGTCATGGTTTAGGAGACTCCTCGGAGATTTCATGCAACAAACCGAATGGCCATCATTCAAATCAATGAAATTTTGTAAAAGGGTCAAAAGGATGCATGTGGCTCTCCACTGATCAAATTTCTAGAAAGGAGACCTTCGTCACCCCAGAAGTTTCTTCTTGTTTTTCCTTGGATGAACAATGGTGTCTTCTCTTGGAGTAATTAGTCAAGTCGCTTCTGATGGAGTAATTGGTAATGTAGCACTTGCGTTACTGTATGAGTTCATAACCAAAGCTTTAGTGATAGTTAGAGACACCATTCATGCTACAAAAGATGTGATTTATGACCAAGAAATCCTCAGGGAACTTTCCAAGTATCTAGAAAATATTAGGCCCATTTTAACAAAGCTTAATAATAAGAATGTAAGGGAAACTCAGACTATTAGAAAATCTCTTGGGATTTTTGAAAGGGTACTCAAGGCTGCAAAGAATGTTATTGATACTTGTTCACAAAAGAGCAAGTTTTATCTTCTTCTCAATTGTAGGAATATTTTGAAACAATTGCAAGATATTACGAGGGAAATTGGACATGCTCTGAGTTTGCTTCCTCTCTCAGCATTGGATGTGTCACTAGCTATTAGACAAAACTGATAAGCTTTGTAAGGATATGCAGAATGCCGAGTTCAAGGAAGCAGTGGCAGAAGAGGAAATTGTTGATAAAATTAAATCTCAGATTAGATAAAGGCATATTGGTAGTGTTTATGCAAATAAATTACTTTTGCATATTGCAAAAGTAGTGGGATTTTACACTGATACATCGAATTTGAAACAAGAATACAAAGAGTTTAAAAGAAATATGGAAGATACCATATTGAGAAAACAAATGAAGAAGATGCTTTTCAAATGGAACAAATCATTGGATTACTTCATTGTGCAGATGTGGCATCTTCTGCCAAAGAGAGGGATAAAGTATATTACGAGAAAAGGTTCTCTTTGGTAAGTCATTCTTTACCTCCCTTACAATCCTTTTATTGTCCAATTTCTTCAGTGGTAATGAAAGATCTTGTTGAGATTTCTTCTTGTCAAACATTTGATAGAAGTTCTATTGAAGGTTGTTTTGTAGAGGGGCACACTACTTTTCTCATGTCTAATCAGGTGCTAATCAGTAAACAGATGAGACCAAATATCATACTTCGAAGGTCTATACAAGAGTGGAAGGATAGAAATACAATGGTCACAATAGCTTCATTGAAACCTAATCTGGATATTGATGAGGAGAAGATTGTGTTGTATGCTCTTAATGAATTACTAAGGTTAACCGAGGAGAAAGAAAAGAACATACAATGGATAGGAGAAGAAGGTTAAATTCGTATTTTAGTTAGCCTTCTGTGACGGAATAAGCCATTGATTAGGAACAAAAGACTAGCATTACTTTGTAGCCTGATAATTCTTCCTTGATGCAAGGTCAGAAACTTATTGGTTGCATGGCTGGAAGTCCTTTCTCTCACATTTTAGGTTCTTTGGAGCAAGTGGATGGACCCACTTGTATCATGAAAGACATGATATATTTAATGTCCATTAGTCTCCTCATAGGACTTTGGTTGGCTACTATGAAATTTTTCAGGGGTATCATCTCTATGACCCTACCTCTTACCAAGTGACTGAGCATCATGAGGCTATCTTTGATGAGCCTTTTCATGATGACTTCTAAGATCTCTTCCATAGCGCCTTTTTGGTGATGAGTCTCAGCATGTATCTATGGAACATGCGTCTTCTTGCCCAGCTGGGTTACTTTTTGATGACTCCTAGCTGGTTGTAGTGAAAATTTCCACATCTCCATCTTATGTTGGTCCACCTATACAAACTCCTCTGATTTCATTCGTTGTAGTTATTGAATAGTCTATGGGGAGTTGAGACGAAAGGGATTACTTCATCATCTAGTCCATCCTCTCCTTTGGATGTTTCTTCCAGCCTTCCCTTGCTAGATGAGGTCATCGTTGTTGGTACTTCATCTTGAGGTGTACAACCTAGCGATGCTTCTCCTTCTGAAATGTAGTGATGCCCATATTTGAGATGAAATTGTTCGTGTATATGTACAACAATATGTTGACGATGGTAACAAACCCTCTTCTACATTATTTCCATCTTTTCTTTAATGGTTTGATTCTTGGTGATCTCACGCTTCTTGTTCTGGAATGATCATGGTGATACATGTAACTTTCATTTAGATGTAGATAGTTTGTCTTGATGCATATTTTCTTTCCACTAAAGGGTTTATGGAATATAGTAACATGATCCTGGACACATGAATCAATATGTGCAAAATTATGAGGATTATGTGCTCACAAAATCTGCCTTAGTGTTTTGAAACATGTCCACAGTCCCAAAGGAAAAATGACTTAGCACTTGCACACATGCTAAGATTATTGGCAACAGTAAAAGGACCACAAATGGACATAGTCTGGAAGTTATGAGCTCATCATTATGACTGGAAAAGATAGAAAAGTCTAAAATATGACCAAATTGCTCATGTGTTGGCTTTTAAAATCAAATTGGAATTTCTAATAATAAAGATGTTGTTAGGCTCATTGTTGTGATGTTCTTTGTTAGAAATTTGTTATAGACTGGCTAATTCTAATCCATTTGATATATGGAAGACAACTACATTTTCGGAAACAAATAAGAATATACACTATGATAGTCAATTTGAAAGGACAATGGCAAGAATTTCACATCGATCTATTCACTTAGCAACCTATTTCCAAATAGTTACACCAAAATTCATTCTCAAGTTTGATATTATTACATGTCCAACCAATTTGTCCAAGAAATAAACATATACTAAGCTTGTCATGGAGGTTTGACATCCAAGAATATTTACACTCCATTTGTAAAACATTATGCAATTGTAGTGTTCATCATACAATGTTACACTGTAGCTACACAATATTGTATTGATTGGGTCATATGATTGAACTCCGTCGCAGTTGTTTTGAAAATTCGATCCCTGCTATTCTTGTAGCTCATTTCCTCGTATCCAAAATAAATGCATATATGAACCAATATTTGTCTTAATTTGTGTTATCTATATCACAAAGTTTGTAATAGATCAACTATGGCTTCAATATGGAAAGAAACTACTCAATCTAACCTAAACAAGCCTAATCGAGAATGATAGTGACGATGTGCACTAATTTTTTTCAGTCTTTGGTGATCTCCATGTTTTCCACTTGGGACAGACTGCCATAAAAGACAAAGCAACACCAAGTGTCGGAAGGAAAATCAAGACATGGTGTGATGAATATCTATTCTCTCGTACCTTAAGAAGTTGGAGCTTAGGAAATTTTCTACACATTGTTTATACATGTTGTTCCTTCGTAATAGAAAATTATATTTCTTTTTCTTCATCAAAATATTTTTTCGTTTGTGCAACTTCAAAAATAATAGTTTTGAAAGCAATATTAAAACTATGAACTACACATGGTGTCCCAAACATATGGTCTTGCCTACTCAATGACTGCATCAATTGCTTTGCATGATCTTGCGTTGTCTGTGACAACTTGCATGATGTTTGAAGCATAGTCACCATATAACCTAGTTTAGGCTTAGGGTATTTATTTTTCACACACTTTTGTATTGTACATATACAAATGGTCAATGTATGATTGCTTGTATTATATCTGTCTCTGTATTGAAAAGTACAACAAAAAATATTCCCTATACAAGTTCCAAGAAAATCTCCCCTAAAATCGTTGTTTAAAAAATAAAAAAGGCCTCAAAAATATTGATTTAAAAGGTCTTTATTGCATAACCTCTATATATGTTTACAACACATCCACATATTTAATTTTGTCTACTTATTTTATAAATTTTCTGGCATTTTGGAAAATTCACATGTTTTTCATTTTGTGAGTTCTAGACACCTACATCTTGGTTGTATGGGATTTGTTTAAGAACATATTTTTGTTGTATAGAATCAGTGTCCATATTCAAATATTGTAGCCATGATTTGAAATATCAATTACTTTTGTAAGTCTCAACCATGCATTCAATGCTCTTCTCTTCACTTGAAGCATTTATTGCTCTGAAGAAGTATGGGCTTGAAAGAGACATACTATCAAATTTTTTGATGGTTGGTTTGGTGTATTAGTCCAAAACAACTTCCCCTTCGGTATAATGGTGGTGCATACTTTTTCAAAATTTGTCTCTTGTAACTGATGGGTGCTTCATTCACCACTCTAAACATGACTTGCCAATATAAAGACATAATACTCTATAAAGGGAATACCACATGCATGTATGGAAGGGGAAAATCCACTATCTATTTCTTACCTCCTACAATCAATAAAACATTTTATCCAAGATTTTGGTGTTCAATCTCTTCTAGGCTTCATCAATTGTTGAGGAAACTTGCTCCCCATTTTTTTAACATACGAAAATATGCTTGCTGCCCCTCCTTTCTTCCCTGGCCAATTTTGCATCATCATACTCCTTTTTGAAATTGTGCCTCAATCTTTGGGTTGATATATTACAAAACTCAACCCCATTGTTAGGAATCCAAAGAAAAAGGGCTTTACCCCTTGAGTATGAATCCAAAATTTTCCTTGAACCTATGCAATTCCATAAGTAGTTTCAACTTTCCACCTTATTTTTCTCTTTTTTCTCTATCTTTCTATTACACAGTTCCATAGAGGGGAATCAATGGGAAATTTATGATATTTTTGTAACCATCTCCTCTCCCTTTGCCACTTCTTCCACCATTATTTCTATGATCATACCCTCCCCAAGATGATGAACGAGATTCCATCAAAATAATATGTGAGAGTAAGAAATAGAAGAACAAGTAAGAGTTTTGAGTGTTTTTCTACTGGAAAAAACTTTGTTCGTCCCTTCAAATCTGCTTGCCAAATTTGTTTTCAATATTGTTCTACCAAACTTGCCCACCCTAAGTTGTTCTCATTTCTGTTGTCCAAAACTTCTCTCCAATGTATGAAACTGAAAAATGAGATGAATTGGGGTTTCAAGTACTTTTGTAGAGAGCCATGGGGGTAATTTTGATAAATAGGGGGCCCATCCCTCCTCAAATTCCAGTTAGTGTGGAAATGCCATGCAGACCCACTCTACCTATTCCCTCCAAAATCAGCAATGTATTTTACAACTTTATTTTTTATTTTATGCAGAAATGTTTCTCATGTTGATCAGTGTTGTCCTATAGATTCTGATGTGAATCAATAAATCTGCATTTCAAATACAAACTGGAAACCCGTTTGCCAGTCTAGGATGGTGATTCCAAGGGTGGCAAACTATCTAGGATTCATTTTGTATTTTTAATATTTTATTGTCATTAAAATAAGTATTATATTTATGCTTAATATGCCTTGAAATTCTAATCTATCTAGTAGAAATGGTACTTCTATTATGTATGCTATGATAATCTAATTCACAGATGGAGACTGGAGCCTCGAAACCAATCTAATATTTTCTCTGAAATATTTCCAACAAAGTAAAGAGGTTCTAAAAATTGTGGTCTTGAAAGTATCTAATATTTTTGACTATCTCCAAATTAGGTGACATCTTGATCTTAAGTTATATGCTCGTTTCTTGAAGTCATAATTTATGGGACTCACTTTGCTCTTTTGTTTACAAGTTTTTCTTATGGGAGTAAGTAATCATCAGTTGAAGAAAGATGAACATGTTCTTCAATATGCATGGTTTGTATCTTACCATTTATCCCTTGAGACCTATTTCCTTGCAAATGAAGGTGCCACCTTGCCTAAACTTCTGTTGAAATCACCAATAATTGTTACATTGTCAGAAAAATAATTAAGTTTAGATAGATCTATTTCTATGATACCCAATTCTGTTGTTCCTATCAAATAACACAACCAGACAGAATAAATGAGAAACATGAAAATGTATAAGACAATTTCAACTCTCTTTGGCTTAACAGATGACCCTATCATTGATAATAATAAGGGAGAGTCCAAACCACCTCTTACTAGTGGAGGGATGCGACCACCTATATCACATGTTACTAGTAAATCTAGTGTTAATGGAACGAGTCTTGTTTAAACATAAATTGTTTTTAAGAAATCCTCCATAGGAGATACGTATGCTCAGGTTATAGGGGTATAGTGGGATATATATCCATTTGGAGAGAGACCTTCATTGCCAACTACTCTTTTAAGTGATTTATCTAGATGTCAACTTCAATAAAGGCATGTCCAAATGAAATCACATCTCTTGTGGGTCCAGGTTCATATTGGATAGTCACAACATATTTGGAACTTCATGATAAGGAACGAAAATATTTAGATCTGGAAAATAGTTTCATTGTTTTTGTTAAACACACATGGGAAACTAGAAAATATGAAAGATAAAACATGCAATACAATTTTTATTAACAACTGATATACATTTATAGTACAATATCTGACCGTTGGGTTCCACATCCCAAGGTCTCTTGGACTCCTTTTGTCCATTCGGCTTCCACACTAACCCATTTAGGATTAGGTGTCCAACATTCCCCCCTTAATCCGAAGGGTTATGTATGAGTCCAAGAAGAGAGCTATAATACAAAATGTGCAAATATGCATGGCAGCACTAGGCTGAATGTGCTCTCTGAAATGTTGGTATAAAGGGTAGTGGTTTAAGGATGACCACCAACACTGGAACGCTTAGTGCAGTTCCCGGAACTCTTCCAAAACTGGCAAGAAACTGAAGTTTTCTGCTAGAGGAAGTGATCCTATTGTTTTAAAGAAGGAAACCTTCAACCATAAAAGGGAGGTCTCACCTCGCATAAAAGGTAAAACTTCAACCTAAAAAGGGAAGTCTCAACCTGTGACGGTTTAAGGATAACCAACAACTCTGGAATGCTTAATGCAATTCCTGGAACTCTTCCAAAACTGGCAAGAAGCTGGTGTCTTCTGCTAGAGGAAGTGTTCTCAATTTTGTTCCTAGAATTCTTCCAAAACTGGCAAGAAGCTGAAGTCTTCTGCTAGAGGAAGTGTCCCAGATTGCCAACTGAAGGCATGTTCATGGGCATCTTTGTCTCTGGCTACAGCTCTGAATCTGGTGTGACAGGTTGTGGCTCAGGCTCGCTTGATGTGACTTTGAAGCTTGTAGATGACCATCATTTCCCCCCCTATCAGATACAAGGTGAGATGATGGAGAAAACTCAACTGCAAGACTGTTTAATATTCTGGAACAAGTTCTGACATGTGTTTGGAATATCTTCTTGGCTGTTGATTCCCATTGCCAAGAAGCGATCCATCCAAGATGAATCTTTGTTCTTGCAGGACGTTTGTTTTTGAAGCATCTGTGTGAAGAATGACTGGTTTTATGACATTGCTTACATGGATGAAGATAAAAACAATGATCTTCCATATGGCCAACACGGTCACAGTGTTGGAATTTCACGATCTGTTGTTGTTGTTGTTGCTGTGGAAGAGGGGCAGAATCTGGAACAGCTGGAGGTGAACTGTCATGAATGAATCCAACACTCTGAAACTAAATGGGCTTGGCATAGTCTGGAATATGAAAGGACAAGTCCTTGTCATATCCAAGACCAGTTCTATGCTTGTTGTGGACAAGCTGTTCCCAAGGTCTGATGATGGGCTTAGGAAGTGCAGACTGAGTTTCTGCATCTGCATGTACAACTACTGCTTTATTTGAATGAACGATAACATTATTGACTTGCTTCTGATGGGTTGCAGTCTCAATGTTCTGACAGAAACATGTTTAGAATGATGACTCCTCTGTTTTAATTCTTCTTGCTGAAGCTAAGATTCAAGTTGTAAAAAGTCAATCTTTTCATGTACATATTGTAAACAACTATGAATATCAGTGAGAAAATCCTTGCTGATTTTGACTATATTATCCATAGTAGAGAGTATTAGATTGTCCACTAACTCTAATATTGCACCGATTGGAGCCATTTCTAACCTCAAAAAATAGTAAAAGAATGAGGAAAAGATGGACACCAATTGCTCTTTTATATAAACTTATGGCAACAACTTCAAATCAATCAGCGTACAATAGATTCAACATACAAAGAATGATGATATCCGGAAAACAGACTCCTCATTCAAAAATTAATTTTCTTCAATTCACCTGATAATTTAACTTCCAACAAAGCTACAAGTAATTTAGGCCTCAAAAAGATATTTTCCTGTACCAGCCTTCAATGCAAGGGAACTTGTCCTGGCAACAACTTCAATCTAGTTCAATAACAATCTCTGATATGAACAACCTTTGAGAAAATACACCAATTCAGTCTACAAAGGATAGTCTATGGTTGAAACAATTTCCAATGAACTCTTAAATAATGCCAAATTGCTGCAACTTTAAAGAATACAAACAGTCCCCAATTCTTATGAACATTGAACTCTGTCATTCCCAAAAATCCCCCAGCATAATCATTTTCAAAGCAGAAATGATGGCTATCAAAAGGCAAAACCCTTGTGGATTATCTTCTTTTCGAATGCAAGTATTGAAATTAATAAAATAATTATTTGAAGTACCTACATCAACACTTCTTCAGATATATCCAAGTCACGAGACAAACGAACTGCTGAAGATTCACACACCTTCTTGCTCAACTGGTTGGAAGGATTCCCTCAATATAAAATTTACGATGAGCAGATGCGAAGTTTATTTGGGATTGGTTCTGGTTCTGCTTTTTACGTTGCAATCCACAGCGACATGGAAAAATTCATAATTGATTATGTAACAATTGTAGACATGCAAAATTTCAAACAAATTAACTAAACTAAGGATCAGTACACCACAAGAATAGATCCTCAACCCCCCTTAACTATTTATCTACTTCAATTTACTAGGAGAAGCATGAAACACGTCCACTACACTGCAGAAAGTATCCTAATCCAACCAATATTCAAAAGGCATGGAAACCAGCCCATTCTCAAAGGCTTCATAGCGTTATTACGATGCTTCAACATTATGCCTTGTTTGCGATGTTGTTAGAAAGCCAATCCAAACCTTCATACAGTCCTTCACCAGAAGTAGCACAGGTACTCTAGATATACCAATGACGCTGACGCAAAGAATGCAGGCCAAGCTTATCAGTTATCTCAGCAGCATTCATTGCATTGGGAAGATCCTGCTTGTTTGCAAATACGAGGAGAACAGCATCTCGCAACTCATCCTCATTCAGCATATAACTGGACCATTCTATATACCATATCGCCTCTTTTTTTTCCTTTTAAACAAGAGCTCAACGCACATATAAAGTCAACAAAATTCCGTTGCGCTAAAGATCTTCACCAACTCATTGAAGATGAGGGT
The DNA here is from genome assembly GCA_031772625.1 of Pinus tabuliformis. Taxonomy (NCBI): domain Eukaryota; kingdom Viridiplantae; phylum Streptophyta; class Pinopsida; order Pinales; family Pinaceae; genus Pinus; species Pinus tabuliformis. The sequence continues at coordinate 665,143,211 of CM062805.1, forward strand.
AGCCTAACAGCGTGGTATATATATATCCCAGTAACAAAATTCCGCTGCGCTTTGATACTCATTACATACAAAATGCGCTTTGATACTCATTACATACAAGATGCACTAAGACCATCAAACGCTATTCATATACTGTGAATAGAACTTTGCTGCGCAGATCTTTTACTAAACATTATATACAAATAACTGTTATCGAAATTATATGCATGTCGAAATTTAAATTTCAATACATGTCAACAGGCCAGACCACCGTATGTCGGCCAGACCATCGTATTTCAGGCCAGACGATCGAACTTGCGGCGTAGCTGAGGCTGTCACCAATACAAACCACCGGGCTACCAAAATATAGACCCATAGATTGCAACTGGTATCCCTGCCGTCGCTTGGATTAAAAAAAACTCGATCAACTCCCTGCCTTCGCTCTCACCCTTGTTCGCAGCTCAGCTCAAGCATTGTTGCATTGTGCAATGGTAAGATATGGCGTTTTGTAGACGATGGAGACCAAATGCAATATTTCGGTTAAAAATCTAGGAGCCAAGGTTCTTGACATTGACCTACAGAAGCAGCTGCGGCCCTACATGCAAGGCATGAATCCTCTTCCTGGTATATATGACCCAGATTTCATAGCGGCAAACCATGGTGAGAGGACAAATAATGTCATCAAAGGCTCCAAGAAAGAGCAACAAATGATACAGCGATGTTATCGTGGGTTTAAATGACACAAAGGAAACCATGCTTGCTTTTCTGGAAAGAAATGAGTCCGAGATCTCGCCATCGACTCTGTACGGCTTGGCATTGTCAAAGAAGAAACGGCACTGATGTCGACGTCATCGGAAGGCGGCCTTCAGAAGTCAGATGAAAAATCTGGAATTATATCAGGTGAGGGCGAACATTATCCTGTTGTGGAAGCCAGATATTTCCCAGTATTGATCGATTTTGAGAAAATATGCTTTTGGGACCATGATGGCGATCTTAAGATCGAAATTAGAATGGAAGATCAGGATTATATGAAGAAAATATTATTGGAATGGGTTCACGCGGGGCGTATGCTCGTTTGCTCCAAGGTCATATCAACAGCATCATTAAACAACGTTCAAAACTTCAAAACGTTCAACACACAGCCACAATTTTCAATTGAATCCGCACTGACATAGTATGCAACAGGCGCAGTTACCAGGTCAGAGACGTTTATGAATCAGTGAGAGAGTTGAACAGTCAGAGACGTTTTATGAATCAGTGAGAGAGCTGAACAGTCAGATAGAGGGGCAGGCTAGCAGCGTTGAGGTTACGTGGAGCAGGCCAGCGTTCAGAAATAAAACGCATATGACAGATAGGGCCAACCAATAAAAACGACAGACAGACATCTCAGAACCGCTTGGACAGCGCTGGCAGTGTCAGGAGCAGCTAACATTTAGCTGAAGAAATATTCGTGAGAAAATATTCCTGAGATGCAGAATTGATGACAGAAATGACTTGCACAAAAAAGGCCATACAAAAAATGGCTCAAATTAATTATGCAGGGCAGGAATACGCCTGCTCTGATACCATGTTAAACACACATGGGCAACTAAAAAATATGAAAGATAAAACATGTAGTACAATTTTTATTAACAACTGATATACATTTATAGTACAATATCTGACCATTGGGTTCCACATCCCAAGGTCTCTTGGACTCCTTTTTTCCATTCGGCTTCCACACTAACCCATTTAGGATTAGGTGTCCAACAGTTTCTATTCCATCCAAGGTTAATATTAATTATCAAATAATAATAGAGGATCTATCTGAGAAGGTGGCACGGGAGAAGAAAGGAATAGCAAAAAAATAAATGTAGGACCCCCTAGATCAAAACTAATGTGCATTTTGATGCAAATGAATAGGTTGCAAATAAAGTGGGAATGTTGTTTAGAGAGGTTTTTAGTTTTCTCGAACATAAAATCACCAGATCTAGATCCTTTTATTATGTTATTAAGGTTCTTGATTCAGAGGAAAATTGAAAAGCTTGAAGGAATGTTGTATAGAGAGAGAGTTGAATTTGAGGTGATATTATAGATGTATATAAAAGTTGTTTAGTGTACTTTAGGTCAGCTAATATTTCCATATTTTTTTATAGAAATTTCTTTGTTGGAAATCATTTCTTCATAGGGTTCATTCTTTTGATGCAACCTATCAAATTCAAACAGGGTTTGTTGCAAGAGGCCATAATTAGTTTTGGGCACGTTAGAACTTGGAAAACCTGTTGCTGATATTTAAAAGCTAAACAATATAAGGTGTCTTCTTCTTTATGAAGCCTATGAATAGGATCACCATCTTTTCCATTTAGATTCATCTCTTAGAGTGAAAAACTCTCTTGCCAAATTGGAATCTAGTCCACTCGAGGATTTTAAGACTCCATATAAGGAATATGATTCTAGCATAAATGAAAAAGTTAGAGACCGTCAGGGTACAGTGAAAGATAGTAATGATTCTCGTGGTGGTTTTGGCATTCTGATGAAAAAGGACACATGCTCCATCATTGATGGAAATTATTTGGATAGAGCTATCTATTTTGAGAATATTTAGTTCAAAGATATCCAAGTTGGTGACAAGCATGTTTTAAATATTGGATCTAGGCAACTTTCCATGATTAGTAATGTGGGAAATTCCTATTTGTGTGACCATTTAGAGGGAATTGGGACCGTGAATGGAAAATTAAATTAAGGCATGGCAATTATTAGATTGGGAGAAGGTAAAATAACCCATAATATCTGGATGACGTGGAAGGAGATCCAAAAATTAGATATTGATGCAATATAACTAATAGTACCATGTTCCATACTTTTGACATGGGGAATGGTGAATGCAACACCAACATCAATGTTTCTGAGACAATACTTTTTGAAGCAGTTGACAATAGGGACAATACAAACGGTGTGGATGAAGATATGGCAACGTGTCAGAAACTTTCAGGGCATGATTCTCCTATCCTTGATGATTTTTCAAATACATTAGATGCAACATGGACAAGTGAATTCCAAATAGTAAAATCTTAGGCTGTATCTGTGACATCACAAGGGTGGGAAATTAGTTCTGCCACTTTGGCTACTGGTGCCAGTGGCAGTGAATCTACAGACAGAAAATATTTTAATCTAGTTCAACAAATTGCAATAGGAGACAAGATGATGTCCAAATCCGCCTAAATCATGCATGATAAAAGTGGAATAGAGGTTCCTAATAAAAGCATCCCTCCCTCACCAGCAAAATAATTAAATCTATCGGAAGAGTTTGGAAGCTGCATTGGGACTCCTATGTCAAACTTACCAAAAATTTATAGCAAGAGTTTACGAGAAAATTTATCAAGGCCTATTAGAATTGACTCTCAGGTAAGCTATAGTCCTATGCTTTGTTCATCTCTCAGTCATATGGGTGGTAATGGAGTGGGTAAGTTGTGTTTACCAACTGGTGTCAATGATATGGTTATTGTTGTTTATAATGATGAGCCAACAAGAATAATAACTTATGCACTAAGCTCACAAGAATATTAGGCTTGCCTATATGACAAGGTACCTGATAGTGAGAATCAAAAGGGAATAGACATGGATAAAATGAAGTAATGTGCAAATGTATTTGGTATGGGTAGAGTTGTTTCAAATCCACTTTAGTTGTCATATGGTTCCTTAGACTCGAGTAAAGTTCTTTCCAAAGAGATAAGTTCAGGATATGAGGATATTTACACATATGGCTCCAAAGGGAATGGGGGTTTAGATTCATCACTATATAGAAAAGATACATGCAAAAATATCCTTTCGTGATGAGGGTCCTCCCATAAAAGTTAAGTACTTGGTAACCCATTATTATGCAAAATAGTTTGATGCCCCTAGGAAAAAGTTTTATCCAACAGAGATGGACTTTAGATTATCACTAAATTGTTGCAAGAAATGGGGACCTCAAGGAAGAAAGAGAAATGTGTTTTTTGAAAAATCCTTGGATGAAAGATTTATTATTAAGAGAGTCACTAGGACAAAATTGGAGTCTTTTATCAAGTTTTCCTCAAAATATTTCAAATATCTATGTGACTCATTATGTTTTGGAAGCTCCACATGTTTGGAAAAGATCCTTGGTATTTATTAGGTTGGATACTCATATTATTGTTTATTCTATATTTGACAATTACCTTTTGCAGACTTGTAGAGAGTTTACCATGCTTTTTTTCCTTCATTGTGTGTGTGCATGTTACATAATGTGCTTATCTTTCAGGTCACTATAAAGAATGCAAAAGGTGGCAAAGGGATCAGGATGAATTGATGGTAATGGAAAATTTGTCGTTTGTAAGAAATGTAACATGCGTTTATGACCTCAAATGTTTTGGTTGTTTTCGTTACAATGCAGATTCCTCACACAACAACAAAGTTCTTCTACACTAGAATCTCTTAAAGACCATGCCAACTACTCCAATATTTCTTGGGAATAAAGCCAAGCACCTTTTGGAGAGAGAAGTTTGGAATGATACATCCTTTCTCATGGTAAATATAGTTTTCTTTTTCCTTAATCAACTATAATTGTAATATTAGTTTCAAATTTTTGTTAAGCTAGTAAGTTATCATGATTGTGTGGAATGTGTGTTTTTAGTCAATTGATGTCAAGGATCATTCATTGCTTGTTGGAGTTGATGAAGAGCGTTGGGAGATGGTTTAGGTAATAATAGACTCAAACAATGCTCAGTTTCGGTAAAATACACTCATACATTTTCTTTGAAATATATTTTCTCATATTTGATTTTCCATTTTAAGTAACATTATCAATAATTTCAGCTGCTTGGGTCAAAGCATGTATCTATCAACATTTCAAATATGAATACACTAACTTTTTTTCTTTTTCTTTGTTTCAAATTTCAATACATGAAGTTTAGTTTACATTGGTGATAAAGCCAACATTTCTTGCTATGATGTTTTTTATGCAACAAAGTTGCCTAATGATGATAGCCTAATGATTGCGACGATATTACAATTGACAAACTGAGCATTCTTTACCAGAGGTATATTCTCTTGATATTGCACTTTTATGATAGGACCAAGCAATGAGTATTGGCAGTCAAATATTTCATTGTTTGTTACCATCATTTATGTGAATAGGTCATGGGTCCCCTTGATTTGAAGGGTCGGGAGAAGCTCATTTTAAGTTCCTCATGTGGATCTAGCCATTAGCTGAAGTAAAATGTTCCCATCTTCTTTTTCTTTTCCTTTTTAATTCTTCTAATAATATCTTCTATTTGAATATTGTATTTCACTTTCTAGTCCAATTATCTTCAATGCTCTAATATTGAACTTGTTTTATGCCATGAATAAATAATTCTGCTTGATTTTAAAATGCTTGCCTGACTTATTTTTTCCAACCAAGTTAAGTGCATTAACACCATTTTCTGAACTCAAAAGGTTTATAAATTCATCATTTAAGGTGATATGATTTTGTTTGTCCTTGATGAGAACTATCAAGACGTTTTCTTTCACATTTTAATCCTTTCAATGGTTGGTAAATTGTAAGTAAGTTTTGATTTCTTGTTTTTTCCATTAAGGTAGATTGTGCTTTTGGTCTTTATGCTCACTTTGGGTCCATTTTTTGTAGTGATGTGCTAGAATTATTCATGGTTGTTAGTTGGAGCCAATGGTTATCAAGAAACAATGTGAGCTTTAGACATGCGGCTCCATTAATGGGAACATCTCCTGTTATAATTCATTAGATTGGTGGTATTATGATTTTGGTATTTATTCTCACTTTTGTGTCCATGCTTTGTAGTGGCTAGAACTATGCTTGGTTTTTAGTTAGAGACATTGGTTATCAAGAAACAGTGAGCTTTAAACATGCTTCTCCATTAATGGAAACATTTCTTGTAACAATTTATTAGATTGGTGGCACTACGGATAGTTAGTAATTGGTGAATCCCAACATTAACCAATGTCACTTTAATGTACTATGGATGCCATCTCTGTTTAATGTACTCTAAACATGTTCAAATTAGTAGATTTCATTGTTGGTTATTATTTTTCTTATCATCTTTATTTTTCCCACTCTAATCCTATTCTCTATGGATTTTTTTGTTATTCCCCTAGATCTATTCTTGCAAGTCTAATTATTTAAAGGGTGTTAGCTCAATGGAAGAGCATCTTCTTTACAAGTAGGAGGTTCATGGTTCAATTCCATTGTGCCCTGTTATTCAGATGGAATGATGATGATTAGTTTTTGGTGACAAAGGTTCTTTTGACTATCACCAATGAGCTTATGGTGACATTTTCTACCCTCACCAAAATATGAAATGGTGATGGTCAATGAACACCACCATATATATGCATCAATAGTGACGGCCATGAAAGGTCCATCACCATAAATCATTGATGTTCATATGAAATGGTGACGTTCAATGAACATCATCGCATATATATGCATTAATAGTGATGGTCATGAAAGGTCCATCACAATAAATCATTGTTGTTCATATGAAATGGCGATGGTCACTATCCGTCATTATAATCATTATTGGTGATGGACCTTGAATGTCACCACAACACCTATACTTTTGGCAATGCCACCATTGGTGATGTTCAATTTTTTGGTGACAAGGCTAAGGTTTGTCACCATTTCTCATATGAAATGGTGATGGTCACTATCCTTCATTATAAATATTTATTGCTGACAGACCTTGAATTTCACCATAACACCTATACTTTTGGCGACGCCACCTTTGGTGAAGTTAAATTTTTGGTGATGAAGTCTTATTTGACCATCACCAATGAGCTTATGATGGTATTTTTAGACCCTCACCAATGAACTTTTTTGTTGTAGTGTAAGAAATAATGCGTGGGATGTTTCCTTTGTAAGAATCAAACAATGATGGGAGTTCAAGGTGATTCTATTCCAGCCACCTATAGATCTCAAACAAGTATTTTCTTGTGCTTTCGTTCTTCAGTCCCTCGGGTCCACATTTCTTAGTATCATTTCAAATTCAAACATTTAGGACCTACACTAATACTAGTGAGATGAATGAGAATAACTCACAATTATATTAGGAAGTTTATTTATGTGGATGCTAATAATGAGATCCATGTATAGTAAATTACATTTGAGTAATATATTCTTATTACCCAAACTAGTAGTAATCAAGTGTCAGGAGAAACCCAACTGATATCGTTGTTATGCATATCAATATTCAAAAAAGGAAACACATGCTCAAACATTGTTATCCAAACTTATGTATACCCCGGGTCACCATATAAGTGAGAACCTTGGGTGGGTTTTACTTTGGAAAATTGACTTATTTAATTGAAATTTAATTTTAGGTATTTTATCCATGGGGTTAGTGATGTCAACTAGTGGAGGGTTTACCATAGAAAGAGACCCTAACTACCTAAAATTTTATTTATGGAAAATCCTTTTTAGATATGGAGATATTTTACTTTTTGAGGTGGGGATATAGGAATTGTGCTCACAACTAATCATTATTTTGCATTATTCATGTAAGAGTTTTGGGTTCATTAACTTTTTCAAAATAGTTCAATACATGCCATGGGGTCCCATTGTTGTTCTAGAATAGTGAATTAATGGAGGGAGAAAGCACAATATCGATGTTGGAAGAGTGCAAAGCCTTGCTTTAGTTAGTGAAGTTGAGACCATAATAGCCTTATGGGGAGAGTGTTGAGCCTATATTACATAATAACCTAGTGGGAAGAGTGTTGAGCCAAAATCACATGATATCCCCTTGGGGTGAGTGTTGATACAATGACCAAGATCCTTTATCTACCCACTAGTTAGTTAAGAAGATTACCAATATCAGTGAAGTTAGGCTGATTTGAGCATGTACTCATGTTCTGCATAGGCATTATGGATGACACTGGTTTACCTAAAATAAAGATCATGCATTAATTTCATTGAACTAATGCTATTTCCAAGTTGAGAAAAAGGTGCAGTACAAGTTTCAATGTTGAAAATGCTAACCAATAATACGTGGGATGTTGCCTTTGTAAGAGTCAAACATTGATGGGTGTTTAAGTTGATTTTGTTCTAGCATCTATAGATCTCACTCAAGTATTTTCTTGTGCCTTTGTTCTTCAATCCCCCGGGTCCAACTTATTTAGTATCATTTCAAACATTTGTACAAACTTTGTCAATTGATAGGACCTTACTCCAATAAGAAATTGAGCGCAACAAAAACACTTGCAGATTCAACATGTACAATTATAAAATTTCGCACAAGTTATAAAAGGCAAGTTAAAACCTAATTAGACTAAGGGACAACATGTTCCATTGCCAAACTTTAACCTTACAAGGAAATGCACTACACTTGTTTGATACTTCCACATATTTTGAGGGCATGCCAATATAAATACCAATGTTTTTGGATACACTCGCATTGGTTAGTTTTAGAAAAGTTCTCTTTTTCAAATATGTTTTATTCATGAAGTAATATTTCCAACCAAGAGGATAAAGACTTGGCATGCCTAGGACATATAGTGGTGTTATTTCTTGCATGTATTTGTGATTTAATAGTATTCCACCACTAATTAAATTCATTATCGATCTATCTATTTAGTAGTATATTACAACAATGATTTATTAAATGAAAAGGATTCTAGTTTGTTTGAACGCCACAAATGAAAAGGAAATTTAACTTTGAACTAGAAAAATGGAATATATTCTAAAAAATATGTTTTATGATCAAATATAGGTCTATTTCCTGATCACCAAAATAAAAAGTCATGAAAATAAGCAATGATTTTGGACACGATGAATTACAAAACTCTCTAGTTCAAAACAGGTTATCATATTTAGTTTTGTATGCATTAGAGAAAAATGAATGAGTAACATTAAGCTTGTTTTGACTATTTATAGAATCATGCCAGAGATTCTAAATGTAAATTGCACGTGCTAATCTTTCTCAATTAATTATAGGAAAAAGAAGGGGCATACATAATTTGTTGGTTTATGGGAATTGGATTCCTTTTCCCGTGGAATAGTACGCTTACAATTGAAGATTACTATATTGACGTTATATTCCAGTTAGTATCACAATTTACAAAGTCTTGTCTTATTTTTTTTAGTTTCTTGTAATCTTGTGTTAGCAATACTTTGCTCCACCCATTAGATTTCTACTGACCAGTTTTATTGTTGAAGTGTTACTGCTTCTTAGAGATAACTATAGGAAACAATACAACTACAAAAGTGGAGCATGAAACATTCTTAGTAGAAATTGCTAGTTTTGTTGTGTTTATTTGCTTTGTTTATACATGTCATCTGAGCACAAAGTGGCCACTATTTCCCAACTGAAGAAAACTTGTTCAAGTTTCTTGATTTATGGGGAAAAATAACATTAACAATATTGCTGATGTTGAGGTATAGATCGTATAAATCTTTTATAGTCTACTTTAGTTTATATTCCAACGTTAATCGAATTTCATGTCTTATACTTTGCATTGTATCTTTTTTTTGTTCAGAAAAGGACTCAATATTGATGGTAAGAAGCAGGGATTGAAGAAAGAGGAGAACAATAACACTAGAGCGACAAAATGCAAATTAAATAGAGAGAAGAGAACTGGTCTAGTGGTACCCATAGAGTCAATATCCCTCATAAGACACACATGTAGAGATTGATGGTCAAGTCTTCAGAGTTTCTAAATTCACTTGCAATGCCTTGTAAGCACAATGATTATGTTTTGAAGTGATGAAACAATATTTCATGTGTAAATTGTACTCCAACAAATATTAAGTTGGAAACTCATATTGTAATACTTGACATTTTATATAATATAATTTGTGGTTGGAATTATTTATAGTTGCATTTGATATTACTTAGTCTTGTAATTAACATATGTAACTTTGTGTTTTCATATTAGATGAACATGTACATTGTATGTCATTTTTTTTAAATTTAGTTGCAAAATCATACTAATTAATTTATGTTGATTAATAATGAACACATAAAATCAATCTAAAACTACTAAATTAGTAGTTTATGTTTATTAATGATGAACACAAATAAAATGAATATACGACTAAATTAGTTGTTTATAATGATCATTAATGAAAGTAAAGGAAATGAATATAAACTACTAAATTAGTCATTTATATAATGAATATGAAACTACGAGAAAAAGATTAATGACTACTACAAATTATAAATTTGTGATTACAAATTACGACCAATTTTTGCATATATATGACTATTAGTAGCTAATTTACAGTATCTTATAACACAACCAAAATTTAGTCATATTTCTTTGGTCATTAATTGGTTTCAAATGATGACTAAAATTTGCATATATATGTCTATTAGTAGCTAATTTAAAATATCTTATAACATGACCAACGTTTTGGTCATATTTCTTTGGTCATTAATTGGTTTTCTTGGATGATTATTTAGTAATATATTTTGTTCTATATTTGGTCAATAATTGTGGAAATCAATGACCAAGTCAATGACTACATTAATGACCAAATCAATGACTAAATTAATGAACAAATCTACTACTAGACAACATAATTGAGACAACCAATTAATGACTAAGCTAAAAATGACTAAAAGTTACTTGCATTATAAGACACTTTAAATTAGTTACTATTGGTCACCGACCAAAAAATAGTCGTTTATATGAAAATTTTAGTCATTTTTAGTACTAATTAGCCATTTTGTACTAGTGAAATGATTGTTTCTCTTGTGAGCCCAATATCCAAGGAAATGTCATGAAATGTCTTATACAACAACAACTCCCTCCAAGAAAATGTTTCGAACTATTTAGTGTCTTCATCAGGAATAACATAAAAACATGGCCAGACACGAACAACAACATGGTTATCTTGTTCTTTCCATTTATCATGTCTACGCCTAGCATCAAAACTCCATGATCTTGTCATTTCAATCAGGAATAAATGGGCCAAAAAATGGGGCCTCATTTGATAAATCTCGACAAAATTGTTCCCACAAGAAATGTCAATAGAATGTACTATAAGCCTTTGGTAAACTTTGTTTCCAATGTTCAAAGGGAATAATTTTACAACAACAAACAACAAGAGGCAACTTTATCAGCATATGTGAACTTTCCCGTGCTCCCGTGTCATGCTCCACAAGTGTTTCAGCAAGGAAACTTCTATATGCAGTAAACGCAGGAGCATCACATACACTGCGAGAAGCAACTCTTGTCAACATATCATGATAAATTTCATATATTCTTTATGCTTTTGAAGCATATTTCACAATATAATCCAACACAACATGACAAGAAACAATAGGTTGACAATCAACATTTTCTCACCACACAGTCAAAATATTTTCATTGCAAACATTTAAATGATCATCGTTCCGAGCGGGTTCATATTTTTTTCCCTTTCTCATCAACATACAATATTCACTCTACATGAACCTCCCATGGAGCTTCATACCGGCAGGAAAGGATTGACCCCTTCTTCCTCAAACACGAATCTACACTACATTTCATGTGTCTCTGCACTCGATTGAGAAAATGTTGATAATCTTCATCAACGTTGCAAGAAAAAATTGATGGGTATTTAAGAGGCATGGATCATCATTTACACTTCTAGGTATCATGAGATTCTGATGATGTATGCCACGCGGATTCCAAGTTGTCACATATTTTTCAAAAAACTTCTTTGTTGCATCGAGACTCAAAGGGTTTGACCAATCCATTCTCTACACATTAGGAGCTCTATACAACCATAGGAACCTATGAATGTGTGTAGCGCCTCTATGTTTCCACTCATATCTGACAAATGACACATGAAATCAAGAAATATAAACATAAAACAATTCCAAACATTATGTTCAAAATTCAGCATGACATAACAAAAAGACACGAGAACAAACCTGTACCAAAAATCACTCACCCCAAGATATTTTTGTAAAACAACCTCATGAAAAATCATGAATCTTTGGTGCATATAATTAACAACAATATGAATATACTTAATATCATTTAGAACCTTTTTCTTGCATACTCATTTTGATGTCAACATTGGTTATTCAAAGGCATAACACTATGCAAGTATGGCCACTTTGTGTCAGTTATTGTTAATTTAAAAAACAAAGTAGGGAAACCCAACTGGGTGATCATGTCAGTCAGCTCAGACCGACACTTTGTCCAATATGCCCTTGTACCCCTAAGAGATGAACCAAAATGCATCAATTTTTTAGCTAATTTATTGTTTGGCAAATCACGAAGTTCTTGACGCAATTGTTCAATAGTAGAAGGTGCATTTTCATCTAAACCCTTTTTCAAAATAAAATTTGTTGTTTCGTGACTACGATTTTGGATAATCATATTGAAAAGAAAGTAGTGAAATCTAAGATGGCTTCCAAATCTTGGATCATAATATCTAAGCAAGTGAAAACCATTTTCATGCATTTCAATGTTTCAAATACGTGGATGCAACCAATTAGCATATCCAATTGGGAACAAGGTTGGGAATTCCATGTCTAGTAACCCTTCTTTTTTGTATTCATTAATAGGAGACGTTGCAATATATGGCCATTCTAAAGTCTTTGCATTTGTAGTTTCTTCATTTTTGATAAATCTTTTTATTCGATCAACCTCCCTACAATCATTAGGCGAGCATAATAGAAATGACGATGGATGGAACTGCAAAGAATTAGCACACTCTCTTTCCATGTCCTCCTCGGCACTACTTGTTTCATCTAAATTACTATCGACATGTTGTACCATGTTAGACACATGAGTAGGTCTTTCTGGGAGAGCTTCAACTGAATCCATATCAATTTCAACATCCATGTAATATTTATCCATTTGGATTTTGTAAAGAAACGCATCCATCACATGTTGTCTCTTCACCTAACATTCATAATATCTTGATTCAACACCACGTATTCTCGCAATAACATAATCAAGTTGCTCAACACCTCGAGGAATTTTCTTTACATTCGTAGATATATCTTGCAAAAAACTTATTGTGTGACCACTATATTTATATTGATCACCACGAGAATGTGGCACTTGTGGTATTGGATTCACTCTTGCTATAAGCATTTATTCCTGTGTCAAAACTCTTAGGACTCCATGCTATTCACTTGGATCCATGTTGTTAAAATAGGAAAAACTATGTGAGCCTTTCTCCCCTCTACACCTTTTACAAATGGGTGCTTCATGTCATCTTATAACTTGTATACCTCGATAGCATTCATTGCACACTTGGCACATTTGCACAACAAACATATCATCAACCCTGGAACAAACTTTTCTATGTGCTTCAAGGATGTCACTGCTTAAATGAAAATAACCAGCTTTGTTCCCCCTACGAAAAGGCATTTTAACCTACTGATGATATGAAACAACGGGGGTGGTTGTGGCATCATCAACATCATTTCTTCCCATGGAATGACGAACATCCATTCCCCTTACTTCATTTAAAATAAGTTTGTTCTGCAATCCAAAATATAAAAACCATTATGTAAAAATGAAGAACGTTAATAATGAAAACATAATTTCTCCAACTAAGCAACCATTTGAAAATAGAGAGAATATACATTTTTGTCATTACTACATTCTCCAACCACAAGTTGAGGAATCGAAAGAGATTGTGTTTCCTACAAATATGGTTGTCATCACATATTGAATTCAACATAGTTATAAACAACATAAAATAATGATTAAACAGAACAAAGAAACATCTTTATTGAAATATTCAAAATGCAAGAAAGTAGAGAAAGCACTTGCGCATTTCTCAAAGGACAAGTTTGGAGACTTTCTCTATGGCGAACAAAATTAGTAGCAGAGTTACATGGAGGGACACAAGGCCCAACATCCCCAACATATTGTCACAAATTGTCAACCATCCTAGTAAGCATTCCACTATCAACAAACAAATCAAACCCAAGTAGTTGTTCAAGGTCTTCATTTCGGCCACCTTCCATTATAGAAATTCTCCCATCATTTCCAGATTGTGTATAATTCCCACTTCTTTGAACACGTGATTTGTAAAGACAATGCATCGAAACAACACAAACAAAGAGAAAAATGTCACAGAAGTGGAAAAAAATTATGGAATGAAGCATGCGCTAAAATGAATATTTCAAAACATTCTTACTAGTAAAGAACACGAAAGCTTCCATAATCACCGTCGTGAACAACACCAGTCTCATTATTTTCTCTTATTTCATAGCCCAATCCATAAGGTTCAAATCTAACAGACAATGTTCATTACCCCACCACCAAACACGAACGAACAAAAAAATTTATCACCAAAACATTAAGGAAAAAAAATGGAGAAAAGAAAATTGCTTGACAACAAATGTTTTTTTATCAACACCAAATAAGAATTGAAAGTAAAAAAACTTGGACTACCTGTACTGCTTCACAAAGACAACACACAAATATTATGGTAGACTAACAAAGTTGACTATATAATTACCATTAGGAACACTAGAACCAACATTTTTAGTAGATCGATCAAAATTGTCGCAAATTCGAGGAACCACGTCGCTATCAACAAACAAACCATATGCCGCAAATTGTCCATTTGCAGCTGAAAACTCTTCTGAAAATGATTAATTTCCTCAATTGTGTTTAGACTATGCTTCATTTTTTGCCGCTTGGCCTCTCTCTTAGGGAACAGGAAGGTGCAAAAACAAGTCAAATTTAAAAAAATTTATAAAGAGAAACATTTTTCCTCAATCAACATCAATAAAAGAAACATTCAAACAAATTATCATTCTAAACATGACTATAGAAGTTGTTTAACCTCCAATGTAACTATTATCCTGTGAAAATCAACCAAATCATAGCTTCTTTCCACAACCAAACATCCTCCATTTATAAAAATTATAAAGGAAATCGAATAATAAACCTCAGCCAATAACACTATAAACCCAAGGGTTAAACCAAAAAATTAAAAATCGTTAGTAATATAACAATATAACAATCTTTATAGCAATTTCAACCAAATAAATTGTAAATATAAAGAAAATTAATATCTCCATTTCTCAATTTATATGATAAATTAATATGTCAATTATCAATTGTTATCATAATTTTACCAATACATATTTTTTTACCAATTCCAAATATAATAAAATTTCAAATTTCTAAACATTTCATATTTCATCCCAAATATTTCCTTCTTCAAAATTTAAGTTTTTCAAATTTATCTACATATTTAATATTTGATATGCTAACCACATTTTTGTTGTATTAATTGTATAAATTTTTTATTCCAACTTTTATTTGATTAATTAATTAAACATCAACTAATTAAATAAATACATTAAGAAAAATCAATAACATGCCATGTAAGGGAGAAAGCTAAACAACGTCATCATATATAAATTCATTAAAAATTAAGATATATTGGAAGTTTGCGTGTCTAAAAAAAATATACATATGGTTAATATAAAATAAAAAATCCTGGATAACATGACGTTCACCCAACATTATCAACCTTACTTTATCACGCGGGTTCAATATTAATAAATAAATTTATCTTTATTAATGTTTGGTTAATAATTATATATTGCATTTATATTTTAAATTTCTTAATTAATTATTATTATATGTTTCTTAATTTTGAATTGCTAACCACATTTTCTATATTTATGTTATAGTAAAATAACTTTCGATCTAAATTTAAAACCAACCATTATCAACCTTACTTATCACAAAGGTTCAATAGTATTAATTGAAATTCTCTTTTTTAATATGAAATGTTTGGTTAATAATTATATATTGCATTTATATTTTAAATTTCTTAATTAATTCTTATTATAGGTCTCTTAGTTTTGAATTTCTAACAACATTTTCTATATTTATGTTATAGTAAAATAAAGTTCTACCTAAATTTAAAATCAAATGGCACTGAAAAGTGTTAATTTTAATTTTATTTAAAGTTATTTTCAGTTTCACAATATATATTTAGTAGTATTTGTTTTAAAAATAATTTTTCATCCTACTCAAAAATTAAATAATACTTATACTTAAAATTATCATCAATTTGATGATATACCTTTCAAAACATTTAGTTTTAATACAATCTATAAAAATTAAATATAATTCTAACCACCTAGTTATAAAAAAATATAAGGCACTAAGGTACATTAATTTTATTTTCTTATTAAGGGTTTAAGTATGGCAATTACTCTAATTGGAATAGATGTTATTAATGGTGGATAAATATAAAACTTAATAAAATTTATTTCATTTTAAACTTATAAAAAAATGTTTTCATTGTAGAAATTTTTAGTAAATTTAAACTGCAAATTGTAATATGCTAAAACAATTAACTTGAATCTATTCTAGTCATCAGCGGAAAAAATAATTCATCGATAAAATCACGAAGCATATAAAAGAAATAATTCAATCACACATAACATAATGATAAAGCATATAAAATAAATAATTCAATCACACATAACATAATGATAAAGCATATAAAAGAAATAATTCAATCACATATAACATAATGATTTTCTGGGGAAAACCACAACTAAAAACCCTTGCTATATGTATATTGCATTAATCAAAAAATATGAGAAGATTACAATGCGTTTCTCATGCTCGAGCAACCTCTACACTATCTTTATCTATCTCACTTCTTTCGAGACAAGCTCAAGTCAATACATAGCCAATTTATTTCTTGCCCAAGTTGCTATTTCATTGTGTCTTTCGCTTGCGAATTAGCCCATATTTAATTGGGAAATTCCACAATTATGAATTGTACAATCCTCATAGGCCTTCCTCTGATTGCATGCAACACCTGTACAATTCAGATGATTATAAAAGTGATAATACACTATCTTTGAAATCCAATATCAACTCGGTATTTCTCCAATCTAACATGCATGAGTTAATTATGAGTGAATCATCATTTAACTAGTTGAACACATGAAGCAACACCCCACTGTCTGACCTCCTGCTAGTTCCTCCATCAGTTGGAACTAGGTTAATTGACTTTAACTCAATTAAACTGAATTAATTAATTACAACCCAAAATAAACTCAACAAGGGCTCCTATAAAGAAGGAGACACTCTACATGACTCAAGTTAGACCCTCAATGGGAATTAACTGAGCCAACTAAGTCAAATTGACTTAGTTAACTATTACAAGTTATCCTGAGATGTGGAATTACAATATAATTCCGAATTTAATTCAAGGACAAAATTAAATTAGGACTTTATTGTTGGATTTTCAGCACTCCCTCTCAACAAGAAAGGGATTATCTTCTACCTCGATCCTGCCTTTAGGAAACTTGAATTTTCATATTGAAAATGCTTTTGTAAAAATATATGTATCCTGCTCCTCTGTAGGAATGTACTCCAGCAACATGATTCTCATATGCACATAATCTCGTAAATGGTGATATTGGATGTTGGTATGGTTTGACTGATCATGAAAAACTGGATTCTTAGATAGTTTGATACAACTCTGATTTTTACAGTAAATCATTGTAGGATCCATCTACTGACCAAATATCCCAACAAGGATCTTCCTCATCAAGATAGACTCACAAGTTGCTTGACTAGTAGCCATGCATTCTTCTTCTATTGAACTGAGTGCAAATGATCTCTACTTCCTGTTGTACTAAGAAACAACTGATGAACCAATACTGAAGCTTCCCCCTGGTGTGATCTTCCTTTCGGATGGACTCCTTGCCCAATCTACATCTTTGAAGCCTTGAACCTTCACTCCATCTATTCGTTTGTACCAAAGATCAAACTGAGTGGTGACTCCAAGGCATCTCAACACATGTTTAGCTATCTTCCAATAAAGTTTGGTTGGATTAACCATGGCTTGACTAAGCTGGTTAACTACAAAGAATATGTTTGGTTCTGTGTTCGCCAAATACATAAGTGAAACCACAAGTTGTATATAAATATTAGTGTCCACTACTTCACCTGAAGTAGTATCTTCCTTCCTCTAATCACTTGCTGGAGGAGTCTCCATTGGTTTGTTACTCTCCATGTGGAACTTCTTCAGTATCTCGTTGGAATATTTTCCCTTAGAGACAAATAGTTCCTTATCTCCTTACCATGCTTCCATACCAAGAAAGTAATGCATGAGTCCCAGGTCCTTCATCTCAAATTCTCTTGCAAGATACTCTTTGCAATATTTTATCAACTTTTCATCAACGGTTAGAATAAAATCATCAACATATAATAATATAATCAACAATTTACCTTCAACCACAATATGGTAAAGGTTCGCATCTGCTTCACTTTTGGTGAAGCCCAACCTAGTGAAATAGCTGTCAATTTTGGTGTACCAAGCACGAGTTGCTTGTTTTAGTCCATATAGTGCTCGCTTGAGTCTGCACACATGCGACTCTCTATTGAAGGTATCAAATACTTCCAACTACTTAATATACACCTCTTCCTCAATCATATCATTGAGGAACGTTGTCTTCACATCCATCTGATGTATCTTCCATCCCATCTGTGCTGACAATGCTAGAATAGACTTGATTGAAGAGTACCTGGCTACTGGAGCAAAGGACTCATTGTAATCAATTCCCTTCACGTGAGAAAACCCTACCAAAAATATGGCCTTGCCTTTCTCCACACTCACTCTGTTTCTTTCTTTACCTTGTAAAGCCATCTAGAACTCACCGTTGACTTATCTGTTGGTCTTGGGACCACTTCCCAAACACTATTTAGGACAATGGAGTCATACACCTCAACCATGGCATCAACCCATACTGGTTGAAACATTGCTTCCTCGAATGAGGATGTCTCAACCTCTACAATCTTGCTCATCAGGGCCATGTAGCTAGTGTACTGATATTGTGATCTCCTCTCCCTGCGTTGTGATGTGGGTGCTCCCACATTCTCTCTAGAATCTTTCATCAATAGGTCAGCCTCTCTCATGCACTTCCTTCCATCTCTAGAAGTCTCTGCATGAGTGGGTGCTTCCAGTCTCTGCTCCTCTGCATGTGGATCCTCCACATCATCCTCAGGTTCCTCCTTTGGAGCTAAAATCTCCTAATCTACATGTAACTAAAACTCCCTCTCAAGGGTAAATTTCATGGCCTTCTCTTCATCGAACTTCACATCTCTACAAACCACTGTCATCCTGTTGGATGGAAGGTACGATAGTTGTGAGGTGTATCCGTGTACCCAACAAATATGCCCAACTTATTTGTTGGCTCTAGATTTTTCCATGAATGCTTGGTAACATGATAGTAAATTGATGAACCAAAGATATTGAAGTGTGCCACATCTGGTTTCTTACCAAAGGAACATCTTTTGGTGTACTCATCCCAAGAATTCAATGAGGACTTCTGTTCTAAAAATAAACAATTGAGTTGCATGCTTTAGCCCACAAGTGAAACGGTATTCCCTTATCATGTAACATCGCCCATTCAGTTCCCACAATACTTTTGTTCTTCCTTTCGACGACCCCATTCTTCTATGGGTTATCAGATGTTATTAAATCTCGTTGAATGCCTTCTAATGCACATAAGTTCTTAAGTTCATTCGACACATATTCTCCACCATCATCACTTTTGAGAGCTTTAACTTTCCTACCAGTATATTTCTTGAAAATTTATTTAGAAAATGTCTTATCTTTCTTCTGCATGAAGAAAATCTAGAACTTACAATAAAATTCATCAACAAATATTACATAATACTTATGCTTGGCCGTGGATGTTGTCGAGACCGGCCCACACAAATCTAAGTGAACTCTATCAAGGATCGCTTACGCTCAACTGTCTTTAACATGAAATGAAGCTTTGGTGTACTTCCCCAATGTACACCCTTTGCATGTGTCTCTTTACTCTAGTGTACCCTTGGGAAGTCCGATAGAAATTTTTTGCATGATCTTCAAAGCTTTGTGGTACAAGTGAACCAAAGTGGACCAAGTGGAGTGTGAGGCACTGTAAATTGTTGCACAATCCCATGATGCTTGCAGAAATCCATGAACTCTCCCAACCTTTATTCTCCCCCTTGATCTAAGTGGAGAATTTTTATCCTTTTTCCTGTCTGGTTTTCTACCATGGATTTAAACTCTTTAAAATACTGAAAATCTTGACTCTTTTTACTCAGAAAGTATACCCATGAAAATCTAGTGCAATCATCTGTAAATAAGAGAAAGTAACATGCTCCTCCTAATGACCTGGTTTGCATGGGTCCACAGATGTTTGTATGCACCAGTTCTAAAATATCTCTTTCCTTTCTTTTAACATGCAAATGGAACTCTTCTCTATGCATTTTCCCTAATGCACATCCATCAAAATACAGCTTAACATTAGGGAAAACAGGGAGTACATCGACCATACCTTTTCTCTGAAGTAGAATGAGGTCTTGTAGATTAAGATGGCCGAATCTCTGATGCCAGCGATTTTCGGCTGTCGAGCCAGCTGCAACCATTTCTTGCTGTGGCATACTCTTCACATCTAGTCTGTACAAATTCCCCACACGCACTCCTGTTGCAATTGTTTCCATCTGGCTATCCTTAATGACACAGTTAGTCTTAAAGAATTGAACTTGCATGTCCTGATCAGTAATCATTGAGACAGAGACCAAATTTTTCTTAATTCCTAGAACATGCAATACATTTTTAAGGTGTCTAATGTCTCCGCTAGGTAATTTTACAAGAATGTCACCATATTCTTTGATCTCATGTCCACTATCATCTCCTAAATGGATTTTCGACCCACATGAAGTTTCTTCAAGAAATTCAAACCAATCCTTCTTACTAGTCATATGTGAGGATGCGCCCGAATCAACATACCATATGTCGTCCTCATCTCCTTTTGAAGCTGAAAGGGCACGATCGACTACAAATAGTCGAAGTTCGTGGCTACGATCCTCCTCTTCATTAACGAAGTAACCCTTATGTTTTCTCTGTTTCTTTCTTCCTTCGTCTGCCTGCCTCTTATAACAATCCCTAATCTCATGTCCAGGTTTCCCACAGTAAAAACATTTCTTGATGGGAAAATTATTGGCAGACATACCTTTAAACGATCTCTTCTGAAATGTGTTGGCTCCTCTGTTGCTGCTGCTGCGGTTGCTGATGCTGCTTCCCTTTAAACTGTCTGCTTTTTGCCATCAGAGCAAGGTCATTGCTCTGTGATTTCAAATTTTGTCGCCGCTCTTCTTCTTGTATCAGAATCCCTGTCATCTCTTCAATGAAGGGGATTTCTCCCTTGCTAACAACCCTGTGATAAATGTCTGGTAATCATCAATCATTCCATTCAGCATGATTGTGACCAGATTTGAATCAGAAACTTTCTCTCCAATATCTCCCAATCTGTCCTTCAAGTCTTTGACTCTCGCAATGAATCCAGCAGCGGATTCATTCTCCTCCATCTTCAATGCAAACAGCTTGCCTTTGAGTGACAAGACACGGTTTGAATTCTACGTCTAGTATAGGTTTTTAATGGTCGTCCAAATGTCAGCGACCGATTTACAGTCTCTAATATGTGGGATAACATTGTCCTTGACGGACATCTTCAATATGACCTTTGCTTTTGTCTCCCTTTTATCCCAATCTTGTTCTTGTGTGGTTGATCCTGATCTCAGCTCATTTCCTGTCACGATCGACCACGCATTTTCACTTTCAAGTAAAGTCTGCATCTTGAATTTCCAGTTGTTGAAATTTGATCCATCGAGTTTGCTAGACTCGTGGAGATATGATTCTAAACTATTATTCATATTGACTTATAACAGATCTAAACCTCTGTTTTGCTGGAAAAAAAAATTGCACCTTCAATGCGCCACCACCGGGCAAGTCCGATCTGCTGCTACTGAACAGATCCGGAACTCCAATACGCCACCACCGGGCTGATCTGATCTACTGCCACCGAAGAGATTTGGAACTCCAATGCGCCACCACCGGGCAAGTCTGATCTGCTACCACCGAGTAGATCAGGAACTTCAACACGCCACCACCGGGCAAGTCCAATCTGCTACCACCGAGTAGATCAGGAACTCCAATACGCCACCACCGGGCTACTCCGATCTGCTGCCACTGAACAGATCCAGAAATTCAAAGTGCCACCACCGGGCAACTCTGATCTGCAAAAAATTGCAGATTTTTCAAAGAGAAAGAGGTTGGCACTCTTCAATAGCGAAATACCCGCGCCAGAAACAAAATTGATGCGAGGCCAATTGTACTTTCTGGCGCGGTGGCGCTCTTATCACCCTCAGAACCACGCCAAGTGGCGTGACTGTTCTTTAAAAATCCACGCCAGCTCTTATTTCCACTCAAAACTGGCGCGACTGTTCGCGTCAAAACTGCGCCAACACTTTCTTGCGCTCAGAGATGATCGGTCATATGAGACCTGTCTTCAAGTGTTACTGCAGTCCACCTGATTCTACAAATGCTGCCACTACAGTTCTGTAATCAATGATGCATCCTAAAAAAAAAAATTAAGGCTATCCCTACTCTGTGCTCTGATACCAAGATAAAAATCAGATTTGAATTAAAAAGGAGTTACAGCTCACAGGTGAGTACTGCACCTGGAGACTACACTCATACAAAGAGAACTCTCTCCGTACACTCTACTATTCATCAAATGAATGATTACATTATTAAGTACATCACTAGAAATCAAGTAGTTGCAAACAAACTCCTAAACTCTAGGAACAAATCCTAAACTAAGGAGATACGTTACAACTTATGTAACCATTTCTCCATTAATACAAAATAATATTAATTATTTTCATCTAAACATTTGAGAGATTTATTGAATTGAGGCTTCTGTGATCCATAATAGTTGTAAGTAGAACTTCGGCGAAAAACACATGAGGAAAGACCTTTGTCGACGCGTTTCGAACCAACCAGTGTGGTTCATCGTCAAGACAAGTTGAAGAAACAGATCCAGCTTAGCATGTTAAATAGTCTGAGCAGAGACTCCAACGGCTAATTTTGACCTATGGTCCATAGGTCAAATTACTATTCATTAATTTAATATTATTATTATTTTTTAATATTAATGCATAAAATATTTTTACTGGTTAGTTATAAAAATTAATATATATATATATATATATATATATATATATATAGATATATTAAAGTTATATTAATACAGGATTCAAAATAAATAAAATATTATTATTAGTGGTTAGTTTAAAAAGATAATTCGCTTATTTATTTAAATTATTCATTGATTATTGTTAATATAAAATATATATATATATATATATATATATCATATAGTTAAGGTTAAAAATATCAATAATTTAATTTATTTATCTAAATTATTTATTAATAATTATTTATATATATATATATATATATATATATATATTAATAATATTAGGTTATTTAGATAAAGTTAGGTAAAAGACCGTTGAGAAAAAAAAAAAAAAAATTAATTAATTAATTAATTAACAAATTAATTAATTAATTAATTAAAAATAATAATAATAAATGCACGTAAATATAGAGTATATAAGGGACAAGAAAAAGATCAAAACCGACCACAGAGCAAAACGGATCAACCCCAGGAGGAAGGAAGGTTCCAGGGGGAACACAGAAAACTAAGACAACAAAACAGGGATCCAACAGCTACTGATTTTCCAACTGTCATCTCTATTGAGATTGTTAAGCCTATTTGAAAGATTTTTTTTTTAGTATGAAGTTCTTAATTCCCTAAGATTCCATACTTTTTAATTTAAATACAGTTTGTTGGAACTGTTGGTTCTTTATCAGTTTTGCATGCGCCTTTTATTTTCTTGCTTATGTCGATTTTCTTACAGTTCATAAGTTTTGCATATGTATAAATTTTAAAAAGGGTTTCATGAATATATATTGTAGCTGTAAAATGATATTTTATTGCCTATCAAACTACTTTAAATATATGGTTCCAGATTGTTTTTTCTGTTCATTAGGTCAGTTTCCTGCTCCCTAGGTCAGCATGATATTACCAATGTTATACCATAGTAAATCATGGTGATATTACATGAAATTCTCCCGCGTTTGGTGGGCACCAGATGTACCACACTACAGACAGAACTTCTGGACTGTTATTTGGACCCGACAGGTGGAACGATCATAAGTGTCGATCGTCTAGGGTTAGGATCCCACAGCCAACGGTTTTTAGAAGGAAAGAAGGGTAATCTCGGGGGTTTTGTCTCTAAAGAAAGAAAGAAAGAAGAAAAAAAAAAAAAAAAATGAATCTAATTGTTCCAACAACCATTTTCGTACATTTTAATGTTAATATAGTTCGTTCGAACTGTTCGTTCTTACTCGGTTTTGCATGTAGCTGTTCTTTTCATGCTTATGTCGATTTTCTTGCAGTTCATAAGTTATGAATATGTAAAAATTTTAAAAAGGGTTTCATGAATATACATTGTAGTAGTTTGTTGCTATCACTTAAATTAACAGGCCCCTTTAGGACTTCCCCCTGCTGGCTGAATACTGAGGCCTTGCCCGCGAACTAACCTAAAAAGGGAGAAACCTCCCGGTCTTAGCCCTGGCACTTGATTCCTGTTCTGAAGTTAAAATTTTTAAAGTTACCATCAGAAGTGGAGGGACTGTTCTGGTGCTGTCGGAAATGGCTGGGCTCATGAACTACACCTCCAAACTGCCTCATTGTTTCATATGATAATATGGTTTACAGGTATTGGGGAACCCGGACAACTGGTGTCAGAATAAGTTTGTTGATTAGAATTTTATTATTGTTGAATGCATGTAAATTTTATAATTATATGGTTGGGATGGCTTTAATATAACCCATATTTATAAGGATTTTTTAATGCTTATAACCTAAATTTCTTTATATATACAGAGCACTTGAACTCTATTTTTGATATTCATTATGTCATTTGTTACATTACATTCTAAGTTTGAATTTTTTTATGATATTGCTAAATTTTCACATTACATACCATACAAATACAAACTATAATACTTTCTCATATTTTTAATGCAAAGTTTTATAACTTGGCTGTAAAGAAATATTTTAATGTAAAAGTATTATTAGTCCCTTCCCCCGAAAAGGAGTCAATTTCCGTTGACATCGAAAGAGTTTTATTTTTTTCTTTAAAATTTTATCGAAAAAGTTAAAAAAATTACTCTATTTTGATAATGGAAGAAATGTTTTTAAAATTTTTAAATATTATGTGAACTCAACAATTTTTAAATAGTCTTAGGTACTGGGTTGGCACAACAACTTCTCGAAATTTCTTTTGACCAAACACGTCGAACGACGATAGTCGTCGATCCTCTAGGGTTATGACCCTACGGTCACCATTCTTCACAAGGACATAAACGTAATCTCACGTTAATACTGGTTTCCTTCTCGCTCAAAATGAGCGTTTTCTTAAAGTTATATTTTAAATGCTCAAAGTTATCTTTTAAATGCTCAATGTTAAATTTTAAATGCTTTTTTACATGTTAAATTTTAAATGCTTCCTCTACATTTACATTTAAAATTAAACTGTAATATCAATACAACTAGAAATTTAAATTTAAATTCAATTTTTTTTGGTTAAATATAAATTTAAAAGTTTATTTTACATCTTGAATGATTAATATTAAAATTTTATATCATTATAATATTATTATATTTAAATTTAAATTAAATAATTAATATAGATTAAAAAAAAATTATTTTACATCTTAAATTTTGAATATTAAAATTTTATATTATTTAATATTTTTATTTTTAAATTTAAATTGAATTATTAAAATATTTAAGTTAAGTATTTGTTGTAAATAATTTAATTTAAGTATTTGTTTTAAAATATTTAATTTTAATATTTTAATATTGATATTTAAATTTAAATATTGAAGTTTAAATTTAAAAGTTTTTGTTGATTTTATTACATCTTATATTTTTGTGATTTATATTGATAATAAAATTGTCTTTCAAATTAATCACATTCTTGAGATTTGGTCGACGTTATAGAAGCATTCTTGCCAAAAAGTTGTTAAGAATTCGTTAATAAGATATAAAATTAATTAATTAATTACATATTCAATAAAGTAAATTAAAAAGGATTATAATATAATATAATAATAAATTAATGGGATAAAAATTATTTATTAAATATATCTATTCAGTTTCGGGGTTAGAAAAGGGATGTAGTGTTTATGTATTAATAATTGTTTTGTTAATTAATTTAGTTTCAAAGTAATAGAGTAATACAATTAATTATAAATAGAATAAAGAATAAGGATGAAACCATATTAAAGATAAATTAATATTTAATATAAAAAGAAACTAAAACTAGTTACTAAAAAAATGTCAGAAAGAAATGAAATAAGAAAATTTAGACAGTTGAAAAGAAAATAGTCAAGAGGAAGAGGAAAGGACGTGGATCCAGCTCCTGCTTAATTTCCAACCATCATCTATGTTGAGATTGATTGCATGCTTCTCAATCTCAATTGCTTCTCTTAGCTTCTTATGATGGAAACGATTAACCATGGTGATGACATGGGTATCTTTAATGGAGACATGGTGCTTAGATTTCGCTGCATGTGCGGCTAAAGATGAGGAACGAGAGCCATTATGTCTAATGTATATTGCATGTTCTTGGATTCTCTAGTTTATGGATCGACCAGTTTCATCAATGTAATGAACCCCACACGAGCAAGGAATTAACTATACCCCTTTCACGTCTTCAGGGTTAACTGGGTCTTAGACAAATCTAAGATAGTTTCTAATAGTGGTAAGGGGCTTGAAGGTCACATCAACTTTATCTTTTTAAGAATATAAGCAATTTTATTTCTATTTGCCTAGATGAAGGGAAGAAACACATTGGAATTATGATCATCACGAGGAGGCCTAACTCGAAACTCTTTACAGGCTCTTTGAAAGGCTCTGAGGCCTAGCTGTCTGCTATAGCCATTATTTTCAAAAAATTCAAATGATGAGATTTATCTTCTTCAAGGTGATTCTCATGAGAAATCCTA
The DNA here is from genome assembly GCA_031772625.1 of Pinus tabuliformis. Classification (NCBI taxonomy): domain Eukaryota; kingdom Viridiplantae; phylum Streptophyta; class Pinopsida; order Pinales; family Pinaceae; genus Pinus; species Pinus tabuliformis. The sequence goes on from CM062805.1 coordinate 665,170,062, forward strand.
AGAGCTCTAGTGGCAAGAGTGTTAGAAACTCCCATTTTTTTGGGGGGGGAATGTTGAGAAGCAACATGAAGATGTTGTTCGGTGTCGAGTTTTTTGCAAAAAACTTGGTGAGAAATAGAACTGTCATCAATCCTAGGGAGTAGAATATCAAGGAAAGGAAGGCACCCATTTAATTCAACTCCCATCATGAATTTGATGGATTCTGATTTGGAATTAAGATGATGGAGAAACAAATCTAATCTCTCATGGACACGGGGCCAAATGACACAAGTGTTGTTAAATTTTTTTTTCTCCATTTTCTGAGCGTGGAAGGGAACAGAGGCCAACTCTTTGGTCTCAAAATGTTCCATGCATAAGTTAGCAACCATGAGGGAAAGAGGAGAACCCATAGTAACCCCACAGGTTTGTTCAAAGAACTCACCTTGGAAGTTGAGAAAAATGGAGGTGAGGCACAAACCTACTAATTTGGTGGTGTCATTATCAGATATCTGTTTAATGACTATGATGACCTCTAGGATGGGGATTTTGGCATAAAGGGAAACAACTTCAAATATTATTAACAGATCCCCTAGGTTAAGCCTTATAAATTTCACCTCTTTGATAAAGGATGCAGAGTCTTTGACAAAGGACTTAGTGTGACCAACAAGAGATTTGAGCTTTTGAGCCAGGAATTTAGCAAGAAAATAAGATGATCTACCTATTGTGTTAACAATAGGTCTCAAGCAGACCCCAAATTTTATGAATCTTGGACCAGCCATAAATTATGGGTGTAAGAGGAGTGCTCTCGATAAGCATTTTTCTAAAGGGATTAAGAGAAACATTAGATTTAATGGAAACTTTTTTAATATTAAAATTTAACTTTGTATTTCAATTTTAAATTTATATTTTAATTTTCATTAACGCTTAAACATTAGCGGTGACAACATTGTGGCCCCACTCGCACAAGGGTCAAAAAAATTTAAGCTTCTATATTTACGATTTAAATATATATTTAAAGTTTTAATGTTTAAACATCGGCAGTGTCGACATTGACCCCACTCGCGTGAGGTCAAAAAATTAAAGATTTTATTTTTGAAACTTCATTTTTCCACTTATATTTAAACGCTTAATATTCTAACCTCTCTGAGGTTGCCACCCAACTCGCACGGGGTCAATGCTTCACCCTCCCCACCACCCCAGCCATCGATATGGCACTCAAACAAAGCATATTCGCTTCGAACTCCATCATGGTCATCCATAATTAAAAAGTATATACAAATAAATAAAGTCAATATCGGTACATTCATCTTGAGTCGATATAAACACGCTTATCCACCCATAAATATTATTATATTAAAAATATATAATAATTTAGACTATACAAGTGCAATTATATAACTTTCAACATAATTATTTTAAAACCTTTATTTCACAAACTCAACTGCCTCGATACCATCATAATAAGAAATATTATTATAATAATAATATAATAATAAATATTATTATATTAAAAAATATAATAATAGTAATTATAGCATGTTTAATCTTTGCAATGATATATCTTTCAACGTAATTATTTAAGGCATTTCTTTGACAAGTTTTTAAATGAATTGTTAAAATTGTAAATTTTAATGGTGAGAATTATAATATTACAATTCGTTTAGTTACATTTTTTTAATTATGAATACTAAATTGTTTAAATGACCTTTTTTCTTTATAAATATACCAAAATTATATTCATAGTATCAAAACAACGATAGCTGATCCCCTCGGACATTTTCAACCTGAACAAATAAATTGCTCTTGGATCATGCGTATCAAACCGCCCAACCCTGGCAAACTTTTGTTTATTAATTAATATTTATCAAAATTAATTAGTTCCGTTAAAAATAATAGTTTAAATATAACAAATGAGTTTATTTTATAAATTTTAGATTACAACTAGAAATTATTAGGATTGATTTATATATTTGATTATTTTTTTAATAAGATTTCAACTAAAAATTAAATTAAGGTTAAGGTTTACATAAACTAAATATTAAAATAAGGTTAAGGTTTACCTAAACTAAATAACATATATGATACTAGATTTTTATTTTTATTTTTTTATATTATAAAATATATATTTAACTATTATTTATATTAAATATTTAAATTATATATAAATAAAATATATATTTAACTGTTATTTATATTAAATATTTAAATTTAAGTGTTATTTATATTAAATATAATAAAAATAATAATAATTTTTATATTAAATATAAATAAAATATATTTAATTTGATTATAATTTTAAAATTAAATTAGTATTTTAAAAATAAAGATTAACATTTTAATGAAATTACTAATAAATCAAATAATTATAAATTTCCAATATAAATGTCAATTAAATTTATTTGTAGTGGAGTAAAATAGTTATCATTGTTCATCTAAGTTTAATTTCCGAGTTAGATAAATCTATGTTAGTTTTAAAATATTTATTTTACAAGTTCTCCCAATGACATCATGATGAGAGATATTATAATGACTATATAATAATAAATATTATATAGTATTTAAAAATATAATAATAGCCCAGAATTATATAACTTTCTAGATAATTATTTTAAGACATTTATTTTAGAAATTCAATTAGTTGTAGATGACATTAAAATGAGAAATGTTATTATAATAACTGCCTATCTATAAATATTATTATATGAAAGAAATATTATAAAATATAGTTCAACGATAGGCATGTCTATATCGATCCCCGATGGACATTGACTTTATTTATTTGTTAGTATTTTTTAATTAGCGACGACCTCAATTGAGCCCGAAGTGAATAGGTTTCGTCTGAGTGCCATATCGATTTTTTCGGAGAGAAAATTATGATATATTATATTAAGAAAATATAATGAGCAAGTACATATAAAGTTAAAAACAATTCGGTCTGTTGATGCTTAGAATTATAGACTGTAAATGCTAGAAAAACAGAGTTTTCAACAATTCGGCTTGTTGATGCTGAGAATTGTAGACTGTAAATGCTAGGAAAACAGACCTGCAACATGGTTGAGCTGAAACAAAATCCATATGAGAATATCCAGAATAACAAAACATATCCTTGATAAACATCCGAAAAGGAAGGAAGGTTCCTGGTGGAGAAAGTTCCGCATGGAGCACAGAAGAAAAAAACTATATGAGAAGAAAAGAAGACCCTGTAAAAAAGAAAACATGTGGAGAAGAGCCAAAACTTGTCAAGTCTGACCAAGCATAGCAAGGATATGAACCAGCGTAGAGGCAATAGGGGCCTTGGAATCCTGGAAGATGCAGGCATTCCTCCATTTCCAGAGACACCAACACGTGTTGATGAATAAAGATCTCCATTCTGGACGCTGGGCACTCCACCACATGAATCCCTCCTAAACAGAAGAGAAAACCAGGTGAGGAAAACCATGAGATACGGAGAGTTGCGCGGATGCTGGACACTGAAAAAACATGTAGACATTAATTTCTGAAGCCTGACGACACATAACACATCTGCTTAAACCCGACCATCCCTTGGGTGAGACAGTGGACAGCGTGAAGCATTGCGTCGCAAAATTATTCGACTCTGCGCAAATCAGGCGGCAATGTCGCAGAGGGCAGAATATTAAGCACTTAAACATAAGTGGAAAAATGAAGTTTCAACAGAAAATCTTTAATTTTTTTACCCTGCTGTCGGCACCTGCCAATCTAAACGTTAATGAAAATTAAAATATAAATTTAAAATTGAAATATAAGGTAAAATTTTAATATTAAACATTTAACTAGTAAATCGAACACTCGTAAAAAAAAAAAACTTTTTAATTTAAATTAAAAAATTTAATTTAATATTTTAAATTAAATATTTTAATGGTTAAATTTAAATATTTATTAATTTTAAAATTAATAATACTAAAATAATATAAAATTTTATCATCGTGCTATACCATGGTATAACATTGGTAATATCATACATGGTAATATCACCGTCATATGACATTGTAATATCATTGGTTTCTAAATAAACATTATAAACATTGTAAGTTCAAGTCTAAATAACATTAGAAGTTCAAATCCAAGATTTTATTGACTTGAGTGTGATTCGTCTATTGCTATTTGCCCACTAAAATTATAATATAATATTTAAATAGGTAAAAGGTAATTGCTTTATGTTTTTAATTTTAAGTTTTTAATTAAAAAAAATATTAAAAAAAATTATATTATTTTAATATAATATTTTCTAAGCCAAAGGCTTTTAGCTCAAATGGTTTAACAAACCATTTGTTTTTAACTAACCATAAACTAAATTCTATAAATTATAGAATTTATAAAATAATTGTATTGCAAAACATAAACCATTTGTTTTAACTAACCATAAACTAAATTATATATATTATAGCATTTATATTGTAAAACAGTTTTTAATTAAATTGAGGAAAAATAATATTTTATATTATATATATATTTTAATTTTAATAAAAAATTAATAATATTATAATCAAAACTTTATAATTATAAAGTAGTATAGTAGTATTAGAATTCCTTAATAATATGATTGTTAAAAGTAAATATTGTTTTATCATCATTTTAGAGTTTGACTTTTTATATGAGAGTTTCTAATAAAACTGGAGGCGAAGCCACAAACATCAATTTTCCTAATTAACAATTTATTTGTTATGATGTTGGGTTTGCTGAAAGTGAAAAAAAAAATTATAAGTTTAAAGTGAAATAAATTTTATTAAGTTTTATAGTTATCTATTATTAATAATAATAAAATAATATTAATATATCTTAAACATTTTATTTATATTTTTTTATAATATTAAATGATATTTAAAAGTGTATTAAGATTAATGTATATTAAAAGCCTTATTTATATTTTTTATAATATTAAAAGATATTAAAAATTATATTTACTTTTTACAGATGGTATTAAAATTAAATGTTATTGAAAGATATATAATCAAATTCATGATAAATTTAAGTATAACAAGGAAACCTGCATGGCAGCAAGTCTTTGCCATGAGCGAGGTTGAAGAAAAGAAAAACCACCAGAAAGGTAAAGTAAGTAAGGCTAAAATTGTTTCTTATTTGCCATAAGTTTGTGTAATTTAATTGTGGTGCAAGTTGTGTTATTTAGTTGTGGTGTTGAGACCAAGGCTCAACCAATGCGTCGAATGCACTGTGCTTCAGTCAGCACCAAATATGGCTAGCAGTTCAGCCTAGTTAAAAAAAGCTACCTAGCAGTTCAACCTAGTAAAAAAACTACCCAGCAGTTCAGCCTGGTAAAAAAAACTACCCAGCAAAGCTACCCAGCAGTTTGGCCCAGTAAAAAAAACTACCCAGTAGCTCACCCGAGTAAAAGCCATTGTTGGCTTGCATATGACACCACCGTATGTGACCTCATTGCCTGGAATTATACGTAATGGATGTTGTTGCATCCATTAGGCCATTGTCACCATATTTGAAAAAATTAACATTGAAAATGAAATGCATCTAAATAATAAGAATTTGAAATGATCCTCTAGATGTATGTCTCCATAGTCAAGCAAAATGCTACAAACACCACTACTACTAAAGATTTAGTTTCACATTGAAAAACAGCTAGCACAGTTAGCATTGTATTGAATTCAAAATCCATTATCAGATTGGAAAATATCATTTCTGCTCCAAGTATTCCTTATCAGATTGGACAGTAGCATTTATGCTTCAAGGGGCCTTTGTTTTAATTCCAGTCTTCAGAAATCCTAAAGATATTTTGCGCCAGTTGTTGATAATAATATAATACTTTCTATATTTTCCACCAGAAGCAAATTCTATTGGATGATCTTGACCAGTTATCATAGCTTCCTGTGTACGGGTGATCCCTTGTTCAAATAGACAACAGGCAAGTTACTTGAATGGGTGATCCCTTCTAGGCTATATGAGATTCCATGCAACAACACAATTTCTTCATAATGATACCTACGTTACAAATGTGACACAAGAAAAGGCCACAAACAAACCCATCCAATCCTGGACTACCTATTGTGCAATAAAATTCTCATTTGTCCAGCACAAATTTCCATCCGAAGTACTCCCCAGTTGTTCCCACCATAGGACAATATGCGTTTAGAATATTGATCGGAGTGGTATCAACAATGTAATGGTGCACATTCAGTCTCAATGAAGCTGGAAACATATACACAACACAAAAAGAATAATCGTAGGGAAACTGGATCTCCAAATCAATTAATGATCGATGCCCAGCATGGCTGTACCTTTTAATATAACTAGAACAAACTCATCTAAACCTAGGCCCAAAGTGCACCTAGAGGTTGCATATCTTCCCTAGAGGTGCATATCAAACCCCAGTTTAGATAAGTCTGTGCTGTTATTCATATTCAATGCACCCAAGGCATTGTCTATATTCTCTGCAACGTTAGACATGCTTGCACACACACATGCCTGAAGAGATGATGGATCAGCCCCATCCAGGCTTTAGAATGCACTTGCAATCATTAATGGATCACAATAAAATATCATTGCATGAACATACCCATCAAATCAGCCTCACTATCAGAACTCAAATTCATTCTCAGTACAAAACCTTCATGATCTGCGTCCCTATCTTGCTTCTGCTCCATGCATAAAACCCCATCCTAGACTGAAATACAGCCTGCAGAGAAACACCCACAAAGAATCAAAAAGTCTGATAATGTAATAGACTCTAGTTTTCTATGACCAGTAAAAATCATTGTTATTTATCAGGGAAAGAATACATATTCCCCAACAAACTACACATCAAATCAAGCTGCCAAAGGGCAGAGAAGTGCTATTGCCGATGACACAGGATTAGAAATACGACCAAAACGTTAGAAAAGTGTATATGTGTGTTTCAATATCTTACTAATCCAAGGTACAGTCAAAGGTAGAGATGGATAATGGTATATGTCAAAAGACTAACAGGACATGTACAGGTGCTGAAAGTATATGAAGAAAGCACAAGAGGTCAAGTTTAGATTGAAAAAGTCATGGAGGTGCCGGTTACAAGAGGAACAAAGCCCGCCCACCATCAGATAAGCAAGTATTCAAGAACAACGGAGAAATAAAGAGAAAGCTAGCCTAGCCAAAAAGTAAGTTCTTTTCCTTCTATTTCTTTCTATAAAGAAAGTAAATTGAGAATACCCAAGGAGCCCACCCCACTTCTTTCTTTCCACTGCAACTGCTCTCAGTTTAAGACAATCCAAAGTGATGTGTTTAAGACCTCTCTTGCTTTTCTCAGCAAGCGCAGACATTTTCTTTAAATGTGGGGAACTATGAACCTTGACTCTTCTGCATTGTCAGGGGTGAAATTGTATACCCATGTTAAAGGTAGTCCATGTCACATGAACACAAATGATCATGTTTGCGGGCCTAAACCTCGTTTATTATCGTGTCGATGTGCCATCTCAACCACTAGACCACAGTCCAGCCAGTTTCGCCCTCTTCTTAGAAAAACACGTAGCATAAGTTAGATTTGAGCCCCAAAAAACAACACCAAATCTTATTGTAACCAACAAATTATTTCACCAACATTTTCGTACTGACATAAATTCATTTTGACCCTAGATCCAGATCTATAAAACAAATTCATCTGAACCCTGGATCCAGATCTATAAAACAAAAGATGAAAAAGGATTAAAAACCACAAATGCAGACCTAGTTTAAATTGGGCTTCCCTTTTTATTAGATTAAAGGGAGGTTTTTATTATTGCATTAGAAGAGGGGCATGCAACTGAAATTTAAAAAACCCAAGTGCAAACTTATTGGTATGCACAAGCCTATTGGTGCTTTGCAAGTCTCTTAGTGCTTTGATTAAAAGATTCAAGTTAAATGTATGTGCCCTAGTTTGGTTTTCAAGGCCTGTTATTTTTTATGGTGTGTGATCTACAGTAGTTGACTTTAAAGGACTTTAGTCTTTAAGGCCTGTATACAGCAATTTTTTCCATTTTATTTTATTTGTGTTACTTACATTTAGTACTTTATTTTGTTGGCATTTACCCCACATCCATGGAGGTATAAACAGAGATCTCCCCCACCCTAAGTTGTAAAAGGATCTCCCTTATCTCAGTACAAAACTGCATTTTCTTGTGCAAAATGACGTATTAAATACACAAATAATTAAATTGAAACCCTGGAATACATGTATAGTACTTTGTTGGCATTGACAAAGACTTCAACTGGAATACCCTACATGGTGACCTTTCTAACATCTTTCCACTATGGAAGGCTAACATTTTAACACTGTAATCGTAATATTTCCAATGCGCTGTGGCATGGGAAACCAACACAAACAAAAAACACTACATTTAATTTATAGATTTTCTAGCATTTGCTGTAACAGGGATTTTCAGCATAAAACACTGGAATAATACTCAGTTTCTGGAGTAGATTGGGGCTCTTTCCGTTGGGGTTTCGTCTTACTAGATTAAAATAGAATGCCGCCAGAATAAGTTCTGAAGCGCTGCGGCCTCAAGATGAAACTCCACGAAAACTACAGAGACAATAGATGCAAGTCTAAGATCCAAGAAGCCAAGAATTGGCATTACCAATAAGCCCAATAAGCCATTCTAGACTGCCTTGCCAGCACTTTATGTGGGGAGGCCATTGAAGGTTTGAGTTACCTTCATCGTTGGACTTTGCGGGATTTTACACTACCCAGGCCAAAAAGCTAAATGGTCACTTAGAGTTTCACTGATTACTCTTTTCTTACCATTCTGAAGGAGAAGGTACCAATGGACAACACTGTGGAATGTATTCATATTTTTAATGAGGTTTCAGGTCTACGATCCAACCAGCCTATAGTCACTGCTATCAGTGAGCCCAAGAAGTAAGAAACAGATCCAAACTCAGCCAGAAGAACCGATCAAACCCCATCACAACATAACATAACCTCACTTACCATTAAAAATAAAATGAAAACCATTTCTCAGAAACCCAATAAATTCATCGAAGCAAAACCCTTATTCCCAAAAGGAATACAAAATGTAACCCTAAGTCTACCGACAAAACTCAAAAATCAACAGAATCATCTCAGAACAAATACATACCGAAGCCATCTTCAACAAGGTAGTTGAAGGTATGATTATCGCAATTGTATGTGAACTTGTTGTTGCTGGCGGGAAGCTTTTGCAGGCACTGAGCAGCAATACTTGTAAAATTGCCTTTGAATTCCGTGTACTCCGCAAGCACCACGGTGCCCCTCGCGACAAAACTGTATATCAGAGATTGCTGCCCCATAATACCTTCGGATCTAAAGGCCCTTCGCTGATATTAACCGTAGATAACACTATAAAAACCCAACCCTCGAAAAAATTAAGAGAACTTCAGGGATTTTGTGGAGAAAACTGATGAAACCACACCCGATTTAGTAAAGGAGGAAGAGGCCTTTTAGAAGGGAAGAAATCGCACGTAAACCTATTATGAGAAAGGAGGCAAAGAGTAGCATTAGAACGCTCAAACAATGAAAATATATGAAAAGGGGAAAACAAAATTTTATAAACAATTTAATATATAATATAATTCTAAGTTTCAATTATTTATAATAACAACTTCACTTAGCGAACGACCTCCCACTTCCTGAACTTCGAAAATGAGAAGCGAAGACGTGTGGAAGGTGACCCTAAACACGTTGATAGACGCTTGTCTAAAGCCACACCCTTGAAGCCTCAGTACCCGCAACGAAGGTGTCATCTGCTGCACCAGCCACCCCCATGGAGGCTCAGTACGCACCACGAAGGTGTCATCAGCTGCAGCAATGTCAAAATAAAACCAGATGGGAGCGGCATATGCTTCTAAAACCTCCTTTACCGTTGAAAGAAACGTTCTTGGTCTTTGTTTTTGTATGCTTTCATAATGCAGGTCAGTAGACGTTCCTGATTCGTGATTCAGATGTTGAGAGCTGCATAATTATACAGCTGAGAGGCACTCATCTCCTCTTCCTGAGGAGTAGGGGGCATGACACCGCGGAGGGGCGCAAACAATGCCACAAGCCACACAACCAACACTGTGTACCTGATAATTTCCCATAATTTCCCATCCTTGACATGCACAGTAGAAGAACTCTATATACTCCACAACTGCACTGGCTGAGGTTATCATGTTTTACTTCTGAACGACTTGCAGCAAGAATACGACCGACTTCCAGGGGACTTTTTGGCAGATGATAGCGTGCGTCTAAAACATTTTCAGAATTCTTGAGAGTGAAGACTAATCTGGCATAATTCGACATTTTCAGAATTCTTGAGAGTATGAAAACCTCTGAAGATTGAGTCGCTAGAAGCTTTTGAATTCCACCGATGCAAGGCTTTTGATGAATTCCTGGTTAGGAAAAGAGGGGATGCAATGCAAGTTTTGTTTAAGAAATAGAAAAACAACACAATCACTGCTGCATCGTCTGGACACGTGAAATGCATGCACTGCTACTGACACGTGAAATGCATGCAAACTCCTACTAACAAGTGCTTTTCTTCCTTCGTTTCGTATAATAATATGTATTATTCATTACTTCCAAGGTGTCACGTCATATGACATGCTTCAATTACAAAACTTTAAAGAATTTTAATTTATCTTTTGATTTCATAGATTTAAAAATAATGACTGAAGTCAAATCATTGTTGAATTTAGCTCAATATTCACGAAACGACCTACCATTGGGTTGGGTTCCACGTTAAATGAGCCCTTCTATATTTAGCAACGACGGTAAATGCTGCTAAAAAAGACGAAACACCTCTGAAATCAACACCTCTGAAATCAGACCATGAACGTTTCTCATCTGGTTTAAGACGGATTTCTCATGGCCTCTATAAACCGATGTTTAAAGGCAATGCACTGTTCGATTAAGATCGTACAGGACAAATGTTGTTGTGTAAGTTATTATTATTTTGCTTGCTTTTGTCTATAAGTTTTGTTTCTCTGTTCTCAATTATTGGTACCGAGTCTTCTCATTTTGCTGAGCTCTTTTTGGTTTTATTCCCTTCTCTGATTCACCGTCAGGCTCAAAGATTCTATATTACAAGAATTTTGGTGTTCATTGAACATTTGAAGAATGAAAAATGCACATTTGAAGCATGAAGCATGATTCAGATGATCGATTTTTAGAAAGAAATTGAGGGAACAGAGCTCGAAAATTTAGTCATTTTGCTAAAGTTTGTGAAGATTTGATTTTCTTGTGTTGTGCTTTGTTTTCTTCCCAAGATTTGCCGTCGGCGAGCGATTCTTTATTGCTAGAATTTCGGCTGAATTGATTTCTTGCGAATATTTAAGCATGACTCCGTTGTCGGTATCTATATCTAATTTGAGAGAATGCAGGTTGGAAATTTAGTTATTTTGCTCGATTTATGCAAGGACATGATTATTTGTTCTTGTTTTTCAGGCAAAATGGGAGAACGCAATGGGATAAGACTGGGAGATGAAATTCAACATTTGAATTCGCTTCCTTTGCAAGATTTGATGAAAGAACATGATGAAGGTGAGATCAGAGAAATTGCAGCGGAGGATGAGGGGATTTAAGAGGGGCAAAGGCAGACCCTAACAGTCATCACAGTACCCATCTCCTAACAGTACTCACAGTCTTGGAATATCCAAGGCCATATCTCCTCTGGCTTGTTTGGTTGCGCACTGGGTCATTGGAATTCTCTTGCCCCCAATTTCATCTTGGGTCAAAAGACTTCAGCTATATCATTTTTCTTCGAGGTATGATTCAAATTCTTCAGCTGAGGAAGAAAAATCACTTCTTAAGCTCCTCATCAGGGTTCCTTTCACTTGTCCACAATAAGTCCACTTGTAACATATTGGTTAGGGTCTGCAAGATCAAAATGTGTCTCTAACTTGAAGACAAACTCCTTTCATCTAGAATTTGTGTTAGATCACTATACTTTTCATCACAAGGGAACTCAGAACTTGTCATAGGAATATGCCTCAAAAGTCTTGGCTTTCATTTCAGAGATATACCACAGGACAAATGATGCTCGACCTTTGTCATAAGATTGAGGTTTCTCAATTTATTTCATCAAGTGTCTGCCTGAGGTATTTTGGCCTCTAAATTCTGATATTTTCGGCCTATCAGATCTGAAACATATTAAGATTTGGATCACATGTTCTGTGGTTTGTTCAAAGTCCATCTTCAATACCAATTTTTTATCCTTCTCATAAATGAAAGCATTAGTTTTTGAATTTGTTGTAGGACATTATAGTTTGGCCTTCTTGTTTGGATTTTTGAGGGTATTGAAAGAGTTCAGGGAGCCTCAGAAACTGATGAAAATGCTGAGAACAAGAAACAAAAGGTCGACCATGGCCCTTCTGACACTAATTATGAACATTCAACATATTAAAAAATGAATGTAGTTGAATTTAGCGAGAATGGTCAAAATAGTAGGGTTTATCTAGAACCCTCTGAGTTTCTTTCAGTCATCAAGAATCTTGCTCTGATGAAGTCGTAGCCCAAAGATGGTAAGCCTGTATGTGGGGGCTTTTCAGTTTTTATGATACGAATTCATGCCAGAATTCAATGTAATGCAGTACGAACATTGAATGATTTCCCCCCCTACTCTGAACCCTTTAAGCAACCCTTTAAGCAACTCAATCTCTTCGTGCCATAGCCAGATCTTTTCGAGGCTCTGCCTCTCTTCAGCTCGCAAGGTCGAAGTAGCTAGCAGGCCCATGTTTGTTTCATTTCATCTCCCAGCCCGGGTTTATTCGAGCCATCCCAGCCAAGTTCCAAAGCCAGAAATCTAGCCAGCAACATCAACAGTTGTGCGTTCATTATCTAGCCTACAAGCGATGTTGCTTCAGTGATGCGCCTCCAGTTACTGGCTGCTATGGACTTCAAACATATATATGTGCTATAGCTGGTGGGGCTACTTATTTGACTGGATAAAGAAAAACCTGGTAAGCTTCTAGCTCTAGGTCTTATATATAATCTGAATATAGGGGATATGCAAGTGGGTCTGCTCGAATAGAGACTGGGTCTCGATCTAGGGAACGATAAAGGGAAACATACTTATGTAGCACTTAGTACGATGAATAACAGGCAAACAGGACTATCCGTAGGTCGATCAAGGCAGAAGAGCATTATTTATACTTGATGGACTTCTGGTCTTTCCCCTGTATCCTTTGTATAGTTAATTGGAAGTTAGGTATTCTAGGAATGAATCAACTGTATCGACTGATCATGTTGCTGGTACTGTATAAGCTTCTCATTGTGCTCCTTCAACAGAACCGACTCCATAGCGACTCTGCCTGAGCACAGCAATGACAACAATGACAGTGCGCTGGCCAGGTAACTGTTGTTGCTGCCTGTGCTGTTTGTATTTTTGAGATCCTCGTATCTGGATTTGAAGGCAGCAGAAGCCGAACTGCACTGTGGGGTTTACAGAAATAGCTGTCTAGAGGCAGAGGTTTTTTTGAAATGCAGACCAGCCCACCGTCACACTGTAACCTGCCTGGGCCACGGCACAAACATGCAAAATAAATATGGGGTGAAATCGCCATGTGGTGTAGCCAGGTGCATCCAGTAACCTGCAACCAGCAACCTGCGCATGCTTATATTTTTATATGTTTAGCTGCCCATGCATATATGTTTATATGTTTAGCTAACTTAACATATAATGTCCTCTAATAATGCTAACATTAGTTTAGGTTGTACAATTTACAAGTTTGAAAATATTAGGACTAATAAAAATATAACATATTGTTTTAGGTTCGGTTCAGCTTTGGTCCTTGGGAAGAGGCCAAATAACACGATAAATTAATATATCTCTAAAATTTTTGTTTATAAGTAATGAACTCGACCTAGAAACAGTTAAATTAATGCTATCTCCCTTCATTTCGATTACTATAGTCCATGCCTATGGCCAGGTAACTGCTATTGCTGCCTGTGCTGTTTGTATTTTTGAGATCCTCGTATCTGGATTTGAAGGCAGCAGAAGCCGAAATGCACTGTTGGGTTTACAGAAATAGTTGTCCAGAGGCAGAGGTTTTTTTGAAACGCAGACCAGCCCACCGTCACACTGTAACCTGCCTGGGCCACGACACAAACATGCAAAATAGATATGGGGTGAAATCGCCATGTGGTGTAGCCAGGTGCATTTAGCAACCTGCAACCAGCAACCTGCGCATGTTTATATGTTTATATGTTTAGCTGCGCATGCTTATATGTATATATGTTTAGCTGACTTAACATATAATGTCCTCTAATAATGCTAACATTAGTTTAGGTTGTACAATTTACAAGTTTGAAAATATCAAGACTAATAAAAATATAACTTATTGTTTTAGGTTCGGTTCAGCTTTGGTCCTCGAGAAGAAGCCAAATAACACGATAAATTAATATATCTCTAAAAATTTTGTTGATAAGTAATGAACCCTACCTAGAAACAACTCAATTAATGCTATCTCCCTTCATTTCGATTAATATAGTCCATGCCTACGGCAGGGACTAATAAGAAAGAACGCTTCTAATTGTTATTTGATACGAAATATTTACTTTTATGTTTTTTAACCTATGAAATTTTATAATATTTCAAAATGATGATAACTTTAAGTATACGTATTATTTAATTTTTGGGAAGATGAAAATTTACTTTTTAAACCAAATATATTACCAAATACTATTAATATATTGTGAAATTAAAAATATTTTAAATATAATTACGGTTAATACTTTTCACTCCCATTTGATTTGAAATTTAGATCGGAAGTTATTTTAATATAGCATAAACATAGAAAAAGTGGTTAGCAATTCAAAACTAATAAACATTAAATAAGAATTAATTAAGAAAGTTAAAATATAAATGCAATATATAATTATTAACCAAATATTTCCGGTTAAAAAAAGAGAAATTCATTTAATAATATTGAACCTTTGTGATAAGTAAGGTTGGGTGAATGTTATGTTAGCAAAGATTTTTTTGTTTTACTATATTAATAATTTATGTATATTAACATTATGTATAGACACAAATTTTAAATACATCTTATTTTTTAATGAATTTATCTATGTTGATGTTGTTTAAGTTTCCGTTTTACATAATATGTTATTGATTTTTTATAATATTTTTTTAATTAATTAATTAAACAAAAGTTGAAATCAAAAATTTATAAAATTATTACAATGGTATAAATAAAATATATGTGTTTAACAAAATTGTGGTATTTGAGATAACATATGAAATATGAAATGTCTATAAATTTGAAATTTTATAATATTTGGAATTGCTAAAAAAATATGTATTTGGAAAATATGATATTAATTGAGAAATGACATATTAACTTATTATATAAATTGAGAAATAGAAATATTAATTTTCCTTACATTTATAATTTGTTCAGTTGAATTTGCTATAAAGATTGTTATAATCTTTATATTGTTGTGTTATTAATGATTCTTATTTCTTGGGTTTATAGTGTTATTGGATATGATTTATTATTCGCTTCTCTTTATAGTTTTTATAAGTGGAAAATGTTTGGTTCAAGAAAGAAGTTATTTTATTGGGTTTAACCCTTGGGTTTATAGTGTTATTGGCTATGATTTATTATTTGCTTCTCTTCATAGTTTTTATAAATGGAAAATGTTTGGTTTTGGAAAGAAGTTATGATGTGGTTTTCTTCACAGGACAATAGTTACATTTGAGGTTTTCTATATGCCATATTTTCAAAAATGTTACCTTGTTTTTAGATGTTTCAATGTTGAATATTGTGTGCATTTTGTTAACATCCTTTTTGTTTTATTGTGCCATAAAACTTGCAACGTCTTCTTTTCTTTCACCAAAGTTCTTCCCATATCCATGGATGTGACTCTTTGGGAATTTTTACTGTTTGAAATTATTGCACTTGTTTTTCGTTTCCTTCCTTCGTTTGTGTCGATGAGATTTAATAATGGTGTCTTTTGTTGGAAGACCTAGTCTTTCTTACTCGTTGTGATCGTTGTGGTGTCAAATATTTTGGCTTTATTGCTTTAGCAGTTCATATGGGCTCGGTTGTTTCGTTGGGTCTTACCTTAGTGATAAGGGAGTAATATCTTCCATGCTTTTCCCTTTTCTTGAACCTAGATTTCATATTGAAGTGTTATTGGCTCGATGATTCTATTTAGTTCACCTCCAAATTCTTTGGGTTTTAAGATTTTCTTTGTTGTCAACCCTTTTACAAAGATGTATAGAAAGATTTCTTTTCTTCATCTTGGCGAGCAAGGGTTCTTATTTGTTTTTCAAAACACTAGCCCTCGGAAATATGTTTGGGCTGTTTAAAACATGTTTCTTATGATATGGATCTAAATTTTTTACTCTTAACAATGATTACATGGTTTGGAGGAGAAAAATACTTCCTTATGGTGGCATGCCATTGTCGAAGGAGGCTATCTTTTATAAGGGAAAAAAAATTTGTCATATTTGGACAAAGATTATGATGATTATCCTACGTATGGGTAAACTATATATTGGTTGGACCTAGAAAGGAACAGTCGGGGTTTTGCATTTTGCCTATTTCAAACATACGGTGAATGGCAATAGGGCAATACAAGAACCAACTTCTTTGGTTTTTGAATAATGGTTCTACGTCTGTTTGGTCACTAGAAGAAATAGATAATTTTGTAATTGGGAAACCTTCAAATATGAATTTTTGAGTATTTTGAAGATGATTGGGGGTTCAGTTGGAAATTTCTTGAAGAGATGTTTGTGGATACAAATAGTAAATGCCCGCAGTACCTTCCTTTCCATGTTGTGCAGGAAAAAGTGCTTCTTTTGGGTTCCATGGAAGTGCAATTAAAGTTATATGATTTGGTGAGTGGGCCTTGCACAGAAGCAATTGTTGATGGTGTCTCAATGTTGTAAACATCAGTGTTCCATGTTCCAACTATTGATTGTTTCAATGAGTACATCAAAAATGGGAATGTATTCTTGCTTCTTCCGAATATTGACTCTATTGTAGACACACAACCAGTAATTGTGGGTGTCGTTATATACTTTTTGAGTATTGGAGATGTTTGTTATTACATATTGTTCGAAATGTAGTCTTTGTGCAATATTTTCAAATTTGAATTTGAAATCATTGTGTTTTGAATTGTCATGTTTTACTTAGCACATATTTATGTTGACATTGATTTTTTGTTTTGGAGATAAATATTAATTTATATGTTCTTTATCATGTTCTATAATCTCTCTTAACATTGTTGTAGGAAAAATACTATTTTGGGCATTAGTTGTTTAAAAGGAAAAGGTGGGAAAAAAATTTCCCAGTGTTTTAATATATCGTTACTTTTTTGCCATTTCTTTCATAGTTTGTTGGTTGTTTTTTATTTTTGTTTAGGAAGTGTTTGTCTCATTTATAGATTTATTTTCTAAAACTATTGGGGGTTCATTATGTTGTGAATATGGTTTGTTTACCATCATTGTGGATTTTGAAAAAACAGAGTTTAAAATGGTTGTAGAAATGCCGAGTGAAGAAACGAGAAAACGTGTAGGTAAAGGGTTTGCTTGCCCTCCTCTCGTGAGAGAAAAAATGAATATCGGAGGTAGTGGTATCAGTAGAACAAGGAAGTTATAAATGATCACAGATGGTATGCTTCCAAAGAAATAAAAATGCTTAAATAAACCATAGAGATGCTAGGGTTGACATTCGTGACTATTAGAATAGGAAAATTGTGTTTGGAATGATAATTTGTTTGAATCTTTATTTCATTGACGTTTATTCTAGAAAAATGTTTCTCTTTATAACATGTTTTAAATTTGACTTATTTATGCACCTTCCTCTTCTCTAAGAGAGTAGCCAAGCGACGAACAATGAAGCATCATCTGAACACAATCGAGGAAATTCAACATTGCCAGAAGAGTTGTCAGCTGCAAATGGAAAATTTGTGGTGTCTGGTTTATTTGTTGATAACGATATGTTTCCTTGAATTTTCAACAATTTAGATTGATCTACTAGAAATGTTGGTTCTGGTGTTCCGAATAGTAGTTATATAGCCAACTTTGTTAGTCCGCCTAAATATTTGTGTGCTATCTATGTTGAATAAGTACAGGTAGTCCAACTTTTTTTACTTGAAATTATTATTTGGTGTTGATCAAAAAACATTTGATGTCGATTATTTTTTCTTCTCTCCATTTTTTTCTTCCCTTAATGTTTTGGTGATGAATTTTGTTGTTCGTTTGTGTTCGGTGTTGGGGCAGAGATAATGGTCTGTTAGATTTGAACCCTGTTGAATGGGATATGAAATAGGAACAATGTTGAGCCTGGTGCTGCTGAAGACAGTATGGAAGATTTAGTGTTCCTTGCTAGTAAGAATGTTTTGAAATATTCATTTTAGTGCATGCTTCGTTCCATAATTTTTTACCACTTCTATGAAATTTTGCTCTTTTTTGTGTTATTTCAGTGGATTATCTTTACAAAGCCCGCGTTCGAAGAAGTGGGAATTGTGGGCAGTCTGGAAACAATGGGGGAATTTCCATAATGGAAGGTGGCTAAAACGAAGGCCTTAAACAAATACTTGGGTCTGATTTTGTTTGTTGATAGTAGCATGATTGCTAGGATGGTTCACAATTTGCGACAATCTACTGGGGATGTTGTGCATCATTTCCCTCCATGTAACCTTGCTGCTAACGTTGTTCGCCACAAAGAAAGTCTCCAAACTTGTCCTTTGAGGAATGCGTAGGTGTTTTCTCTACTTTCTTGTGTTTTGAATATTTCAATAAAGGAATTGGTTTTTTTGTTTAATCATTATTTTATGTTGTTTATAATAATGTTGAATTCAATATGTGATGACAATCATATTTGTAGGCATCAAAATCTATGTTGGTTCCTCAACTTGTGGTTGGAGAATGCAGTAATGACTGAAATGTATATTCTCTCTATTTTCAAACGGTTGCTTATTTGGAGAAATTATGTTTTCACTGTTAACGTTCTTCATCTTTACATAATGGCTTTTATATGTTGGTTTGCAGAACGATTTTTTTTTAAATGAAGTAAGGGGAATGGATGTTCGTCATTCCATGGGAAGAAATTACGTTTCTCATGCCATAACCATCCCCATTGTTTCATATCATCGACATGTTTTAATGCCTTTTCGTAGGTGGAACATAGCTGGTTGTTTTCATTTTAGCAGCGACAGGCTTGAAGCACATAGAAAATTTCATTCCAGGGTTGATGATCTATCTATTGTACAAATGTTCCAAGTGTGTAATGAATGTTATCTAGGTATACAAGTTCTAAGATGGCATGAAGGGCCCATTTTTAAAAGGATGTAGAGGAGATAAAGGGTCACATCATTTTTCTCGTTTTAAAAACATGGATATAGGTGAGAAGCCTCAAGTTATATGAGTTTTAACACAAGTGGAAGATATGCTTATAGAAAGGGTGAATCCAATACTGCAAGTGTCAAATTCTCATAGTGGTCAATATAAATATAGTGGTCATACAATAAGTCCACAAGATATATCTAATATTGCAAAGAAACTTTCTAGACGTATTGAACAACTTGATTATGTTATTGTGAGAAGATGTGGTGTTGAGTCGAAATATTATGAACGCTACATGGAGAAACAACAGGTGATGTATGCATTGATTTACAAAATGAAAATGGATAAATATTACAGGGATGTTGAAATTCATATGGTTTCAGTTGCAACTCTCCCAGAAAGACCTACTGATGTGTCCAACATGCTACAACATGTCTATAGTAATTTAGATGAAACAAGTAGGGCCAAGGAGCACATAGAAACAGAGGGTGTTAATTATTTGTGGTTTCATCTGTCGTCATTTATATCTCGCTTTCATAATGATTGCAGGGAGGTTGATCAAATAAGAAGATTTATCGAAAATGTAAAAGTTATAAATGCAAAGTATTTAGAATGGCCAGATATTGGAATGTCTTGATGAGCCCCAAAAATGGACAATTATTTGGGCTCATTCAACCTCCTAATTTGACTTAATCCACCATTCTCATTAGTTTATTGCATGTTTTTTATTATATTTATGTTAATAGAGTGAATTTGGTTAGTCATTATGCCAACAAGTCTAATGGGTGCTTTGTGTAGCCTTTTTGGTCAACTTGGAGACAAAATTGAAGGTCTTAATGAGCACTTGGCAGCCAAATTCGTGGGAGAACAAGCTAGAGGATTTGTAGGAAGGTGTCCCCTTCATTTATGGGCCCTTACCTCGAATTCTCCACCATCAGCTCGGAGTTCAAGGGCCACCGAATCAATCAACACAAGGGCAGCCAAGCAAGTCAAGTAGGACTGCTGTTAACTACCAGTCTTGGGCAGCCGAGTCCCTAAACTTTAGGAGGACTGTTGGGTCCTCAATTTGTATAAATAAGAAGGCTTAGGGCCTCATTTTGGTTAGCCAATTAGCCAGTGTAGCCAGTGGATGTTAGCTAGTTAGCCAGTAGATAGTAGCTAGTAGTTAGTCATTTCATAGCCTTGTTGTAGTCATTTTGTAATTCGATTTGTATGCAATAGACTAGCTTGCTTTCAGCTCATTCTCAAGCTCTCCTTGTGGAAAGTTTTGATGTAACTCTTCATTCTTGATTAATAAAGATGAATCTAGCTTTGCACCAGCTCTAAATCTCTCTTGGGAGGCTGTAGCTCTTGGGGTTGGGCCCATCTCAAGCGCCCAGTACCTCCCCTATTTATCTTTATGTGTGTTTGCTGCGTTCTTAAAATAAAATCTGCTCTTTAGATCTTGCTTTGTTATTTTGGTTGTTTTTGTTGGTTAAAGTAGCTTTTTATGTTTGGGAATCGATTGGTAGGAGTTTGTCATGCATTTAGACCTTTCGGAATGTTCTTGCTCACGTGATGTACATGGTTCTCTTTCCAAACGAGGCTGCTGTTTATTCATTTCATTGACAGTTAGATTAAGTTAGCTAGGACTTAGTTTGTTTGCAAGAATTCATTGATTCGGTTGAATGTGCATTGTGCAGGGCATCTCTATCACTCACTCACATGGTCAAGCTTCATCAGAGCCATCTGATTCATCCCATATCTAGGCTTCTCGCTTCACACCCATCCTCTTGCCCACGTAACCCTACCTTCTTCTCCATTGTTGTCTCAACTACCTTAAGGCCAAATCAGCCTTCCACATATCATCTCACCACTCCATCCATCAGTTCCTGGGTCACTTCAGACCCCCATCCTACCTCCATAACCATCCATGCATCTTCCATCAATCACCCATCCTCAAAAATCCCATTTTGAAACATCTTGTAGAAGAATTACAAAACTTCCTGTAGAAACCCCTCCAGACTTTGTGAAACTCTCAGAAAGAATATTAGGGATCCCTTAGACCCTCTCTGTACCATCCCAACCTTTCCCAAAGCATTTTATCCCTTGATCCATCCCTGCACAGTGGAAAACTAGTTAGAAGCACATGCATGATAATTTCAACAACTTAAGAAAAAATACAAAAAGATGTTTTCTTCAGATAGTGATAACTTAGAAACATGCATTTTACCTTCCTAGAAGTAATGGCATCTCTTTCAGTAGGTTGCATGCTCTCCTTTGTGTCAGTAGGACTAGCTGGTAGAATTAGGGTTTGCTAGGGTTTGCGTTCCTTTTTGGCTTTCATTTTCTTTTCGCAATTAGATTAGCTTCCTTCGAGTTAGCTTTCATCCATCAATTAAAAAGCTTCTTCTAAGAGCTCATAGAAGTTGGCTTAAGCTCCTAGCGGACTTGTGCCAGCTAACCAAGTGACAGCTGCGGCAAGAGCTAGTACTTGTGCATACAGCACCGTCGCTTCCAAGTTTGTTACGAACTACCGAGTTGATAAAATTAAAGAAGGGAGTTCCAGGAGTTGTAGCATTATTGCTACAATACTGGGGCCCACCATGTCTCCTATTAATGAATACAATATGGAAGGGTTACTAAACTTTACATTCCCAAGTATTTTCCCGACTGGAGACGCTGATTGGTTGCATCCACATATTTGCAACATTGAAATGCATCAATATGGTTTGCACCTGCTTAGATATTATGATCAAAGATTTGGAGGGCATCCTATATTTCAGTACTTTATTTTGAATATGATTATGCGGCATCATAATCAAGGAACAATATTTTTTTTGTCTTTTTAAGTATTTACATGAAAATGTACCTTCTATTGTTGAACAATTGCGTCAAGAACTTTATGATTTGCCAAAAAATAAATTGGCTAAAAAATTAGTGCATTTTGGTTCATCTCTTTGGGGTATAAGGGAATATTAGACGAAGTGTCAGTCTAATTTGACTCACATGAGCACCTAGTTGGGTTTCCCTACATTGTTATTTACGTTAATTGTATTTGACACAAAGTGGCGAGACTTGCATAGTGTTGTGCCTTTGAATAACCAATGTGGACATCAAAATGAGCATGTGAGAAAAGTTTCTAATGTTATTCAATATCCGCATACTGTTGCTAATTATATGCACCAAAGATTCACTACTTTTCAAGAGGTTTTTTACATAAATATCTTGCGGCGAGTGATTTTTGGTACAGGCTTGTTCGCGTTTCTTTTTGTTTTGTCCTACTAGATTTTTAACATAATGTTTGGAATTGTTTTATGTTTATATTTCTTGATTGCATGTGTCATTTTTTCGGATATGAGATGAAACATAGAGGCTATACACACATCCAAAGTTTCCTATGGTTTCCTGGAGCTACTGATGCGGAGAGAGTGGATTGGTCAAAACCTTTCAGTCTCTATGCAACAAAGCCATTTTTTGACAAATATGTGACAACTTGGAATCCACGTGGCATACATTGTCAGAATGTCATGATACCTAGCAATTTATTTCCTGCAACATTGAAGAAGATTATGAGCATTTTGTCAATTGACACATGAATGCAGTGTAGATTTGTGTTTGAGGAAGAAAGGGTCGATCCTTTCCTACCGGTATGAAGCTCCATGGGAGGTTCATGCAAATTCAAGTTTGTATGTTGATTAAAAAGGGAAAAAAAAATGTGAACCTTCTTAGAACGATGATTGTTTGAATGTTCACAATGTATATCTTTTGATTATGTGACAAGCAAATGTTGATTGTCAACCTGCTATTTCTCATTATGATGTGTTGAAATATAATGCGAAGTATTCTTCAAAGGAATAAAGAAGATATGAAATTTATCATGATATTTTAACAATAGCTTCTTCTGGCAGTGCATGTGATGGTCCTGCGTTGTCTGCATATAGAAGGTTCCTTGTTGAAACACTTGTTGAGCGTGACATTGGAGCACAGGAAAGTTTCCATATGTTGTTAAAGTTGCCTCTTGTTGTTTGTAGTCATAAATTCTTCACTTTGAACATTGGGAAAAACATTTACCAAAGGCTTACAATACATTCTAATGACATTTCTGGTGGGAACAATTTTATCGAGATTTATCAAACGAGGCCCCATTTTTTGGCCCATTTGTGCCTCATTGAAACGACGAGGTCATGGAGTTTTGATGTTTGCATAGACATGAGAAATGGAAAGCCTGAGATTCTGATGTTTTTGTTCATGTCTAGCCACATTTTTATGTTGTTCCTGATGAAGAGTGTGAAGAGTTTGAAACATTTTTTTGGACAAAGTTGTTGTTGCGCAAGCCATTTCACGACATTGCTTTGGATATTGGGATCACAAGAGAAATAATCATTGAGAATTGGAGGAATATGAGATATAATGTATGGCATGTTGATCATACTCCTTTACAAAATTAAAATAATGAAGAAGATGTTGATCCCGTAGTGCATGAGGAGAATTTTGATCAGGATTCTAAAGAGTGGCAATTTTTTTCTCAAATAGTTCCCATAAACAATGTGCACATTTCAAATATTCAAAACCTTGGTAAAAAGGAATTTGATATTCACCATATTTGGTAGTAAACAATGTCGTTAGATGAAAGTATTGAACAAGAAATTGATTTTATACAAGATGTAGAGTCTTCTGGTGTTCTGAATGTGAATTTTTCTAGGGAGACAATTTTCTTGCCTTCAGATTTATCGAAGAAACAACATGTTGCTTTTGAAATTGTGTTTCGCCACTTTGTTAATACCCAAAATGATGATGCTTTGTAAATTATTATTCAGGGAACTGTTGGAACTAGAAATTCTTCTCTTATTCATTGTATTTGTAATGCTCTTTCAACTTCAACAATGGGTGAAAACAATCCAATATTATTGCTTGCTCCAACATGTTTAGTTGCTTTTAATATACATGGCAAAATAATACACTCTCCTTTGAGAATACCTATTAAAGCAGGGAAAATTTTAAGAACCCCCCCTAAATTTATAAATATAATAAATGGGCGAATCTCCATGGTATATAGGAAAAATGGAAGGCGATTTTATCAATAATATAATATGTATATATAATTTTTTGGCGAATCTCTCACCAGGCATGGCGAATATTTTACTCAATTATAAAATCTTGTAAGATCTTGGCGAGTTTTTCACTAAATAATAAAACTTTGTAAAGTCCTAGTGAATCTTAGCATAGGCTACATGATGGTTTAATTCCCCCATTTAAATAGGCTACATTCCAGGTGAATACCATGTGCCATTTTGGTGAATACCATGGGTCAATACCATGTGCCATTTTTATTTTTATTAGAATATTTTACTCAATTATAAAATCTTGTAAGATCTTGGCGAGTCTTTCACTAAATAATAAAACTTTGTAAAGTCCTAGTGAATCTTAGCATAGGCTACATGCTGGTTTAATTCCCCCATTTAAATAGGCTACATTCCAGGTGAATACCATGGGTCAATACCATGTGCCATTTTTATTTTTATTAATTCTAATATTAGGGTTAATAATGGTTTTTTGCATGGTATTAATAACAATCTAGTCCATGGTATTTGTCCCATAGTATTTTGGCCATAGGTTTTACCTAAATATAACCCTTTTTTTTTAGTGTTCGTGAATATAAGGTGACTTATGAAGTAAATATAAAAAAATGTTTTATTTGTTTACCATACCTCTCGTTTATTTATATTTTTATTAATTTACCATACCTCATTTACAAATATGGTATTTGGCCCATAGGATTCACTTAAATAAAACCTCTTTCTTGAGCCTTCATAAATAGAACGAGGGTTATGGACTAAATATAAAAAGAGGTTTTATTTATTTACGATACATCTAGTTTATTTATATTTTTATTTATTTACCATACCTTTTGAGTAAGTATAAAAAGACGTTTTATTTATTTACCATACCTCCACTTTACTTATATTTTTATTTGTTTACACCCTTACATGTATATAAGGTGACTTATGGAGTAAATATAAAAAATGTTTTATTTATTTACCATACCTCTCATTTATTTATATTTTTATTAATTTACCATATCTCTTTTATAAATATGGTATTTGGCCCATAGGATTCACTTAAATAAAACCTATTCTTGAAAATGGGCGAATGGATTCACTTAAATAAAACCTATTCCTGAAAGTGGGCGAATGGAAGGTTGTAAGTCCTAATTTCAAGGGCTAAATTTACCTTTTTTACCCTCTCCCTTAAAATAAGGTGGGCTATTTGAGTTGATTTGTAAAAATGTACTATGATACAAAATATTCGCCCACTAAAAATTTAAAACCCCTTAATTTCGCCAAAGAGCGAACATTCGCCCCTAAAATTATCCTTGTATTAAAGATATGAAACCACTAAATTTTCAAGCTCTATCAAGGTTCCAAGAAGAAATGAGGCACGTTTGTTATATTTTAATTCATGAAATAATCTTTTTTGGGCCAAGATTATTTATGCAAATAGATTCATGTTTGTGAGAAGCCTTTCCAAGAAAGAAAGATTATCCTTTTGGTGGCAGGTTGTTGATTCTTATGGATGATCTTGGGAAGATTCCTCCAGTTAAGGATAAACCCCATGTATGTAGGAAGAACAACCGAGAAAGTGTTGTGGGAAAGATTCAACATTGGTGTCACTTTGGATAAAATTTATAGGCAACAGGGAGATGATCCTAGGTAGGAATATTTTTGCAATCTTTTAACTAATATAAGAAATGTGAAGCCTTATTTTGATTATTAGGATCTTCTTATGACACGTGTCGATAGTTGCTTGGATTGTGAGGAAAATGTTTTATTTGATTCTTTAGTTCACTTGTTTGCAATGAATAATCTTATTAATTTGCACAATTGTAAAATGTTCAAATCCTTGAATTGACGCGTTGCAAGAAGTGTTTCCAAATGTGCTAGGAGATTGGATATTGTTGACAGTGATGATGATGTCTTGGAACGTGAGGTTTTGTTGTGTTGTGTTCAGCGTGTCATTGTTATGTGTAATTTGTGGGTGGAAGTTGGTTTGGTATATGGTGTTGTTGGGTTTTTAGAAGATATATTTTATTCACCTCGTACACAGCCGCCTCAACTTCCACAATTTGCTACAATTATTTTCTACAAGTACATTATTGCTCCATTTGACAACGATTGTCCTAATGTTGTGCTCATAACACCTTTTGTTAGAGGGAACCTTAGACAAATTCCTTTAAAAATGACACGGGGCTTAATTATACACAAGTCACAAGGGCTGACTTTGGAACGATCCGCTATAGATATTAGAGATAGAGAGGCAGGGTTTGACATTTATAGCTATATCGAGAGTGAGACCAATTGATGGTTTGTGGATTTCACTACCTTTTTCTTATCAACGTTATGCAAAAATGCAAAACAATGCTTATGTTACACTACGAAAAAAAAAGGAGTGATTGAAGCCTATGTCATTTTGAGGTTTTTTATCTGAAACTAAGTTCGCTAGTGTTGTCGAGTGGTTGGAAATTCTATTTATGGTTTTTGTTTCTTCGTACCATGATTTAGTTATTAGTTTTGTTCTTTTTTGTTAAAGTTGTCATATTGAATGTTTGGAAAAAAATCACGTGCGTCTTGGGGTTCATATACCTTGGGTCTGTAATCTTTGTCTCTTTGGTTTAATATAATTCCCTTCGGTTTACAATGTCTTGTGTTTTTAGTATTAATCCCTTTTGTTTATTATTTTTTTTCATTTGTAATATTTATCGTACGGTTAATATAACTTGGTTTATATTATCAATTTGTTTTGTTTATTAATGTTATGGTTCATATTCGAAGGGTATAATATTGTTCAAATGTTTAGTGGTTTTTTATTCCTTTGAGAAAAGGATGATTAGTTCTATATAATTATTGTTGTTTTTCACATATTTTTTTGTGCGTTTTGATCATTTCTTTGTCTTTCTTACTCATCATTTGAATAGATTTTTTGATTGATAAAGTTAGTAAACTGAGTGTTTGGATGATATTGCATGGGTCTTTGATTTGTTGGTGGTGTTTTGGTTGTTTGATTGATTACATTTGACCTGTTTATTCTATCTTTTCTCATTTTTTGTAATGCTATTACATTTTTTACCATTAATTTTTTTTTATTCCTTTTAAAGAAAATATATAAGGGTTTATATACCTTGGTTTTATAATTATAATGTCCTTTTTTCTTTCTTCTCTCCTTACTTTGAATTGTATTAGATTTATGTTAAATAAATTGTTTTTTGGACAATAAAAGAAAATACAAAAATGAAAAAACTCAAACTATTTTGTGTTTCTATAAATTTGTTTGTTTCTCTCTTTATGTACTAATTTATATTCTATCTTTCTTTCATTGAAATGTATTTATGGACAACCATGATGGAAATTATTACATTAAAATGATCAAATCTATTGTTGCAACCATAAGTGTTGTTTCATATATTCGCAAAAGACTAGATAAGAAACATGCTTCCATCCTTGTTTTATTGATGAGCATATATGTGTGTTGGATGTAATGAAATCATATGTGGAAACCTTGTATCATTTGCACCAAAGAGAAGTTGGCAGGAAAACAAAAAGGGATTGGTTGGAGAGTGTTAAGTATCGTGAGCATTATCCTCTTGATTTGAATTTGTGTTTCTTTTATCATCATTCAGGGTGTGTTTTGGAAGAGGCTCAGATGAAATAGTTTTGTTATGGTTGAGTATTTGAATTCTATTTTTGTTCTACAATTCGTAGATGTTAATAAATGCAAAATAAACCTCTATTTATATAGATATTTCAATAAAATGTCAATAAAATCTTTAGTTTTTGGCTATAAATGTCACGAGATTCGATATTTCCTTGACATTGTTGTTGTCATGTGTTATATTGTTTGTCAATTTTATTTGATTTTTTATTTTTTCATAACGTTTAATATTGTTCCATTGTATTGAATAATTTTTTCATGCATATGTGTAACATTTAACTTTCTTATTAGCATTGTTGAATGCATTTTGGGTTATAATTTCTTTTCTTTTGCTTTAGTCTATATATGTGGCTTTATAATATCTCTCCCTTGGCTTAAATATTTTTTTTGTTTTGTTGATAATTCATTGGCGCTATTATGGTAATTGTTTCACTTTAACTTTAGTAGTAATAAATAATAATATTTATTATTAATAGTTGTAATATCTTTACTATATATTTACTAACCCAATGGATTGATATTGTAAATCCAATGGGTTTTTATCAACCCCTTAGGTTTATATTTCCCTTTCGATTATAATCCCTTGGGTTTTTAGCATTCAAATGCCAAAGGATAATTAACCCAACTTTCGTTGTTCTGAAAAGGATTCTTTTTGTACAACTTATATTATCAACCATGGTCAACCATGGTTCAATGTTGCATAATGACAAAGATTGTCTCATTAGAAAAATCATGGTTCAATGTTGCATAATGACAAAGATTGTCTCAATAGAAAATCACCCATGGTAAAGCATTGTCTGATGTCACATTTTGATAAAGTTTGTCCCAAACATAGCCAACCATAGACAAGATTTGCATTGTAAAAGGGCTTTTTTGGTCCTAAATCTACCATGTTGAACTCTTGTCAAACATGTTTATTTAATGGTTTTAATATTTATGTCTTGGGTTTATAATATTTTCGATTGGGTTTCGTATTATTCCTTGGGTTTATAATCTCTTGGGTTTTTGGTTTTGATACTTTGGGTTTATTATTTGTTTGGTTTTATAATATTTATCCAAGGGTTTATATAGTTTGGTTTTATAATATTATGTCCTTCTGTACACAAAACGTATGGGTTGTAGAATTAATCACTTGGGTTAATAATATTTATTAATAATAATAGTGGTGAGCAAAGGGATTGATATTGTAAACCTACAGGGTTTTTATTAACCCCTTTGGCTTATTAACCCCAATGTATTATCAAGCGAACATTTATTATTCTATGAAGGATTCTGTGAATATTTAAGGCTTTACATGTTCATTTAAGGGTTTATAATATTTATCTTGGGATTTATATACCTTGGGTTTATAATCTTTTTCTCTTTGGTTTACAATGCTATTAACCCTTTTATCCCTTGGGTTTATAATGCTAGACATTCACAAACCCCTTTGGTTTGTATTTCACTTCATATTATAATCCGTTGGGTTTCTAGCATAAACTCAAGGGAATAATGTTAAACCCTACTTTAAATTTATTATGTTTTTCATAATGCAATAATGTCCATTGTCATTGTAGTTGTCATGACTAAACATTACTATACATCTATACTTTAATATACATTAGTGCACATAATAGTAATGTATATGTACTTAAGTAGATTAATATACACAATATAGTATATATAGTTAAGTACATTAATGTACATTGGTAACATTGATATACATTGTATATAGATAAATTCATATAAATGTATAAGTTCTTGTCACTTGTAAACATTAATATACATCTATACATTAATATACATTAGTGTGCATAATAGTAATGTATATGTAATTAAGTACATTAATATACATAAAAGTGTATATATAGTTAAGTACATTAATGTACATTTCAATGCATTGTATATAGCGAAGTTCATATAAATGTATAAGTTCATATACAATATTCTATATTGATGTGTATTTATAAATGTTGTTGATATAGGCCTATATGTGTTTATCAACCACTTATTAATGTAGTTGTGCTAGTAATAATAACTATACCATGTTTAACCCTTGCAATTATATAACTTAAAACATAATTATTTTTAGAAAATTATTTGAATTTTTTAAAAAGGGATTGTTAAAATGTTAAATCTTAGTGGTGAGAATTACAATATTACAATTAGTTTAATTACCATTTTTTTAATTATGAATATTAAATTGTTTAAATGATTTTTTTAGTTATAAATATACCAAAATTATATTCATAGTATCAAAACATCAGCTCGTGTAAGTATGTCATTTCCTCAAAAAATAATAAAAATAATTTTAACTAATGTCAACCAAAATAAAATAAAATAAATAAATAAAAATAGAAGAGAGACTTATTCTACAATCCAGTGTGAGGGACATGTGTAAGTATGTCACGTCCTCAAAAAATAATAAAAATATTTTTTGCTGGTGTCAACTAAAACAAAAAAATACAAAAATCAATAACCATATAAATAAATAATTAAAAATCACGGAGAAGACTCATGTTACAATCCAATATGAGGGACATGTAAGTATGTCATTGTACTCAAAAATAATAAAAATAAATTTGGCTAATGTCAACAAAAAAAACAAAAATTAAATAACTATTTAAATAAACAATTAAAAATCTACAAGATACTCATTTTACAATCCAGTGTTTCACTTTCATTATACTTGGTTCTTTGATATTTCACATTCACTCTTCAAATAATAAATAAAATATTTCCATGTCTATCTTAAACAATATAATTTTATATAACTTTACACAGATAAAGCAATAAATAAAATATTTCCATGTCTATCTTAAATAATATAATTTTATAGAGATAAAGTAATATATATATATATATATATATATATATATATATATAGCTCAATATTCCCTGCGGCTCAATATATCTCCGCAGCTCAATCGAAGCTTGATCTAATCTTTTATTTCTGCGGCTCATCGTTTGTTGCCATATTTTCTTGCCGCAACCACAGCCGCAAGTTCTTTGGAGGGTAATTTGTACGCTGTCGTGAGCCTGGAAGCATAAGATCAATGATATGCCATCCATGCATAAGGTTAATGGGTTAATAAAGTTAGTAAGGTTTGAAGTTACTTTAAATTTTGGCTGGGTTCTAGATCTAACCTTCTGCGGCTAGATCTAGATCTAGATCTAATCTTCTGCCTTATTTTCTGCGGCTAGATCTGGATCTAATCTTCTGCCTTATTTCTATGGGAAAATATGGCTCCCAGCTTCGCGAAAATAGCTGTTGGCTCAGTTCCGTCTGCTTCTGGAGGGCAAGCTCCTGCCCATATCGTCAGTGAAGCCCCAACTCCCACTATCCAGGTGGTCCAGGCCTCACTCGATGAGGCTTTGAAGTTTTCTGAAAGTGCCCTAATCTGCCGGTTCAATGGTTTTTGGCTGCGGCTAACAGCTCTCCACAATTGGATCTCGGAGGTATGGAAGCCTGTCATTTCTGATGAAATTAATATCTACCCCTGTGCTAGGGGTTTCTTTATAGTAGATTTTGAAAATCCTGAAAGCAGACAATGTATTCTAAATTCCGGCCCTTGGTTTTGGGAAAACTCAGGCCTATTCATGAAGCCATGGAACCCATCATTCGACCCCTCAACAGCGGTCATAACCTCAGCACCAGTTTGGGTGAGATTGCCAAGCCTAGCAGGTGCCCAAAAATAGAGGAATATGCCAAAAACATCTTTGGAATCTCTCCTCGCTAAAAGCCATTGGCCACCTATGCACGCATCTGTGTGGAAATGGACTTCAGCGCTGGATTCCCAGCTGAAATAAACCTAACAAGTAAAGACTATGTGTGGAACCAGAAAATCGATTATGAAAGTGTCTTCTTCAGATGCCGATCCTGCTTTGAGACAGGTCATCTAGCCAAAAATTGCCCAAAAGCCTCACAAAAAAATTCTGCTAGAAAAAATCACCACAGATCTACATGGTGGGAAGGAGCACAAAAAGAACACTACACTGTCATCAAAGAAGAATTCTCTAAAGAAAACTCTGAATCACAAGAAATCGAGCAAGAAAGAAACAACTCTCAAGGCAAGCATGGAGAAAGCCCCGTCCTCTCAAGAATCAACAGTTATGAGGATTCGAATATCGCACAAAATAAATCTTCATTTAACAGCAAAGCAGATCTCCTAGACCAAACTTCTTCTCCAACTATCTTCAAAAGGACAAACACAATAGATAGCGAAGCTAAGACACCAATGTCGCAAGAAAAAGAAGAGATGCAAGATGAAGGAAGTTGAAAGACCGTAGAGAAAAAAAAGAAAGCTACAACATCAATCTCGCCAAGAAAGATGAGGAGCGAGACAATTAAAAACTAAGAAAAGTATAGGTCCGATAGACCATTTTGGTCTCAGTAACCGCTATCATTATCATTATCATATATATATATATATATATTACTATGGACTCTCTCTTTCTATTATTTATGTATTAATGTTTACTTTAGTAAAATATTTCAATGCTCAAAAGAAAAATTAATTAAAGATAAAATAATGTAGTTACTTATTAATAATAATAAAACAATATGTAATTGATTTAATTTTTAATATAAAAGATTAATAACGGTAAAATATTCAAAAATATAATATAAACAATGAAAAATTATCACTATAGATCTATCTTAATTACAAATTTACTCAGTACTAGAAAAAAATTAAATCCCTTCATGTGTAAATCTTAATCTTTTTCAAAGTTTGAAATTTAATCCCTAATTAAAATAAATAAAATAAATCTATACCGATTATATTGACAATTCAGCAAGAATAGGTTCTGTCATGTTGGCCCAACGCTCTGACAGCAACGCTCTCCAACAGCAATAAATGAAGACAGAAAAAGCCTGCGTGCGTATATATTGAATTCATGTAACGAGCAGCTCAAACGAGTTCACCTCTGAAGTGTCTGAGTTTCTCTGGCTAGTCTTTTTTTCTGCTCATTTTTTTGAAGTCCAATTCGTGTTCTTTGTATCTGATCTTGCAGGGATTCTACTTTCCATTACTTTCATATTGTGATTTTTCTTATCTGAAGATTCATGGCAACTACTTTGAACAGTTCGATCAGGATCGGGGCTACTCTCATTCCTTCCACGCACCAAAACCAGGCAAGAATTTTGTTAACGACATTCGTAAATAATTGAAGAATTAGAATACATATACATCATATATGGAGTTCTATTTTTATTCAAATGATGCGTAGTTTCATGAAGTTTAGAACCTTCTGTTTCAAATTCTGCATGGTTTCTTGGAGTTTCTGAACCTTTTTATTGGATGTGTAATGGAGGTATTGTTTGGTTTCTTGTTTGCTAAAATGCATTCAGCATCAGTCAGTGTGGATCGAACCCATGACCCAATCAGAAATGGCAATATCTAGTGGTAGTTAAAAATATGATAATAACTAGCCTTCATAATCTGACTACTTTTAAATGTTAAATTCATATTTACTTTTAAAGCATATCTTTATATCTTAAATCGCGCAAACGTTGAAGTTATGTCTTCTTTATTCTTTATATCTTCTTTACTTTTAAAGCATATCTTTATATCTTAAATAGCGCAAATGGAGTCATGAAAAGGCATTTATGTGTAGAATAAACCAATGGACTTTTCATTCTTAATCTATTAAATTCGATAGGTTGAAAAAGATAAATTTCAATTGTTTTATGTTTTAAATATTTTAAATTATAATTATAATTATAATTTTAATAATAATAAATAATAAAATCATAAATTTTATGAAGGATATTTATTTAGTTTTTAGTGATTTACTTGGATGGTAATTTCAAATTTTAATGTACACCTCATTGATGGTATGATAATTGTGACTATGTTGATTTAAATTTAGCGTTGGTGTTTTGTTTTCCTTTTTAACATGGTGATGGAGTGCCAAGACACTCAAGTTCAGATTTAAATTTAGTTTTCATGTTTTGTTTTCCTTTTGAAAATGGTGATGGAGTGCCAAGACACTCATGTTTAGTGCTTATGTTTTTTTTTTTCCTCTAAATTGGTAACACTCGTCACATTAAGCCTTGCATGAATGAAGTGGGGTTGCTCTAATGGAAAAGCATTAGCATAATCAATAGAATGGATGAATCAGGGTTAGTTTGATTAGCAGTATTTTCATTTATAATATTTTGTTAAGGATCTTGATTGTTTAAGAATGCATGGAAATGGAAATTTTATATAGTTTTATTTTTATGGATATAAAAAAGACTAATTTTAAGTTGGGTATTGTTTTTGTTTATAAGAAATATTTTTATATTTTATCTTGAAAAATATATATTATTATTTAAACAATATTTTTAGTATAGCTTTTCATATATAAGAAATGAATCTAAATATTGTATTGAGATGGAATAGATGTTAGTATTTTTCTCATAGAACTAAAATAAATACTCTTTATTTAATATAGAATTAAATAAAATAATAAAATAAATTTATATTAAGAAGTTTTTTAATAATTTTTACATTAATAAAATTTTCTATTCTATATTTTTAGCCATTTTTTTAATTGATTATTTAATTATAATAAATGACTCAAAACTCCCCTCAAATTTTTTTAATTGATTATTTAATTATAATAAATGACTCAAAACTCCCCTCAAAACTTCTTTAAAAGTCTAAGATTATTTTACTATTGATTATTTAATTGTGATCCATATAAAAACACTTCAATTACATAGAAGAGGAATTCATTTACATTTTTGCCCTATGTAAAGATTTTGTGTATTTAAAATTAATCGTTGACTTTACTCCCAATTAATTGAATATTGAAATTTACTTTTAACAAGAATTTAAGAAAATTTCTGTGTATTTAAAATTAATTGCTGACTTTACTCCCAACTAATTGAATATTAAGATTTAGTCTTAACAAAAATTTAAGAAAAAATCTCTCTCATTTCATTCGAAATTCTGTCATCTTTGAGAGTGCATTTGCTTCTATCTTCATTGTTTAAGAAAAATTCTGATTCATATATATATTCAAGGATTTCATTAGAAATTTTGTCATCTTTGAGAGGGCATTTGCTTCTATCTTCATTATTGTTCCTGATTTTCTTTGTTATGAATCTGATTATTTTAAGTATCTTGTCTTATCTCCCACTAGAGTTATAATTAGGCCGATAGGCCTTCCTTTGAAAGGGACTTTCGTCGTCCTTTTGTCTCTACAGTTGACACGTGTCGTCCATATTCAGTGGCAAACAGTTTTCGTATCAGGCATTCAGCGTCTCCTTCAATTACTTGTCAGCGGGCATTCAACGTCTCCTTCAATTACTTGTCATGGTCTCAACTGAGAACCTTTGCAGCGTGCGCGAGTTCTATTGCGCGGGTCTCGCAAAACCTCAACGGAAAACTGTTATGCCAACGCCTTTCTCCATAATGATGGCGGTCTCGAATCTTCACCCACTACATGAAGCCGGAGTAGCAAAGAATTCACTGCATCTATTCGATTGGAAATGAATTATGTTCCGGAGAAATTCAAGCTCTCGCCTTCCTTGACTGAACTTCTCGGCATTGAGGTGGATACAAGACCGAGAATCATTGCTGCACTTTGGCAGTATGTGAAAGCTAAGAAGCTTCAACATCCTTCTGATCCATCGGTCATTAACTGTGACCCACCATTGCAGAAGATTTTCGGGGGCGAGAAGATTAAGTTTTCTTTTATATCCCAGAAGCTTTTTCAGCATCTCTATCCTCCGCAGCCCATCCACTTAGAGCACAAGATAAGATTGTCAGGAAATAGTCCTATTGGCCATGCTTGCTATGATGTTTTAGTGGATGTTCCTTTCCCATTGCAGAAGGAAATGAGTGCGTTTTTGGCTAATATTGAGAATCACAAGGACATTGATGCCTGCGATGAAGCAATTTGTGGAGCAATTAAAAAGATTCATGAGCATCGTCGCAGAAGAGCATTTTATCTCGGCTTTAGTCAATCTACTGTGGAGTTTATAAATGCGTTGATAGCCTCACAGAGCAGGGATTTAAAGCTTGTTGTCGGGGAAGCAAGCCGGAATGCTGAGAAGGAGGGCAGGTCTGACTTCTACAATCAACCATGGGTTGAAGATGCAATCATTTGTTATCTCAACCGCAAGCCAGGAGCAGGGAATGAACCTCCTGGAACTACGTAAGAGCTTGATTCTTGAGATTAGAAAGGGGAGAGCTTATAGAACTTGGAGTCAGCAATATGTTGCTTTTCCAGTGTGTCAAATGAGCATAGTGACTTTTAATAGTAGTTATATGCATTTATGCCCCCTCTGGTTAATAGTAAAAGTTGTTCCAATAAATGACTGTTCTGGCTTGGAAAATTGCCACTCAATTTGTATTAATTTGTTTGATGTATATTATATACACAACCATATGATCAAATGGCATCCTCTACTTCTTAAATTCAACTGTCATGGACCAGTGAATGGTAAGTTGTTCCATTAATCGACTGTTGTTGCCTAGTAAATCGCCATTAATTCTGTATTATTTGTTTGATGTATATTATATAGACAAGCATGTGATCAAATGGCATGACGAGCTGTTTAATATTTGTATGTCTCTTTATGAAATTTTAGGGCTCTATGTTTAGTAGTAAAAATTTTAGGGCTCTATGTTTAGTAGTAAAAATGATGGCGCATTGATGGGTTTGTATTTCATTCGTAAAGAAATGAAAATGAAAATGAAAAGAAAAGAATTCTGTGATTCACTTCTCAGGCGTTGTTTCCCGTGAAAACAGGGTAACTTGTTGCGCTAGCCTTTTCAGGGACGTACTAATGCTTCGGTTAAACGTGTGACGAGCTCGTAGCCTCGTAGAAGCTTCCTCTTAACGTGAAAATCTTTTATATTCCCAAACATTGAATGTCTTGGCTTCTCCACTAGATTCTGATATAGTAAAATACAATCCCATATATTATTTTTTGTCATTGGATGGATTAATAAATTTCGTGAATTCTACTTTGTTCTTTAACATTAATTCATTGATGTATTATAGAAATGTATAGAATATGCAGGGTTAACAGATATAGTCTCAGTAGAACCTAATTATGAAGTGTCCCAGAAACAATAGAACTCTGAGAGGTAACAATACTAGTACTAGCACAGGGCATTCTTCTTGAATATCTCTTATTAGTACTGATTCAACTCAAATGTTGACCCAAGGGCTTGTTAGGGTATTTTAAATTGTATTTTTCAGAAGTAAATCATTGTGTTTTGCTGATAGTTGATTTTTTAGTACTTCATCATTCAAATATTTATGTTCAGCCCTTACTGAGAGTCTGGGAAGAGTTTCTTCTTAAGTTCTTGGAACGGATTCAGTGCTCTTATGCCTTTAGCGTCCTGAGTTCCTTAGACTTCTCATTGTTTATGCTCTGACTCGCTTAAACTTCTACTGTTCATGCCTGCAACTTCCTGAGATATGTTAGGCACTTCTGCATTGACGGTATTGTTTAATGTGCTTTTGAGTGTAGTCATTTGTGGATAGTGTCTTTCTTTCTGAGCTCCTTAAAGTTATTTCCATGTCTTGAACTCTTTGAGGGATTTCAAGTTTCCTCTTCAATTCTTGCAGGAAATCAGGGCTTCTGATGGTATAATTTCCCTCTTTTTAAGTTCTCTAAAGCTGTTGCCACGATTTGAACTTTGTCAAGGATTTCAGTTTGCGTTTTCAACTCTTCGGCATACTAGACTCTTTCCAATATTTGATTTTCAAAACCTTTTCTGATAATTGAGCTCTGTGGAGGAATTTAAACACTCAACCAAAGGTTTGCTTGCCCATCTAATTTTTGAAAGCTCTGATCCATGTCCTTATATGCCTCTCCTCATTAATGGAGGTTTTCTAGTTTGCAAGAATTAGTCCCAAGGTGACTCCTTGGTCTGGTTTCAAGGTTTACAATGGCTCTTAATTTCAGAGAGACTGCAATGTTTTGTATGTTTGCATTTGTTCTTACATCTGAGGTGATCGGATGAGTCCTTTGTCAATGTCTCTAGTGGTTCCAGTACTGTTTCTTGTAATCACTGTGTAAAATTGTTACCTAGTCATCAAATGATTATTGTTCCTGTTCATTTCCCTTCTTTCCAGAAGAACATATGTTCACATTTTCGTAAAAGATACACAATTTGGTATCATTTTGTTATACACAGACAATTTTTTTTTATCATGGATCCCTGCACCTTTGTGAAGATTTCTATTAGTGCATTGGCTTTGAGGCTGCCTGTAGCATCGAAACCAGCAACTTCACGAATTCACTTCGCATGTGCCCCTTGCTTTTGTGAAATTAAGCTTCCCAATAATCCAACAAAGACTATTCCACTTCCTTTGCTTCTGCAAGATTCCTCTGCTCCGGATTCTCACAGAATTGCTGCCACCTTTTACCTTGATGAAACTGATTTTCAAAGGCAACTTGCAGTTTCATGGTTGGGGAGAACAAAGACTGCAAACCCTTGCCTGGAGGTCGCAATTTATTCCGGAAATGGGAGAAATTGTGGTATTGGGAGTGATAAACAGCTTGGGAAGTTTCGAATTGGACTTGATGTTAAGTGGATGGGTTTAAGTTCTGTAGAGGTTCATAATGGGTGGGTTTGCATTGGCAAATCTAAGGCAGGGGAGTTGCATTTGGATGTTAGAGCAGAACCTGATCCACGGTTTGTTTTCCAGTTTGTTGGACAGCCTGAGGCCCTGAAGACAATCCTCAGATTTTGCAAGCGCAAGGAAAAGTTCATCAGCCTATTTTTAGCTGCAAGTTTAGCCGTGACAGAGGTGATCGCTCCAGGCAAGTTTTCAAACCTCTTCACCTCATAGCATTTGATATTCAGACGAACCTGTCTTTTGTTTTCCGAAAAATTGTCGGTACATTCAAAGTGTAAACCTATTAGAAGCTGAACGTAAAAATGAAATTTCTCAGATTGTCCATGTAAGGAAAACTTAAGAAGTTTAGCTTGAAAACTTAGAGTATCGTATTAACTGAAATTTATGACGAAGGCAGCTTTTAAAGTAGTAGATTCTGGAGTAAAATTGTTTCCAACATATCATGATGTTGCCAAGATTCTGCAAGGGAATGTATCACCCTAGTAAAACTTAATAAGTGTAGCTTGAAAATTCAGAGGATGAGATTAACTGAAATTTAAGGAGGCAGATTTTAAGGTAGAAATGGGCTCTGGGGTAAATTAGGTCTGAAGATATCATCATGTTTCCACGATTCTGCAGGGGAACATGTCACCCTAGTAATAGATATTGCAAGTACACAACAAACCATCGTAGGAATAGATACTCCTAACAGTCAGAACCAGAGAATTCTCAATCTGGACACTCTTGCGGATAATGGTGTTTACTGGAAAGGAGTTGATGTATTGGTTTTTGAGTCATCCCATTGGTGGCAAGATCAAAGGTGGGAAGTATCAAAACTCTGTACTTTCTGATTAAAATTTTCAACAAGGGGCAGTCAAATTTAGTGTTGTAAATGATATTAAAAATGTAATAGTTTGGAATGTGGTTGGACAGATGGGACCTAATCATGGCTAACAATCAGCTTTACGCAAACATGGATCCACTTTACACAAACATGGATCCACTTGTGGCTTACAAGAGGGCATTGACGACGTGGGCAACCTGGATACCTGCAAATATCGATCCCAAAAAATCACTTGTCTTCTTTAGCACCTCGTCCCCTACACATTACAGGTAAATCTTTATACAAACACACATATATTATAGGGAATTTTTGATGTGGATTGCAGTTTTCATGAATATTTTGGAATTGGAAGTTTAAGCTTTAAAAAAATATAACTGTTCTTATGATAGATCAAATTCCAAGATATTCATGAAATCTATTCAAGTAGCTATGGCTCTTATTTTAGGTATACGAAATGGTTTTCCTCATAAAATTGATGTAAATGTGCAACCCAATTTATTGTAATCAGAAGAACG
Organism: Pinus tabuliformis; assembly: GCA_031772625.1. Lineage (NCBI taxonomy): Eukaryota > Viridiplantae > Streptophyta > Pinopsida > Pinales > Pinaceae > Pinus > Pinus tabuliformis. Next base: position 665,209,892 of record CM062805.1, read on the forward strand.
GGCAGAAATGCTATGGTCAGACTGAACCAGTGCAATTTGAAGGATACTCGCCTCCAGTGATTCCTCAGGTGCCCATAGTGAAGGAAGTTATAGGGACTATGATTTTTCGTATTACTCTGTTGGATATCACAGGACTATCCCAATTTCGCAAAGATGGTCACCCTTCAATTTACAGTAGTACCGTTACTAATGATGAGAAGCAGCATCCTGAGCAGTTTGCAGATTGTAGCCATTGGTGTTTACCAGGCGTCCTTGATACATGGAACGAGCTTCTGTATGTCACTTTGCTTTCCAAGGGTGTAGGGAATTGATAATTCTTATTGATCCCTGAAGCTGGGCCAAATCTGGGACCTGGTTGGCCATAAGGAGGAAATCCTCTGCCTTGACTCGCTGGAGCAGTAAACATATCTGGCATTGCAAACCCATCCACAGGGCCCATTCCAATCCTGTCAAAGCCATAAGTATCACCAGAAACCATACCTGGATGAAAGCCCAAAGCCTTTGATCCTGCCATTCCCCGGCTACCCCTTGACATTGTCCCACGCCACATGATTCCTCTTCCCTTGCCTCTTCCTTGGCTTGCACTCCAAGTCTGGCTTGAGCTTTCTTGGTCATCGCAAACATTGATTTGAACTTATTTCAGTAAAACGTGAAAGAAAAAAATCACAAAATTATGCTTATTCCTGTATTGGGTTATGATGGAAACAAAAATTTACTTGTTGGGTTGCTCTAGATTGAAGATTTCTGGAATGAGTTGTTATTCACTTGTATTCGTTACCGTATGGGTGTATGATGACTATCAACGTTTTGATTTGGCTGTTTTGCAAATTTGCAGTTTCTTCTACTACTTGAGACTATGGACGACTCTGTTCCTCTGGGCTAGGTTTATATATAGAATCAGGCATACTGGTGCTATGAATTTGAATAAAGTACTCTGGTATTTTTCTAGGCTTGAAGTTTTAACATTTCATTGTGGTGATTTAGCTTGGTCTTCTGTGGATTTCTTTATTGGGTTTCAGTGTTTTTGCATAGCACACCGACTTGTTAAAATGGACTTGTTGAATTGGGATTAATTTGTATACATACATCGACCAGCCCACATACACCAACGACCTCGAATGCCTTCACTGAGCCTTTAATTCTTTAAATGGAACACTAAGGCATTCTAGCAACTCCGACTACTGTTTTTGGCTACTACTTGTCTGGTATGGCAGGTGTTGAGGTTTCGCTTGTTATAAACTAGAAAAGAAATTAGATATCCCAAATGATTGAGGCCAGATTAAACTCAGGTATGTCCTGCCACTTATTCTGAAGCTAAATATTATCCATGAATATAGTAACTACCCAGAGCTCAGGAGCTAGGAAATTTCTGTGGATAACTAGAGGGTGTACTTGTGAATGCAACTGCAGAATTTTGTGAAAGGTTCACTTGTCTGTAGATTGTAGAAATTTGATGGACAACATATCAATTTTAGTTGAAGAGAGTTTCATTGTATGGGGCAGGTTGTACTAGATTTAATTGTATTGTATATGTTTAATAATGAAAAATTAAAAATCATGAGGGGTATCATTTTTACCACATACCTCTCAATTTATTAGTGCAGGGGAGTGCCATTAAATTTCTGTTATGAACTCATTGCAGTGGGAGATATTTTTATAAGAAAAATTGCAACCTTGTCAGACAGTTCTTGCTTTATTGTTTCATTGCTTATACATGGATATTCAGCGCATACAAAAGGTTGTATCGATCTGGTTGGTATTGAGAGTACTTGGTCTCAGGTTGTATCGATCTGGTTGGTTTTCAGAGTACTGGGTCTCAGGCCTTTTGCAGTTTGGTTTGCCTTTCATAATTTTTATGATGTAGAACTTTCATTCTGTATCACGTAGAACTATCACTCTGCAAGTACAGTTTTACTATTAGCTTTGTAAATATTTTTCCTTAGCAATAGCTTATGGCTTGGACAAGAAGGGTGGAGAGGAAAATATTGTTGTTTTTGATCTTGGCGGTGGCACGTTTGATGTCAGTGTTCTGACTATTGACAACAGAGCTTTTGAGGTTTTGGCTACAAACGGTGATACCCATCTTGGAGGTACTCTGTCTGAACTCTGTCTGGCAGTTTTACATTATGAATTTGAATACGTGCATGGTGGTTATGATTGACTTTTTTAGTTGGCTTTCGAGCTTTGAACTTACCAGGATGTACATTAATATGCAGGTGAGGACTTTGACCAAAGGATAATGGAATATTTCATCAAATTGATCAAGAAAAAGCACCGATAGGATATTAGTAAGGATAGCAGAAATGAAATAAGACATTCAATGTGTTCCTTGTAATATAGATATAAACAAAACATCTAAAGAAAAGTAATTGCACAATGATCTAGTCCAAGAAAACAAGGTTTTCCACAAACCAATTAACTCCTCTAGAAAAATTCAAAAATTCCAATTAAATAACCCTATCGGCCTCTCTTTGTATCTTTGTACCTTTTTGGGACAATTGATAGTAGTAAATTATTTTAAATTATTTTAAAATGGTATATACTACGGTGGAACGCTAATAAGTCAGACATCTTGTCGATTGTTCTCACTACCCGGTCGATAAATAAGTTTCTGGCAACGGAATAATGTTTTTCGGTAATGCTGAGGGCTGGGTACCACCAGGACTGCCTAACATTAACTCCCCTCGCACCTTTGAAACCTCCCACCATATCACAATCTGTACATTCTGCGACTTTACGTTACACTTGGCAGTTTCATTTAATATATACAGGATAAGCTATACGGTAAGATTACTACTTTGGATTATGGTAGTTGATTTTTGTACTGCTCTGCCCTCTACGTGGCACGAGCAGGTCCTCCCCTCCGCCGTCGTCTTCCCCGAGATTTCCGCCGCATCAACGGTGGGTGCACAGGATGGTGATCCGACGGTTCAGCTCGTTTTCAGGGTTTAATCTTTCCAGCTCGCGGTTATCCGGTGGCCTTTCATTTCCTCCGCTTGGTGCTGGCGATGTTTCCTCCCTTAGTTTTTCCTTCTGCAGCCCGGCTGTCTGTCGCTCCAGGGCCTGAGCGAGTTGGCAGGCTCACGGTTGCAGAGTCATGGTGTCCTTAACGTATTGAGGAGAAGGGTAAGGCTCTAGAATGCAATTTTGAAATTCTTGTGGTAAAGTTTGTTTTTGTTTAATTGTTCCTCCAATTTCCTGTTGACAAATGTTAACACCGTGCTTGCTGCGTGCAGGAATTTCCTCAGGAGTCCGGAACTGTTCATAGTTGCGTTGCAGTAGGCACTTCGTCATTCCTCACGGCCTAAGTTTCCGGGTAAGGTTTTTATCTCCAGATGCTAGCCTCTCGGCTTGGCTTTTTGGGTTATTACGACTGGACTTATCGGCCTGACTGCCTCGGTTACCCAGTACCTTGTGGTCTTGATGGGTTAACTGTGTGGCTAGATTAATAGTCCTGAGCTGTAGCAACTAGGACCTGAACTCTACACCTGTGTAGAGGGTTTGTTGTTCTAGCACCTAGTTTTAACAATGAATATGTCGATGTATAATCATGTAATGTTTCTTTAACTGCGCCATGGTTCCTCTCGTGGCTCATCGGGTTGTTTGTTGGAAGAGTGTTGGGAAGCTTCCTTCAGGGGATATCCTGAGTGAGGTTGTCCACCATAACTTGTTTGCTTGTGCAACACCTTGACTGCTTATTCTTTCTTTCTGCTATGTATTCTCATGGACACTTGAGTTATATAACCTTTTACGAATGAAGGTTGTTTTAACTTTTCTTTGTTATAATTCTCCTATATGTTATAATGAGAATTTCCACTTCTCACTTCCTGTTCAAATGGTTTCAATACTTGAATGTAATAGCCTCTGTCGGTTTTGCATTTGTCCTTTTATGGTTTATCGAGATTTAACAGGAAATTCAACGTTGTCTATCCATAACTCACACGTCTGTGCTACATGTTGATGGTTAACACTGGTTCCACACTGTTCCGTTTTATTACCTGAATAGCTAATTCATGCATGCGAATTTCCGAGGTTATTCGATTACAGCGGAAGTTTTCTACCTAGCGTGTTCTAGAAAATCTGTTGTTTTGCTTTACTATCTTTAATGTGCTCACTTGCACGATCCCAGTATTCCACTGTTGAGATTCTTTGTGGGTCCTCCCTCAATTGCAAACCTGGAGAGGATACTTCCCGTAAATTATTTGTTATGGTTGTCTGTCATTTGACAATAATTGGTTATTTGTAAATGGAAATTTATATAACAGGCATCATATCCCAACCGAATTCCAGATTGACACCCATAACCCAACCAATCCCATAGACCCATAACATTCGGGTTCCACCCTTGTCATCCTCATGTTAAACCCTGTTCAGTTCCTTTTCTTTTTTAAAAGGTGGGTTTCCTTTATTTATATGGCGGAAAGACTATGATTACAGTTTACATTGTACCTACCCAACTAAGTGTCGGATAATAGAACTGGAACGACCTTGCTGTTTATATACCTACCACCCCCTAAGGGTCACTCTTCCCTCGCGCCAGGGTTTTCGTGGTCCAGAGCCCGTATGAAACCCTACAGTTTCACTACAGGTAGCATTCACTCACGTACTTTTCTAGAACGTAGGAGGATTTTGACAAAGTTTCAAATATCAATCTGTCTATATATATATATATTATTTTTTTAAAAGTCAATTCTGTATAGAATTTTCTGCTACAGTTTTTTTTTTTTCTCTACGAATGAAACAAAACTTATTCATGCACAACTGTTAGAAAGTTCAGTATGTGTATTATTTGATGTCAACTAGCTATTCCAACAGAACTATTCACCTTGGTTTCCTGAACTGTTTTGTCTTGTGAAACACTCCAGAAGCTGAGTCTCTCCTTATCTCTTGCTTCTAATTGCCACCCAACCTTGAGATTTGTCCTTCAGGACCAGAATCTCCCCCCTTGCTCTCTTGCAGGACCACTGTCCTCAGCAAGATACTTGCACCATGTGTTTGGCTATCTGGTCATCACCAGACTTAGCCATCCATTTCTTGTATTTTTCCTCTTTTTTTTTTTCCTCTGTTGGTCCTCTACCGCACAACTAACTTTCTCCTCCCTTTTTCCCCTGGAAACCTTTCCAGTCAGGAGAGATAGTTAGGGTTGCAATCACTGCAACCGTTTTCCCAACTTCCCCACAGAAATGGCTAGCAAGAAAACATTTCTTATCTTATTAAAGAAATAATAAAAATATTACTAAATTCCAAAACAATTAATAATGTTATATTCAGTTTGTTTTTTGTTTTAACACAGTAAAGCCAAATATTTACATTTTGCTGGGGCATTACATATCTGTTCGCAGAAAAGCTACTCCGGGCATAGTGCTTTCTAACAGATTCTTCATGACTTTTTGTCAGGTTGCCTGCAGATTCCCGCGACTCAAGGCGGTGCCTTTTACTTCACTGCAGTCAGCACGGAGCTCTTCCTTTGCTTACCGTGTGTTTTGTGTGGTATGATTACTTATTTCCTTTCTGTGTAGTACTCTTATAATTATCCTGTTTTGTTTTAATTTATTTGTTTGGTAATTTTTTTTTGCATTTCTTCAATTATGGTTTGTTTATTTCTAAATAGAATTTATATTTGGTGTTTTTTTTTTATTGTAGATTTTTTTGAATATTTTTAAATCACATAAATAAATTAATATTTTGATTTGATTTTTTATCTTTGTTACATGGTTCCAATGGTTCTTACGCTTCTGGAGGCTTTGGAACTGCATGGGAACTTTCCCTTTTCAGTGGGAGTTTGGGAAGACTATTTATTGTTGGAGTTCCCGCTTTCTCTGGGTTGGGGAATACAAAGCATGCAAACAAATATGTTGAACTGCCCACAAAACATGAACCTTTGTTGAAACCTTCACAGGAAGAAAGGCCAAAGACATCCTTACCAGTGATATCCGTAATTGAAAAACTGGAGCAATCTCTTGATGGGAATTTTAATCTAGTCAATTAATTTTAATGGGAATTTTAATCTAGTCAATTAATTTTAATTTTTAATTTTTAGTTCTTTTTAAATTTTAGTCTATATTTATTTTTTATATAATTTATTTTAATACAATATATGACAATAAAAATTTATTATACAAATAAAAAGTCTTTATATTTAAGAATGATGATATACATACAAATAAAATCAATAAAATGTAATATATATGTGTGTTAAGAATTATATAAATGTAGATTTTTATTAGTTTTATTAGAGCATTATATTCGTGAAGTGGTTTAAAATGGAGATAAAAATAGGGAGCTAAAAAAATGGATATGTTATTGTTTATGTATTTCTGGCCACCATAAAAGTGAACCAACCAACTCATTTAATATGTAGAGAAAAAGAGGTAGCAGTGCACAACTATGCAAAAGTTCTTTCATCATTAGTATTATGACCTATTTAATTGGTAATGTTTCAAAAGGAAATGTTAGCCTCACTCTCTTAAAAACAATTATAAATCCAAATAAAATAAGTAATTAAATTAAATCATGAGAGTTAGTTTCTCAAACTAAGGAGTTTAGTTAGGATGAGAGATTCTCTACAACTAGTTCTCCTAAATTAGTGTGTAAGTTGAGAAATTGTCTCAACCAAGTGAGTCTAAGATAGACGCACTATCTTAAGACCACTTGCTCATGTATTTAAATGTATTATTAAATTATTTTAAAAAGAGAGAATCATATGAACAAGAGACCACATGATGGCTCTCTGTCTTTTCCACTAGTTTGTCTTTTGTGTGTTGTTGGTTTGATTATTGTGTGTTAATTTGCTGTGTGGGGTTATATGGCTGTGTGATTTTCAACATGTGGTATCAGAGCCAAAAGACCCAAAAAGCAAAAGCATTAGTGAGTTGTAGTTGTAGTTTGCAGAAGCACCCAGAGAGATAATTCACTATTCATTATTGTTGGTTGAAGGAGTCATGAGCAACCTCCGTTGACAATCGTCACAACCATCACTATCAGAGGCAGTGTGCCTGGCTTAGTCACTGCTACAGTACGCAGTTGAGCCTTTCTGATTTGCAAAGCCACCACCGTTTCTACCGTAAGTTGCAGCCACAGCTTCTTTGAGCCTGCAAAGACACCACCATTAAAATACCCTCATTGTGTAGTTTGCATAGGGAGCGGTGGGAAGTAGTTTGAGGAGAGTCGCCATCTCTCCAACCTTTAGCCGAATTATTCGTTGTGTTGCTCGCCCTACCCACTACAAGCCACCGTGGTTTGAAGGTTTCTGCCAAAGTTTAAAAAGCCTTTGTATTTGCAAAGCCACCCTGTAGCAAACGAAACCGCGTCATTTGTCGTGAGCCACCATCGCGAGTCTACGAAGAATTCAACATTGTCGTTGGAAAAGACTTTAAACAATTTATTTTGAAGTAATTTTTTTGGGAAGGTCAAAGTCCTTCACATTACTTTTCTTAGATTTGGAAGCTACAGGAGAATCTGACGAGATACTACCCTTAGCAGATCATGCCTTTTGAATCTCGCCTCTCCAAACTGGTAAGCAGTCAGTGCTTTAGCTTAGTCTGCAGCTGCCTTGGAATTTTCTAGACTATATAAACCTATGTGTAAGATCTACAGTGTGAATTTGAATTGATAGCAGTGGTATTAAACAGTCTGTAGCGTAGAACATCTCGATGATGAGAAGAGTCACCAGAGGCCTCCACTGTAAACTGCATCCTGTAGTTATTGTGAGCAAGCCCACATGCCTGTGATCTGCAAGTCAATCGATTCACTTCTCTCTGGCTGCTGCTACTGTTAAGGGAGTTTGTTTTGTGAGGAATCTGCGAAACAAAATAAAAATTAAGAGCAGCTGCCGTGAACGACCACACAACAGGTTTTATTTGGCTGAGTATTCCTTGGAAGCCACAAGGATCGGGTAATGTGGAGAAAGATTTTTTTTGGAAGTTCACAGTTTTTTTCGAACAATCTAAATTGCAGCATTGATGGGATTCTCCACATCTTTAACCCTTGCGTGATGTTTATGCCTGAAGTTCTATGGAAAAATCTGTCTCCATGAATTTTTGTGAAAAGCCCAGCCACTTTTCACATTGTTAATGCGTTGTGCCTGAAAGTCTGATAAAAAATAAATTGCGTGGAAGGGTTGTACACCCAAAACGGCCACACTTTCCTCCCTTTCCAAATGCTGACATTCAGAGAAGAAGTGTTGACCTAGAATCAATGATTGTAGCTGCCTCCATCCATTTGCAAATCATGGGCAAACGTTGAACTTCAAAGCCGTGTTTGGAAAAGGATAAGTTAATACTTTATTTCTTTTAAGTGATTAAAGCATGATTTTTATTTATAAAAGGGCTTGAAAATTTTGAAGTTACTTTTGTAAAAAGGAGTAGCCATCATTTACTTTTTGAGAGAATTATAGAATTACATGAGCATGGGAGACCACATGATGGCTCTCTGCCTTTTCCACAAGTTTGTCTTTTGTGTGTTGCTGGTTTGATTATTGTGTGTTAATTTGCTATGTGCATTTGGTTATATGGCTGTATGATTCTCCTTCATGTGGTATCAGAGCAATCATCAGGGCAACCTCTTGCGTGACCTCGGCATCGGATGGCAGAGGCCCAACACCCTCGAGCTTTTAGTTCTCTGTTTTGAGCGATCACGGAATGGAACTATTCTGGTATAAAGTGTATTTATCGTAGCCCAATCTGCATCCATCTCTGGTGATAGAATGTTGTTACGTTCTTCTTTTCCTGATTTAATATTACCATTTTCAAAAGCTTCATTGATAGCACTATTCTTCTCAATTAAAACCTCCTGCAGATCTAGAAGACAATCTAGTGTCTTATGAGCAGAAGATGTCAGTTCAGAATATGCTGTGTCAATATTGTCATCGGATTTGCAGAAATACGACTTCACAGATGCCTGTGGTAGTTGATTACAGGACGAGAAAACCTTTTGCAAACATATCCTGATCTCCAAAATCTTTGTCCCGTAGAGCCTTTTGTTTCCCTACTGCTTGCCCTTTCCGTATGTCTTCCTCCCCATGTTCTTGCAAGCTCTTCAAAAGGTTATCTTCTTCTTCATGCAGATCTATATATTCTTTTGCAAGGGTTTTAATTAATGTGTTTTGAAAACAACAGTAATAATGAATTATTTTGACATGGTCGCATTCTTGCTGCAAAACCGAGTTATATTGTGAATTGGTGGAGGCCGTGTGTAGTCTAGAAGGGGTTGAACAAATCAGTGAGGAATGATACATTCACTGGGTTTCCAACAGGAGAAGAATGTTTATTTTTGAGAAATCAATTTATAGCCAGAATAACAAGTCATATTGAGGATCATGTTCATGCCATCAAATTCTATTTTTTAGGTGTTTTGATTTGTGGACCTGCTTTGACGAAGAACCAGTTTCAGGCCATTTCCCACAGAGAAAATTATTCTATTTGACGTGTTTGATGTCTTCACGATCTTCACACTGAATTTGCAGTATGCAGCGTATTATGTGTTGTATGGAGGAGGTTGGTCGTCAATGCTGGTGAACTTCCATTGGTTGGAAACAAGGCTTTTGGTTTTGATGCAGAGGCTGTTTTTGACCAAGAGTTCATCAAGGTCAAGCTGTCTGAATACATTGGGAAAAAATATGATTCTATTTTTCTATCCTTTGGACTTCACTTTTGTTTTCCCCACAGAAATCACTACTTTCAGTGATAGATATTCTGAGTTTGAGAAGTTGAACATTGAAATTCTTGGTGTTTTTATTGATAGTGTGTTTTCTCACCTTGCTTGGGTTCAAACTGATAGGAAAGTTGGCAATCTCGGTGATTTGAAATATCCTCTGATATTTGATGTTACGAAGGGTATTTCAAAAGCCTACAATGTTTTGATTGCAGATCAGGGAATAGCATTGCGCGAACTCTTTATTATTGACAAGGAGGCTGTGATTCAACACTCCACAATCAACAATCTAGAGATTGGTTGTAGTGTGGATGAAACGTTGCGTACATTACGAGCTCTTCAATATGTTTAGGATAACCCCGATGAAGTTTGCCCAGCTGGGTGGAAGCCAGGAGACAAATCAATGAAGCCAGATCCCAAATTGAGAAAAATACTTTGAAGCTATCTGAAAATCAGGATGAAAATTAAATATAGCGTTGGTCCATAGCGCTGCATTGTGGTCCAAGTGAAGGTTTACTCGGGATATTAAAGAATAAGGCATTCAATTTTGATTATTTTCTTGATATGTAGTTATTTTGATGTCGCCTACATTGAAGGCATGATGGCAAAGAGCAATGTTTTTCAAGTATGGTCGGTTATTAACCGAAGCTGGCATTTGTATGCTGTTCGGTGCCATTTTTCAGCAGTTCAAATGATTAACTAAAGAAAAATCAACAAAATACTGGCTGGCTCACAGCATTCGACTGTGCAAAGGTGAATTAAACGGGAATTCCGTAGAATTGATGCATGCAATTGCGATTTCACATGTGGCTATAGTTTTCTGTACAAGACAAGTTGCTTGGCTTTAGTTTGCGTTCATTTTTTTTACAAATCCTTTTAAACACTGTTGGATAAGGTATGCTTTTAATTTGTAAAATTTTATTTTGGATTGATAAGGTGAAAGTATTTTGAATTTTGGAGCGATAAGGGGTGACTTATAAATCTTTGGAGTGATAAGTGAAGATTTTTTGTTGTATTTTGAAGAAAGCTTTAGTTTTAGCAATTGAGTCAGTGCAGGCCATTTTTGAAGACAAAGTTTGCAGTTGTGACATTGAAGATTGTTGTACTCTAGTGGTTAATAAAAACATATCTTTTTGTGGTGATTGTGTTCTAGATCCACCCGAAATTGAATAAGGGGATCAAAGGTACACTCTGTGTCGTGAATTTGCTTGCATGACTTGTGTCAATTTTGTAAAAATGCTCTTTTTCTTATGCTTCAACAAAACAACTACATGCACATAAAAAAAGTTTACATATACAAGTCATCAATCAAGCTCCTGAAATCAAATCTCCCATAACCAATTAAGTTCATAAGCACCAAGCGTCACATCATCAATTTGATAAAAGTGATATTCTGCAACAACATTTTGCAACAGCTAATTCACGCCATCAAGTTAAGGACGCTACAAAATCAAGCATTTCAAGCCAAGATGACATCAACATCATCAACACTTTTTGTATCACTTGCAGATAACCATTTTTTAACTGAATTGTCCAAGTGCATTTTAGGTTGTAACCAGCACCCTCATTTGATTTGTTAAAGTTCATCATTAAGTCAAGTCAGTTGTTACTTGAACATTGAAATTATCATTTGTAATTTGGGTGCATTTTTGACAGTGTTCGACACCCATCATTTTTCAACACATTCAGTGCATCACTAAGTGCAGTAACCACCCAAGAGTTCAAGACAACAGGTGTTTAAATCAAGTACAACAAGCATCAACAAGCGAGCATGTCATTAAAAAAAATCAAACGAACAAGTATTTCAAGTCAAAACAATCAAGCAAGCGAACGTGTCATAAAATAATCAGGCAAGCAATCATCATCAAACGAGCGTGACTTCTAATCTTCAAGTGAGCATGTCAAGTAACCAGATCAAGTGCGATAGTTCAACACACAACAAGCAAGCCTGTGTAAAGTTCATTACAGCATTCATAAAGTTCCATTCAAGGAAAGAGATCGTCATCAAGCGAGCGTGAAATCAACAGTTCAAGAAAAGTGCTTAAAAGCATCAACAGTTCAAGAAAGTGTTTAAAAGTATCAGCCACAGTACAAGCGAGCCTGTCATTTCAGTGATCAACTCAGCAATTTTTCAAGCCCGACTTCTACAACAAGCGAGCCTGACTTCAAAGTAAGCAAGGAAACATGGCGACACACATTCAGCTATCCCAAATTCTTCACAATTTAATGTTATCATCAGCCGACGACATGGTGCAAATCAGCGAAACCACTCTTGCTGACATTCATGTGCATCTTCAACATGCACATGAAATGATTGAGTCCCTTCAACTAGAGTCGCAATTGTAGAGAAATGAGTTGCAAGAGAAGTGTGTTGCTTCTAAGTCTTTGACCAATCCAGATACAGTTGTTCATTCGAACTCATTCATCCAACCAACGTCAAGTTTTGAAGTTGTTCCAATGCAACTTTCTTCCAAAACCATCATCAAGCCATGGGAAGAAATTCAAAGTAATTGAAATCAACGAGGATTAGTATATGACAAAGATGAAAACAAATTGCATATCCCTGATTATTCAAAGCCCATTTAGTTCGTCAGTTCCGGATTACTTGAACATATCACCTCAGCAAGTTCTTTGCAAGTTGAAAACAAACATCGATTCACACAAACTAAAAGTGCAGACAAACATAAATGCATGCAAACTCAAGTTGCAGACAAACCGAAATGTTCTCATTGTTAAAGAACCAGTCATCTGGAAGATCAATGTTTTGATCTTCATCCTTGTCACCATTATGGCAAGCAAAATCATTCATAAGAGAAATGTTGCAAACAAGACCAACCTGCCAGATTGAAGATAAATTATTCATGGATTGATCCCTCGGAATGGTCATCCATAGTTAGAATATTGTACAAGTTTTACAATCAGATTCACTCACACTTGCAGCCAATCGTCAATTTAAGATGGTACTCTAATGCACCTAAAAGCGGGAGTACAACAGTGAAACTCTCCTACACCTAAAGGGGGGCAGTTCAGAGTTCAGATATATTTTGGAGAATATTGTCTCTCCTTTTAGCTGACAAAGGGGGGAAAATGTCATTGAAATTGACAAGTGGTTGTCAGACTGAAAGTCTCGACAACATCAGCTAAGTAGCCAGTGGACATCTTCATTAGTGAATGGGTGACCAATAGCAAAGCAACAGCGAGCAGCTTTCATCACAGCAAAAGCAACATTGAGTTGTTTTTTGACATCTTCAGCTAGTGGGCGATCATCATCAGCAAATACGCCAGTGGGCATTCATCAAATTGTGTCAGTGGACACCAAATGTTGTTTTCAAGCAAAGGACAGTTGGATCCTTTTGCGGCTTGGCACATGATAGAGTTGTCAAGCATCATCCAGAGATGAATCAGTCATGCAACAGACTCATAGTCTCTTCATATTGTAGTTTCTTCAGCATCCAGATTTGGCAGTTTTTTCAGGCAAATGATCTTCGAGGAGCAACTTGAGAACTTGGCAGATGGTTCCTTGTTCTTTTTGGATTTATCATTGAAGGGGGGAATGTTAGCCTCACTCTCTTAAAAACAATTATAAATCCAAATAAAATAAGTAATTAAATTAAATCATGAGAGTTAGTTTCTCAAACTAAGGAGTTCAGTTAGGAGGAGAGATTCTCTCCAACTAGTTCTCCTAAATTAGTGTGTAAGTTGAGAAATTGTCTCAACCAAGTGAGTTTAAAATAGACGCACTATTTTAAGACCACTTGCTCATGTATTTAAATGTATTATTAAATTATTTTAAAAAGAGAGAATTACATGAGCATGAGAGACCACATGATGGCTCTTTGCCTTTTCCTCCACTTTGTCTTTTGTGTGTTGCTAGTTTGATTATTGTGTGTTAATTTTCTTTGTGTGGTTATATGGCTGTGTGATTTTCAACAGGAAAATTTTAGAATTAGGACATATTTTCTTCTCCAAAGCACAATCAATGCTCCTAAGCCCACTCTCTTTTTGGAAAATAACCTAATGGCCCCTGGAATACCACTTGGGCTTCAAGCTCCCAAGGCATGTGTCATGGTTGTCATGCTTCAGGACTAGAATGTTCATTTTCATGCATAATGCCTTTTTTTCCCTCTTCAACCATGATCTAGATGCATAGACTAATCATGAATACCCAAAACCAACTGGTGGCAACCATATCCCACTTAGAGGCTTAAGATCCCATGGAAAGATCCTATAAATGCATCGTTCACTATGCTTTAGTGCAAGAAGCTTTGTTAAATACCCAATTCCTTCTTATATTTACTTAACCATTGTCAAGATAAAAAGGCCCATTAGTATTGTCGAAAACATCATAATGCCCCCTAGTCAACTACTCATAGTTGAAAGATGCCTAAGATATGTAATGTTTTGTTGATCCTAAGTCTTGTTCATGAGCACAAGCCCATTATTATCCTCTTATGACTTTGTTTAGATCTCTAGATACATTCTTGGTGCAAAATTAACCTAATGATCGTGCCCATAACAACCTTAGAGGTGATTGATAACCAACAAAAGTTAGATGTGAATTTTTGATGATCTAGATTGGATAATTATATTGTTTTTAATCTATCCCGATGCTTTCAAGGTGGAAAAATAAAAAAGATCAACTTACAACAGCATATTTATCACGTGACCCAATTTGGAGAGTGGGGCTCATAAACCTTTTAAGGCCAATTTTAATCCTTAAATGATGATTTTCCAGGGTAAAAAATTCTTGCTCAAGTGTGGTACCCCTTGATGTTATTCAACACATAGAGATCTTTCCAATGGTCTAAGAAAGATATCAATCAAAATTCAAATGCAAAAGTTATGCTTCCCAGAAGTTGACATGTCGTGATTGATCGCCATAATTCAAGAGGATGACACATCAACCCCCCTCACTCATGGAAAGGGGGCTAGCCAGATGGGGATGATAATGAAGACTTTAGACGGGTTGAATTTAAACTCATGTTGAAGTTGACTGGGTCAATTTTAACCCCTAGGTGATTATCAGTGTATGTTATTACTATGCCACTAGGAGGAAAATGGGTTCCATTCTATTTTCTTGCATTTTTTCCATAGTAGATCAAAGTAGCTAACTATGGATAGAGAGAGATAATAAAAAAGGAATTTTGTGTTATGTAGTAGTCCATGGGCCATAGGTCTTAGGAAACTCCATAGAGACTTCTTTCTCCTTTGTATTTGCATCAAGTTGATCAAGCTTGAGAAGGTTTAATAGGGCTTAAGGCCATACTTTCTCCCTAACCGTGTTTATGACTAAACACATTTATAGTGCAAAAATTCTACCATGGTGCATGTATTCCACTCGAAGGCCAATAACTCCCTACAATGAATGTTGGTTTGAGTACTTTTTTAAGGCTCTTAGTGTTAAAAATCTTCAATAAGATCCTAAGAAACCTAATTTCAGTCTTTTAAGATGGTGAAGACCCCACAAAACATCCACAATTTCATGTGGTGGTATGAGGACATGTTCATGGTGCTTGAGCCTAGGTATCATTTTTTAGGCCATAAGGTTATTATTTCCCTCCCTAGATCAATTTGAAGGGCCTAGGGATGCTTTTTATCGAAATTGGTTGTGGTTAAGGCCTCATTACCCAACCACAATGGATGAAACACCTAATGGCACCCACATCTAACTCCTAGGGTAAAATCCATCTAGTGAGAGATCATTTTCTCATGTTTAGGATTTGTTCATAGAACTTTAGCTCGAGATGGTTAAGTTATGGATTAAGGACGTTATTTACCTACGTATGCTGGTTTGAGGACTTATTCAAGGCTCTGAAGGTTGAGAAGGTTCAACATTATCCTTGTTAACCCCACCCAATATCCCTTATATTTGAATAGGTTGAATTATTTAATGTATTAAGGGCAATCCATTTTAAATAATGTCCCATGAGGTAATAGTGTGTGACATCAATAAATGTAAATGGTATCATTAAAGGATGTCTACTAGCGAATGGTTAAGGCCTCATCTGTGGAGTTCTCGTAGGTGGTTAGGGTTTTGGTGAATTAACTGCTATATATAGTAGAAAAAATTATGTAATAGGTGTTTAAGTGAATATTCTTATATTTAAATGTATACTCGTGTCAAAGGTTCCCCTTGAAGAGGCAAGTGAACATTTCATCTACTTCTAGAAACAAATAAATGTTTTATTATTATTTTTATTTTCCAATTCTAGTTCCATTTATTTAATTTCCAAAGTTGAATTTACATGTCTTGGTATGTTAAATTACATCCTGCAACCATATGGAATGTTCCTTTTATTTTTCTCTAAATATTTGGTTTTCACTAATCAGAACACTACAAGTGGCATTAGAGCATTTCTTGGCCAACGCACAATCCATATTTTAGAAAAAATCTTTTAGGCTATAGACGTGTTATAACATCCTGAAATAACACAAATATTTATCATTAAGTAGGTAAACATGTAGGAAAGGCATGAGTGGGAGGGGCTTTCGTTCGCCCCACAGAACTAGGGAGTCTAAATTATGCTTGGAGTTTGGGAAATTTAACAAACAATAAGGCAGAAACACTAACGCTTTGGAAAAGTCTCAAGATAGCTATGTAATCAAATTGGAAAACATTGAGTCATAGGGGATTCAACTTTGGTTATCATAAATCTCATGAATGTTTACCATAAGGTGGGTACTCCCCGCAAACCCCATTTTGATCATAATCACAGAGCTCGTTAAAAAAATTGGCCACATTGAAGCGTTTCATATCTTACTAGGCCAAAACACGTTGGTGGATAAACAAGCTAATTTCGGAGCACGTTTTCCCCAAGGCCGAATCAAAATCGGAGGGGAATATTTTCATCATCCTATCCCATGACTAAGTTAATTATATTTTTGATGTGGATCAAGGTCATGATGGAGGAATTAATTGGGCACATGTTCATAATGTGGAAGCTCATGTTTTGCACACATGCTCCTTTTATGAAGCAAAGACATGTCACCTCGCCTTATAATTCCCAGTAATCTCCTCCATTCGTGGGCATGTGGGATCAAAGGTGGACGCAAGATTCTCTCTCCATGGTTAATATGGGTATATCGTCCAAACGTAGGCGACGCATGCTTGGGATTCGGGTTTGAATTAATGTGTCTTTTTATGGGTCAGTGTTGTGCTTACTATTCTACATTTTGTCTATATTTTATAGAGTTTATAGCATCTTCAATAGGGTTAGTAGTTTTTCTAGTAGAATATTGGGGCTAAAGAAATAATTAGCCTTGTTTTTTTGGAACTTGATGGAAGCTTTCTGCTTTCTGCTTAACACAATTGTATAAATTTATGTGTAGTTGAACACAAATTCAACCTTTTTTAATAAATATAATTCCATTTGTTTGTGTTAAAAAAAAGATAGGTAAACATTTGGTTGGGAAAGAATGCACATAGAAAATACAAGGGGTATCACCTAGTTGGAAACCCTTGTAACCTCTCTAAGCACCCCTTTAAGTAGTACCAAATCAGACAATAGCTATATATGGATTTTTCTTCTACATGCTTTTGTGTTTATTAGAAGCCCCCTAGGTGCACCTAAAATGAACATCATGTTAGTAACATTGTTTCTATAGTACACCAAGAAAAATAATTAAAAATATCACTCGTGCATAATAGGGAATCAAGTATTATATCTAAGAGTATGGTATATCCTCCCTAATTGATATTTTGAAATATTTGGTTGATTTTTATTCTCGTAAACATATAGTATATTAAAGAGTTATACTTCTCCTACTTTATTCCTATCTCTCCTACAAATCGTTGCATCCACAACATATCTTTGCAAACCTCTATTACAGCTATATACTCTGCCTCTGTTGTAGAGAGAGCTATTATTATTTGTAAACTTGACACCCAAGATATTGTTGCTCCTGCAATTGTATACAAATAACTTGTAGTGGACTTTCTGGTGTCCATATCTCCAGCCATATCTGCATCTCTAAATCCTTCTAGGATAATCTCATTATGACCCAAAAATAAACAATAATGACTAGTACCCTTGAGATACCTCAAAATCCATTTCACTACATGGCATTGTTGTTTTCCTAGATTGGCAAGGAACCTGTTCATGACTCCCACTGAATATGCAATGTCTAGTCCTGTAAATACCATGGCATACATCAAGCTGCCAACTATTGAGCCATAAGGAATTCTGCTCATCACTTTATTTTCCTTGTCATCGCTAGGACATAACTCAATAGTCATCTTGAAAGGAGATGCAACGGGTGTACCAACTAGCTTGGCATCCTTCGTATTAAACCTGTCAAGCACCACCTTGATATATTTTTCTTGTGGCAACCACAATTTTTTTTTCCTGTCATGCATGATCCTCATGCCCAATATCTATTGTGTTGGACCCAAATCCTTCTTCAACCTATTGATCATATTCTTATCATGCCCAACAATCAACATCTCATCCACATATAACAATAAAATGAGATACTTTCCTTGGTCATACCTCTCGATATAGGCATAATGGTCAACTTCCAACCTGTGAAAACCATGTTCTAACATGAATGAATCAAATTTCCAAGGCATAATACAAGGGTTTCCAAATTAGTTTACTGCCACATATTTATCCCATGTAATTTCTCTTTTTGTCAACTCCTCAGTGTTTAAGAAATTTATAAGGTTGCAGTGATACAACCTGTGTTTGGCATTCATAAGACTCCATCGAACCCCCTGGGCAATACACCCCAAACTTTTACATAATAAATAGTGAAAATTGATAAAATCATTTGATTCAAAATGCATCAATAACTTGATATGGAAAAGAAAAGTAATTGTATATCGTCCCTCGCATGTGATAGAGTTTTGCGAAACCTAGAGTAAGTTACGCCATCTCTCTACGATATAATTTCGAGGTAATCCTTTCTTCCAATCAGGTTCAATCTCATATGTGCTAATAAATCTAATCTACATCTCTTGCTCAACTTATTTATTATTGAACCATTTTTCCCCTTATTGTGGAAGGCCTATGGCCTTAGCCATAAATTCCTTTGTCATCACCATCATCAAGTTTGCAATCTGACCTACCTTCCCATCAAACACTTTAGAAAAGTCCATAGAAATGCATTTTCATAACATCAAAATTACTTAAGAAATGGAAGCCAACCTGCGACATTCAAAATCGTCTTACTAATGTTAAACTCGGTGGAGTCCTCTAATTCTACCAAGGACCAAGTCTCCTGTCTCATAGACCCTAATTTTCCCATTAGGAAGATGTCAGGGGTTCAATTTATTATAACTATGTTTCCAATTAGGCTAATGAATATGGGATTTAGGATGAGGAATATAAGGTGGTTATGGGAATAATATAGTGTGAGAAGTAGGAAATATACAATAGGGAGTGAGGTAAAATAACACTGAGATCAAGGTAACATTCAAGAAAGTTCTTGAATGACATGATTATGATAATGGATTCCTAGAGTATGATGACAAATTATAGGTGCATATCGGCTAATAATAGTGTAGGATCATCGCGAAAGATCAGGTTATAATTCAAATGGGAGGACAAGTGAATGTCATCTTCAAGAGAATTGATCACTCACTCCAATAATTGCAACAACAAGAGGAAAAATACCACAAATATAGACATATTTGTATATTAGGGTTAAAGGTTTAATATTGTTGAAAAAATACAAGTTCGAATTACAATGTAAAGCTTATAAAATTACGGGTGTTACCTCGATTATCTTTCACCTGAAAGTATTTGTAATACTTTTGTGGAAACCTTTGTTTGTTTCCATACCAAACAAAATAAAATCGGTAAGCGGGGACATGAACAACACCTTTGACTTTAACCATTGTAAAAACCACCTCGACAAGGGATACACCGATTGATTTCACTAATAAGTCTTTTGAAAAATATGAAGAAACAAGGAAGCAAGCCTATCTCACGATGTTTGATCATTCCAAATTTCCATATTTTAACTAATTGAACACGTACATGTGGTCCTATAACCTCTATAAATATCATGTAACTAATTCAAATAAACTTGTTGATCAAGAAAACTATCAAAGATGTCGTCGTTTTCCTTCAGTAATACTATGAGATTCATGTTGGATAAACTTCAAAACTACGTCATTCAAAATACAAAGGCAAAATAATGAAAATGGAATAAAGATGCTAAAGGACAATAAATTTTTCCTTTGTATGTAAAATCGCTTCTTCTTTTTGTCATACACTTTTTTTTGATGCTGAGGTTACCATTTTTTATGATAAATTTGTGTTCCCACAAAATGATCCAAAAAATAATGATATTGGTGTGTGATGACTGTGTAATATTGATGATTGATGAAGGATACTTGTCTAGAGATGATTGCTAAACTTTGAAGCTAAGTGTGTGGTGTTGATATCTAATGAAGAAAATATTGAATGTTCTCCTAATCGAATTTAAGAAATAGGCTTTAAGGTATATTGAAGTATGAGAGACCAGTTTCTTTAACTGATATGGTGCCAAGAGATTTCAAATGATGGACAAATGTTATTTTTCAATGGTTTTCTGGAACCAAGCTTTAATGTGATCCACATATTCATGGTTCTTTGATTTGTTAAAAACTATTACCATGTGCTCTGTTGTCATGTCATGCAGGTCTTCCACGACTTGATGATTTCACTCTTGAATGCATGAAGGATCTAATGAGTGACAAGAGATAAATGCTTCAATCTCAAGTTCCAATGTATGCTCTCCATTTATTGTTTCCTATGGACCTTTAGTTTCTTCGGAAGATTCACAAGGATGATTAAGGAAGGCTCTCGGGTCTTACATTTATCATTCTCCTTGAAATTCAATTATGCTCCTAATGGCTATCAAGGTATGCTCTTATTGAAATGCAGATATGCTTTGGCTTAGGATTCGATAGATCTCTTGGAGTAGCTTCTCTTAGCAATTTTTTTTAACAACCTTATTTTGTTAGCTTCTAAATCCTATCAGCGCATGGATTAGCGTATGGTGGGTTCTTACAGAACCCTAAAAATAATAACCTTCTAAAATCAATGAAATATGCAAAAAAAAACTCAAGGAGAGATATGTCATGTACTTGGATGCTCTCATGATGTCAAGACCCTTCTAACGCGAGTTACCTTACCCTTTCCATGAATCAATCTTAAAATAAAATAAAACACACTTTCATAAAGAGGATTAAGCGATGTTGTGAGCTTCTAGTGATAATGACTTGATATGCTTCCAGAAAACTTCGCTTTCCAAAAAGGAAAATCACACCAAGCTGCAAAATTATGGCATTACTTGAGTTTTGTCTCTTCACTTACTAAGCTTGACAAGAAAAACCTCACTTGGAAATCATGAAATCAAACCAAACTATTCTTACCGGCATGAAAAGGGCATATGGGGCTCAAATTAGGTGGTTGCATAGGTTATTACCTCTTTCCTTACCTCCCTTCCTCCTTCGATTCTTAAATGTTAGGAATCCAATAAAAAAAAATAGATCACCAAGTATTTATCGCTGAAGCACCTCATTGGAAACAACACCAAAGTGTTGGGTGGAATAATTGAAAATAACAGTTACTCAACATTTAGTTGTCAATCTAGAATCATATACTTTGATATGCTACATTGTTTATGTAGAGATCAAGACAATAGTGATATGGTACACTAAGGACCTAACTAGGAAAAGCATAAAAAATTTGCATTGCCCTAAGTTTCCATTGCAATGTCTATTCTCAAGACCTCAGACAATTAAAATGCCTTATGTGGAACGTTCACACAAATTAATCAAGAAAATCATATATAAAATACCATTGAGTTCATAGCACCAAGCCCTCCTAGACTAGTTGACATTTCATTCCCTCAAGTCTTTAGGTGGTCCCAAGGGTCAAGAACTCGCTGTGGATTCCAAAATCAAGCTTTAGAAAAAGGAAATCGGGCATCAAAAGACAAATCTTATCTCACCTAGGAAGCAATTTTTTCACACAATTGAAAGGATAGGACTATTAAACCTAGACTTCCACCTGGGTTACACACTATTATATGCACTCATTTAGTGTTCTAAATACAAAGTTGAGGGTGAATTCTGCAATATTTTTTTCAAACATTGTTTCAAACCATTAAAATCACTGATCAAATCCATAGGTTATCAATCATAGAACAACATACATAGATTGGTTTCTATAAGGAAAGAACAAAGGATTAATATTACTTCAAGTTCATATCTTAAACATAACCAAACTTAACACTTATAAATATAATATAGACTTTGTTGATTGAATGTACATCTACAACAAGTATATATAATGATATGATGTACACAACCTAAACAAGATCCTTTAATAACAACAAATTCACTATGTTAATATGTGCAAGGAAAGAATAAGCATAAACATTACATAGTTATATGTGTTTTTCTTGCATGAATAAGACAAAGCAACCATGCATTAAGTTGTGATCTACAATAATTCAAAAAATTGTGTGTTGTTAAACCATCAAACCATATATTAGATCATTGTAGAACAAAGAGAAGTTTTTGTATACAAGATTCAAGGTTAGATCTAAAGCAAGAGCTTAAATATCCTCTAAATCCAAATTGTAGGTATAAAACCAAACATCATTCTACAGTTTCAAATTTAAATGTAGTAGCTCATGTACACATTTTGCATACATTAACTAATCAACCTCACAATCTGCCTCTTGTATGAACAATCTACTGAAACATAGTGTTATTCACCATATTGAAATTACACACACAAACTTAATATTAAATCATAAGAATGAAGGGGCAACGCACTAGTTTTGTGGGCCCAGGCCAACCAGTAGTGTTGCCTCTCTAGGAAAATCTAAACCACAATGCAATTTAACATGGAAAAGGAAGAAACCTGAGCATCAATGGTTGATATTAAAACCCCACAATTTTACATAGAATTAGTACATAGAGGTTTGACTTAGTAGTCACACTAGTGAGTGGTCAATGAAACTTAGAACAAAAATAAAACCCAATGATCTCTCTGCTCCCCTGGCTTCGGGCCAGAGTTAGTCTTTAATAGAAGATACAATTCATAACAGAGATAAATCAATCCATCCTCGAACCCTATTCTAAGGAAAAACATGAGAGATCTAAATGGTATCCCAATCTTGGATTAGAGTAATAATGAGACTATCTAAAACAAGAATGAACTCGTGTGATTCAGTTGAAAAATAATACAAGAAATCCTTAGGTTCTTATTTTGATATTAAACTAAATTCCAGATTGGAAAACCAACCAGGCACACAATGTTGACCAAAAATCCACTTTGATAAGTGACAAAGTATATTGATGTAGCGTTCTAGGACACCCACGTGTCACTTTCCCATTGGAAGATGTGTACATAAGTTCAACTTAGACATTGGTTATAGGACTCTGTAAGGATTGAAGGACCTGCCAAACCTTCATCAATAAACCTTAAAATACTAATTAAGCTTTAACAATGCATCCAAAATGTATATTTCCACCATAAATTAGAAATTTACCTCGTAATTCTATAATTGGCTTGTTTTAGCATGGTAATCCTTTGTTGTGTACAAAATAGGACTATAGGAAAGAAAACGTAGAGTTTGAAGGGGGTCCAAAAGGGCATTTTGGTATAAAAAGATTCCTCAATTTCTAACCCCAACAGAAATATTTTATTTTTCCTCAATACGATGAACACTAAAATACACTTATAACTAATGCAACCAATTTGAATAAGGATTATGAATGGTTCATGGCACTAGAAATGGGTTGATCTTTTTTTTTTGTTCTTTCTTAGACTATCTCTCTAGTTATTCTCAATCCCTCAATCTCCTATTTAATCTAACCTGTGCATTGGAACCTCCATATTCTCCAAATAGCCTAAGCTTATTGGTTTGAGTTGCCATGAGGAGGCTCACATTATAACTTATATATATGACTTTTTCTTCCAATTGTGCAAACCTCTCCTCTATGGGATCATGAGGATTATTAATAGATTTGTCGACCATGGTTTGGGTTTTATAATTTTCAGATTAACCGATTTGGATCCCCTACAACTCACAAAATACTCAAAGAAACCCGCTCTAATACCAATATGATCCTTAATATTTCGTGAATATTCCATTGGATAGTTTGTCACAATATATCTATTAAAATATATTAGAAAATATCAAATCTACTGTATGAGGGTCAATTTCTTCGTAGATTATGGATCTGTTAATTATTGTTTATTGTATATGCATACAAATTAAAATTATGTAGAAAATATAGAAAAAATAGAACAATCACTCACAAGCCACAATAATACAAGATATGACTTGGGAAACCATTTCGGGGGAAAATCCAAGTGGAAGGTGAGGTTCCTCTGCTCTCCCTTTCTCTGAACGGAAATGGAGGGAAGTATAAAGAGTGAGGCTTGTGGCCTGTGGGCTACTACAATGCACAAACCCTCTTTATTTTCTCTCTCTCTATCCATTCTCCACGATTCTTGTCATCTATGGAACAAAATGCACTCAAATAGAACGAAACCCCTTTTCCTCCTAGTGGCTCGATTATAACACAGTGTGATATCCTACTAGTGGTTAAATTTGATTCCTTCAACTCGTAACTAGAGTTACAGTGTTTACTCTTCTGGAGTCTTCTTTATCATGAACACATCGATAGCATCATTTCCATGAATAATGGATGTTGATATGGCATCCTCTCTAACCATGGTGGTCGAAACAAGATGGTCAACTTCTAGGTGGGATAACTTTTTCATACAGACTCTAATTGAGTAGATTCTTGCATTGTTAGAAAGTATTTGTGGGTAGAGTAATGATATCGGATGCTGTGCATAAGTGGCAAAGTTTTATGCCAAAGAACACCTTTTGATGCTTCAAATCGTGTCCTGAAAGTTTTTAGGCTCTGTTTGCCAAATTAGAACACGTTAGTAAAAATAATTTTGTGAGACTATGGACTTTAAAGCAAGAATAAGTATCTTGGTTTCCTTCTGAAAGAAAATGCTTATTGAAATTGATGAGAACTAACTTATCAAAAAGATTAAAAAGAGAACCAAAATGTTGTTAAAAATGTTAATACCAAAGGACAATCATGGATGGAAGGGTGCACAATCAAATATATACCCTGCTGCCAAACTAAATATAAAACACTAAAGGAAAATCATGGACGGAATAGTGCACAATCAAATTTACACCCTGCAAAATAAAGACAGATGGGAAAAAGGAAAAACCAAAAAACCCATGTGATAGGTTGTCGCAACCGAAGCTGAAGGACATGGAAACACGAGGATCTATATAGCATGTTATATTTGGTGCATGTTTCAATTTGTGATTGATGTAACTCATCTGCTACTCTTCTTGGACTTCTAGAAATTCCTCACAACACCATCCTGCCCATTTGTACTTTCATGGTCATTCTTACTTCTACTGCAAAGAATTTCACGAGAAAAGGAACTACAGTTCTCAGTCTTTCTTTCAACGTGTCAGGCGGGTGGGTCTGTCTCCAAGAAGATATGCATTTAGCATGCTGCAGCGACTGCAGTTTCCATCAGTTTTGGAATTTGATTTTTTCATCAAAAGTGATGGGTATAAATTTGAAATTGGTGGCAAATGAAATGTTAATAGACACCTTTTTTTATATAAATCTTAGTTTGATATGGGTGTTGACATGGCATATATAAATAATGAGGGCTGACATGGAATTTTCTCAAAATTATAGAGAGTGAAATATTTTTGACTCAGAGATCTGTGACAAGTTCAATATGTGTTTGAGTGATTGATTTTAGTACTACAGTGATTCAATTTCATTGTTCAGTATTTTCATATCTATACACGAGTTATCTAAAGCGAAAGCGCGTATATATGTAAGTATGTCTCATAATAATAGCCTATATATTCTGACATAAGGTTGGCCAGGGTTTATAGTGATTAAGTTAATTTAGTGATTTGATATAAGTGTTGGTTTTAGAATTGTTGTATGATATTTTGAATGGATTGAGTTTGAAATATTCTGAAATGTGATTCACAAAGAACAAAGAATAAGGGGGTTGTAGCTCCTTTCCAGTAGAAGCTGGAAAAGGAGAGAAGGTTGTGACCTTTTGCAAGTGGATGTCTGTTTTTTTCCCACATTGGGTTTCCACATAAAAATCCTGTGTTTATGTGTTTCTTGTGTGAGATGATTTATTCTGTTCTTACTGCACATGATTACTAATGATTCTTCAAGCACTGATATACTGGTCCAAGTTAAGCAAATGGTGAATTAAATGAAATAGTTAGTGAACTAGATATATGCTACTTGTCTTCATCACAACCGTGTACATACGCAGGTTTACTTCATAACAATCGCATACAAAAATCTGAATAAAAGTAAATAAATAAATAAAATTAAGTAGTTTAAAATACTGATTCACCCCCCCCTCTCAGTATTTTTCTAACATACACATTATTAACTCAGGAGAGATAGCTCTAACCATATTCACAAAAGTGTGTGTGTATATATACATTCATTCATATGTAGTCGTGCGGGGTTGAGCCCTTAAGGCATTAAAGGGTTCATCCCTCGAGTCGTAATAAGACCATCCATTATAGAGTGTTATAACCATGCACTGAGAGAAAATGGGGGTGGTTGGGGGTAAAATATTTACACATATGGCGAGGATTGGAATTCATTAGCTAGAGGGAAAAGGGTAAACTTCATGTTGAGCCATATGGCTAACTTCCATGACCAAGGGTGCTTAGGTAAGGGAGCTCAAAGATGTTGGATGTCACGAGAGTATTACCAACATCAATGACCCCAAAATATCTACCCCATATGTTCCAATTGTAGGCTTATTCAGGACTCTCGTGTGGGGCCCATCTATATTGCAACCTCTTGACTTGATCTTGGCCAATGATACTATAAAGTGGCCCTCACTATCGAATGGACCCTTGAGGTTTGGTACCTCGAAGGTTTTGAAAGGAGTCTAGGACATAACTCTCAATATTTTAATCCCCATGATGACATGACATGGTGGAGCCACTCAACTAGTGTCTAGCGTTATAAGGTGGAAGACCCAAAATTTATTTTATAACATGAAAATGTGTTTTACAAAGGAGTAGAAGATTTAGTGGGCCCCATAGCCAACATGGAAGGCATCGTGGCCTAAGAGTGATGTGGTGACCTGGGGAAAAGACATGTGTCACCTGTAATTAGGGATATTGGTGGTGCTAAGCACTTGTAAATGAGTGACACATGGCACTCCGAAGGGGGGCCATGTGGAGGATGTGACTTCACCCTGCACTGACATCACCCCGATGATTTCATAAGGAGGCAAGTGAAAGGTGTTCTAAAGAAAAAGAAATTGTCGGGGCATGGAACATTATTATAACATCACCCAGTGATAAAAGTTGATGATGGTATTTGAAAGAGGTTTACGAAGGGACGTTGCGGAATTTATGTCCTGAGATGGAAATAATTGTTGTCAGTTAGTGATGTAGGAATCTCTATCCCACTCCCCAGACCATGAGCATTTAGAAAAAGGACATGTGCACCATGTAGGAAAAGGGTCAAGTCGGGGTTATGTGGCCTAGTGGGCCATCCAATGATGACTTGCATCATGTGTATGTGCATTATTTCCCAAATGGGGAGGTCATGAGGATTATATATATATATATATATATATATATATATATATATATATATATATATATATATAGATAATGAAGGGGCCCTTATATCATGTGACATGTCATGAGCAAGTCAAAAACTTCCAACATTGCGATGATACGGATAGCCACTTGGGCACCATGTAGAGACCACGCAAGTGCCACGTGGCAGGTCAGGGTGATGTGACACTCTCTAGTATGCCAATATTTGAATTCCTATAACTTTTGATCCTACAACCCAATTGAGGTAAATTTTATATAGTTTGAAAGGTCTCAAAGAGAGAGATGCAATGGAAGTATCCATTTCATGTTTTGAAAATTTTAGAAAATATAAAAAAAAATAGACTCCATTTCCATAACTGGACTTTTGAGGTTGGTTATGTATAGTAACCATTTCCTTCCATCCTTATTGTGGGCTAGGAGTGGTAATGGGGTGTGTTATAGTTGGCTTGACCCATGGGGATTTCAACATTGAATCCCGAGCTTTACATATTACTTCATAACATGGCGATCACCAACTGAACTACCCCCTATTGGCTTATTTATTTATTATTCCTTAATCATTTCACTTTTCTCATATGAAATAATTATTAAAATGTTATTTACTAATTATTTCTAACTCATTTGACCATATCAACCAAAAATAATCAATAAAATCATTTTTATTTATGAATTATTT
Organism: Pinus tabuliformis; assembly: GCA_031772625.1. Taxonomy (NCBI): domain Eukaryota; kingdom Viridiplantae; phylum Streptophyta; class Pinopsida; order Pinales; family Pinaceae; genus Pinus; species Pinus tabuliformis. The sequence goes on from CM062805.1 coordinate 665,237,841, forward strand.
CACCCACTTTTCTTAATTAACTCAATTAATCATTATTTTTTGAGTTAGTTAAGTAAATAAATATTATTGACCACTTCTTTAGTCTTTTCCTCTCCCAAAAATAACAAAACACCCATAACGATTAGATCTTAATTTGATCTACCAAATATTTTATTATTTGACCATATCAAGACTAATCTAGCATTTTATTATAAATAGAGAGGTTTTTCTCCACTATTTATCACATGATAACCTCTCATCATCAAACTTATGATCCTATAACTTTTGGGCTCTCCACATGATTTCATCTAACTCCTTTTCCCACTTGAATACCAGGATAAAGGAAGCCATTACAAAAAGCAGCTAAGGGAATAAAGAACCCTCCCATCAAGGAGGAAGTAGCAACCCACGTTGACATGTTCTACTCCATATGTGTCATGTTTCTTTATCATAATAAAATCACTTTTTCCAATTGGGATTTGTAGTTTTTTTGTTTTGTTTTGTTTTTATGTTTGTGTCATTTACAGATTATGTATGCAATATTTCTAATAAATTGTTACTATCTTGCAAAGATGATTTTAACATATTAGCATAAACATATCCAAGGGTTTTCTTGTTGGAAACTAGGCAATTACTGAGAGGGGTGAATCAGTAATTATGTCTTTTAGAAATGACCAATTTCAAATTATTTTAACAGTCTTTTAACATTTTCTTCAAAAGTTAGTAGAGTTACATAATTTTTAGCAATTAATTATGAATTCAAAATCAAACACACAAGAAACACATGTAGACACCAAATATAAGTGGAAACCCATAAAGGGAGAAAATCACAATTTTTTGTTGTGATGTCAAGGCAAGAACCGACTCCCTCTTTTACATCAATTTTGTAGGCTTCTACCTATAGCAAGCTTTAACATATCATTTCTTATATAAGGAACAACTTGCTCGGAGCACCCACTCCCTCTTCTTATAGGCTCCAACATGTTCCTTTTCAAGCTACTATATGAAAGGAGACACCAATTCTCCAATACATGAAAGTTTTATTTTGTTGTCTTACCTAGTCTTTAATTCTAGATTCTTTTTTTCTCTTTGTCTTGGTTTTGTACTTTGTCTCTAATCCTTTAAAACTTCTTATCTTCTCTTCTCCTCTATCTCAATTCAAATTCACTTTTTCTCCTCTTCCTCTTTTTGTATTTCTCTCTCTTTGCAGGAAATTTTTCCAATTAGGTGTCTCTGCTATTAAATTAGCTAGCAATTCTACATTCTAAACTTACATATTTACAGGTAACTTCTTGTTTATTTGTATTGTAATGCAGGGATTTAAAGTGATTTGGTTTATCTTCCTAGCTTCACATGGTCAATTTGTTTCACATTCTTTCAAATTTTGAGGATAAAAAAAATAAATGGTACTCAAAATATTAGAAAAAAATTAACATAAGCCATCTCTAATCACATTATAAACCAAACGATGAGTAAATGATCAATATTTTTGTGTTTTTTTTGCATTATTTCTTTTGTATTCTCCATAGAAATAATAAATCCCTCTCCCAACATGAGCAGACTAGTGGCATCAAGGATACCCGGTCATGCTTGTGTTATCATCAAAGTGGAATGGCATATCATATCGATAGGTTGATCTACAGGCTCTTCAATAACTTTCTCGTAATATTCCTCATAATATGGAGAAGATACAGTCACCATACAATATAGTAGATATATTTGTTTTATAGTATGAAAATTATAATTCAAGCCATAATTCATATACCTAGCCAATGTTCTCCCTACCAACTCATTCCAGAGCTTCAAAAACTCCCTCGACTTCCAAGGAATTCACTTCTCTTTACGAGGACATAACTAATATCTAATGCTTCATTGTTGGTAGATATGTGCGCTTTGAATCTATATGATTTAAATTTATTAATGGTGAATGAAATGACTTATAACATAAAGCTAACCTATTAAATAAAGTATATTTTGCAATGCTTCTTATTTGGAATTTAAATTTGCTAGTGATACCAATATGTGCAAAACAATTGATGTCATGTTGTGGTTGAGGGTGCCACCATCATAAAATTGCAACACATCAAATGACATTTGCATGTTGGAAAAAAATATTAGGTGAAGAGAATGTAAAAAACAAATTTTAGAGGTATTGTTAACTCCTACAGGTTTGATGTTCTACTATATAATGTTCTACTATATACATATGAATATTCTTTTCGTGCCTCATAATGAAGAGAAAGTAAAGAATTATACTTTATGCTTCGTTATGTAATCCAGATTTTGTGTGTTGATCAAACACTAATGGGAGTTCATGGTTTCCTTTGTGTAGAACATGAGTTCAGTAACATATATCAGTCATCCTAGTCACAATGAACTCCATAAAATAGTAATTAAGGTTTAACAATGCATCCAAACTATAGATTTCCACCATAAATTAGAAATTTACCTCATAATCCTCTAATTGGCTTGTTTTAGCATGGTCATCCTTTGTTGTGTACAAAATAGCACTATAGGAAAGAAAAGGTAGAGTTTAAAGGGGGTCCAAAACAACATTTTAGTAGCAAAAAGTTCTTCAATTTGTAACCCCAACAGAAATATTTTATTTTTCCTCTATACGATGAACATTAAAATACACTTCTAACTAACACAACCAATTTGAATAAGGATTATGAATGGTTCATGGCACTCGAAATGGGTTGATCTTTTTTCTTTCTTTCTTAGACTATCTCTCTAGTTCTTCTCAATCCCTCAATCTCCTATTTAATCTAACCTGTGCATTGGAACCTCCATATTCTCCAAATAGCCTATGCTTATTAGTCAGACATTCCATGAGGAGGCTCACATTATAATTTATATATATGGGATCACGAGGACTATGGGATCATGAGTATTATTAATAAATTTTTCGATCATGGTTCGGGTTTTATAATTTTCGTTTTAACCGATTTGGATCCCCTACAATTGCTCACAAAATACCTAAAGAAGCCTGCTCTAACACCAATATGATCCTTAATGTTTCGTGAATGGAATTCCATTGGATAGTTTGTCACAACATATCTATTAAAATTATGTAGAAAATAGAGAAAAAATAGAACAATCACTAACAAAGCCACAATAATAAAAGATATGACTTGGGAAATCATTTCAAGGGAAAATCTAGCGCAAATGTTAGGTTGCTTTGCTCTCTCTTTCTCTGAATGGAAATGGAGGCAAGTATAAAGAGTGAGACTTATGCCCTGTGGGCTGCTACAATGCACAATCCCTCTTTATTTTCTCTCTCTCTATCGATTCTAAACTATTCTTCTCATCTATGGAACAAAATGCACTCAAATAGAACGAAACCCCTTTTCCTCCTAGTGCCTCGATTATAACACAGTGCGATATCCTACTAGTGGTTGATTTTGATTCCTTCAACTCTTAACTAGATTTACAATATTGAATCTTCTAGAGTATTCTTTATCATTAACACATGGATAGCATAATTTCCATGAATAATGGGTGTTGACATGGCATCCTCTCGAACCATAGTGGCGAAAACAAGATGGTCAACTTCCGGGTGGCATAAATTTTGCATACAGACTCTAACTAAGGAGATTCTTGCATCGTTAGAAAGTATATGTGTGTAGAATAATGTTGCAGGGCGTTGTGCGTAAGTGGAAAATTTTTATGCCAAAAAACATCATTTGATGCTTCAAATCACTTCCTGAAAGTTTTCAGACCCTATTTGCCAAATTAGAACACATCAGTAAAAATAATATTGTGAGACTATGGACTTTAAAGCAAGAATAAGTATCTTGGTTTCCTCCTAAAAGAAAATGCTTATTGAAATTGTTGAGAACTTATCAAAAAATTTAAAAAGAGAACCAAAATGTCGTCAAAAATATTAACTTTAGTAAATTTCAATTTTAGATGCAATTCCTATTTATTCATAAACAATGGCATATGTCCCTAAGGGGGTTCTAGAGAATTTCAAAAAGAAACATTCTAAATTCCTGTGGACAAGAAAGAAAGAAAATGAAGATATTCCTTTAATTAAATGGCAATGCCTAACCAAACCAAAGAAAGTGTTTAGATAGGGTTGGAGAGAAGACAAAGAATGGTACAAGAATATATGATTCCCTTATCAATGGAGGAATGGATGAGGTAAGAATCCAAATCCACCCACAATATGTCAATATTCTAAAATTCCCTTGTATTGACTTTTCCCTTTGAACGAAAAGTGGCTAGTGACTTTTCCCTTTGATCAAAAAGTGGTAGTGTGAAAAGTTGGAAATAGAGATAAGGTAAAGATAGAAAAACACCCCCATAGGTTAGTGTGATGCATTTATATAGCATGAGAGATTATATTCAAACTACAAATAGGGCATGTAGACCCTAATTCTAATTCATTAAGGCAATAGATCTGGAAAACTAGGAAAGTCTTAACCTTGACAAAGTTGGATGTTTAGTACTAAAAACCATGATATAGTCTAAAAAACCAATCATTGTGGATTACACATGGAGATTGGGATGCAAGGCTCTAAGTGAAGAGATCAATTGAGAAGGTATGGTCTTGTGGTGGAAGGCATTGTGAAAGCTAAATGCACCCTTTGAAACAAAATATATATGTGGCTAGACCATTGAATAAGGTCTTAACATATGGATTTCTAAAAGGCGGAAGAGAGTTTTTATTTACAACCGCAAATTCATGACTACAATCATGCAATGATTTTCTTTGACACTATAGGGAAAAGCCTACCAACGTATTTGACGCCATAGGTAAAAGCCTACCAAAGAAAGCTAGTCATATATTTCACATGACCTCAAGATCCATATTTAGAGAAGTGGTATGAAAGGTAAAGTGTGAAGAAATAGACACATTAGAAAAAGAATTAGATAAGCCTATAACAAAAAGAATTAGATAAGCTTGTAACAAAAAAACATAAGAAAGATTAATTTTTTCTATTATATATATATATATATATATATATAGATATATATATATATATGTTAAAACTAATAAAAAAAAATCTAATATCTTTAAAGTGTATACCATTATACGTTGATAATATATATGTAACCTCAGATCCATATTTAGAGAAGTGGTATGAAAGGTAAAGTGTGAAGAAATAGACACATTAGAAAAAGAATTAGATAAGCCTATAACAAAAAGAATTAGATAAGCTTGTAACAAAAAGAAATAAGAAAGATTAATTTTTTCTATTATATATATATATAAACATGTTAAAACTAATAAAAAAAATCTAATATCTTCAAAGTGTATACTATTATACGTTGATAATATATATGTATAGAGATAAATAGTAAAAACAAGAAATAATATTCAAATTAGAAATAACATCCGCATATTATAAAGAAAAATATATAAAAAATATTTATCCATTAAATAAAATTATAAAAAAATATTTATCCATTAAAAATAAAATTATTAGAATTTTTAAATTTTTAAATATATATTATTTTGATTTATAAAATATAATGTTTACCCGTACAACAAACCCCAATCACCATTTCTATTGAATATCCCAATCCTCTTGCACTGATAGTTAACTTGTACAAGACACCTCAAACACCATTTTTATTCAATATCCCTGTCCTTTTCTACTAACTAATGACATTCATTAGCTATAAAATACTTTTATTACAGGGGAATCCAACTCATCATTTAGAATATTAAGATTTGTATTTAAATAAATAAAACTCATTTATAATTAAACAAAAGTTTGGTACATTTAGAGGGGCTAGGTGAAATTAGCAATTGCACCACATGTTGCAATGGCAACGCCCTAAGGCAAGAGGGTAGGAAAGAGTAGCATAGAGGATCACATGATATAAGAGAGGCTATTGTTTAAAAAGAGGAATGGAATCTGGTGAGAGCTAGAATAGTGACCTACTTTCACCAACCCCATTGGCCTCTTGTGGCAAGCTTATTTAGATTTGATCTCATAGAGTAAAATGTTTCAATCTTGCAAAATGATAAGTTATCTTTCTAAGAGCATCTGACATACCATGGAAATCAAAACTCGCTCATTTTAATAGGACTTAGCTCCCAAATTTCACTGTCGGAATGCTCTTTAAGTGGGTCTACATTGCTTTATATAGTTCTTGGATTACACATGGAGATTGGGATGCAAGGCTCTAAGTGAAGAGATCAATTGAGAAGGTATGGTCTTGTGGTGGAAGGCATTGTGAAAGCTAAATGCACCCTTTGAAACAAAATACATATGTGGCTGGACCATTGAATAAGGTCTTAACATATGAATCTTTAAAAGGCAGAAGAGAGTTTTTATTTACAACCGCAAATTCATGACTACAATCATGCAATGATTTTCTTTGACACTATAGGCAAAAGCCTACCAACGTCTTTGACGCTATAGGTAAAAGCCTACCAACGAAAGCTAGTCATATATTTCACATGATCTCAAGATCCATATTTAGAGAAGTGGTATGAAGGGTAAAGTGTGAAGAAATAGACACATTAGAAAAAGAATTAGATAAGCCTATAACAAAAAGAATTAGATAAGCCTGTAACAAAAAGACATAAGAAAGATTAATTTTTTCTATTATATATATATATATATATTAACATGTTAAAACTAATAAAAAAAAAATCTAATATCTTTAAAGTGTATACTATTATACGTTGATAATATATATGTATAGAGATAAATAGTAAAAACAAGAAATAATATTACATGTATAAAAATAATATTCAAATTAGAAATAACAAAAAAATCTAATATCTTTAAAGTGTATACTATTATACGTTGATAATATATAATATGTATACCAAGTGAGAAAGCATACTAAGGTCACTGCCGTATCCCATGCTATCACCAGAAGGATTTGAAACTAGGATAATGTGCAGAAGGTAGTCTAAGATAGTAGAGCGAGAGGTTTTCACATCTTTCTCTCCTCTCGATGGCGGCCCTCTCCTTAACAGTCGAGCACCTGATCGTGGTCGTGCTTCTGTCTTTCGAGATTGAGTAGTTTATCCATCCGTAGCAAAGATAGGTGCGGATTCAGTTGCTTAGCTAGAGGCACCGTCTACGCCCTTCCTGTCATAGCTTCCCTTCGTACAGTGACAGATACGGATCCAGAAGCAAAGGTAGTAGCAGAGACAGTAGAAGCAAGGCTACAGGTAGAGCTACATTGCTAGTAGACCCAGCTTAGACATCAACAGTAGAGGAATAGGTAACAATGGAGGGAGAGGAGAGGACCCTCACCATATGAATAGTGAGTGACTCCGTCCCTTTAGGGGGCTCAACTGATAAGGATGCATAAGTAGGCTCGACTGTTAAGGAGAGGATGTGGAAGCAAGAAGGTGCGCAGCAAGAAGATCCTTCCTATGTGATAAAAGAAGAGATCCTCCCCTCCCTAGGTAAGGTGCTGGCACAAAAGGTTGAAGAGCAGCTAATATCTTGTACCGTTTCTTTTGGGTTTCAGTGTGTGCCCCAATACCATAAAGACTGGGATAACCCTCTAATCTACTTGCCTGCCCCCTTCAGCAATTACTTAGGATCAGCTTGCGTTCAATTACGCCGGAAATTGTCGAATCATTACCGAATGAGACGACACGCTCGACTGATAAGGATGCGTAAGCAGGCTCGACTGTTAAGGATGCGTAAGCAGGGTAGGGTATCTATCAGTCCTTCTATGTAAGTGTATGTCTGGTTGGTTTACCAATGTTTCCACACCCCCACACCTTATCAAGTAAGAGAGCAAGGCCGCGTCTATAGATTTCTTGTTCTGGCTGGCTTTATATCCCATTCCCCTGGCTTTGGCTCCCATTTCCCTCGGATGGCTATACCTCGGATGGCTATACCTCAATTCCATGGGTAGTGGTAGGGTTGGGTAGGACCTGAGGCAGTAAGGAACACTAGTCTAGTGGGCGAGGCGTGTTCGTGCGACCCATCAACCTACTAGGTATTAGGGTTGGGGGAATAAAGTGGCTACTCGTAATGGTTGCTGGAAATCTCGCTGGGACTTCATAAGTCTTCTTGTATAATGAATGTCCTCACCCGCTGCTTGGTGACAGTAGATGAATGGACAGTCCCTAGTAGTTGTAGAGAGAATCTAAGATAAATAGTAAAAACAAGAAATAATATTACATGTATAAAAATAATATTCAAATTAGAAATAACATCTGCATATTATAATAAATTTTTAAATGTATATTATTTTGATTTATGAAATATAATGTTTACCCGTACAACAAACCCCAATCACCATTTCTATTGAATATCCCAATCCTCTTGCACTGATAGTTAACTTGTACAAGACACCTCAAACACCATTTTTATTCAATATCCCTGTCCTTTTCTACTAACTAATGACATTCATTAGCTGTAAAATACTTTTATTACACGCGAATCCAACTCATCATTTAGAATATTAAGATTTGTATTTAAATAAATAAAACTCATTTATAATTAAACAAAAGTTTGGTACATTTAGAGGGGCTAGGTTAAACTAGCAATTGCACCACATGTTGCAATGACAACGCCCTAAGGCAAGAGGGTAGGAAAGAGTAGCATAGAGGATCACGTGATATAAGAGAGGCTATTGTTTAAAAAGAGAAGAATGGAATATGGTGAGAGCTAGAATAGTGACCTACTTTCGCCAACCCCAGTGGCCTCTTGTGGCAAGCTTATTTAGATTTGATCTCATCGAGTGAAATGTTTCAATCTTGCAAAATGATAAGTTATCTTTCTAAGAGCATCTGACATACCATGGAAATCAAAACTCGCTCATTTTAATAGGACTTAGCTCCCAAATTTCACTGTTGGAATGCTCTTCAAGTGGGCCCACATTGCTTTATATAGTTCCTTCAAATAATATTGAGTCTTTTGGGATAATTCTTATTTTTTATCTTAAATCATGGTCGGAATGTTATTCAAGTGGGTCCACATTGCTTTATATAGTTCCTTCAAATAATATTGTGTCTTTTGGGATAATTCTTAGTTTTCATCTTAAATCATGGTCGGAATGTTCTTCAAGTGGGTCCATATTTCTTTATATAGTTCCTTCAAATAATATTGAGTCTTTTGGGATAATTATTAGTTTTTATCTTAAATCACGGAGTCCAATCTTTGAGATGTCAACTCCATCAATGAAAATTCAAACTCGTGTGGGTTCTACGACACAAATTAGTACTTGAAGTGTGAATTTGCCACTACCCCATTCAATTATCCCAATCTTCTCTCCTCTAGGAAATTTACATGTGATACCTCTAAATAAAAATGACAGATGTGGTCCATATCAAATCTAATTGCATGTCCATGATAAAGTCAAGTCAATTTGTTAGTAGCATAAGAGTTCTCTTTATTATTAATATTTTAATTGGTGGGGTTGGGTACATTCTATTGAGCATACACCTATTCTTGAAGATGAGGTTTTTGATATGCATGCCTTTAGACTTACTAACTAAAATTCCCACAGTTAATATCCCTATGATGAACATACAAAAATTTGGGACTAGCAATACCATGGCGTATTAGTACCACATGCCCAAAAACCATAACTTATTTCACAATCAAAATATTTTATAACAATATGACTCGTAACCATGGATATTCAGCCCCACATTAACGTGGATATTATTAAAATGTAAATAGACTTTGTTACAATACCATGGTTAAATACCGTGGCCACATGTCCAAAAACAATAACTTATTTCACAATCAAATATTTTATAAATATGTTATTTTAATTTAATTTTATAACATTTTTTTAATTAAATCTAAAAGAAAAAATGTTATAATTACTTTTGAGATATATCTAAACCCTCTATCCTCACTACTACTAAAAAGATTCCCATAAAAATTAAATCAAAGTTATAATAAAATTAAAAATGAGAATATATATAAAGATGTGAAATTTATATAACATAAATAATATTATTGCGAACTCACATAAATCCATCTTAACTAACTAAGGATCCTTTAATGACCGTATAATATATGGTACAAGTTTATTAAACCTATTGTAGCTTGAAAATTCACAGTTCTTGAGATCTCAAAATTAAAAAAACTCGAAACTTATGATTCAAAAGGTAAAAGTAAAATTTTTAACTTTTTGAACACTGAAATTTAGGATAATTGTAGCTTGAAAATTCATTCTGAGGATCTCAAAATTAAAAAAACTCAAAAGTAAAATTTTTAACTTTTTGAACACTAAAATTTAGGATTACTATACAAAAAAATTGATCTGGAAAAACGTACTTTAGAAATTCAGTTTAAAAAGCTAGTCCTAAATTTTAGGAATATTGTGAAAAATTAAACATAAAATTAATGGTTTAATCATAGTAATAAATAAATAATTTCTATAACGAAAATGGACTGCAATACTTCTAAGCACTCAAAATCTCTATGTAATGCCCCAGGATAAATGTAAATATTTGATTTTACTGTGGTAAATGATGAACTGGATTAACAACATTATCTGTTTGAATTTAAATAATATTAGTTCTTTTTTTTTAAAAGAAATTTGAAGAAATGTTTTCTTAAAAGAAACTGGCCACTTCTCAAGGGGGAAGTTAGAGGCAAGACAGTTGTTGTGATTCCCAACCCTAACTGCTTTTCCCTAACTGGAAAGGCATCCAGAGGAAAACAGGGAAAGGGGTAAAGGGAGTGCTCTGTGTTGTGGGGACAGATAGAGAGGAAAAAGAAAAAATGAGTTTAAATTGGCTAAGTCTGGTGATGACCAGATAGCCCGGCACTAAGTGTGAATATCTTACTGCAGACAACGGTCCTGCAAGAGAGCAAGGGGGGAGATTCTGGTCTCGAAGGACGAACCTCATGGACAGGTGGTAGATTGAAGGCAGATGAACAGAGATGAACATAGGTAATCTCAGCTTTTCAAGTATTTAAGCAAGCAACAGTGACTCAGGTAAGGACTGAACGGTTCTTTGTTTCTTTTAAAAAAAGGGAAAACTTTAGAACATTGATGAGGCACGCTGTATTAGATGATTGTAATGTTACAGTTATTTATCTAGGATTGAGTTAGGGGTAAATGGGGTCTTTACCCTGGGTCCTGTTAAGTCAATAAATGGGGACCCAAAACGAACGAGGTACTGTTAGGGTCAGTGTAGTCGAACAGGCGTCCAGCTGAGGGAGCACGGTGTAAATACGTAAACCATCCTATTTCACGTGAGACATGAAGCAGAGCATCGTGAAAGAAGGCAAAATGTGCATGAGTGAATAGGTAAGGCCAGAAGGAATTATTCTTGTGAACTCTATAGCTGGAGTTACATTGCTGACTGCAGAAAGAAAGTATAATGTATATTGTTCATATACCGAGAACCCTAGGGGTAGGGTTCCATTTTCCAGAACCCTAGGTGTAGGGTAGTGTTTCCAGAACCTTAGGCATAGGGTATTACTCCAAGAATTAAATGTTGTTGAGGATGAAGTCGAAAACACATTCAAAAGGAGGAAAACCGCTAACTGAAATAGCCTAATTGACGGGTAAAATATATGCAGGGTGGCTACACTACTTTTTGTTAGGTTATAACATGAGAACCATCCTTTAAAACCAAAATCGAGTATGCTCAGTGGCCATGCGTATATTAAATCCCAATAGCAATAACCTGTTACCATCACCTTAGGGAATCCGAGACAGACAGATGACTGTACAGAGCATTCACACTACAATAGAAAAGTAAAATTCAACTGAGGCGTTTTGCCCAAAATGGTTCCTTAAGGTAACAGGGAAAATTCATATACGTAAAAACAAAACTGGGTGGCTGTAATTATAATCTACAGAGTGAATTGAGAAACAACACTCAGATGAGAGCGAGTAAGTAATTTATGTGTTATTGAATTAAAGAACCTCAGTAGGCAATTACAAGAACAGAAGACGTGGAATTTGTAACTACGAAAATCATGTCACTGTGAGTGAAACTGGCGATTCAACGAAAGTGAGGCATCATAGCAAAAAGCTGTAACATATAACATTACGTATAGGAAAGCAAAATATGTTTCCACAGATGCATTGACCCAGGAGGGGGTGGTTCCATTATTTATCATATCCGAACAAACCATGCAATAAACCGAATACTTCACCATGACATTCCAATTAATCAGGAAAATCAACGGAACCATACAATATTACAGCTAAATCCATTACAATAAGTCAGGGGAACTTGATATAGATACATATATATATTGCATGAGTAGCAGAAAGTGACTTGTCTACAAGCCGTAAGAGTTCGGCTCTCGGCATATTTCACCAAGCCGAATATTACCCAGAACCGAAATGTTTCACTTAAATTAAAACTGGAATAATACAGTAGATACATCTAGAGAAAAATCGGGAAAGCCAACAGAGGGCTCGGTCCCATTGATTTCCAGAATCGATTTCTACGAAAAAGGGACCCAAATAACTGAAAGCATAAATACAAACTGAACTAGTCGGAGGCATTAAGCCTGCGAGATGCATCGATGTGGCTGGTCCCCTGTACAAGACAATTTGTCTGAGAACCCAAGCAACATGTGCACAATCCAAACACAGTTTTAGTCTAAGAACCCTCGTGCAACAGTTTTGAGGAAGAAAAGAGGGGAAAAGCAATTGACATACTTCGACCAGCCTTAGAGAGACCTCATACCTGGAACATTGGAGCTTTGAACCCATCCCTGTAGCACCGAGTTCCCATCCGAAGCCAAGTCTGAGGGCGGACATGTGAGGACCCTGCACAAAAGAAATGGTATAAGCTAGCAACTGAGCAATAAAAATTCCTATTTCATACAACGCGAGTAAAACCAAAGAAATTTCGAGCAATTTTAACAAATTCATACGTCGCTGCATGTGGAAAACAAAGATGGCTTACCTGTAACCGAGTTCGGGTGCATGGTTCAGGCTATAGCGGCCTGGACACCATCTGGTAGCGAACAAGAATCCGAGAGCCGAATGCACAGGCCCATGAATGAGAACGGCATCCAAGCGGCAACTTAGGCAAATGGTGGAGGAATGAGCTTCTGCGAAGAGACCAAGTGATGTGAATAGACTTGCGCCATCCACCACCGTTGGATCACCGAGCTGACTCCCAAACCGTCGATTGAGTAGGGATCCCGAGGCAATAGTTGTGTTGGGCAGCACTGCACCTGCCACATACAGTGGCAGTGCAGACATTAATGCAACATACCAAATCTAACAACAGTAAGGTGGTGGAGTCGACGGTCCCAGTCTGATGACTCGTCTTCCCACACTCCAATCGACGTCGTATATCTAATCTGTCTATAAGCCGAGTAAATGCTGAGGATTTCCATCTTCGTTGGTAGATGGATCCTTGTACACGTAGATGGGATAATTTAATTTGCTTTGCATACACGCCATGCGAAGTAATGGCATGAGATTATGTACACATACATGGCATCTAACAGCATTGGTTATGCATAGGTCATAAATGCATTAAAAAATAATAATAATAATAATAATTTCGGGAGTATGACAAGTGGTATCAGAGCCGCGTTTTCAAAACTGTGGCCTCTGGGGAATAAATGACTAAAGTAAATTCACTATATATATTATCTGCATTTCTAATTATATTCAAAAGAAACTGCGTTGTGCTAACCCTGTTCTCTGTTCAAATTCTTAGGCCAAGACCGAGAAAAACAGAAGACAGCCAACATGAGAAGAGCAAGCAACGGACCACACAGATTTGTAACAGTTCAGGGACCTGCAACAAACCCGGGAGATAACCCAGAATTATGGGTACAACTTGGAGAGGAGACGCACAATATGAACCTTGCAATATTAGAGACAGTACAAGAGTTGAAGAATGAAATGGCCAGATTACGGGAGGATAACGTGAGATTAACCATGGAGCAGGAGAGGATTTTAAAGAGTCTATCTGATAGACAGAATCAACAACCCTTGAATCCCAGTGCTAAGCAGCAAAGGGTGTTAGAGGAACAGACCCACCACACGGAACCAGAAGGGTCGGGAGGAAGGGAGGAAGAACGGGAGGAGTGATCTGATAACGCTTCCAAACAACAGACATCAAAAAGACAACGGATAGAGTTGCAAGAGGAATTTCGCAAGATTAAACCACCACACTTTGATGGGGAACAAGAGGAGGCAGTTGAAGCATGGCTGATTAATATCAACAAATATTTCCAGCTATATGAATACGATTACAACCTCAAGGCACGGTTATCCATTTTCCAGCTGTCGGGGAAAGCCACTATGTGGTGGGAGGAAGTCAAGATTGTGAAAGGAGTAAGTGAATAGAATATCACTTGGGAAAAATTTTAGAGATATTTTAAGGAAAGGTACCTAATAGAACGTTTCTATGACGAAAAAGCAAGAGAATTCCATAACTTGCGTCTGGGACAACAAACCATGGACGAATTTATCCCCTGTTTTACATCATTACTTCATTTTGTACCTTATATTAGGGAGGAAAAGGCTAAAGTACAGAGGTTTGTCTGTAGTTTACCCTTGAGTATGAGGGAAAGGATTGAATTTGACAATTCGAAGACAATGGATGAAGTAATACGTAAAGCCAGAATTTGTTACCAGCAAAGTAAACAGAAGGGTGAGGCTCCAGGTAGAAGAGGGACTGATAAGAGGAACAATAGATTGACTGGAAATAATAAAGGGAGTCGAACTGGTGGTAACAGGGGCTTTGCAAAAGGGCAAAACAGTAGGAATTCACAGAAAAATTCACTCAAGTCAAAGCCAACCAATGAGTCAAGGACCAGTGAACCCCCTAGTAAATTAAACGGTGAAGGGACAACAAGGCCTCCCGTGCAGTGTTGGGGTTGCGGTGGACCCCATTATGTTAAAAACTGCCCTCAACGGAAGTGAACTGAATAGGTTTCCCAGATCCATGAAGCATCGACAGTCGGTGACGTAGGACGTAGTCTACCCAGGATTAATGCTGCTCTGGAGGATCGTCAGGCGGAGTACCAGCCGACCATGGTGGAATTCAAAGGTAAAATTTCAGACCTTATTGTCACTGTTTTAATTGATCCTGGAGCCACATTAAGTTATATTAGTCCTAAGATTGTGGAGCAATGTAAATTGCAATCTGTTAAATTTAGGAACCCATGGTTAGTACAGTTGGCCATAGGGGCGAAGCGAAGAGTACTTGCTAAGGTCGATCACTGCCCCTTAAAGATAGCAGGACAGTCAATAAAGGCAGATTTGAATGTACTTCCTTTGGGTTCATATGATGTCCTCATTGGCATGGATTGGTTAGAAAAACACTGGTCCCTGGTCAATTGCAAAACAAAGACTATCTATTACAGAGATGAACTTGGAACAAGGTAGGAACTGCAGGGGATTAAGCGATCAGTGCAGATTCGGCCAATAACTGCTACACAAATAGCGAAATGTATCAGAAAGGGTGTCAGATGTATGCCATCCAAGTGGGCTATGCTAACTCGAAAGATAAAACAACCACTTTGTATAACATCCCTATGATACAAGAATTTGCTGACGTGTTTCCAAAGGAAATTCCCGCACTGCCACCTAAGAGAGATATAGACTTTACTATTGAGTCGGTACTAGGTGCAGCACCGGTATCCCAAGCACCCTACTGAATGAGTACACTTGAGTTGATAGAGCTAAAAATGTAGTTACAAGAACTGCTAGACAAGAATTACATTCGCCCCAGTGTGTCCGCGTGGGGAACTCCAGTATTGTTTGTTAAGAAAAAGGACGTGACCCTTCACATGTGCATAGATTATCGTCAATTGAATAAATTGACCATCAAAAACAAGTATCCCTTACCCCGGATCCATGAACTTTTTGATCAAGTGAAGGGAGCAACAGTGTTTTCCAAGATCAATTTGCGATCAGGTTATCACCAAATCCAGATCAAGGATGAAGACATAGCTAAGACTGCTTTTCGAACAAGGTATGGGCATTACGAGTTTGTGGTGTTACCCTTTGGGTTAACCAACGCCCCTGCAACTTTTATGTGTTTAATGAACAATATTTTCCATCAATATTTGGATAGATTCGTACTGATCTTTATTGATGATATACTAATATATTCCTGCACTATGGAGGATCACAAGGAGCACCTTAGATCAGTGCTACAAACCCTCCAAGAACACCAGCTATATGCTAAGTTCATCAAGTACGACTTTTTCAAGGATGAAATACAGTATTTGGGCCATATAATCACGAAGGAAGGAATCGCGGCAGATCCCGAAAAGATAAGGACCATTATGGAATGGCCCATACCGAAGGATGTAACAAATATCAGATCCTTCATGGGATTAGCTGGTTATTACAGATGATTTGTAGAAGGATTTTCAAAAGTGGCATATCCTATCACTTCATTACAAAGGAAAGGAAGAGTTTTTAGGTGGACCTCGGAATGCCAGAAAAGTTTTGAGCAGCTTAAGCATCTGCTCACCACCGCACCCATTCTAAGCATCGCTGATCCCAGCAAAGATTATGTGGTGTGTACCGACGAAATCAAAGAAGGTGTAGGAAGTGTGTTGATGCAGGAAGGGAAAGTAATTGCTTATGAGTCCAGAAAACTAAAAAAGCATGAGCAAAAATATTCTGTTTATGATCTAAAATTAGCAGCGGTCATTCACGCCTTGAAAATGTGGAGACATTACCTTTTGAGAAGGAAATTTTTACTTTTGACAGACCACTACAGTCTAACCAATTATTTTAGCTAACCCACCTTAAATGCCCGGCAAGCACGGTGGGTGGATTTCCTAGGTGGTTTTGATTTCGAAATCAAGCATTTGAAAGGGAAGGAGAATCGAGTGGCAGATGCTCTAAGTCGGAAATTGAAATGTCTGTATGAGATTTCCTATAGTAAGTGGAAAAGTCCCTTCAGGGACATGATTAGACAAGCAGCAGAGCAAGATAATGAATATCAACAAATAAAACAGCAAGTACAACACTCCAACAGCAAGGAGAAATAGCAGGGTTATGTGTTAGATATCGCTGGAATGTTGTATTATCAGGATAGGCTATATGTACCTTACCAGAACAACATTAAAAACTTGATTCTGGACGAATTTCATAAAAGCCACTATGTGGGACACCTAGGATATCAAAAAATGATTATAGCACTCAAAAAAGAGTATTACTGGCCAGACATGAAGAAGGATGTGGTGGAGTAGTTGGCACGGTGTTTGGAGTGACAAAAAATTAAAGCGAAACATCAACACCCGCCAGGGTTGTTACAACCACTACCTATTCCTGAATGGAAGTGGGAAACCATTTCCATGGACTTTATAACAGGTCTGCCCAAGACGAGGAAAAATAATGATTCCATCATGGTGGTGGACAAATTAAGTAAATTGACACATTTAATACCTGTGCAATTGACATATAGAGCTGTGCAGATTGCCCACTTCTTTATGCAGAACATATTTAGATTGCATGGATTACCTAAAACAATCGTTTCACACTGTGATGTGAAATTCACCTCGGTCTTTTGGAAAACATTGTTTGGAGAATTGGGGACTCAATTGAATTTCAGCACAACGTTTCACCCTCAAACTGATGGACAAACAAAGCGGGTGAACCAGGTGCTGGAAGACATGTTAAGGGCATATGTAATGCAGCAACTGACCAAGTGGGAAGATTATCTGCACTTGGTCGAGTTCGCATATAATAATGGCTATCATACATCATTGCAAGTGAGCCCATTTGAGGTATTGTATGGGCGAAAGTGTCGCACACTCTCAAGTTGGGGCGGGCCGGAAAATAAGCTAATATTGGGACTCGACATGCTTAAGGGAATGGAAGAAATGATTAAGAAAGTGCGAGCTAATCTAAAGGCAGCTCAGGATAGGCAAAAGAAGTTTGCTGACCAGAAAAGGAGATTTAAAGAATATCAAGTTGGTGACCACGTATACGTGAGAATTCTAGCGAAAAAGAGCCCGTTGCAATGGAGCATAGCAAGATATACAGGTGAGAATTATCTCTAGTTAATTAGTCGAAAATGTTCCTTAAAAGGAAAACTGACTTAGGATGTTGCATGTTACAAGTCGAATTGGAAGGAGAAATTTTCGTCGAACCTATGAACATCCTCGATCGGGGAGAAGTAATGCTGTGGAAGCGAGCTATTACCCAAGTTAAAGTGCAGTGGCAGCACTTTGGGCCTGATGAGGCTACCTAGGAAGACGAGGAGCTCATGAAACAAATGTATCTAGGGCTGTTTGTGGTCGAAAGACATCAGGACGATGTCTAATTTCAGGAGGGGGAGATGTAATGCCCCGGGATAAATGTAAATATTTGATTTTACTGTGGTAAATGATGAACTGGATTAACAACATTATCTGTTTGAATTTAAATAATATTAGTTCTTTAAAAAAAAAATTGAAGAAATGTTTTCTTAAAATAAACTGGCCACTTCTCAAGGGGGAAGTTAGAGGCAAGACAATTGTTGTGATTCCCAACCCTCACTGGAAAGGCTTCCAGAGGAAAACAACGAAAGGGGAAAGGGGAGTGCTCTGTGCTGTGGGGACAGATAGAGAGGAAAAAGAAAAAATGAGAAATTGGCTAAGTCTGGTGATGACCAGATAGCCAGGCACTAAGTGTGAATATCTTGTTGCAGACAGCGGCCCTGCAAGAGAGCAAGGGGGGAGATTCTGATCCCGATGGACGAATCTCATGGATGGGTGGCAAATTGAAGGCAGATGAACATAGATGAACAGAGGTGATCTCAACTTTTCAAGTATTTAAGCAAGCAACAGTGACTCAGGTAAGGACTGAACTGTTCTTTGTTTCTTTTAAAAAAAGGGAAAACTTTAGAACATTGATGAGGCATGTTGTATTAGATGATTGTAATGTTACAATTATCTATCTAGCACTGAGTTAGGGGTAAATGGGGTCTTTACCTTGGGTCCTGTTAAGTCAGTAAATGGGGACCCAAAACGAACGAGGTATTGTGAGGGTCAGTGTAGTCGAACATGCGTCCAACTGAGGGAGCATGGTGTAAATACGTAAACCATCCCATTTCACGTGAGACACGAAGCAGAGTGTCGTGGAAGAAGGCAAGTTGTGCATGAGTGAATAGGTAAGGCCAGAAGGAATTATTATTGTGAACTCTATAGCTGGAGTTAAATTGCTGACTGCAGAAAGAAAGTATAATGTATATTGTTCACATACCCAGAACCCTAGGGTTAGGGTTCCATTTTCCAGAACCCTAGGTGTGGGGTAGTGTTTCCAGAACCTTAGGCATAGAGTATTACTCCAAGAATTAAATGTTGTTGAGGATGAAGTCAAAAACACATTCAAAAGGAGGAAAACCGTTAACTGAAATAGCCTAATTGATGGGTAAAATATAAGCGGGGTGGCTACACTACTTTCTGTTAGGTTATAACTTGAGAACCATCATTTAAAACCAAAATCGAGTATGCTCAGTTGCCATGCGTATATTAAATCCCAACAACAATAACCTGTTACCATCACCTTAGGGAATCCGAGACGGACAGATGACTGTATAGAGCATTGACACTACAACAGAAAAGTAAACTTCAAGTAAGGCATTCTGCCCAAAACGGTTCCGCAAGGTAACAGGGAAAATTCATATACGCAAAAACAAAACAGGGTGGCTGTAATTATAATCTACAGAGTGAATTGAGAAACAACACTCAGATGAGAGCAAGTAATTTATGTGTTATTGAATTAAAGAACCTCAGTAGGCAATTACAAGAACAGAAGATGTGGAATTTGTAACTACGAAAATCATGTCACTATGAGTGAAACTGGTGATTCAATGAAAGTGAGGCATCATAGCAAAAAGCTGTAACATATAACATTACATAGAAGAAAGCAAAATATGTTTCCACAGATGCATTGACCCAGGAGGGGGTGGTTCCATTATTTATCATATTCGAACAAACCATGCAATAAACCGAATACTTCACCATGACATTCCAATTAATCAGGAAAATCAACGAAACCATACAATATTACAGCTAAATCCATTACAATAAGTCAGGGGAACTTGATATAAATACATATATATTGCATGAGTAGCAGAAACCGACTTGTCTAGAAGCCGTAAGAGTTCGGCTCTCAGCATATTTCACCAGGCCGAATATTACCCAGAATCGAAGTGTTTCACTTAAATTAAAACTAGAATAATACAGTAGATACATCTATAGAAAAATCGGGAAAGCCAACAGAGGGCTTGGTCCCATTGATTTCCAGATCGATTTCTACCAAAAAGGGACCCAAATAACTGAAAGCATAAATACAAACTGAACTAGCCGGAGGTGTTAAGCCTGAGAGATGCATCGATGTGGCTGGTCCCCTGTACAAGACAATTTGTCTGAGAACCCAAGCAACGTGTGCACAATCGAAACACAATTTCAGTCTAAGAACCCTCGCGCAACAGTTCTGAGGAAGAAAATAAGGGAAAAGCAATTGACATACTTCGACCAACCTTAGAGAGACCTCATACCTGGAACATTGGAGCTTTGAACCCATCCCTGTAGCATCAAGTTCCCATCCGAAGCCAAGTCCGAGGGCGGACATGTGAGGACCCTGCACAGAAGAAATGGTATAAGCTAGCAATTGAGCAATAAAAATTCCTATTTCATACAAGGCAAGTAAAACCAAATAAATTCCAAGCAATTTTAACAGATTCATATGTCGTTGCATGTGGAAAACAAAGACGGCTTACCTGTAACCGAGTTCGGGTGCATGGTTTAGGCTATAGCGGCCTAGACACCATCTGGTAGCGAACAGGAATCCAGGAGTTGAATGCACAGGCCCATGAACGAGAACGGCATCCAAGCGGCAGCTTAGGCAAATGGCAGAGGAATGAGCTTCTACGAAGAGACCAAGTGATGTGAATAGACTTACGCCATCCACCACTGTTGGATTGCCGAGCTGACTCCCAAACCGTCGATTGAGTAGGGATCCCGAGGCAATAGTCGTGTTGGGCAGCGCTATAGCTACCATTTATAGTGGCAGTGCAAACATTAATGCAACATACCAAATCTAACAATAGTAAGGTGGTGGAGTCGACGATCCCGGTCCGATGACTCGTCTTCCCACACTCCAATCGACAGCGTATATCTAATCTGTTTGTAAGTCGAGTAAACGCTGGGGATTGCCATCTTCGTTGGTAGATGGATCCTTGTACACGTAGATGGGATGATTTAATTTGCTTTGCATTTCCATAAATCTAATATAATACACGCCATGTGAAGTAATGGCATGAGATTATGTATGCATACATGGCATCTAACAACATTGGTTATGCATAGGTCATAAATGCATTTTAATTTAAATAAATAAACACACCAAGATAGAAGAAAAAAGCAAAAACGAAGAAAAATATCAACAACAAAAAAAGGGAGTGTGACACTTTAAAAACAAAATGACTGCAATCATATCAACATTCAATACTTTGGATAAGAAGGCACCACAAATCTTTAACGATTTCTATCAAGAAAATGCAATTCAAAACTTCTTATAAAATTTGCAAAAAAATCAAATGAGATAAAGAGAAACCTAGGGTTACCTGAGTGAAGAGGATATGAAAATATATGAAGAGTATATAAAACAAAAAAGAAATGCCTATAACCGTTAAATTTTTTCAATGAGATTAATCTGAATTATTTCTACCATCTTTACTTTCCATTCACCTTAAACTTCTCTATATTAAATGAAAGTTATTTGTATCATCTCAACTTTCCATATTCACCTTGAGCTTTGAGCATATTAAAGGCAGGCAACCATTCGGTTTTGGTGAGACCATTCTGCACCATTAACAACAAACACACTTCGTAACGAAAACAGATCACAAACTTCTCACCTACAAAAAGTAATTGAATTTCAAATCTATAATTGCAACAAACAAATAAACAAACCATCCATGAGCAGCATATGCCATAAAAATTACTTGTGACAGTACCACTCAAACATATAAGGGAAAACTCTCTTTCTGAAATCTTGATGTACAATGGCCATGTCTGTGCGCAACTCCTTCTGTATCGTGGTCGCAATATCCAATAGATCGCTGATCATAAAGCGTGGGATAAGGCCTTTGAATCCCTGGTTTTTCAGCGCTCCATGGAGAGCCCTCGCAATTTCCAATAGATTGCCGATCATAAAGCGTGGGGCAAGGCCTTTGAATCCCTGGTTTTTCAGTGCTCTATGGAGAGCCCATGACATTGACAAGTATTTAGGGAAGAAACGTTGCAGAAAAGGGAATATTTCAGCATGAAATAGTGTGGACAGCAGACCATTAATTAATTGCAACGGATTCATACTGTTTTTTCACTGATGGCAGTCACTATTTCTATTGTCTAACATCGGAATCAAAGGCTGACAAAGTTATAGCTGGCATGGGAGGGGAGTTTGCTTCAGAAGGAACGCCTTACAGCGTAACAAGTTTATAGTGACAAATAATGAGTTTGGTACATTGACAAATAATGATTGTACTGGCAAATTAAATTCTTTTTTATTACGTGTATTTAATCAAAAGTTTAGTTTTAAAGTGTGTATAATTAATTAATATTTTTATTATTTTATATATATATATATATATATATTAAATTTAATTTTGTTTTTTGGAATAGTAAGTTTGATTATTTCGATATATATAGTTTAATTATTTCAAAAAGTTTGTTTGGGGTAGTTTAATTGGCAATGGCCATGGAAATGAAGCCTTATCCAATTGGAAGTATTGGGTTCAAATCTTGTATTATCCCCTCAATCACTCTGAGAAATTAGAAATGATAAAAATGTAGTCCCACCAAACTTACAAAAAAATATGTTTTTCAAAAAATTATATTTAAATATATCTATTTTGGAATAGGGTTTTCGGAATTTTGCTTCCTAAAAAATTATATACATAATTCCAAACTATTTTTAATTTCATATCTCCACTACCATATTACCTTTACAAATTCTCAACATTATAAATAACACATAAATATTTTAATTGCTATCCATATTTATTAACCATTTAATCTATTTAATTGATATAATTTTATATTATAAACCACTAAAATTCACTATCTTACCAAACATCAAATAACTAGCCTTTTAACATCTATTATTTTGTTAGACAGCCCCAGGTTTAATAAGTTAACGTTCTTGGCATTAGTGGACAAGATTAAGAGATTAGCCGTTTTCCATATCGATTGATGATCTCCAATTAAAATGTTTCAACGCGTTTTCGAAATTGGTTATATTCCCACGACAGAAATAGTTTGCGTATCGAACAGCGACCTCCTACTTAGAATGTTCCACACGTTTCGGGGATCCAATTACATTTTCTTTTTCAGAATGAAAAAGCCATATATTCAGTCATAACAAATGGTTACATCTTCTTTATGGCAGAGCATCCAAAACAACAGCGTTATCAGAGATAGTATAGGTGCATATCAACATCATGCAATCATACAAATATATATTTTATAATAATAGTCGTTTATCAGAATGTGATATTTTTAGATCTTGTAAATATTTAAATTTACTGCGTACTAAACCAATTATTTTTTTATTTTGTTATAAAAACTATTGGTATTTAATGTTTTTGAAAGGTGCCATAGCAGTTATTTGTAAATATGATTTTTACTTGTCCTTAACTAATTTGTTGAGAATTCGCTCAAGAAGATCAAGAGGAAAGGGGTATCAACATCAGAAGAGAAGAAAGGAGCAAGAAAAGGCGAGGCAGAGAGATCTATGCTGGTTTCTTAGATAGACTTTGGTGGCTATGTATGGTGAGGACCAAATAGCTAGGAAACATTTAAATTAAAGAAAGAAGGTTCCTGCCGCCATGAACAACTCGGGGGAGATTTACTAGTACAATTATCTCAAGGTTGGGAGGCAAAATAGAGAACAAGTCTAGCGATAGACCAAATCTAGAAGGGCATAATCCAGATAAGTGAGAATTTCTTGTATTAAGTAAGGATAGAACTTATATAGTTATGTGAGTTTCCAGATAAGTGAGAATTTCTTGTATTAAGTAAGGATAGAACTTATATAGTTATGTGAGTTTATGTTTTGGAATTGCTAACAGATAGTAGTAATGAACTGTTAATTGGGAAAAAAGAAATTACAAGTAGACTATTATGTATATGTACAACAGGTGGAATTATTCACTAGCATTTAGCAAATTAGTGCAACTATGATTACAGAGGATAACCGGAAAATTACAGGAGTATTTTTATATTCAGTTAGTAGAAAAATAAAAAAATACACTATAACCAATGTTACTTGGAGCGGGAGCGGGAGCGGGAGCGACCATTTTCAGAAGCTCCCGGTTTGGGAGCGAATCCCGGAGCGATTTTTTAAAAATATATATATTTTTTATATTTTTTAATTTTTGATACATATATGTCAACAAAAACATGTAGAATGATGAATTAGATATAAAAAACATAAAAAAGCATAGATTGAACCATATAACAACAATCATCTAGAAGTTATAATCGTCATCAACCACGTCCGCAAGTTAGTAACATAGTAACATACAACATATTGAGTCTCATGATTCATCAATCTTAAAGTTTCAAGCTTTCAAAATTCAATATATAACATTTATCATCATTGATCACCAAAGTTGTACTTGTAAGCTAAGTGTAACTATTACAACAAATAATATTTAACATGAAATGAAATGTTATAAAATGAAATGAAATGAAACGACTTTCAATTTTCATGAAGCATCATATTCATAATTCATTACTAATGAGTTATAATTGCCAACTTCAAACTTAAATCGTCATATATTGTTTAAAAAAAATCATAATAAATATGAAAGAGTCAATAGTTATAAAAGCTACTAGAAACTAGAAAAGAGAAGTAAATCTATTATCTATTTCTTATGCTTGGGCCTCTTTTCACCACTAGAAATGTCTAATTTTTTAGTCATTAATCTGGATCTTTGTCATTAATATCACCCTCCAAGCATTAATATCCAGAGGTATCTTTGTCATTACCTTTGTATTTGTATAGGGATATTTGTCATTAATATCACCCTCTAAGCATTAACATAAGATAGAAAAAGCATAGCATGTCAAGTCAAGATTTTGTTTGAGTGATGCGTACATTTTTAGAAGGGTCATGATAGAGGAGTTCGACAACCAATGTCACTAACATCAAGGTACATAGAGGGATTGGTGCTCTTGATTAAATACGAGTTCCATACCCTAATACATGACAAAATTCAATGGAAACATTGCAATCCCCCAATCCTGAAACCCTGAAAAACTGATAAGTCTGCTGGATTTTGAATGAAATCTAAAATTCTACTTTCTCCATATGAAATCTAATGAGGACGAAACCACTCTCAAACATCCTGAGTCATTTCATAGTAATGTTAAAAATTTAAGTAAAAAGATGAAAATACTTTAAGAATTTAACATTACCATGAATAGCATATCAATACTAGGGCCTAGACTTGATCATTAAGCTGCCCCACTCAAAAACTAATAGCACTTCGCGTTATCATTCTGTAAGTAGTATAGCTAAGTACCCATGAAGTGTTGAATTTATAAAACTTGACAATATATAATGCTTAGCTGAAACTATAGCAGAAACTGGAAAATTAATAGATATGTTATACCATGAGAACATTATCATGGAATTGAATTGGAAAGGAACCGATAGTACAGATATGCATGTAAAGCACTAGGAAATTACTGAACCCAGAAGCAAAAATCATAGAGAGTGTTCCATTCATAAAACCCATATAACCCTGAACGACAAATTAGCGCTGAAGGAAACAAAACCCTAAGCTAGGGTAATTAGACAGAAAATCTCTAATAACTGTTAAGCATCATAACATAATCCAAACTAAGAACCCGAAGCAAAATCATGATGAATAACATCAAGAATTCTGAAAGGCTATACATGTGAATGAGTTTCGAACATATATAAAGGCTGAAATAAATAAACAGTCAAAATCATACATAAGCCGACTATACCCTTGCAGGATAATTTTGAACGAAATATCAAAATCATTTACTAAAAACCCATAAATAAGATATTACAGTCTCTTTGGAAGGAAGGTTCTGTTAGCTGAGGACCGAGAGGGGGTTTTCCACAGCCTTTCATCTCCTGAACTTGCAAAACCCTCCATCAAAAACTGGATGGATAAACCAATTAAAACATATACATATATTTAAAGACTGCAAAGAAATTATTAAGTACTGAAAGGAAAGTCAAAAATTACCGAGGGGAAACACTAGTAGAAACCCTTTCTGCGAAACGTCGGATCTAGTTGCCAACAAAGTTGATGGAGAAACCTCAAGCGCACTGAAAACCTCCCTTACTGCCGAGAAATGAAGGAGAAGCACAAGCAGGCCACAAGCCACGATAAAAGCAACGAGAAGAGTCTGTGCAGAACAAGAAACTCTGGTCAGAGCAGACAATATCCTGTTTCCAGAGGTGCACAATGACAAACAATGACAAACCAACCGGGGCATAGAACCCCAGGTTCCACATGCATCACTTGATCTAGACCTCTTCGAAGGGTTGTTGATGAAGTAATCAATCCTGAGGGCAAGGATGGAGTGGGATAGCCGGAAGGACTCCAGACCACCACCTAGGTTGAAAGCCAGCCAAGCAAATTAATAAGCATGCAGATGGGAGGACTGTCAAACGTACAAACAGGGCTACGACCGGATCATATTAAATATGATATTAAAGAGTATGACCAGGCATAGTACTGGAAGAGTTAATATAGATTGGTAAATGGGTCGGTTGGCGCGTATAGACACAAAACCCGCCAATGTATAGTAAATCAAGTCAAAACATACAATTATGTTGTTGACATTATTATTCACGAAATAATTATATGGAAAGATTTGTCAACTGTGTATTATATTATAGTCGTAAGTGTTTATTCACCATGATGTAATATTAGATTAGTATGTGGTAAGTTAAATTTTATTGTTACATGTTTTTTTAACTTGTGGGTGTGTGACACAGAGAGATCTAATATAACAATTTATGGCATGTATAGGAGATAAATATTGTATGGAATTCTGAAATGTTGTAACTAGTTATAAGAAACATAGAATCTCATAGAAGATCTATCTGATAATAAAAAAATGGAGTATATCTAGATTAGAAAAGTTATCTTAGTAGTGGCAGCATCCCGTCCTCCAAACAAGTGTCGCCCATCTTGATCTCTATGTGAAGGCCATCTAGTTTGTCCATGACGCCTTTTTTGGAGAGGTTGTCTGCATTAGTATACAATTCCCTGCTGATATGTTGAATTGAGGAGTGTTGGAGTGAAGTCTAGAGTGTTGTGATCTATAGTAACCAACCTTGTAGTGAGGATTTGCATATGGTAGCCTTGTCGCTGACATAGTCTATGATGATCTTTGGGTCCCCGAAAATGTGAAGAGATGGAATATCTAGAAAAAGAGCAAACCAAAGAAGACCCCATAGTGCCATTGCCTCTGCCTTTGTATTGGTGCCTTTACCCGCACCCCAATGAACATGATATGACATCTCAGGTGAAATAAG
The DNA here is from genome assembly GCA_031772625.1 of Pinus tabuliformis. NCBI lineage: Eukaryota > Viridiplantae > Streptophyta > Pinopsida > Pinales > Pinaceae > Pinus > Pinus tabuliformis. The sequence continues at coordinate 665,265,249 of CM062805.1, forward strand.
GATAATGAATCTGCATCCACAAGTGCTACACTATGATGCACCATAAAAAACCCACACCGGGTATATGATTTCAGTGCTTGTTTTGGTTTTTTTACTTTATAGTGGATATGTCCAATTGTAGTTCAGATGAGATAATGCTTCTGATTCTTTCCAACACTAGTGCACATTTTTCTCGATAGTCATTAAAAATAATGTTCTTACTCCATCTCCAGAACTCCCAAAGTAAAATAGAAGGAATATAGTGCCATGTACTATGATGTTTATTCCACCATTCAAGATAGTTAGATATGCAAATGAACTGTTCGAGCTGGAGTCCATATGTGGCATCCAGAATTTGCAAGTTATTAGTTACCATAGGGCATAAGATGAACAGATGTCGATTATCTTCTTCCGCACTCCTGCATAGAACACAAATCCCAGGACCGAACCGATTTCTTTTTTGAAGATTTGCCCATGTCAAATTCATATTTCTCCATACCAACCAGAGAAATAGAGTGTTTTTTGTAAGAATGTGAGGATGCCAAAAGTTTGAAAACCAGCATACCTCATGTTGTATGGCATCCCCACAACATATTTTGTGGTATGTATCCGCCACCATGATGCTGTTTCCCTTCATTTTACCTCACCATGCGATCGAGTCTCTTTCCGAGTCCCTGTCAGTTGCAGTTGTGAGCGGATCTTCTCCCATTCCACAGCAGTCGAGCTGGAGTCCATATGTGGCATCCAGAATTTGCAAGTTATTAGTTACCATAGGGCATAAGATGAACAGATGTCGATTATCTTCTTCCGCACTCCTGCATAGAACACAAATCCCAGGACCGAACCGATTTCTTTTTTGAAGATTTGCCCATGTCAAATTCATATTTCTCCATACCAACCAGAGAAATAGAGTGTTTTTTGTAAGAATGTGAGGATGCCAAAAGTTTGAAAACCAGCATACCTCATGTTGTATGGCATCCCCACAACATATTTTGTGGTATGTATTCGCCACCATGATGCTGTTTCCCTTCATTTTACCTCACCATGCGATCGAGTCTCTTTCCGAGTCCCTGTCAGTTGCAGTTGTGAGCGGATCTTCTCCCATTCCACAGCAGTCTACCCATATAGTCCTAGCTCCCTGGAATTCTTCCATATCGGGCAACTATTATGCCAAGTCAAAATGAGTTTTTGCCATAAGAATATGCCCGAGTCATTTAGACCAATTAGGAGGGGGTCCGAGATTGCGTCAATATCGTTAAAGCCCCAGATGTTGTCCCATCCAATAGCAATGTGGTGTCCAGTTGCCAGTTTCCATGTAAGAAATGATAGAAAACATTGACTGATCTTAGTGAAACAATGCTAGATAGCAGAGCCGGTGTTGCAGCCAATACATCCCCTGTGCATCTAAACCCTAAAATTGATGTCTTTCAGGTATTTATGATTTATGATTGAACTCCAGGTGCCTTCTCAAAAGATCCCACACCATAATGATTTGAGTAGAAGAGCATGGAAAAATCTCTTCAAATGAAGAATGCCCCAACCTCCCAGCCACTTTGGCATGGAGATATGATCAAGCTTTGTGAGGTGATATTTGCGCTTCTGCCGCATGCCAAACCATACGAAATGAGCAATGATCCCATTTAATTTTTTGATGATGGTGATGGGCATATGGAATAGGTGTGCCCAGTACACACCCATTTGTGTTATCACAACCTGAGTAAGAGTGAAGTGCCCTCCCATAGAAAGACATCTAAATTCCCAGCCCGATATTTTCCGATAGAATCAGCCAACAAGCCACTGCCAGTCAAGGATCTTGTAGTTACATGGGTTAATATGGAAGCCAAAATATTTCATCCCACCACACATGTTCTCAAAAGCAATCCCAAATAAACTAGCAATGTAATCAGTAATATCCATATCGCCTTGATCATGAACAATAGAAGATTTACTTTGGTTCATTATTAAACCAGTTGCATTTCCGAATTTAATGAAAATATGGAAAAGGTGTAGCCAAGAAAACCTGTTGAGGATCCCCATGATGAGCACGTCATCGACAAAGAAGCTGTGGGAGATCTGAATATTTCTGCCAATGTGGAGTGGTTGAAATTGGCCTTTTCACAGCAGCATGTGATATGTGAAGACTCAGTCCATCCAAAGCGAGAATAAAAAGGAGGGGTGAAAGAGAACAACCCTGTCGAAGTCCCCTCTCGGCCTTGAAGTATGTCGTCGGGTATCCATTTATAATCACTGTGAAATGAACACTTGATACGCATGCCATGATCCACTCAACAGCGGAGGACTGAATACCCACCTTGTGGAAGACCAATTGGAAATAACCCCAATCTAGACAGTCAAAATCCTTTTTACAGTCTACCTTCATGATTGCCACACTTAATTTCTTTGTATGAATAGAGTGTAGACATTCCTATGCGGATGCAACGACATCGTGTATTTGTCGATTTTTAAGGAAACCAAACTGTTGTGGGGAGACGAACGAGAAGATAGTGAGTCGCATACGATTTGCAATGGTCTTGAATATGATTTTATAACGAAGATTACAAAGTGTGATGGGGCAGAAGTTTGAGAAGGTATGAGAAAGAGGCTTCTTCAGAATTAATCTAATATAGGTGGAGTTTAAGAGGGGATGAACATATCCATGTACCCGAGATTCTTCGACCAAGTTTACCAGATTTGCTTTAAAGAGATCGAAAAAATGAGTGAACAGTCCGACGGTCCAATTGTCGGGGCGAGGGCTGTTATCACCTTTGAAAGTTTGAGGAACTTCCGTCGAGACAGATTTGTAAGGGGCATGATTTGCATCATCGTCAAAACATATTGGGGTAGTGTTTAATCCCCAAAATTTAATCCTCAGGGAAATCCAATGTTCTTCGGCAGTAGGCTTGCTGAAAAAAGAGGTGGCGGCCCGATTAATATCTTTTTGTGATTGGCATTTTTCCAATCTGTATCATAGATCTCCCATATAGAGTTGGTTTGACGCTTGTAATTAGCATATCTGTGGAAGAACAAGGTATTCCAGTCACCTTCCTGGATCCAGATAGCTCTGCGCTTTAGTTTACATGTAGTCTCCTTGATCTGCAACAATTTCTACCTTTGTGTTTCTAGTGTTTGTATGCGGCTTCGAATGTCATCTGGGAGAGAGTGTCCAGATAAGTGGGGGCGGATCTCCAGGAGTTCCTTATTAATAGCTGCAAGATCTCTATTCAAATGCCGCTTCTTCCTTATTTCTCATTGCTTGGTCTCCTTTCGTAAGATCCATAAACTTATCCAAAAAGAAAATGATATGGGAGGGATGCCGAATCACATCTTTGCACCATACATCATTTACAAGATCAATATAAGCGGGATCCTCCAGCAAATTCGGTTAAATTTGAAGGGCAAGCCACCACGGTACTCATCCCGGCGCCAGTGGAGAGTGATAGGGCGATGGTCAGATATGTGGCAACTGATAATATCATAGGAAACCATCCCAAGCCGCTCGATGATCTGTTCATGCAGGAGGAAGCGATCAAGTCACTTAGCAATGTAACCCGCACTCGACCGTCCATTATCCCAAGTAGGAATAATAGTGGAGGGGCAGATATCCACCAAATTATGTTCCATGATAATATCCTTGAGTCTGTCCACCATGACATTGACTCTTTTGGTGCATCCCCAGATCTCATGTGTGCCGACAGTGCAATTTAGATCTCCCGCCATGACAAGAGAAGAAAGGTCAAGTAACTCTAACTCAACTAGATGTTGCCAAAAGTGCTCCCGATCACGGTAAGGAGCATATACATTGAGTATATGAATGTGACCCAAGAGGCCACGAATGTGTCCAGCAAGGAGAATCCCAGCAAAATAGGAGAAAGCCCTGACCTTGACCCATCTAGGATCCCAGATAGCGATGAGACCACCCGAGAGTCTGTGTGCATCTGTGGCAGCCATGTGCTAGTCCGGAAGCATTTTTCGAAAGTATTTAATTGCTCGGGGAGCAGTGTGCATAGTTTCTTGTAGAAGAATGATGTAGGGGCATAGGGAGAAGAGATCCTTTAGGGCCAAAAATTTAGGGGCGGCCCCAAACCCCTCATATTGAGAGAAAGAATAAAGGTCATGTTTGTCCTTGAGCAGGCTTTCATGCTCCAAGGGCCCGAGTAGGGATAGAATCAACAATGGGAACATCAATAAGGGAATGAGAATCAGCGGGACTGAAAGATGGAAGGGGACGTGGTCATCCTCGAAACTGCCTATTGCCCTGTGGCTTTTAGCAGCAGATGGTGATGTTACCAGCAGATGTAGGGCTGATGTGGGGGGAAGAGGGGCCAGGCGGTTTGTGGATGGTGAGTGACCGGAGGTCCAAAGTTTTCTTCTGGAGGAGGAAGTCCAGGTCACTGTCCACGGAGTTCGTGGGAGAGTAAAGGGGTGAGTGTGTGGATACGGGAGTCGAGTTTGGAGACGGGTCAGTAGTCGGGGGAGGGGAAATAATCCGAGGTGGAGTCTTTGCCAGGACATACATAATGTGAGTGGAGGAGAGAGGATCACGAAGCGTCGGATGTGGTAGAGCATTAGGTGGGGGTGACAGATAGTCATGTGGAGTGAGAATGTGAGGAGTAGTCCTATGTAATGTGGGATCAATGGAAGGGAGATCCGACTCTTCGGAATGTAGCAAGGAGGATAATATGAGAATATGAGCAGATTCTAACGGAAAAGCACAATAATGATGGAACAATTGGAAATGAGCAATGGGCCGAGTAATACGTGCATGATGTGGAGAGTTAGGGCCAAGCGTTGGAGTCTTAGACACCCTGTGAGATTAAGCATTAGCAAATACACCTTTGGCTTGTTTCTAGAATCCCTTCCAAGGACGTCGAGTCGCCATTGGTTTGGGGCCCCAACGCCGAGGGAAATGGGCCAGTAAGTGTCCTGTGCGATGAAACTTTAGACAGCGGAATGGGATGCTCCAGAAGTCTAGTTGTTGTATCAATTTTGTATCACCCCAACTGAGTGAAATGTGGTTTGGAAAGCCGCCCTTGTATTCATTTTCAATGAGAATCCATGCCACCCTTTTGTCAAGAGCCCCAAGACACCGAGGATCCACATACACAAACTTTCCAATTATATTACCAATATCAGTGAAGACTCACTTTGACCAGAATTCAATGGGGAGGCCCGATAGCTTGACCCAAATAAGATTATTCTGTAGAGTTTATTTCAGTGAGTTGAACCCAATGTAACAGGAGTATAAAGCTAGGAAGCTACACCCTTTTACCCATGGAATGGATTTTATTTTAATGAGGTATTCCTGACAGAGAAAATTGAAGTTGTACCATCCGTTGAGTAGACGAATCATCGTAGGCATGTAATCAAGCAGAATTCCCCATTTAAATTTTCACTAGACACGCATGGCCGAGTCATCCATATTGGAAAAGTGTCACTTCCCTACCAGTGCTCGATTTTGTAGGTTAATTACATGATAAAAAAGAACAGTCCAAAACCAGAGTTGGTGCTAGTTCAGAGATTTTAATAGCACGGTTGGGGTGGTGAGATCGATGGTCGTGAACTGTGTTTGCACGTCTATGCAGCAAAGAGGGTGCATGTGAGCCATCTGGCAGAGGATGCGATGGGGAAGATGAATTCCATGTGTCCAAGGAAGGGGCCCCCGACCCGAATGTATTCTCAGCCTCCACCGTGGCACGGATAAACGCCTCCTGTGCTGAGGTGTTCGAGACCAGATAGTCCATAGCCACGTGATATCAGGAAAGTGTGAAAACAACCGGGAGAATGAAGGATGAGGATGATAATGAGGGGTTGAAATGTGGGTGAGGGATAAATGAGCCACAAACAGGGAATGTCTAGAGATCTGTTGTGTCAGATCTATGATAAAAAAATCATCGGATAGGGTACCCGTAATGGGTGAAGATAGATGGGGACACCATTAGTAATGAAGTCGAAATAAGGAAAGTACCTAGAGTTAGGAGAAGATTAAATATAGAAATGGAGAAGGACAGTGGTTGATGATTCCAATCAGGATGAGCAGATTGAGAATGTCAGAATGGAATGTGGGATTGAGACCCCAACCACGTCACTGTAGTAGGGGCAAATCCTTTTCGGCAAATTTAAAATATTGTCAGAATCTAGAGCAAACCAGTGCGAGAAAAAGGTGATGCAGGTCGGATCCGGGCCCGAGCTGAGGATGGAAGGCTGAGAGAGGCTAATTGAGGATTAGTGGATTGGAGACAATTAACTGCAACAGCAGTAGCAACAACCAAGGCATGTCCACCAGGTGTCGCATAGATGGAAACCAAAAGAGATGCATGGGCGAGAGATGGTGAATGAATTTAACCAACAATGACATATAATGTTGTAACTAGTAATATGGAGACAATTAGTCTCCCCCAAGAGGGACTGGGGACAAATGAGACGGTGGAGGTCACTCGAGTGGGGCATATGGACGTCTGGGAGGGGATAGAAGGTGTAGACGAAATATACAAATAAGGAGGTAAGTGGCAATATATAGAAGGATGACAATATGGAGGAGCTCAGAGTGAACAAGAGATATGAGAGTGTGGAAGGGAGTGAACGTCATCAGGTGAATGAGAAAATAGTAGTGGAAATGAGAGTTAAACCAGAGATGCAAACCTGATATGTGAGGGCGGGAGCCAGGAACGAGACAGTGTCCTGTTTGATGTTGTGGTTACTTGCAAACTCCTAAACTAACAGTTCATGAAATGCCAACTTGCTTCGCCACCATGTTTGAAGAGTCTCAACACCTTGTCTTCCGATGACTCTTTTATGTATACATAACAGTTGAGCACCACATAGGTTGGGAATTTAACTCGTTGATTGGTATCAAGCTCCAAATTTGGGACTTACTAGATTAGAGTCCTTGTTGGGCCCGCGCCAATCACACGCATGTTGTCTGAAACAATTAAGCATCATTAAACGTCTCCTACATTTTGAATTGGATCGCCATTTCATTTTGTGTCTATAAGTGTAGTCTATTTTGGAATATGTTTCAGAAATTTCATTCTTTAACAACTAAAACAAATTATGAATGGCCTATTATAAGTATACATAATTAAGGGTTGAAATCAATAATTTCGCATTTCCATTTTTATTTTAGCATTACCAATTTTCAACATTAAAAATTTCATATAAATATTTTAATGACTATGGCACATAAATATTTTAATCACAAGAGAAATTTATCAAACATTTAATTTATATAAATAAATAAATAGCATTACTATCAATAATAGCATTGCTAGAAAAATCCTCTCTATTACATTTTCAATTTTCGAGATCGATCCACACAGATTTAAGTGAACCCTATCAAGGATTGCTTGTGCTCAACTGTCTTTATCACTAGATGAAGCTTTGGTGTACTTCCCCAATGTACACCCTTAGCATGTGTCTCTCTACTCTATTGTACCCTTGGGAGGTCCTGTGGAAATTTGTTGCATGATCTTCAAACCTCTCTAGTGCAAGTGACCAAATATTCTATGCCATAACTCAGTGAAGTCTCAACTCTGCACCTTCTCTGCTTTTGTGCTCAAAGCAGCACATTCTTCTACATCTAATTTGTAGAGGTTGTTCACCTGAACCCCGATCCACTTCACTATCCTCAGGCTATGTGACGAAGGAAAGCCTTTCCCTTTCTTAATATCACATCGTAGCCATGGTCCTCCAACATGGAAATTGAAACCAAATTCTTCTTCAAACCTGGAACATACATGGCATCTTTTAATGTGAGAGAAGAATCAGACTCCCTCTCAAAGGTAACATTATCAATGTCGGTAGCGCTATACCTTCCATCATCCTCCATCTCGATGTGCATCTGGGGATCCTTCTCCAGCAAGTCACTGAAAATCTCTTTGCTGTCGGTCATATGGAATGAGGCTCCACTATCCAGGTACCACACACTACCCATCATTGATGTCACCATGTAAGCGATGAGGGTGAAATCCAGCTCAAATTGTGAAGCATGATCTTCACCTAACATTCCTCCTGAGGGCTTCTTAGTAACAAAAATTTGTGGCATAGTGTCCCAGCTCATGACAGTGAAAAATTTAAATCTTTGACATGTCCTTCTTCTTGTCGCCCTGACATGAATATAATTTGGAATGGGATGACCTCCACTTCCATTTCTTCGCCTTTCCGGCTAAGGCACAATTCTTCACATCATCATGATTGGATGAGGATCCATTTGTGGTTTTTCGTCGAATCTCCTCTTGTACCAAGTTGAACCATAGTTGCTCCCACTCTCGTAACTTCTCCCTCCCATTAATGAAGTCCTAGTAGTGGTGCCAACTCTTAGAAAGGCCTAGAAGTGCTAGGCTCACTAGATTGTCTTCATTGGGTAAACTTGGGAGAACTTGGACAAGTACTTTGGTATTAAGTTGCCCTTCTCCATGTTGATCATTCTGAGCTTGTCTTTCAGTGTCATCTTCCTATGGTAATTGTTGTTTTCAAACAAGTCTATTAAGGCCATCCACATTGAAAATGGAGTTTCCTTACCATGGAGGTTTGAGACAATATGATCTTGATCTCCTTCTAAGATAATCCTTCTCACCTTTTCCACACATTTTCTCTACTCTGCCGAATCTTAAACATCAACTGGCTTAGGAATATCTTTGTCTATGAATTCCTTAAGCCTGTTGTCTTCTAACACTAACTCCATCATGTCCTTCCAAGCACTATAGTTCAAATTACGCTAACGGGCATATTCGAGTTTCAATCCCTAGAATGACATCCTGCAGGCTCTGAAGTATGATACTACAAATTCAATTTCTCCTACAAAAGATAAACTCATATTCTCCTTTTCTATACTGATTTGAGCTCTGATACCATGTAGAAATTCCTTGTAGATTCAAACCGCAGATTGTAATATGCTAAAATAATTGACTTGAATCTACTCTACTCATTAGCGGAAACAATAAACGATAGATGAAATCACGAAGCATATAAGAGAAATAATTCAATCACACATAACACAATGATTTTCTAGGGAAAACCACAACGAAAAAACCTTGTTATCTATATACTGCATTAATAATAAAATGTGAGAAGATTACAATGTTTTTCTCAAGCCTGATCAATCTCTGCATTATCTATATCTATCTCACCACTTCCTATACAAGATCAAGCCAATACTGAACCAATTTCTTTCTTGCTTAAGTCCCTATTTCCTTGCCATACTCCCTTGGGAATTAGCCCATATTTAATTAGGAAATTCCGTAATTATGAATTGCACAAACCTCAAAGGACTTCCTCTGATTACATGCACCACATGTATAATTCATATGATTATACAACCAATAGTACATTGTCCCTTAACTCCAATTTTAACTAGGTCTTTCTCTAATCTGACATGCATGAGCTAATTATGAGTTAATCATTAGTTAACTGGTTGAACACATGAAACATCACTTCACTGTCTAACTTCCAACTAATTCCTCCATCAGTTGAAACTAGTTTAAGTGACTCTAACTCAGTTAAACTGAATTAATTAATTACAACTCAAAATAAACTCAAATAGGGCTCCTATAAAGTAAGAGACACTCTACATGACTCAAGTTAAACCCTCAACTCGAATTAACTGATCCAACCAAGTCTAATTAGCTTAGTTAACTATTACAAGTTGTGATGACATGTAGAATTACAATTTGATTCCTAATTTAATTCAGGGACAAAATTAAATTAGTATTTTCTTGTTGCATTTTCAACATTCACATTTAACAACCCCAATATTAGAATAAAGAAATGGTTAATTATGAAAATTTATGCTTGTGGCTTAGCCTTGAAGTCTATTAGAAACTCTCATATAAAAAATGTTGAACTCTAAGATGAGGATACAACAATATTTATTTTTAACAATTATAATATTCTAATACTACTATATAATTATAAAATTTTGATTATAATATTGTTAATAAAAAAAAATAATTATGATTATAATATTGTTAATAAATTTTTTATTAAAATTAAAAAAATAGTTTATAATATAAAATAATTTTTTTTCTTCAATTTAATTAAAGTTGTTTTGCAATAAAATTATTTTATAAATGCTATAATTTATAGCATCTAATTTATGGTTAGTTAAAAAAAATTGTTTTTTAAACCATTTGAGTTCAAAACCTTTGACTTAGAAAACATTATATTAAAATAATCTAAAAAATAATAATTAATGGTTAGTTAAAAAAAATTGTTTATTAAACCATTTAAGTTAAAAACCTTTGACTTAGAAAATATTATATTAAAATAACCTAAAAATATTATTTATATTAATATTCTTAATAATGAAGAATTTATTCGTAGAGGTAAACAACCCTCCTTCGGTGAGGGTTTCACTTTCGGTGAAGGTAAACTTATTCGTTCGGTGAGGGTTTCACTTTCCAAGTCGTAGAGGTAAACAACCCTCGTTCGGTGACAGCTATCTGTTTTGGTGTCACAGAGGTAAACAAGCAGTAATACATGAAGCAGGAAACTTGCCCATTAATCCATATGTCTTACAGCTACGTTGCGGCAGTTTTTTTTTTAATATATTAATCAATAGTTTTCTCCTTTTTGTTCCAATGGGATCATTTTTACTGTGTCGACCACGCTTCTGGATGTTGTTCTTATTATTTTGCCGGAACATTTGTGAGATTTTTTTTTAATATGTAATTCTTAATTCCCTATGTTCTTGCAACAATTTCCATACTTTTTAATGTTAATACAGTTTGTTCGAACTGTTGGCTCTTACCCAGTTTTGCATGCGTCATTTATTTTCATGCTTATGTCGATTTTCTTACGGTTCATAAGTTTTTCATATGTGTAAATTTAAAGAAGTGTTTCATGAATATATACTATAGCTGTAAAATGATATTTTATTGCCTATCGAACTACTTTAAATATATATGGTTCCAGATTTTTATTTTTATTTTCTGTTCATTAGGTTAGTTTCCTGCTCCCAAGGTCAGCATGATATTACCAATGTTATAACATGGTATATCATGATGATATTACATGAAATTCTTTCGCTTTTGGTGCGCACCAGATGTACCACACTACAGACAGAACATCTAGAGAGTTCTCTGAACCCGACAGGTGGAACGATCATAAGCGTCCATCCTCTAGGGTTAGGATCCCACAGTCAACGGTTTTTAGAAGGAAATAAAGGTAATCTCCGGGGCTTTGTCTCGCATTGTAATGCTCATTTTCCTGACAAGTGCACCATGACCGCTCTACAGCAAAAAATGAATCAAATTGTGCCAGCGACCATTTCCATACTTTTTAATGTTAATACAGTTCGTTCAAACTATTCGTTCTTACTCGTTTTTGCATGCAGTTTGTATTTTCATGCTTATGTCGATTTTCTTGCAGTTCATAATTTGCTAATATGTATAAATTTTAGAAAGGGTTTCATGGATATATATTGTAGTATTTTGCTGCTATCGCTTAAATTAACAAGCCCCTTTAGGACTGCCCCACTTGCCCGAGAACTAACCTGAAAAAGGAGAAACGCTCCCGGTCTTAGCCCTGGGACTTGATTCCTGTTCTGAAATTAAAAATTTTAAAGTTACCATCTGGCTACCGCGTCAAAGGTGGAGGGACTGTTCTGGTGCTGTCAGAAATGGCGAGGCTCATGAACTACCCCTCCAACCTGGCTCAGTGTTTCATATGATAACACGGTTTACAGGTATTCGGAGTCTGGACAACTCGTGTCAGAACAAGTTTGTTGATTCGAACAATTCAACAAACAAGTTTGTTGATTAGAATTTTATTATTGTCGAATACACCTAAATTTCGCTAAGTGTGAAGCCAAATTCACGGAGGATTCTAGATCTTTCTACACCACCATTAGTTTCTAGAATCACATGCAAGATTTTAGATCCTTCTACACTGCTAATTGTTTTTAGGTCATTCCAAATCTCCATCCAAATCACACACAGGATTGTAGATCCTTTTTCTACCTCTATAAATTTGTGATTTCTCTGGCCAAAGAAAGTAAGCCAAGGCCCAAGCCTGTTATATAATGCAAAGTGATTTCTTGTCTAGTTATTGTTTTATCTATTCCATTGTTTTTGATTGAGTAATCTTGTTGTTTCTCCATTTGTCTGTCTCTGAGTATAAATCCGTTGTGCGTTATGTATGCTCTGGTCTAACAACTGGTATCAGAGCTAGGTTCAAATATCCACGGTGCAAGCCGCTTAGTGCCATCGCCTTGCTCTCACAGCGTTCCTTAAAACATTGGTTGTTACCCCTGGAACTGTTGAAGGATCTGTCCAAGAAATAGCTGAGGAACGTTGGAACTAAAAGACAGTTGCTGCAAGAAAAACAAGGTCGTGGAGGTCGTGGACCTATGTTGAAACGTGTTGTTGGAGTTTGAAATGTGGAGATCCGTGGAGATTGGAGTTGAAACGTGGTGTTCATAAGTTTTTTTTTACATCAAGCTTTCACGTATAAGTTTTTTTCTCAAACCAACATATGTATGTGTGAAATGTGAAAAGGTTAAAACATTATATATGTTTTTATATTTATTATGAAACATATATAATTATATGTTGGACTTTTGAAATGTATATTTTAAAAAAGAACAAGAATTTTGAAAAGGGTATTTTAAAAGGAGGAAGGTCATTATTACTAACTTTTAAAGAGTAATAATTAAAGTTTTATTTTTAAGTGGAGTTTTTGTGTTTTGGGACGTGAATTTGATTGAAAATGGAGACAACACTTACATATATGGAGAAGTTGAGCGGGGCTAATTTTGCCCTATGGAAATCACGGATTGAGGATATGCTGATTTTAAAGGATCAGTATTTGCTGATTGAGGGCACAACAAAGAAACCCTCATCGATGACAAATGAAGAGTGGAATAAGCTAGATAGAAAAGCGATTGCAACAATCTGCCAATATTTAGCAATGAATGTGTATTTCAATGTGTTCGGAGAAAAGGCGGCTGAAGGATTATGGAAGAAGCTCCATGATCTATATGAGAAGAACATAGCGTTAAACAAAGTGTTCTTGATGAAGAAGCTTTATAATCTCAAAATGAAGGAGGGTGCTTCAGTTGCTGAGAACTTGAATGCATTTAATATTATTACTAATCAACTTGCCTCTGTTAAAATCATTTTAGATGATGAAATTAGAGCTATTTTGCTAATGTGTTCTATGCCAGACAGCTGGGAAAATTTAATTGTAGCTATGAACACTTCAGCAACTATAGGGACCCTGAAGTTTGATGATGTCAGCAGCAGTTTAATGAATGAGGAGTTGCGACGCAAGTCAATTGCGGAAAACCAGGGAGGAGAGGCTTTAGCTCTAGCTGATCGTGGTAGGAGAATGGATCGAGGCTAGCAAGGGCGATCAAGATCGAAAGGCAGATCAAAATCAAGGAGAGAAATGATCATCTGCTTTCATTGTCGCAAACCCGAGCACACGAAGAAAGAATGTCGATTCTGGAAGAAATGACAAAAGGATCAAATACCGTCTAGTACAAATCACAAGTCATCCAGAACAAATGAAAGTGAGACTACTGTTGTAGCCACAAATGGTGATGTGTTGTTTATTGTTTCAGTAGAGGATGCATGTGTATATACATCTAGCAGTGGCTTTGATTGGATCCTTGACTCTAGGGCATCTCACTAGGTAACCCCATGCAAAGATAGTTTTGTTTCATATAATCCCGGTGATTATGGTAGAGTGCATTTGGGGAATAATCATTTTTGTAGTGTTGTTGGAGTGGGAGATGTCCAAATCAAGATGAAAGATGGACAAGATATATTGTTGAAATAGGTCAGGCATGTACCAGAAATGCGCATGAGTTTAATCTCTCTGGGACGACTGGATGATGAAGGCTATTCGACAAGCTTTGGAAAAGGAGGTTGGAAAATTAGCAAAGGTGCATTGGTAGTGGCCAAAGGACCCAAGACAGGAACATTATACACATTGAAGACACTGACAGGAAAATCAGAGTTGGCTGCTGTCACAAAAGAAGGAAATTCAGCAGATCTGTGGCATAAATGTTTGGGTCACATGAGCGAGAAGGGTTTAAAAATCCTTGTTGATAAAAAATTATTGCCAGGTTTGAAATCCTACAGTCTTGATCTTTGTGAGCATTGTATATATGGTAGACAAAGAAGGGTTTCATTCTTTAGAGGTGGCCATGACAGAAAGAAAAATGTGTTAGAATTGGTACACTTGGATGTGTTTGGGCCTATTAACATCAAATCATTAGGAGGAGCATCATATTTTGTAACATTTATAGATGATGCATCCAAGAAAGTTTGGGAATATCCTATGAAAAATAAAAGTGAAGTGTTTGGAATATTTCAAAAATTCCATGTTGTTGTTGAAAGAAAGACTAGCAAATCGCTGAAGTGTTTAAAAACAGATAATGGTGGAGAATATTGCTCAAATGCATTTAAGGAATATTGTAACAGGTTTGGCATAAAGCATGAGAAGACTGTGTCTGGTACTCCTCAACAAAATGGTGTTGCAGAAAGAATGAATCGCACCATTATGGAAAAGGTGCGAAGTATGTTGTCCAATTCCGGTTTGGAGAAGAATTTTTAGGTTGAAGCAGTCAGGACCGTTTGCTACCTCATAAATAGATCTCTAACTACAACCTTGGATGGCGGTATCCCTAAAGAAGTTTGAACTGGTAAGAATTTGAATTATTCTCACTTGAAAATTTTTGGATGTGAAGCATTTGTACATATTCCCAAAGAAAATAGAACTAAGCTAGACGATAAATCTATGAAATGCATTTTTTTGGGATATGTGGATGAAGATCTTGGTTATCGTCTATGGGATCCAGTCAAACATAAAATTATTAGAAGCAGGGATGTTATATTTAATGAGGCGGAAATGTTCAAGAGGACTATAGGTGAGTTGGAGGTCAAGAAGGTTATTGACAGGCTTGAAGAGCGGCAGGAAAACATACCACCAATACAAGAAAATGAACAGCAAATTCAGGAGCATGAAGAAAAACAAGTGGAAAATAATGAACAACAAGAAAAAGGAATCTTGTAGGAACCTTTACAGGAGATTCAACCTGATAATGCACCACCACAGTTGGTTCGCAGATCTTCTAGGCCTCATAAGCCTTCACAAAGGTATCCTCCTTCAAACTATATTTTGTTGACTGATGAAGGTGAACCTAATTGTTTTCAAGAAGCTTGTAAAGTCGAGCACAATAAAGAATGGAAGAAAGCAATGGAAGAAGAAATGAACTCTTTGCAGGAAAATAAAACTTGGAAGTTGGTAAACCTCCCAAAAGGTAGAAAGGCTCTACAAAACAAATGGGTGTACAAGATTAAGCATGAAGGTGACGAAAAGAAGGAGAGGTATAAAGCAAGACTGTTGGTGAAAGGTTTTTCCCAAAAAGAAGGTATTGACTTCACTAAATTTTTTTCACCTGTTGTTAAAATGTCATCCATTAGAGTCATTCTTAGTCTAGTTGTTGCTTTAGACCTAGAATGTGAATAGTTAGATGTAAAAATTGCTTTCCTTCATGGTGAATTGGAGGAAGAAATTTATATGGAGCAGCCAGAAGGCTTCATAGAAAAAGGCAAAGAAGGCCTTGTTTGTAGGTTGAAGAATAGTCTTTATGGGTTGAAACAGGCACCTCGACAATGGGACAAGAAATTTGCTTCATTCATGTTGGAACATGGTTTTCAGAGGTTGGAAGCTGACTATTGTGTCTATATCAAGAGGTATGATCAAGGAAAGTATATCATATTATTGTTATATGTGGATGACATGTTGACTGTTGGGCATGATAAGAATAAGATCATTAGGTTGAAGAAAGATTTGGGTAGCAAATTTGCAATGAAGGATTTGAGACTAGCACAAAAAATATTGGGCATGCGGATTATGCGTAACAGGAAAAACAAAAGGTTGTGGCTGTCACAAGAAAAATATATCAAGAAGGTGCTTAACAGGTTTAATATGAAAGATGCCAAGCTAGTTGGTACGCCCCTTGCAGCCCACTTCAAGCTGAGTACTGAATTATGTCCTAGTAATGACAAAGAGAAAGAAGAGATGAGCAGAATTCCTTATGTTTCAGCAGTTGGAAGCTTAATGTATGCCATGGTATGCACACGACCAGACATTGCATATTCAGTGGGAGTAGTGAGCAAGTTCCTTACCAATCCAGGTAAACACCATTGGCAAGCAGTAAAATGGATTTTAAGGTATCTCAAGGGTACTAGTTATTATTGTTTATGTTTTGGTCATGATGAGACTGTGCTTGAAGGATTTACAGATGCAGATATCTAGAGATATGGATACCAGAAAGTCCACTACAGGTTATTTGTATACATCTGCAGGTGGAACAATATCTTGGGTGTCAGGGCTACAAAGAATAGTAGCCCTCTCTACAATAGAAGCAGAGTACATAGCTGCAACAGAATCTTGTAAAGAGATGTTGTGGATGCAACGATTCCTAGGAGAAATAGGAATAAAGCAGGACAAGTATGTGTTATATTGTGATAGTCAGAGTTCTATTCACTTGGCGAAAAACCCAGCATTTCATTCAAAAACCAAGCACATTGAGTTAAGGTACCATTGGATCCGGCATGTGTTGGAGGAAGAACAGTGATCCTTGGAAAAGATCCATATAGATAGAAACCCTGTTGATATGCTCACTAAGATTCTACCACGAAATAAACATGAGTTATGTATAGGCATGGTAGGACTCGGTGTGACTTGATGACTCTTATTTGGCTTCAAGTGGGAGAATGTTAAGTGTGAAGCCAAATTCACGGAGGATTCTAGATCAGATCTTTCTAGATCTCCAGGATTCTAGATCTTTCTACACAACCATTAGTTTTTAGAATCACATGCAAAATTCTAGATCCTCCTACACCGCCAGCGGTTTCTAGGTCATTCCAGATCTCCATCCGAATCACACACAGGATTCTAGATCCTTCTTCTGCCTCTATAAATTTGTAATTTCTCTGGCTAAGGAAAGCAAGCCAATGCCCAAGCCTGTTATGTAATGCAAAGTAATTTCTGTTCTCCAGTGATTGTTTTATCTATTCCGTTGTTTTTGATTGAGTAATCTTGTTGTTTCTCCATTTGTCTATCTCTGAGTATATATCCGATGTATGTTATGTTATGTAGGCTCTAATCTAACAAATTTAATAATTATATGATTGGGATGACTTTAATATAACCCATATTTATATAACCTAAATTTCTTTATATATACAAAGCACTTGAACTCTATTTTTTATATTCATTATGTCATTTGTTACATTGCATTCTAATTTTGATTTTTTTTAATGATATTGTTAAATTTTCACATTACATACCACAGAAATACAAATTATATTACTTTCTCGTATTTTTAATACAAAGTTTCATGACTTGGCTGTAAAGAAATATTTTAATTTAAAAGTATTAATAGTCCTTTCCGGGGAAAGGAGTCAATTTTCGTTGATGTCATAAGAGTTTTATTTGTTTCTTTAAAATTTTATCGAAAAAATTACAAAATTAATTTATTTTGATAATAGGGAGAAATGTTTTAAATTTTTTTAAATATTATGTGAACTCAACAAATTTTAAATGGTCATTGGTGTTGGGTTGGCACAGTTGGTGGACAAAACTTCTGGAAAGTTCTTTTGACCAAACATGTCGAACAACGATAGTTATCGATCCTCTACAGTCACCATTCTTCACAAGGACATAAAGGTAATCTCATGGGTTTTCTCTTGCATTCTAATGTTTGTGTCTCTGCAATTTAACTCCACCAGCAATCTCTGACCCGACCAGAAATCTCCAATAATCTCTAAAATTGACCGGACCAACAATCGCCAACCACACAGAAAAGGTACGTAGGAGAGTATGATAAACCACACGAAAGTAACATGCACAAATATGTTGTTCCGGAACGTCGCTCTGCCATTATAAATTCCTGCCACCTCAAGCGTTTGAGTTTCAGCTTCCCCTCCTGCACCTGCACTAGTGAAATCGAGTCATCTCCTAACTGAACAAAACCAACGCCTTCTTACAAAAAGCACTTGGTTTTTTTCCGTTTTGGAAAAGAAAAATAAATTTTATTACCGTCATCCATTCAAACATTTCATTCGATATTGGAAAATTTCATATGTCTCGGTTCCATAATCGAATTTTAAATCTTAACATGCTAAATTTTAAATGTTGAATTTTTAATTTTAAAATTTTAATATTGAACCTGTAATCATATCCTTAATGTTTATGTGTAATGTTAAATTTTACATGTTAAATTTTAAATTTTTATGTTTATATACTTCATTTTAAATTCCTATGTTTATATTCTTCTTATGTTCATCTTTAAATTCCTATGTTAAATTTGACAGGTTAAACTTTTTTTTTATATCTTTGATGTTCATATACTTAAATTTTAAATGTTTAAATTTATATTTTAAATGCTTTACCTGCTAAATGTTAAATGCTCAATGTTAAATTTTAAATGTTTCATTTACATTTACATTTAAAATGAAATAGAAATCTAAATTTAAATTTAAAGTCATTTTTTTGGTTAAATTTAAATTTTAAAATTTATTTTACATCTTAAATTATTAATATTAAAATTTTATATTATTTTAATATTATTATATTAAAATTTAAATTAATATATATATATATATATATATATATATATATATATATATATATATATATTTTTTATATTTTACATGTTAAATGGTGAATATTAAAATTTATATTATTTAATATTATTATTTTTAAATTTAAATATTTGTTTTAAAATATTTAATTTAAATTTAAATTTAAAATTTTGTGTTGATTTCATTAGATTTTAGACTTTTGTGATCTATATTGATAAAAAGATTTTTTATTTTTATTTTTTTATTTTTTTTGGATTAATCACATTTTTGAGATTTAGTTGACTAACTAATGTCATTCATCCTTAGGACAAAGGTGAAAAAATCAATCTTCCCAATTGTTTAAAGAGCAGAGAAGCATCATTACCCGGAATTAGTCGTTATGAAATAGCCAATGAAAACTAACCGTTACGAGTTAGCCATTATGAAAATGTTCTTAAGAATTAGTTAATGGATTAATGTATTAATTAATTAATTATTTATATATTCAATCAACTGAATTAAAAAGGATTATAATATAATATAATAATAAATTAATGGGATAATATTTATTTATTAAATATTTCTATTCATTTTCAGGGTTAGAAAAGAGACGTATTATTTATGTATGAATAATTAATTTGTTAATTAATTTAGTTTCAAAGTAATAAAGTAATACAATTAATTATAAATAGAATAAAGTATGAGGATGAAAACATATTAAAGATAAATTAATATTTAATATAACAAGAAACTAAAACTAGTTACTACAAAATAAATGAAAGGAAACCAGAAAGAAATAAAATAAGAAAATTTAGAGGATAGAAAAGAAAATAGTCAAGAGGAAAGGGCAGGGATCCATCTCTTTCTTAATTTCCAACCATCATCTCTGTTGAGATTGATCGCATGCTTCTCAATCTCAATGGCTTCTCTTAGCTTCCTATGATGGAAATGATTAACCATGGTGATGACATGGGTATCCTCAATGCAGACATGGTGCTTAGATTTCGCCGCATGTTCTGCTAAAGTTGAGGAACAAGAGCGACTATGTCTAATGTCTGTTGCATGTTCTTGGATTCTCTATTTTATCAATCAACCAATTTCACCAATGTAAGGAACCCCACAGGACCAAGGAATTTATTATACCCCTTTCATGTCTTTAGGGTTAACTGGGTCTTAAACAGATCTAAGAGAATTTTTAATAGTGGTAAGGGGCATGAAGGTCGCAACAATTTTATTCTGTTTAATAATATAAGCAATCTTATTTGTGGTCCCCTGGATGAAGGGAAGAAAGACATTGGAATTATGATCATCATGAGCAGGCTTAACTTGAGACTCTTTACAGACCCTTTGAAAGGCTCTAAGGCCTAGCTGTTTACTAGAACCATTATTTTCAAAAACTTTCAAATGATGAGATTTCTCTTCTTCAAGGTGATTCTCATCAGAAATCCTAAGACCTCGAGTGGAATGAGTGTTAAGAACTTCCATTTTTTGGGCTGGAAAATGATGAGAAGCAACATGAAGATAGTATTCAGTGTGAGTTTTTTTTCAAAAAACATGGTGAGAAACAGAACCATCATCCATCCTAGAGAGTCAAATATCAAGGAAAGGAAGGCACCCATTAACTTCAACTCCCATCTTGATCTTGATGGATTCTGATTTGGAATTAAGATGATGGAGAAATAAATTTAATTTCTCACGGTCATGGGGCCAAATGACACAAGTGTCGTCAACAAACATTTTCCATTTCTTAGGGTGGAAGGGAGCAGAGGCCAAAGATTTCGTCTCAAAATCTTCCATGTATAAGTTAGCAAATATGGGGGAAATAGGAGAACCCATAGCAACCCCACAGGTCTGTTCAAAGAATTCACCTTGGATCTGTTCAAATAACTCACCTTGGAAGCTGAGAAAAGTGGAGGTGAGGCACAAACCTACTAATTTGGCTATCATTATCGGTTATGTGATTAATGACTCTGGTGACTTCTTGGATGGGGATTTTGTTATAAAGGGAAACAACATGAAATCTTACTAATAGATCCCCGGTTCAAGCCTTATATCTTTCACCTCTTTAATATAAGATGTAGAGTCTTTGACAATGGACTCAGGATCAACAACAAAGGGTTTGAGTTTTTGAGCAAGGAATTTAAGAAGAAGATAAGATGGTCTACCTATTCTATTAACAATAAGTCTCACGCAGACCTCAATTTTATGGATCTTCCGCAGGATATAATTTATGGGGATAAGAGTGATCTCGATAAGATTTTCGCTGAGAGAAACATTAGATTTAATGGCTAGCGTGATTTATTTAGAAACTTTTTTCATATTAAAATTTAACTTTATATTCTAATTTTAAATTTAATTTTACTCGCACCGGGGTCAAAAAATTTAAGCTTTTATGTTTACAATTTAAATATATATTTAAAGTTTTAATGTTTAAACATTGGCAATGCCGACATTGACCCCACTAGCGTGGGGTAAAAAAATTAAAGGTTTTTTTTTGAAACTTCATTTTTCCACTTATGTTTAAACGCTTAATATTCTACCCTCTCCGATGTTACCACTAAACTTTCACGGGGACAAATGATTTCTGCCACAATGCTTCAGTCATCGATATGGCACTCAAACGAAGCATATTCACTTCGGGCTCAATCACAGCCGTCCATAATTAAAAAATATATACAAATAAATAAAGTCAACATCAGTACATCCATCTCGGGTCGATATAAACACGCTTATCGACCAATAAATATTATTATATTAAAAAATATAATAATTTAAACTGTACAATATTTAACCCATACAATTACATACCTATAAATATTATTATACTAAAAAAAATATAATAATAATAAATATTATTATATTATAAATATAATAACAGTAATTATACCATGTTTAATCATTGCAATTATATATCTTTCGACATAATTATTTTAAGACATTTATTTGACAAGTTTTTAAATGAATTGTTAAAATTGTAAATTTTAATAGTGAGAATTACAATATTACAATTCGTTTAGTTACAATTATTTTAATTATGAATATTAAATGCTTTAAATGACTTTTTTTTCAAGTTATAAATATACCAAAATTATATTCAGAGTATCAAAACAACGATAGCTGATCACGTGGGCCTTTTTCAACATGAATAAATAAATATCTCTTGGATCATGCGTTTCAAACTTTTTTTGATTAATTAATATTTATCAAAATTAATTTGTTCCGTTAAAAATAATAGTTTAAATATATAACAAATGAGTTTCTTTTATAAATTTTAATTAAATTTTAGATTACAACTTGAAATTATTAAATTTGATTTCTGTATTTGATTATCTTTTCAATAAGATTTCAACTAAAAATTAAAATAAGATTAAGGTTTACATCAACTAAATAGCATATAGTTCATGATATTAAATTTTATTTTATTTATATTATATATAAATAAAATATATATTTAACTATTATTTATATTAAATAGTTAAATGTAAGTGTTATTTTTTTAAAAGTTTAATAAGACTTAGATTCCGATATACCTTCCTAAGGGAGGGTAGCATAAAATCGGAATCTATTGTGTGGTGTTATCTTTGAGAGCCATCACATTCATATTTTTGGAATCGAGGTTTCCAACCATCCTCTGTGGTTCATTATCATGATAGATTCATGAGTGAATAAGCCAGAAATCAATAGGGTTAAATAAATAAAGGTGAGATCTAACATGGGAATGAATGAGAAAGAGAGTGAAAAAATAGATAATAATTTAATTTTTAATACCAAGCTTTCTTTAAAGACTATTAATTAAATAATTAATTTTTGGTTAATTATTTAATATGTGTTAATAATAACTAAAACAATTACTAGTTTAATTTGTTTTAATAAATTTAAACACTTTACATTAAAATTTAATTCCAACCAGAAATTTTAATTTGACTTGGCATATTACATTTAATTTAAACATTAAACTCAACCCTAATTTATAATTAATAAAAACTAGTGATAATTAATTAATAAAATAATGAAATATATTTTATAAAGATTAGATAATATAAAACAAAAATTTATTAATAGTCTTTAAAGAAAGCTAGGTATTAAAATCTAAAATTAAAAATTAAATCATTATCTATTTTTCACTCTCCTTCTATTAAAACTTGTTGGTTGTTATTCATTCTCATCTTAGCCCTCACATTTATTTATCATGGATCTATCTTGATGATGAACCATAAAAGATAGTTTGAAACGTAGATTCCAAAAATATGAATGCGATGTCTCCAAAAAATGACACCACACAAAATATAAATCGCAAAAACCGCAAATTAAATATTAATATCTTAACGTTTTTTTTATATAATATTAAATGGTGTTTAGAATTATATTTAATTTTTACCGATTGTATTAAAACTCAATGTTATTGAAAGATATATAATGAAATTGATAATAAATTTAAATACAATGAGAAAGAACACTTCTAAATGTTATTTGATACTTGAAATATTTAATTTTATTTTTTAAAGATATGAAATTTTATAATATTTCAAAATGATGATAATTTTAAGTGTACCTATTATTTAAATTTTTTTTTTTAAGATATGAAATTTTATAATATTTCAAAATGATAATAATTTTAAGTGTACTTGTTATTTAATTTTTGTGAAGATGAAAAATTGTTTTTAAACCAAATATTATTTATATATTATAAAATTAAAAATATCATTTTCGATTGGAAATTTAGATCTAAAGTTATTTTACTATAACCTAAAAATTCGAAAGGTGGTTTTAAATTCAAAACTAAGTAACATATAATAAGAATTAATTAATTTAAAATATAAATGCAATATATAATTACTAACCAAATATTTCTATTTAAAAAAGAGAAATTCATTTAATAATATTGAACCTTTGTTATAAGTAAGGTTTGGTAGAATGTCAGGTTGGGAAAGAAAATATTTTTTTTTATATTAACAATTTAGGTATATTAACATTATGTATATTTTGTTTAGACACACCAACTTTAAATACATCTTAATTTTTAATGAATTTATATATGTTGATGTTGTTTAGGTTTCCACTATACATGGTATGTTATTGATTTTTTATAATGTTTTTTTTATTAATTAATGTTTAATTAATTAATAAATAAAATTCGAAATCAACAATTTATAAAATCATTACAATTGTATAAATAATATATATATGTTTAACAAAATTTTGGTTGAACTATCGACTATTAAATGTGTATATAAATTTAAAAATTTTAAATCTTGAAAAAGGAAATATTTGAGATGGCATATGAAATATGAAATGTCTATAAATTTGAAATCTCATAATATTTGGAATTGCTGAAGAAATATGTATTGGGAAAATTATGATATCAATTGTGAAATGGCATATTAACTTATCATATAAATTGAGAAATAGAAATATTAATTTTCCATATATTTACAATTTGTTTGGTTGAAATTGCTATAAAGATTGTTATATTGTTGTATGACTAACGATTCTTATTTCTTGGGTTTATAGTGTTATTGGCTACGGTTTATTATTCGCTTCTCTTTATAATTTTTATAAATGAAGAATGTTTGATTGTGGAAAGAAGCTATGATGTGGTCATTTTTCACAAGACAATAGTTGCATTGGAGGTTTTCTATATGTCATATTTTCAAAAATGTTGATATCTTGTTTTTAGATGTTTCAATGTTGAATATTGTGTGCATTTTGTTAACATCGTTTTTGTTCTATTATGCCATAAAACTTGCAGCGTCTTCTTTTCTTTCAGCGAAGTTCTTCCCACATCCATGGATGCAACTATTTGGGAATTTTTACCGTTTGAAATTATTGCACTTGTTTTTCGTTGCCTTCCTTTGTTTATGTTGATGAGATTTAATTTGGTTTGCAAATAATGGTGTCTTTTGTTGGAAGGCCCAGTCTTTATTACTCATTGTGATCATTGTGGTGTCAAACATTTTGGATTTATTACTTTAGCAGTTCATATGGGCCATGGTTGTTTCGTTGGGTCTTACCTTAGTGATAAGGGAGTAATATATTCCATGCTTTTCCCTTTTCTTGAACCTGGATTTCATATTGAAGTGTTTTTGGATCAATGATTCTCTTCAGTTCGCCTCCAAATTCTTTTGGTTTTAAGAGTTTCTTTGTTGTCAACCCTTTTACAAAGACGTATAGAAAGATTGCTTTTCTTCATCTTGGAAAGCAAGGATTCTTATTTGTTTTGCAAACCACTAGCCCTCGGAAATATGTTTGGGTTGGAAATATGTTTGGGTTGTTTTAAAACATGTGTCCTATGATATGGATCTAAATTTTTTACTCTGTAGCAGTGATTGCATGGTTTGTAGGAGAACAATACTTCCATATGGTGGCATGCCATTGTTGAAGGAGGCTATCTTTTATAAGGGAAAAAAAATTGTTCTATTTGGACAAAGATTATGATGATTATCCTACGTATGGGTACACAATATATTGGTTGGACCTAGAAAGGAACAGTTGGGGCTTTGCATTTGTGCCTATTTCAAACATACGGTGTATGGCAATAGGGAACTACAAGAACCAACTACTTTGTTTTGTGAATAATGGTGTTACGTCTGTTTGGTCACTAGAAGAAATAGATACTTTTGAAATTGGGCAGCCTTGAAATGAACAAATTGTTGAGTATTTTGAAGATGATTGGGGTTTCAGTTGGAAATTTCTTGAAGAGATGTTTGTGTGTATAACCAGTAAATGCCCAAGGTACCTTACTTTTCGTGTTGTGTAGGAAAAGGTGCTTGTTTTGGGTTCCATGGAAGTAAAATTAAAATTATATGATTTGGTGAGTGGTGCTTGCACATAAAATTTTTCTTGATGGTGTCTCCATGTTGTAAAAATTAGCGTTCCATGTTCCAATTATTGATCGTTTCAATGAATACATCGAAAATGGGAATGTATTCGTGCTTCCTCCAATTGATGACTCTATTGTAGACATACAACCAGTAATTTTGGGTGTCATTATATATTTGTTGAGCATTGGAGATGTTTGTTATTACATATTGTTGGAAATGTAGACTTTGTGAAATGTTTTCAAATTTGAATTTGAAATCATTGTGTTTTGAATTGTCATGTTTTACTTAGCACATATTTATGTTGACACTGATTTTTTGTTTCGGAGATAAGTAATACTTTATATGTTCTTTTTCATTTTCTATCATCTCCCTTAATTTTGTTGTAGGAAAAATACATTTTACCGCATTAGTTGTTTGGAAAGGAAAAGTGGTAATTTTGTTTCCCAATTTTTTAATATGTCGATACTTTTTTTCCATTTCTTTCATAGTTTGTTGCTTGTTTTTGTTTTCTGTTTAGGAAGTGTTTGTTTCATTTATAGATTTCTTTTCTGAAACAATTTGGGGTTCATTATGTTGTGAATATGGTTTGTCTACCGTCATTGGGGGCTCTGAAAAAACAAAGTTTAAAATGGTTGTAGAAATGCTGAGTGAAGAAACGAGAAAATGTGTAAGTAAAAGAGTTCACTCGCCCTCTCTAGGGAGAGAACAAATGAATATCAGAGGAAGTGGTATTAGTAGAACAGGGAAATATAAATGATCGTAGATGGGATGCTTACCAACGAAGGAAAAATGCTTAAACAAACCATAGAGATGTTGGGGTTGACATTCGTGAGTATCAGAATAGGAAAATTATGTTTGGAATGACTCAATTTGTTTGAATTTTTATTTCATTGATGTTCATTGTGGAAAATTGTTTCTCCTTATAATTTTTTTCAAATTTGACTTATTTATGTACCTTCCTATTCCCTAAGAGAGTGGCCAAGTGACGAAAAATGAAGCGTCATCTGAACAAAATCGAGGAAATTTATCATTGCCAGAAGAGTTGTCAGCGGCAAATGGAAAATTTTTGGTGTCTAGTTTATTTGTTGATAACGATATGGTTCCTCGAATTTGAGAAAATTTAGATCGATCTACTAGAAATGTTGGTTCTGGTGTTCCTAGTAGTAGTTATATAGTCAAATTTGTCAGTCTGCCTAATCTTTGTGTGCTATCTCTATTGAAGCAGTATAAGTAGTCCAACTTTTTTTACTTTAAATTCTTATTTGGTGTTGATAAAAAAACATTTGATGTCAACTTATTTTATTCTTTCCAATCTTTTCTTCCCTTAATGTTTTGGTGACTAATTTTGTTGTTCGTTCGTGTTTGGTGGTGGGGCAGAGAGCACCATGTGTTAGATTTGAACCTTGTGGATTGGGTTATGAAATAGGAACAAATGGTGAGCCTGGTGTTGCTGAAGACGGTGAGTATGGAACCTTTGGTGTTCTTTTCCAGTAAGAATGTTTTGAAATATTCATTTTAGTGCATGCTTCGTTCCATAATCTTTTACCACTTCTATGATATTTTGCTCTGTTTTTTGAGTTATTTCGGTGCATTATCTTTACAGAGCTAGCGTTCAAAGAAGTGGGAATTGTGGGTAGTCTAGAAGCAATGGGGGAATTGCCATAATGGAAGGTGGCTGAAATGAAGGCCTTGAACAACTTCTTGGGTCTGATTTGTTTGGTGATGGTAGCATGATTGCTAGGATGGTTGACAATTTGTGACAATCTATTCAGGATGTTGGGCATAATTCTCCCCCACGTATCTTTGCTGCTAATGTTGTTCGCCATAAAGAAAGTCTCCAAATTTTTCCTTTGAGGAATGTGCAAGTGCTTTCTCTACTTTCTTGTGTTTCAAATATTTCAATAAAGGAGTTTTTTTTTTTTGTTTAATCATTGTTTTATGTTGTTTATAACAATGTTGAATTGCAATCATATTTGCAGGCATAAAAATCTATGTTGGTTCCTCAACTTGTGGTTGGAGAATGCAGTAATGACTGAAATGTATATTCTCTCTATTTTCAAATGGTTTCTTAGTTGGAGAAATTGTGTTTTCATTGTTAATGTTCTTCATCTTTACATAATGGTTTGTATATTTTGGTTTGCAGAATGAACTTTTTTTAGATGAAGTAAGGAGAATGGATGTTCGTCTTTCCATGGGAAGAAATTACCTTGATCATGCCACAACCATCCCCATTGTTTCAAATCATCAGCATCTTTGAATGCCTTTTCATAGGTGGAATAGAGCTGGTTGTTTTCATTTTTGCAGCGACATGCTTGAAGTGCATAGAAAATTTCATTCCAGGATTGATGATGTGTCTATTGTGAAAATGTGCCAATTGTGTAATTAATGCTATCTAGGTATACAAGTTATAAGATGGAATGAAGGGCCCATTTGTAAAAGGGTGTAGATGAGAGAAAGGCTCACATCGTTTTTCTCGTTTTAAAAGCATGGATATAGGTGAGAAGCCTCAAGTTATAAGAGTTTTAACAGAATTGGAAGATATGCTTAGAGTAAGGGTGAATCAAATACTGCAAGTGTCGCATGCTCATGGTGGTCAATATAAATATAGTGGTCATACAATAAGTCCGCAAGATATATCTACTATTGCAAATAAAATTTCTTGACGTTCTGAACAATTTGACTATCATATTGTGAGAAGACGTCGTGTTCAATCAAGATATTATGAACGCTACGTGGAGAGACAACATGTGATGGATGCATTGGTTTACAAAATTAAAATGGATAAATATTACATGGATGATGAAATTGATATGGATTCAGTTTCAACTCTCCCAAAAATACCTACTAATGTTTCCATCATGCTACATCATGTCGATAGTAATTTATATGAAACAAGTAGGGCTAAGGAGGACATAGAAAGAGAGGGTGATAATTATTTGTGGTTCCATCTATCATTATTTATATCTTGCTTTCCTAATGATTGCAAGGAGGTTGAGCGAATAATAATATTTATCGAAAATGTAGAAGCTATAGATGCAGAGTCTTTAGAATGGCCATATAATGGAACATCCCCTATTAATGAATACAATATAGAAGGGTCACTAGTCAAGGAATTCCAAAGTTTGTTCCTGACTAGAGATGTTGATTGGTTGCATCCACGTATTTGCAACATTGAAATGCATCAATATGGTTTGCACATGCTTAGATATTATGATAAAAAATTTGGACGGAATCCTAGATTTCAGTACTTTCTTTTGAATATAATAATGCAACGTCTTAGTTAGGGAACAATATTTTTTTTTGAAAAAGTGATTACATGAAAATATACCTTCTATTGTTGAACAATTGCATCAAGAACTTTATGATTTGTCAAAAAAATAAATTGGGTGAAAAATTGGTGTAGTTTGGTTCGTCTCTTAGGGGTACAAGGGAATATTGGACAAAGTGTCAGTCTAATTTGACTCGCATGAGCACCCAATTGGATTTCCCAAATTTTTTTACGTTAACTGCAGTTGACACAAAGTGGCTAGACTTACATAGTGTTATACCTTTGAATAACCAATGTGGACATTGAAATGAGTGTGTGAAAAAAGTTTCTAATGTTATTCAATATCTGCATATTGTTGCTAATTATATGCACCAAATTTTAACTACTTTTGAGGAGGTTTCTTACATAAATATCTTGGGGCGAGCAATTTTTGGTATAGGCTTGTTTTCATTTCTTTTTGGTTTGTCCTGTTGAATTTTGAACATAATGTTTGTTATTATTTTATGTTTATATTTCTTGATTGCATGTGTCATTTTGTCATATAAGAGTGGAAACATAGAGGCTCTGCAGACATCCACAGGTTCCTATGGTTTCCTGGAGCTCCTGATGTGGAGAGAATGGATTGATCGAACCCTTTGAGTCTTAATGCAACAAAGTAGTTTTTGGACAAATATGTGACAACTTGGAATCCGTGTGGTATACATTGTCGGAATTTCATGATACCTAGAAGCATAAATGATGATCCATGCTTAAATACCCATCAATTTTTTTCCTGCAATGTTGAAGAAGATTATGAGAATTTGGTCAATCAAGTGCATAGACACATGAAATGCAGTGTAGATTCGTGTTTGAGGAATAAAGGGTCGATCCTTTCCTACCAGTGTGAAGCTCCATGGGAGGTTCATGCAAATTCAAGTTTGTATATTGATGGAAAAGGGGAAAACAATGTGGAACTTCGTAGAACGATGAGTGTTTAAATGTTCACAATATATATCTTTTGGCAATGTGGCGAGAAAATGTTGATTGTCAACCTATTGTTTCTCGTTATGATGTGTTGAAATATATTGTGAAGTATTCTTCAAAGGAAGAAAGAAGATATGAAATTTATCTTGATATGTTGACAACAATTTCTTTTGGGAGTGCATGTGATGTTCCTGCGTTGTGTGCATATAGAAGGTTCCTTGCTGAAACACTTGTTGAGTGTGACATTTGAGCACAAGAAAGTTTCCATATGTTGTTAAAGTTGCCTCTTGTTGTTTGTAGTCATAAATTATTCCCTTTGAACACTGGGAAAAACATTTACCAAATTCTTATAGTACATTCTAATGACATTTCTTGTGGGAACAATTTTGTCTAGATTTATCAAACGGAGCTCCATTTTGTGGCCCATTTGTGCCTCATTAAAACAACAAGGTCATGGAGTTTTGATGTTGGGAGTAGACGGGAGAAATGGAAAAAATGATATTTTCATGTTGTTGTTCATGTCTAGCCACGTTTTTATGTTGTTTCTCATGAAGAGTGTGAAGAGTTTGAAACATTTTGTTGGACAAAGTTGTTGTTGTGCAAGCCATTTTATTACATTGCTTTGGTCACAAGAGAAATAATCATTGAGAATTGGAGGAATATGAGATATAATGTGTGGCATGTTGATCGCACCCCTTTACAAAATTAAAATAATGAAGAAGATGTTGAGCCGTGCATGAGGAGAATGTTGATCAGGATTCTAAAGAGTGGCAATTTTTTTTCTCGAATAGTTCCCCCAAACAATCTGCACATTTCAAATCTTTAGAACCTTGGTAGAAGGGACTTTGATATTCACCATAATTGGCAGCAAAAAATGTTGTCAGATGAAAGTATTGAATAAGGAATCGATTTTATACAAGACATAGAGTCTTCCGGTGTTCTGAATATGAATTCTGCTAGGGAGACATTTTCCTTGCCTTTATATTTATCAGAAAAACAACATGTTTTTTTTGAAATTGTGTTTCGCCACTTTTTTTATGCCCAGGATGATGATGCTTTGTGAAATATTATTAAAGGAACTATTGGAACTGGAAATTCTTCTCTTATTCATTGTATTTGTAATGCTTTTCTAGCTTCAACAATGGGTGAAAACAATCCAATATTATTGCTTGCTCCAACTAGTTTAGCCGCTTTTAATATACATGAAAAACAATACGCTCTCCTTTGAAAATACCTATTAAATATATGAAACCACTAAACTTTCAAGCTCTAGCAAGGTTCCAGGAAGAAATGAGGCACATTTGTTATATTTTAATTCATGAAATAAGCTTTTTTGGGCCAAGGTTGTTTGTGCAAATAGATTCATGTTTGCGAGAAGCCTTTCCAAAAAAGAAAGATTATCCTTTTGGTGGTAGGTTGTCGATTCTTTTGGGTGATCTTGGGAAGATTCCTCCAGTTAAGGATAAACACCATGTATGCAGGAAGAACAATCGGGAAAGTGCTTTGGGAAAGATTCAACATTGTTGTCACTTTGGATAAAATTTATAGGCAAGAGGGAGATGATCCTAGGTGGCATATTTTTGCAATCTTTTAACTGATATAAGAAATGTGAAGCCTTATTTTGATGACTGGGATCTTCTTATGATGAGTGTTGATAGTTTCTTGGATGTGAGGAAAATGTTTTATTTGATTCTTTAGTTCACTTGTTTTTAATGAATGATCTCATCAATTTGCACAATCGCAAAATGTTCAAATCCTTGAATTTCCTAATTGCAAGATGTGTTTCGAAATGTGCTAGGAGATTGGATATTGTGGCAGTAATGATGATGTCTTGGATTGTGAGGTTTTGTTGTGTCGTGGTCAACATGTCATGGAGATGATCCTAGATGGCATATTTTTGCAGTCTTTTAACTGATATAAGAAATGTGAAGCCTTATTTTGATGACTGGGATCTTCTTATGACGAGTGTTGATAGTTGCTTGGATGTGAGGAAAATGTTTTATTTGATTCTTTAGTTCACTTGTTTTTAATGAATGATCTCATCAATCTGCACAATCGCAAAATGTTCAAATCCTTGAATTTCCCAATTGCAAGATGTGTTTCGAAATGTGCTAGGAGATTGGATATTGTGGCAGTAATGATTTGGATTGTGAGGTTTTGTTGTGTCGTGGTCAACATGTAGTGCTTATGTGTAATTTGTGGGTGGAAGTTGGTTTGGTAAATGAACCGCCTCAACTTCCACAGTTTTCTACAGTTATTTTTGAGAAGTACATTGTTGTTCCATTTGACAACAATTGTCCTAATGGTGTGCCCATAACACCTTTT
The DNA here is from genome assembly GCA_031772625.1 of Pinus tabuliformis. Classification (NCBI taxonomy): domain Eukaryota; kingdom Viridiplantae; phylum Streptophyta; class Pinopsida; order Pinales; family Pinaceae; genus Pinus; species Pinus tabuliformis. The sequence goes on from CM062805.1 coordinate 665,297,180, forward strand.
GTTAGAGGGAACCTTAGACAAATCCCTTTAAAAATGACATGGGGCTTAACTATACACAAGTCATAAGGGCTGACTTTGGAACGATCCACTGCAGATATTGGAGAGAGAGAGAGATAGGGTTTGACATTTATAGCTATATCGAGAGTGAGATCGATTGATGGTTTATGGATTTCACCACCTTTTTCTTATCAACATTATGCAAAAATTCAAAACAGTGCTTATGTTACACTACGGAAAAAAATGAGGAGCAAATAAAGTCTATATCATTTTGAGGTTTTTTATTCGAAACAGAGTTCACTGGTGTGGCCGAGTTTTTGGAAATTCTATTGAAGGTTTTTTTTTCGTACCATGATTTAGTTATTAGTTATTAGTTTTGGTTTTTTTGTTTGTTAAAGTTGTCATGTTGAATGCTTGGAAAAAAATCACATGTGTCTTGGGGTTCATATACCTTGGGTCTATAATCTTTGTCTCTTTGGTTTAATATAATTCCCTTCAGTTTACAATGCCTTGCGGTTTTAGTATAAATCCCTTTTTTTTATTATTTCTTTTCATTTGTAATATTTATCGTACGGTTAATATATCTTGGTTTATATTATTTATTAATGTTACGGTTCATATTAGAAGGGTATAATATTGTTCAAATGTTTAGTGTTTTTTCATGCCTTTGAGAAAAAGAGGATTAGTTCTATATAATTGTTGTCATTTTTTGCAACTTTTTTTGTGCGTCTTGATAATTTCTTTGTCATTCTTACTCATCATTTGAAGAGATTTGTTGATTGATAAAGTTAGTGAACTGAGCTTTTGGAAGATATTGCATGGGTATTTGATTTGTTGGTGGTGTTGTGGTTGTTTGATTGATTACATTTAACCTATTTATGCTATATTTTCTCCTTTTTGTAATGCTATTACATTTTTTACCATTAAATTTTTTATGCTTTTTAAAGAAAATATATAAGGGTATATACCTTGGTTTTATATTTATAATGTTGTTTTTTCTTTCTTCTCTCCTTACTTTGAATTGTATTAGATTTATGTTCAATAAATTGTTTTTTTGGCTATAAAAGAAAATACAAAAATGAAAAAATTCTAACTATTTTGTGTTTCTATATATTTTTTTCTTTCTCTCTTTATGTACTAATTTTTATTTTGTCTTTCTTTCATTGAAATGCAGATGTGGACAACCATGATGGCATTTATTACATTAAAATGACTAAATCTATTGTTGCAACCATAAGTTTTGTTTCGTATATTTGCAAAAGGCTAAATAAGAAACATGGCTTCCATCCTTGTTTTATTGATGAGCATATATGTGTGTCGGATGTAATGAAATCATATGTGGAAATCTTGTATTATTTGCACCAAAGAGAAGTTGGGAGGAAAACAAGAAGAGATTGGTTGGAGAGTGTTAAGTATCGTGAGCATTATCTTATTCATTTGAATTCGTGTTTCTTTTTTCATTGTTCAGGGTGTGTTTTGGAAGAGGCTCACATGAAATAGTTTTTTTATGGTTGAGCATTTGAATTCCATTTTTGTTGTACAATTCCTAGATGTTAAGAAACAAAAAATAAACCTCTATCTATTCGATAAAATGTCAATATAATCTTTATTTTTTGGTTATAAATGTTAGGAAATTCAATTTCCTTGTCATTATTCTTGTCATGTGTTATATTGTTTGTCAATTTTGTTTGATTTTTGGTTTTTTCATATCATTTAATGTTGTTCCATTGTATTGAATAATTTTTTCATGCGTTTGTGAAACATTTGAGTTTCTTATTAGTATTGTTGAATGCATTTTGGGTTATAATATGCGAAGGTTTTTTTGTTTTTTTGTTTTTGCTTCGTTCTATATATGTGGCTTTATAATATCTCTCTCTTGGGTTAAATATTTTTTTGTTTTCTTTATAATCCATTGTCGCTATTATGGTAATTCTTTCGCTTTAATTTTAGTAGTAATAAATAATAATATTTATTATTAATAGCAGTAATATCTTTACTATATATTTACTAACCCAATGGATTGATATTGTAAATCCAAGGGGTTTTTATCAACCCCCTAGGTTTATATTCCCCTTTCAATTATAATCCCTTGGGTTTTTAGTATTAAAATGCCAAAGGATAATAAACCCAACTTTCGTCGTTGTGAAAAGGATTGTCTCTTTGTACAGCTTGACATTATCAACCATGGTTCAATTTTTCAAATGACAAAGATTGTCTCAATAGAAAAATCACCCATGGTAAACCATTCACTGATGTTGCATTTTGATAAAGTTTGTACCAAAGGTAGTCAACCATAGTCGACCTTTGCATTGTAAAAAGGCTTCCATGGCCCTAAATCTACCGTGTTAAACTCTTGTCAAACATGTTTATTTAATGGTTTTAATGTTTATGTCTTGGGTTTATAATATTGTCGACTGGGTTTAGTATTATTCCTTGGGTTTATAATCCCTTGGGTTTTTGGTTTTGATCCTTTGGGTTTATTATTTGTTTGGTTTTATAATATTTATCCAAGGGTTTATTTAGTTTGGTTTTATAATATTATTTCCTTATGTACACAAAATATATGGGTTGTAGAATTAATCACTTGGTTTAATAATATTTATTATTAATAAGAATGGTGAGCGAAGGGATTGATATTGCAAACCTACGGGGTTTTTATTAACCCCTTCGTCTTATTAACCCCAATGTATTATCAAGCCAACATTTCTTATTTTGTGAAGGATTGTGCGAATATTTAAGGCTTTGCATGTTCATTTAAGGGTTTATAATATCTATCTTGGGATTTATATACCTTCGGTTTATAATCTTTTTTCTCTTTGGTTTATAATGCTCTTAACCCCTTGTCGCTTGGGCTTTTAATGCTAGACATTCACAAACTCCTTTGGTTTGTATTTCACTTCGTATTATAATCCATTGGGTTTCTAGTATAAAAACCCCAAGGAACAATGTTATAAACTCAACGTAATAATGTTAAACCCTACTTTAAATTTATTATGTTTTTCGTAGTTCAGTAATGCCCCTTGTCATTGTTGTTGCCATGTATAAACATTACTATAAATCTATACTTTAGTGTGCATAATAGTAATGTATATATAATTAAGTACATTAATATATATAATGTTGTATATATAGTTAAGTACATCAATATACATTTCAATACATTGTATATAGTGAAGTTCATATACAATATAGAATATTGATATGTATTTATAAATCTTGTTGATATAAGCCGATATGTGTTTATCAACCACTTATTAATGTAGTTGTGATAGTAATAATAACTATACCATGTTTAACACTGGCAATTATATAACTTTCAACATAATTATTTTAAGACAATTATTTTAATTTTTTTTAAATGGATTGTTAAAATGTTAAATTTTAGTGGTCAAAATTACAATATTACAATTAGTTTAATTACCATATTTTTAATTATGAATATTAAATTGTTTAAATGAATGTTTTTAGTTATAAATATACTAAAATCATATTTGATGGTATCAAAAGAGCTATCGGTGATCAGCTCGGACTTTTGCAAGATGAATAAATAAACTTTTATTGGATCATGTGTTTCAAACCTGACCAACCCATGCATATTTTTTTTATTGATTGAGCCGAGAGGCTCATTCTACAATCCAGTATGAGGTATGTCATATCCTCAAAAAATAATGGAAATAATTTTAACTAATGTCAACCAAAATAAAATAAAAAACAAAATTTAAATAGTCATATAAATAAATAGAAGAGAGGCTTATTCTACAATCTAGAGGCTTATTCTACAATCCAATATGAGGGACGTGTAAATATGTCACGTCCTCAAAAAATCATAAAAATAATTTTCCCTAATGTCAACCAAATTAAAAAAACAAAAACTAAATAACCATATAAATAAATAATTAAAAATAAGGGAGAGGCTCATAGTGTTTCAATTTCATTATACTTGGTTTTTTGATATTTCACTTTCACTCTTCAAATAATAAATAAAATATTTCCATGTCTATCTTAAATAATATAATTTTATATAACTTGTAGAGATAAAGTAATTAAAAAAAAATCTATTTAAAGATGAAGTCTCTCTTTCTATTATGTATGCATTAATGTTTACCTTAGTAAATTATTTCAATGCTCTAAGAGAAAAGTAATCAAAGATAATTTGTTAATAAGAAGAAAATGTATAACTCATTTAATTTTAAATATAAAATATTAATAGCCATAAAATATTTAAAAATATAATGAAAAATTACCATTATAGATTTATCTTAATCACATATTTACCAAGGAATGAAAATGATTAAATCCCTTCAAGTGTAAATTTTTTCAAGATTGAAATTTGATATGTCTATTCTTAATAGATCCATAATTAAAATAAATCTACACGGTATATTGACAATTTAGTAAAAATAAGACTAAATTAAGTTACTGTCATGTCCGCCCAACGCTCTCTGACAGCAATAAATAAAGACAGAAAAAGCCTGCGTGTATTTACATTGAATTCATGTAACGAGCAGCTCAAAGGAATTCACCTCTGAAGTGTCTGAGCTTCTCTGGCCAGTCCTTGGTTCTGGTCATTTTCTTGAAGTCCAATTCAATTCGTGTTCTTTGTATCTGATCTTGTAGGAATTCTATTTTCGCTATGAATTTTCTTGAAGTCCAATTCAATTCGTGTTCTTTGTATCTGATCTTGTAGGGATTCTATTTTCGTTACTTTCATATTGTGATTTTTTATCTGAAGATTCATGGCGATTGGTTTGCCCAGTTCGATCAGGATTGGGGCTACTCTCATTCCTTCCACCACCAAAACCAGGCAAGAGTTTTGTTAATGGCATTCTTGAAAAATTGAAAATTAATTGAAGAATTAGAATACATATACATGATATATGGAGCTCTATTTTGATTCAAATTATGCGTAGTTTCATGAAGTTTTTAGAACCTTCTGTTTCAAATTCTGCATGGTTTCTTGGAGTTTCTGAACTTTGATGTGTAATGGAGGTATTGTTTTCAGCTCAAATTTCGGTTTGGGTGAGGTTGTATGGTTTGCATGGTGTATTTGAAACGTGCTGTATGGATTGAAGCATCCGTTAAACCCATGACCCAATCAGAAATGGGAATCCTGCTTTGTGAGGTTGTTTGAGTGAACTTCTCACCCGGGTGGCGCTGATCAATACATCGTTACAGCTAGCGTGTATTACTGGCAATATCTAGTAGTAGTTAAAAACATCATAATAACTGGCCATCATGATAAAATCTTCAAAACCAGATTACACGTAATCTGATTACTTTTAAATGTTAAAGTCATATTTACTTTTAAAGCATATGTCTACCATTAAAATTAGGCATTTTTAAACATTAAAGTTATATCTGATTTATTCTTAAATAGCGCAAATGGAGTCATGAAAAAGCATTTATTTGCAGAGAATAAAACAATGGACTTTTCATTGTTAATGTATTAAATTCGATAAGTTGGAAAAGATGAATTTTAATATTTTTTTTAAGTTCGAAATATTTTAAATTATATATATAAAATTTTAATATTTTTAAATAATAAAATCATAAATTTCATGAAATATAGATTTAGTTTTTAGTAATTTGAAATTTTAATCTACATCTCATTGATTTGTAAAGTATGATAATTGTGACCATGTTGATTTAAGTTTAGTGTTCATGTTTTGTTTTCCTTTCTAAAATGGTGATGGAGTGCGAAGACTCAAGTTCAGTGGTTATGTTATTTTTTTTTTTCCTCTAAATTGGTAATGCATTGCTAAGACTCATCACTTCAAGCTGTGAATGAATTAATGAATGAAGTGGGGCTTGTGTAATGGAAAAGCATTAAGATAATCAATGGAATAATCAATAGAATGGATGTATCAGGGTTAGTTTGATTAGTGGTATTTTCATTTATGATATGGGTTAGTTTGATTAGTGGTATTTTCATATGATATTTTGTTAAGGATTTTGGTTGTTCAAAAATCCATGGGAATGGAAATTTTATATAGGGTTAGTTTCATTAGTGGTATTTTCATTTATGATATTTTGTTAAGGATCTTGGTTGTTCAAAAATGTATGGGAATGGAAATTTTATATAGTTTTATTTTTATGAATATAAAAAAGATTAATTTTGAGATTTTATATAGTTTTATTTTTATGAATATAAAAGAGATTAATTTTGAATTGAATATTGTTTTTGTTTATAAGAAATATTTTTATATTTTATATGAAGAATATATATGTTTTAGTGTTTGGGAAATTACCTAAACAATATTTCTATTACATCTTTTCATATATAAGAATTGAATCTGAATATTGTATTGAGATGGAATAGATGTGTGATGTCTTCAGTAAATTGTAAATATTTAATCATTACACTAAACAAATTGAATATTGCTATTTAAGTTTATATATTTATTATTTTGATTAAAATGTGCATGAGGCAAATGTCTTGATAATTTCTTGATAATGACGATTATGTAACTCTCACATGTCATGTCAGGTAGTTATGATAGTATTTAAGTTTATATATTTATTATTTTGATTAAAATGTGCATGAGGCAAATGTCTTCATAATGTCTTGATAATGACGATTATGTAACTCTCACATGTCATGTCAGGTAGTTATGATAGGCAGTTGCCTATCCCTAGCTACTTCCTTGTAGATTTATTTTCAAAGGAAAAGATCAAGAGGGTATTGGTATCTCAGATGAAGATAGGAGAGGAAAGAGAAATATTTATGTGTTGTCAAACAAATTCCAAGAACTAGGTCTCGTTAAGACCACAGAGTTGTAAATTAGTAACACTATTAGTCGGTTTCGTTAAGACCACATAGTTGTAAATTAGTAAGCCTGCTTGTCTTACAGGAAACACCTTGCATGTGGGTGATAACTAGGGGGAGAATTGGGCCTAAAAGACAGTCTCATGGTTGGGAGGCAAATCGACGTTTCTAATCGAACTTAATTCAACAGCTGACAAAATACGTTTCTGGTCGAACTTGATTAAACAAGTGACAAAATTTATTGTTGGAGTCGGAGTCGGAGTCGGAGTCAGAGTCAGATAAGTATATATTTAACTTTCTGTAGGTTAGTTAATTATTAAGTAAATATATGTATGTTGTTGGAAAAGACTGTATAAGAATTAGTTCAGTTAAGGCATACTGACCACTAGAAGAATTACTAAATTGTACTCTAGAAACCTACAGAGGCTAGTAAGATTATTTAAAAAAAACTTAGTAAGATTTATTAGTGAAACTAGCGGAAATATTTTACAAGGAATACCCTTTAGGGGTTTACTATGCAGCTATTCTTAAAAGTGCATTATAAGACCGAGAACAAGAATTCCAAAAAATTGCAGAAATTATAGTTCTAGGGAAAAACAAAGAAATAAATATATATGCCTCTGCGAAAACAGCTAAACTTTACAACCAAACTTTATAATGTATCAGGAATAGATTCTACAACGCCTTAAATGTTAAAGAATTTAATTGTAATAAACAAGAAGTAAGTTTTGGAATCCAACCCACATTTTCATTACTATTAAAAAAAAAAAGATTCCCTTAAGTAGAAGAAGGATAAACTGACCTAATGAGAAACACAAATAAAAAAAATTCCCCTAAGTAAAAGAAGGAGAAACTGAGCTAATGAGAAACGCAAATAAATATTTATCATTCTGGCTTTGAAACAATCTGAACTCAGAACTGAAACCCCAGCAAGTAGGGGACAATCGGATAATGATAGATCTAAAATCAAGCCATCGAAATAAGTATTACAATTTACATATCTAGTGTCGCAAAGATGGAACTGGTCAAAACCCCAATTGTTTCCAGAAATAAAGACAAGAACAGTGTGAATATGAAACAAACTTAATGCTCAGAATTGAATTAATCTCTGTACAAAAAAAATAACAACAGAGACTGGACGAGGGTTAAAGTATGAGAACGACCCTTTTCTTCAACCAGGTAGCTAATAACAGTATTTACAACAAGCACATGAAGTCTTCAAAATAAAACCCTCAACTGGTAATGAACCTCTAGTTACAACATTTCCAGATACAATAATACAGTGAAGCCATTTTCGTGAGAATTTAATTACATTCTCCAGATACAATAATACAGTGAAGCCATTTCCGTGATAATACATTGAACCGGTTGGCCAAGAACCTAGAACCTAAGATAGCAGGTCGACAAATTTTATAGCCGAAGCACATAAAAAAACACAGCCACAGGGTCTTCATACTCGTAGCTCCGGTTAGGTATAAACATTATGAAAATAAAAAGAATAGACCATGAAACAACATAGTCGGATGACTGATAAAAAAAACCACTTCTCAAGAGCTAAAGCCTCTAGACCAGAGGAATCTGGAATAAACCCACATACCCGGAGGTCGAACGAATTTTAAGCTTTGTGCCACCATTCTCGACCTGCAAGAAGACCTTCGGCGAAACCTAGCAGGCCAATAGACAAGAATTGGCTATACGAAATTTAGATACAAAACACAGCTAAGATACTCAAGCCAAAGTTCAAACAAAATAATACTTATCCCAGGCTATGGCATAAGCACCTCCTTTAGAACATTGGGGCACCAACATGACTCGCTGCAAACCTAAGAACCCAACATGTTGGGAATTTTCTGGTAAATTCCAAAACAAAAAAAATCTGAACAGAGAACAATGCTTTGTTTTTCTCCAGGATCTTAACACAAAATTTTTTCTAAGCAGACAGAGTTTTGCACATACAAATAAAACTTGTATTCATTAATGAAATGCCTGATACAAAATAAGATCTTCTTCCTCCAACAGAGGGATTACACCAGTTCCAAAAGCACTGTCTCTGCAACAACAAAAAAAATACTCTGTCTCACAATAAAAATTCAACACTGTTGTGTAAAACTTTTATTTACGCGTTGCTGCGTTACATTCCATATGCCCTCAAAAGAAACATTACATATTCAACCAACAAAAATTAACATCCATACGTTGCTACGTATCTTCTCATTACATTTCATGCATGAACAACATCTCAGAAATTCACACTGCTTTGTAATTTTTTGTTTCTCTTCTTGCTTGGACGCTGCTGCGTTCTTCCCTTTTTTTTTTTTACATTACATTACAAAAAAAAATGCAACAACTACATAAAAATTACATATATGTTTTTACTTTTTCCGTAAAAAAAAAACTACACCCATACTCTCGTGGATAATATAAAACATTAAAATTAAAAAATTTACCTACATTTACGATCATAGTAAATTGCATTAAATTACATTCCTGACAAGCCGGAGGTCAAACGGAACTTTTACTCCACCCAAGGTTAATGGATCAATGGCGGAGACCTGTACAGCAACTTGGTTTCAATCGGGCAGTGGACAACGTTGAATTCAATCGGACAGATATTGCTTGCCCAAACAAAACTAACGTTACGTCCCGATGAAAAGTTGTTTTGAAAAACGTACTGGGGACATGCGTCAAATGGTTATTGTATCGAGGGCGTTTGAGAGAATACCACCAACTTGTGAAAAGCAGTGCGATAAAGACAAGCAGTTTTCCGGAATAGTTTTACGGTCGCCGTTTAATGGTCGCTGCAGTTGGAATTACAATTTAAACACTCCTCTTTAATTTCAACTGCTGGGTTATCAGTCATACCCAAAAATTTCCTTAAGAATTCAAAGCTTTTCTGGTCCAATGGCTTTGTCAGAATGTTTGCAACCTGCTCTTGAGTCCTGCAATATTTTAAAACAATTTCTCCATTGCTTACCAATTCCCTGATGTAATGAAACCTTGTGTCAATGTGTTTCGTTCTTTTATGGAACACCGAATTCTTGGATAATGCAATAGCTAAGCTATTGTCACAAAAAATCACAGTTTCTTTTGTTTGTTCTTGGCCTAAGCTCCTTAACATCCTTCTCATTCAAACTGCTTGACATGCTGCTGCTGTAGCTGCCACATATTCTGCCTCTGCTGTAGACAATGCAACAATAGGCTGTTTTTTAGAAGCCCATGAAATGGCTCCTGAACCCATGTGAAAAACATAACCGGATGTGCTTTTCCAATCATCTACGCTTCAAGCCCAATCACTATCAGTGTATGCAATTAAATTTGAACATTCTGAGACAGTATATAAAATGCCAAACCTTTTAGTACCTTTAACATACCTCAAAATTCTTTTTGCTGCCTGCCAATGTGCTTCTTTTGGCCTCTCCATGAATCTGGAAATTAAACTAACAACAAACATTATATCTGGCCTAGTTGCAGTCAAATACATAAGGCTGCCAACTATACTCTTGTACAAACTAGGATCAAAATCCTTGTTGCTGTCCTCTTTGCTGAGTTTTAATCCCATCACTGTGGGAGTGATTGTTGCCTTGTTGTCCTGCATATTGAATCTCTCCAATACTTCATTAACATATTTTGCTTGTGAAATAAAAATTCCATTTTCATTTTGATCTACTTCTATTCCTAAGAAGTATCTCAGCAAACCCATGTCAGTCATTTCAAATTCCTCTTTCATGACTGCTTTGAAATTTTCAATGAGATATTCATCATTACCTGTGAAAATAACATCATCAACATATAACACAACAATTAGAATTTTACCATCCTTTTCTTTGATGTAGAGGGTGGGTTCTCCCTCACACTTTGCAAATCCATTTTCCAGTAGATAGGAATCTTTCCTACTGTACCATGCTCTAGGTGCTTACTTCAGCCCATAAAGAGCTTTCTTCAATCTGCATACTTTGTGCTCTTGGACTTTCTTTTCATAGCCTAGAGGTTGCTCAATGTAGACCTCTTCCTTTAACACTCCATTTAGGAATGCTGACTTCACATCCATTTGGTAAACTTTCCACTTGTTTTGTGCTACTATGGACAACACTGCTCTCACGGTTTCCATTCTTGTAACTGGTGCAAAAGTCTCCTCATAGTCTCTCCCATACTGCTGCTTATACCCTTTGACAACAAGTCTTGCCTTGTGCCTTTCTATTTTGCCTTCAGCATTACTTTTGGTCTTATAGACCCATTTAACTCCAATGACTTCTTTACCTTTTGGTAGTTCAACCAAATCCCATGTCTTGTTTCTTTCTATGGCATTGATCTCCTCATCCATAACTTCTATCAATTTCTTATCTTTAATTGCATCTTCGAAATGAATAGGGTCATCAACATGACAATATAAAGAAAACAAAGAATTCATACCTTCATCATAAATGTCACTTAAATTTCTGAATTTCTTACCTCTTTCATTTGGTGTACAAGTGCTTGAAGACGCACTTGAATTTCCTCTTTGTGGTGTGCTTGGAGAAGCACTTTCATTTCTCCTCAAGGGTGTCTCTTGCTTCCCTTGTGTTGGCGTTGCTGTTTGGGGATGTATTTCAGCCATCTCCTCATCATCTTCATCATGAGACAAACAGTTTTTAACATTCACTGTTTTCTCTATGCTTCCATCTCAAGCTTCCTCCTCAATGAATTGAACATCTCTGCTCACAAAAAACTTCTTGGTAGATGGGATATACAACTTATAAGCTTTAGATTCCTCACTATATCCAATGAAAATACATTTCTCCCCTTTGCTGTCCAACTTCTTCCTTAGCTGATCTGGAATGTGTGCATAAGTCACACAACCAAAAACTTTTATGTGGGTGACTCCTTGCTTTCTCCCACTCCAAGCTTCTTCCGACACTCTGTTCATAACTGCTTTTGTTGGGCATCTATTCAAAATATATACTGCATAGTGTACAACTTCAACCCAATAATCATTTGGAAAATGCTTTGCCTTTAGCATACTCCTTGCCATATCCATGATGGTCCTATTCTTTCTTTCAGCTACTCCATTTTGCTGCGGAGTGTACGTTGTGGTAAACTGTTTGTGTATCCCATTTTCTCTACAAAACCGTAGGAATTCCTTGAAGATATGCTCACCTCCTCTGTCAGTTCTTAGAACTTTGATATGTAGCCCGCTTTGATTTTCTACAGGTGCTTTGAAATTGCAAAATTTTTCAAACACTTCACATTTGTTCTTTAGAAAATAAACCCAAGTTTTTTTGGTGAAATCATCAATGAATGTTAGAAAATATTGGCTTCCTGCTAGTGATGGAGTTTGCATTGGTCCACATAAGTTTGAGTGGACAATCTCTAAGGGTGCTTTTGCCCTTATGCTTTTCCCTGATGGAAAACTTTCTCTGTGTTGTTTCCCCAAGATACAACCTTCACAAAGGATGTCCGGTTTCTCTATCAATGGTAATCCTCTTACTATTCCTTTTCTGCTCAACAAGTTAAGACCTCCAAAGTTGAGATGTCCAAATCTCAAGTGCCACAACCAATTTTCATCCTTTGGTTGGCTTTGGAAAGCCTCGTGTCACTGCTGCTATTACTTCTTTATTTTTCAAATCTGCCCTTATTCTGAGAGGGAACATCCTGTTCCTTGTCATCTTCACTTCAGCAATACATCGTTTGCTGGGGGATCTATCCATGATGGTGCATACATCATTCACAAGGAAAACATTGTAACCCTTTTGAACAAGCTGTCTAATACTTAAGAGATTACATTTCATTCCAGGAACATAATAGACATCTGCTATGGTTTTCCTTTCACCTTTCTTTGTAAATATTTTTACTTCTCCTTTTCCCATAACAAAAACCTTACTATCAGTCCCAAGTGTGACTTGTGACTTCACACTTTGATCTAAATTAGAAAACAAGGCTATGTTTCCTTTCATATGGTTACTGCAACCAGAGTCTAGAAACCATATATCATCACTGTTTGTTTTAGCCATGTTACAAGCTAAAAGCACATTATCTTGGATGATATTTTCTCTAGTGATATTTGCACTAGATCTATTACTCATATCATGTTGCTTCTTCCTACATTCATTTGCATAATGCCCATATTTTTTACAATAATAACATTGTACATTGGATTTTTCATACCTTTGTCCTTGAGCATGATGTTGTCCACTTTGTTGACTGCTGCCTTGGCCTTGGTTCTGATTTGGATTGCTGCCTCTTCCTTGAGCATTTGCTGGACTGTTCCTTCTACCTTTATTTTGGCTTCTCCCTCTTCCTCTCTTGTTTCCTCTGCCTTGACCTCTTCTTCTTCCAAAGGACATCTGGGTCTTAAAGGCTTGTTTTAGAGATGAGTTTTCATTTCTACTCAACCTCTGCTCATGTGTTATCAGTGATGCATGAAGTTCATCAACTGAAAAGTTTGTGAGATCCTTTGTTTCTTCTATGGTGGTGACAATCACATTGAACTTTGAGGGTAGGACTCTCAATAGTTTCTCCACAATCCTCCTTTCTTCAATAATCTCTCCATGAGACCTTATCTGTGTAACCAGACCAATCACATGTGTGAAGAGTGAGTCAATATTGTCTGACTCCTTCATGCACAGATTCTCAAAATCTCTCCTCAGCAACTGTAGTTTTGTTGTCTTCACTTTCTCCATGCCTTGATAGGCTGTCTTGAGAGTTTGCCATGCTTCTTTGGATGTCTTGGCTGTTGCTATCCTTGGAAACACACTCTCATGCAATGCTTGATACAAAAATACGAGGGATTTTGAATCCTTCTCCTTATTGCTCTTCAACAGATCTTTCTCTACGTGAGTTAATCTATTAAACTCATCTTCATCTCCTGGTTCTTCAAACCCATATTTAACAAGTTCCCATAAGTCTTGTGAGGCAAACAGGGCTCTCATGGTTATTTCCCAATAGTCATAGTTTTTCCCATTAAACTGTGGGAGCTGAGTATTAATAATACCCATGCTAGTGCTGGTGCTAGAGCCAGCCATTCTTGCACTCTCAACTATGCTTTAAAATGCTTGATTGTGTATTAAAATAACTCACTGTCTTCAACAGCAACACAGAAAACTAGCTTGAGAAATACCTTGGATTTTTTACTGGGTCTTCACTCTGCTAGAGAAGCTCACTGCTGCAAGAAACCCTTCCTTCAACTTCTTTGACACCTTCAAAGAGCCTGGACAAGCTCTGATACCACTGTTGGGAATTTTCTGGTAAATTCCAAAACAAAAAAAATCTGAACAGAGAACAATGCTATGTTTTTCTCCAGAATCTTAACACAAAAAAATTTCTGAACAGACAGAGTTTTACACATACAAATAAAACTTGTATTCATTAATAAAATGCGTGATACAAAATAAGATCTTCTTCCTCCAACAGAGGGATTACACCAGTTCCAAAAGGAATTTACTCTGTCTCTGCAACAACAAAAAAAATACTCTGTCTCACAATAAAAATTCAACACTGCTGTGTAAAATTTTTATTTACGCGCTGCTGCATTACATTCCATATGCCCTCAAAAGAAACATTACATATTCAACCAACAAAAATTAACATCCATACACTGCTGCATATCTTCTCATTACATTTCATATGCAATGAACAACATCTCAGAAATTCACACTGCTGTGTAATTTTTTGTTTCTCTTCTTGCTTGGACGCTGCTGCGTTCTTCCCCTTTTTTTTTTTTACATTATATTACAAAAAAAAAATGCAACAACTACATAAAAATTACATATATGTTTTTACTTCTTCTGTAAAAAAAAAAACTACACCCATACTCCCGTGGAAAATATAAAACATTAAATTTAAAAAACTTACCTACATTTACGATCATGGTAAATTGCATTAAATTACTTTCCTGACAAGTGGTCAAACGAAACTTTTACTCCACGCAAGGTTCATGGATCAATGGCGGAGACCTGTACAGCAACTTGGTTTCAATCGGATGGATATCGCTTGCCCAAACAAAACGAACATTACGTCTCGATGAAAAGCTGTTTTGCAAAACATACTAGGGACACGCGTCAAATGGTGATTGTATTGGGGGCATTTGAGAGAATACCACCAACTTGTGAAAAGCGGTGCGATAAAGACAAGCAGTTTTCCGGAATAGTTTTACGGTCGCCGTTTAATGGTCGCTACAGTTGGAATTACAATTTCAACACAACATAACATCAAAGCAAGACCATGACATCGCAGGAGGAAGAATTTACCAATCTTACAGGAGAACAAAATTCAAACCTCGGCAAGATCTGAAGCTTGGGGCCGAAAACCAGAATGGTCTGTCAACAGAGAACTTAACAATGAAAATGCATTATAGTTTGGCTGGCGATGAGGATAAGAGTGCCCTTTCTTCCGTCAGATGAGCCCAGTACATGGAGAACCATCGATGGGTAGTACTTCACGAGGAGAGGCCGACAGCTGGAGGGCAGACGGAAGGCTCTAGAATCAGGGTCCCGTCATCACTCGGAAGGTTAGGTTCAACGCATTAGATCTAGGTTTAGTAACTTGAGAAGCACCATAAAGGTTTACGGTGCATCCAGAGATTCCAAGAAGTGTTAGAACTAAATGAATATCCCAATAACCAATATGTAATCGTTGGTACAAAGATCTTGACATAACAAGGCTGTATAGCTAGTGTTTCCATGCAGCTTAGTTCAATTATTGAATTTTTAAATGTATGAACTAACTATTGTATTTGAACAAGGGCTACTTTGTAGATATTCTTGCTTATTTGGTGAGAAATTGAACTGATGACTTCACATTAAGGAGTGCTTTAACAAAGCACTCATTGTCTACCCAAAACCCAATAGACTGCTTTCCATTATTTTTATTTATTTTTCTTCTTTCCCTAAAATTAAATTTATTCTAGAAATTAAAAACTAATGAAATTTAAAAATGACAAAATTTAATTATTTTATACTTTTGTTTTTGTTTTTTATTGAATAGAATTTTGATTAATTTTGGTTAATAATTTTTTGAATATAAATAGATTCAAAATTATAAAAACTTAATGTATTCAATTTATACATGTTTAAATTAATATACGATTTATTCTAATAATTTTTTATCAAACCTAAAACATTTAAACAACACTTTTTAATAGTTGAATTGAGGCTTCTGTGATCCATAATAGTTGAAAGAATAACTTCGGCGTAAATCACATGTAGACAGACATTTGTCGACACGTTTCGAACCAACAAGTGTGGTTCATCGTCAGGACAAGTTGAAGAAACAGATCTAGCTTAGCATGTTAAATACTCTGAGCAGAGACTCCAACAACTAAATCGACCAACGACTAATTTTGACCTTAGGACCCAGGTCAAATTATTATTCATTAATTTAATATTATTATTATTTTTAATATTAATACATAAAATATTTTTAATGGTTAGTTTTAAAAATTAATTAATTTATATATATATATTAAAGTTATAATATTAGGTTATTAAGATAAAAGTTAGGATTAAAAAATAAATAAAAAACTTTAATGGTTAGTTTAAGAAGATAATTTACTTATTTATTTAAATTATTTAATAATTATTGTTAATATAATAATAATAATAATAGGTTGTTAAGGACGAGAATAATTTCAATGGTTAGCTTAAAAAGTAATTTATTAATTTATTTATTAATAATCTCTCTCTCACACACACACATATATATATATATATGTATATTAATTGAAATCATAAAGTTAAGGTTAAAAATATAAATAAATAAAATAATTTAAATGGTTAGTTAGAAAAGGTAATTAATTTAATTTAATTTAATTATTTATTATTATATATTAATAATATAGTCTTAATATAGGTAATTTTTTTGTTTAATTAAATTATTTATTAAATATAATTAATATTATATAAGTAATATAGTCTTGATATTAATATATTAATAATATTAGTAGTCAAATTATTATTTATTAATTTAATATTATTATTATTATTATTATTTATGAAAATAAGTTAAATTAGGCAAAAATATATAGATAAATAAAATACTTTTAATGGTTAGTTTTAAAAACTTTAATTTAATTTATATATTTATATATATATATATATATATATATATATATATATAAACTTTAATTTAATATATATATATATATATATTAAAGTTATAATATTAGGTTATTAAGATAAAAGTTGGGATTAAAAAATAATAAATGAAATACTTTTAGTGATTAGTTTAAAAAGATAATTTACTTATTTATTTAAATTGTTTAATAATTATTGTTAATATATATATATATTAAATAAAATTATAATAATAGGTGGTTAGGGATGTGAATAAAAGTAATTTATTAATTTATTTATTAATAATCTCTCATATATATATTTTAATTAAAATCATAAAGTTAGGATTAAAAATATATAAATAAATAAAATAATTTAAATGGTTAGTTAAAAAAGGTAATTTATTTAATTTAATTAAATTATTTATTATTATATATTAATAATATAGCTTTAATATAGGTAATTTATTTATTTAATTATTTATTAAATATAATATATATTAATAATATATTCTTGATATTAATATATTAATAGAAATTAGTCTTTAAAAAAAAATACATAAATAAATAAATAATAAAATAAAAATTATATATATATGCATATCTATCTATTCATAAAATCTAAATATTAAACTTATATATATATATATATATATATATATATATATATAGAGAGAGAGTGCATAGTCACACATACATTAATATAGGAGTTGTCTATAATGCGATTTTTTGGAGATTCAGGTGACGGAATCCGGCGGAAGAAATTGAGGTTAAATCTTGATTTGTTGCAGTTAAAATGGTTTTTTAACTGCATATTTGGATTCAGCACCCTCGAAAATCCCTGGGACGCTTTCATTGTGCAGAAACTAGCTATCAAACTTGCGATTCCAATAAATTCCTACCGGATTTCGACCGGAAAAACCAGCCGGAGAAGCTTTCAAAAAGTCGCGTTATAGACTATTTCATTAATATATATAATTTAACGCATTATTAAATGAATAGATGATTTTAACATGAATGAAAATAAAAGAAACATCTGGGTAATGAAAACCTACATTGTCTCACGTCAAACATGTTCAGTGTTTTGGGTCATTCACAAACATACAGTTGGTAATTAAAAAACAATTGACCTGTGCGAGGGGGATTCCAGTGCAAGCGAGATGAGTAAACAAGTAAATTAATTAAAAAGAGCAGAAATAAAATTTGATGGGTAGAAGGATTGATTGAGCTATTGATAAGAGTTAACCAAGCTTATGTACACTGCGATTAATTAGTCAACGTACATATGATCATTATAGGAGTTAACTAAGCTTCTGTATATGGCCATTAATTACTCAACGTATATATGATCATTATAGGCATTGTCATTAATCCATCAACATATATATCATTATAGAATAAGACTCTAACCAATCAAAACATAGAAAAATTAAATTAAAAAAAAAATAAAAAAATTAATTAAAAATTTTTCAAAGATAAACATTAGATAAAATCATTTAATTTTTAGTAAATTTAAAATTAATGTCAACAATATCGGTTAATATGTTATTACTGAAAAAGAATAATAATAAAATAACTAAAATAAATACTCATTATTTAATATAAAAATTAACATAAAATTAAACAAAATAACAAAATAAATTTACATTAAAATAACTTTTAATAATTTTTACATTAATAAAATCTTCTATTCTATATTTTTTTAGCTATTCTTTTTTAATTAATTATTTAGTTGTGATTAATATAAGAACACTTCATTTACATGGAAGAGGAATTCATTTACATTTTTGCCATGTGTGGATTAGATTGTGTATTTAAAGTTAACTAGTGACTTTACTCCCAATTAATTGGATATTGAAATTATTCAAGGATTTCATTAGAAATTCTGTCATCTTTGAGAGGGCATTTATTTCTATCTTCGCCGTTTTTCCTGATTTTCTTTGTTATGAATCTGTAATTATTTTAAGTATCTTTTTGCAGAAAAGTTACTCCGTGCATAGTACTTTCTAACAGATTCTTCCTGACTTTTTGTCAGGTTGCCTGCACATTCCTGGAGTCAAGGCGGTGTCTTTTACACCGCAAAGACGGGCTTTTCCTTCACTGTGGTGTCTTTTACTTCACTGCAGTAAGCACCCAGCTCTTCCTCTGCTTGCGGTGTCACCGTGTGCTTTGTGTGGTTACTCCGTGCATAGTACTTTCTAACAGATTCTTCATGACTTTTTGTCAGGGTGCCTGCACATTGCTGGGAGTCAAGGCGGTGTCTTTTACACCACAAAGACGGGTTTTTCCTTCACTGTGGTGTCTTTTACGTAACTGCAGTCAGCACCGAGCTCTTCCTCTGCTTGCCATGTGTTTTGTGTGGTATGGTTAATTATTTCCTTTCTGTGTAGTACTCTTATAATTATCCTGTTCTAATATTTATTTGTCTGGTGGTTCCTTTGCATTTCTTCAATTATGATTTGTCCATTTCTAAATAGAATTTAGATTTGGTGATTTTTTTATTTTGATGGTAGATTTCTAAAATATTTTTAAGACGCATCAATAAATTAATATTTTGATTTCATTTTTATCAATCAAATTCCAAAATATATCCAAAATCGACAATTAAATTCATTTCAATTTTCAATTTAAAATGTTTGGCTCCACTTTTGGCATTGTCACTGAGAAAAGTATGTGAAGTTGTGAAAAAGACGTTGGCATTGTCCGACGATGTCTCCGTGACATCTGAAATGGGGGCTGAACCCCTTGATAAGGTATCTTTTTTCTTTTGTGCACAACAAGTATTTGGTGTTTTAGCCCATAATTTTGTGTTTCTGCACTAACCGTCACATGTTTTACTTTCAGCGGGAGATACTAATGGTTCTGGAGGCAAGAATTTGAAATCATCGTACATGGGGAGGAGGGACGTTCAGACAATATCACAACCGTGCGGACTATAAGATAGAGAAATTTGCGGACGATAGCCTATAAGATAGAGAAATATTTGGGGAAAGTAGCTTGACGGCATAGCCACCCAAATATCCTCTCTTCAGTACGGGGGATTTATACAATTTTTTATTTATTTACTAGGGAGTTGGGCGATTAGAACTTCGAACCTATAAATTATTATCTTTGGTTTTTATGACTTTAGAACTCCTCACACATAAATATTGTTTTAATATGGAAAAAGATATGCAGATGGAAACAAATCTGTATGGTTATACGTTAAGAAGCGGTTGATGTGTGTTACTTTAATTTTTTTTTTTTTTAAATTATGAATTTAATTATTATGTATAATGATGGTGGTAGTGGTGGTTAACGTCCACTAAGACCAAACTTTGATCTATAGGACCTAAAAAAATAAATTATTTAGTTTAATTTAAGATTTTCTTCCTATGCTCAAAAAGCTTGGAGAGAAGCCTCTCGAGCTCACTATAATTTTGAGATTGTAAAAGGCTAGGAAGGTCATCGTTGCAACAAAGATTATGAAATTGAGATCTAATGTGGTTAGAGGAAGTGATTTTCATCCTCGATGTTCATATTCTCACAGAGATGGCAGATCCTTTCCATTCATCCCAATGAACCATTTCACTATGGAGCTCATGAGAGTTCGTTCTAATCTTGGCTAAATTAATTTTCTTTTTTGAGCTATTTAAAACAGAGAGATACCTTTGATCTTCTAAGGTGGGGTTGATGACCTCCTTATAATATCTTAATTTTCTTTTAACTGCTAAATCTTTCTCACACCACAATTTTTCTTTGAACTTAGAAATAACAATATTTTTAATGTTATTAATGTTTTGCAGTGCAACATTCTCGTCGATCTCCCAATGGTTTAACCAGGCCCTGGTGTCTTTATACCAACCTCGTTTGAGCCTTAGGTGGTTTTGGTTGGAATTTAAAGTTAGCTTAAGAAGTTTATCGTCTCCTATGTTATTGAGTTTGTGCTTGTACAACAGAAGCCTAATCATAGCTAGGCTCTCAATAGGGGAAAGACCCACTTCTATAACGAGAATAGGATAGGGTGTATTGCTTTTAATTTTGAGGTTATACATTATAAAACACTTCTGGATTTGCTCAATCTTTCTCCAAGATTCTCTAGAGATGTTGTAACCCCAAACCTCAAATCCATATAAGATAACAGGAGTGACTAAAGTTCCAAAGAGGAACTTCTTTCTATCCCACATTACAAGGTTTTATGTTTTACAATTATTTTCAAGACCAAAATAAGCTTTCCACTCCCCATTAATCCTTTTCTCAATGCTATAGTTCCAATTGAGCTGGTGACAAATATCAATTCCTAGGTATTTGTAAGAAGACACTTCGTCCAAGTTACTATTGTCATACATAAAATTAGCGTAAGTGTCCTTCTTGGATTTGATAATCATAACTTTTGTTTTTTTAGTGTTAACAGTCATACCCATGGTAGAATATAAATCTTGAAGAAGTCTAAGTTTCTTATCAAGATCAAATGGGCACCTTGTGAGAAGAACAATATCGTCAGCATAGAGAAGAAGGATGATGACTATCCCAGCTAAGATCGTGCCAGCACAGCCTGCTTCCTCTAAACAAGGTCTTCTAGCTTGTCGATGTAAATGCCAAATAGGGTAGGGGAGAGGGAGCAACCTTGTTTAACTCTGATATTACACTTAATATCTTTTGACACCCCTTATTTCTCTTTAACTTAGCAATTACATTCTCGTATAACCTTATAGCGGCAACTCTCGACTCGAAAGGAACATTTAGCTCTTCTAATCTATTCCATAGGATGTTTCTA
This sequence comes from Pinus tabuliformis, assembly GCA_031772625.1. Classification (NCBI taxonomy): domain Eukaryota; kingdom Viridiplantae; phylum Streptophyta; class Pinopsida; order Pinales; family Pinaceae; genus Pinus; species Pinus tabuliformis. The sequence continues at coordinate 665,318,723 of CM062805.1, forward strand.
GGAACCGTATCGAAAGCCTTTCTAAACTCCACAAAGCAACAAAAGAGATTGGATTTATCATTGCGGCATTCCTCCACAATGATCCTAAGCGTAAGGAGGTGGTCCGTTGTTGAGTGCTGCCTTCTAAAGCCCGCTTATTCTTTAGCCCACTTACCTTCACTTTCAAGCCATATGCTCAACTTCTTTTCGAAAATAATACCATATAGCTTGGCTAAGCGAGGGCTGATCATAATTGTTCGATAATTATAGGGGTTATTTGTATCCCCACTTTTAAAAATAGGGATAATGAGGCTCTGAGTCCATGGTTTAGGGAACCCTTGCTCGACTACTTGGGAATTTTAACATAGTCAATTAATTTTAATTTTTAGTTATTAGTTATTTTTAAGGGTTTAGTCTATATTTATTTACTATATAATTTATTTTAATGAGATATATGGCAATAAAAATTTACTATACAAATAAAAAGTCTTTATATTTAAGAATTATGATATACATACAAATAAAATCAATAGAATGTAATATATATGTGTGTTAAGAATTATATAACTGTAGAGTTTTATTGGTTTTATTAGAGCATTATATCTGTGAAGTGGTTTAAAATGGAGATAAAAATAGGGAGCTAAAAGAATGGATATGTTATTGTTTATGTATCTCTGGCCACCATAAAAGTGAACCAACCAACTTATCCAATATGTAGAGAAAAAGAGGTAACAGTGCACAACTATGCAAAACTTCTTTCATCATTAGTATTATGAACTATTTAATCGATAATGTTTCAAAACGAAAAATTGAGCATTAGGACATATTTTCTTCTCCAAAGCATAATCAATGCTCCTAGGCCCATCCTCTTTTTGGAAAATAGGCTAACGGCCATTGGAATACCACTTGGGCTTCAAGTTCCCAAGGCATGTGTCATGGTTGTCATGCTTCAGGACTAGAATTTTCATTTTCATGCATAATGCCTTTTTTTCCTCTTCAACCATGGCCTAGATGCATAGACCAATCATGAATACCCAAAACCAACTGGTGGAAACCATATCCCACTTAGAGGCTTAAGATCCCATGGAAAGATCCTATAATTTCACTGCATCGTTCACTATGCTTTAATGCAAGAAGCTTTGTTGAATACCCAATTCCTTCTTATATTTGCTTAACCATTGTCAAGATAAAAAGGTCCATTAGTATCGTTGAAAACATCATATTGCCTCCTAGTCAACTACTCATAGTTGAAAGATGCCTAAGATATGTAATGTGTTGTTGATCCTAAGTGTTGTTCATGGGCACAAGGCCCATTATTATCCTCTTATGACTTTGTTTAGATCTCTAGATACATTCTTGGTGCAAAATTAACCTAGTGATGGTGCCCATAGCAACCTTAGAGGTGATTGATAACCAACAAAGGTTAGATGTGAAGTTTTGATTATCTAGATTGGATCATTATATTGTTTTTTATTTATCTCAATGCTTTCAAGGTGGAAATTAAAAAATATCAACATACAACAACATATTTAGCATGTGACCTAATTTGGAGAGCGGGGCTCATAAACCTTTTAAGGCCAATTTGAATCCTTAAATGATGCTTTTCCTGGGTAAAAATTTCTCGCTTAAATGTGGTACCCATTGATGCTATTCAAGACATAGAGATCTTTATAATGGTCTAATAAGGATATCAATCAAAGTTCAAATGCAAAAGTTATATTTTCTAGAAGTTGACATGGCGTGACAGCCCTCGTTACTCATGGAAAGGGGGCTAGCCAGATGGGGATGATAATCAAGACTCTAGAGGGGTTAAATTTAAACTCATGTTGAAGTTGAATTGGTCAATTTTAACCCTTAGGCAATTATGAGTGTATGTTATTACTATGCCACTAGGAGGAAAATGGGTTCCATTCTATTTTCTTGCATTTTGTTCCATAGTAGATCAAAGTAGCTAACTATGGATAGAGAGAGATAATATCAAAGGAAGTTTGTGTTATGAAGTAGCCCATGGGCCATAGGCCTTAGGAAAATCCATATATACTTCCTTCTCCTTTGTATTTGCATCAAGTTGATCAAGCTTGAGAAGGTTCAATAGGGCTTAAGGCCATACTTTCTCCCTAAGCATGTTTATGACAAAACACACGTTTCTAGTGCAAAAATTCTACCATGGTGAATGTATTCCACTCGAAGGCCAATAACTCCCTACAATGAATGTTGGTTCAAGTCCTTTTTTAAGGCTCTTAATGTTAAGAATCTTCAATAAGATCCTAAGAAACCTAAATTTAGTCTTTGAAAATGGTGAAGACCCCACAAAACATCCACAATTTCATGTGGTGGTATGAGGACATGTTCTTGGTGCTTGAGCCTAAGCATATTTGTTTAGGCCATAAGGTTATTATTTCCCTCCCTAGATCAATTGCAAGGGCCTCGGGATGTTGTTTATCCAAATTGGTTGTGGTTAAGGCCTCATTACCCAACCACAATGGATGAAACACCTAATGGCACCCACATCTAACTCCTAGGGTAAAATCCATCTAGTGAGAGATCGTTTTCCCATGTCTAGGATTTGGTCATAGAACTTTAGCTCAAGATGGTTAAATTATGGATTAAGGCCATTATTTACCTACTCATACCACCTATATTCGAATCAAAAGTCGATTAAGAAATGTTATAAAAGACTCATATATTGGTTCGAGGACTTATTCAAGGCTCTTAAGGTTGAGAAGATTTAATATTATCCTTGTTAACCCCACCTAATATCCCTTATACTTGAATAAGTTAAATTATTTAATGTATCAAGGACCATCGATTTTAAATAATGTCCCATGAGGTAATAATGTGTGACATAAATATATGTAAATGGTCTCATTAAAGGACTTCTAATAGCTAGTGGTTAATGCCTCATTTATGGAGTTCTCATAGGTGGTTAGGGTTTTTTTGAATTAACTCGTATATATAGTAGCAAAAATTATGTAATAGGTGCTTAAGTGAATATTCCTATATTTAAATGTATACTCGTGTCAAAGGTTCCCCTTGAAGAGGCAAGTGAACATTGCATCTACTTCTAGAAACAAATAAAGGTTTTATTATTATTATTATTTTTTTTTCCAATTCTAGTTCCATTTATTTAATTTCCAAAGTTGAATTTGCATATGTCTTTGTATGTTAAATTACATCTCGCAACCATATGGCATATTCCTTTTATTTTTCTCTGAATATTTGGTTTTCGATAATTGGAACACTACAAGTGGTATTAAAGCCTTACTTGGCCAACGCACAATCCATATTTTAGAAAAAATCTTTTAGGCTATAGACATGTTATAACATCTTGAAATACCACAAATATTTATCATTAAGTAGGTAAAAATGTAGGAGAGGCATGAGCAAGAGGGTCTTTCCTTTGCCCCGCAAAACTAGGGAGTCTAAATTATGCTTGGGGTTTGGGAAATTTAACAAACAATAAGGTGGAAACACTAACACTTTGGAAAGGCCTCAAGATAACTATGCAATCAAATTGGAAAAAATTGAGAGTCATAGGGGATTCAACCTTGGTTATCAAAAAGCTCATGAATGTTTACCATAAGGTGGTGTTGATGGTGCTGAACCTGCCAACATGTCAGGGGATCTCCTCGGTAAGAAGTCCCAACTAGACCTCAGACCATTTGGTGTAGGAGTCCCAATAGTGGGTTGTATAGTAACGCCTTGACCGCAGTTGCGTGCAGAGGCAAGCAGGATGTCCCTATTGGTAGAAAGGGTGTGACTAGCATAGCAATCCAAGGAAGGTGCATGAAGGGTTCTAACACACGGAAGGTGGAATGAGTGTGCCCCTTGGAAACATGTGTAAACACGTAGCTTGGAAGTGAACACACGAGCATAGATACATCAAAAGATGGAAGGGAAGTGAACCAACAATCCAAAGTGATGGTTAAACCAACAACCAGGGAAAATTTTAAGAACCCCCCCTAAATTTATAAATATAATAAATGGGCGAATCTCCATGGTATATAGGAAAAATGGAAGGCGATTTTATCAATAATATAATATGTATATATAATTTTTTGGCGAATCTCTCACCAGGCATGGCGAATATTTTACTCAATTATAAAATCTTGTAAGATCTTGGCGAGTCTTTCACTAAATAATAAAACTTTGTAAAGTCCTAGTGAATCTTAGCATAGGCTACATGCTGGTTTAATTCCCCCATTTAAATAGGCTGCATTCCAGGTGAATACCATGGGTCAATACCATGTGCCATTTTGGTGAATACCATGGGTCAATACCATTTGCCATTTTTATTTTTATTAATTCTAATATTAGGGTTAATAATGGTTTTTTGCGTGGTATTAATAACAATCTAGTCCATGGTATTTGTCCCATAGTATTTTGGCCATAGGTTTCACCTAAATATAACCCATTTTTTGAGTGTTCGTAAATATAAGGTGACTTATGGAGTAAATATAAAAAAATGTTTTATTTGTTTACCATACCTCTCGTTTATTTATATTTTTATTAATTTACCATACCTCTTTTACAAATATGGTATTTGGCCCATAGGATTCACTTAAATAAAATCTCTTTCTTGAGCCTTCATAAATAGAACGAGGGTTATGGACTAAATATAAAAAGAGGTTTTATTTATTTATGATACGTCTAGTTTATTTATATTTTTATTTATTTACCATACCTTTTGAGTAAGTATAAAAAGACGTTTTATTTATTTACCATACCTCCACTTTACTTATATTTTTATTTGTTTACACCCTTACATGTATATAAGGTGACTTATGGAGTAAATATAAAAAATGTTTTATTTATTTACCATACCTCTCATTTATTTATATTTTTATTAATCTACCATACCTCTTTTATAAATATGGTATTTGGCCCATAGGATTCACTTAAATAAAACCTATTCTTGAAAATGGGCGAATGGATTCACTTAAATAAAACCTATTCTTGAAAATGGGCGAATGGAAGTTTGTAAGTCCTAATTTCAAGGGCTAAATTTACCTTTTTTACCCTCTCCCTTAAAATAAGGTGGGCTATTTGAGGTGATTTGTAAAAATGTACTATGATACAAAATATTTGCCCACTAAAAATTTAAAACCCCTTAATTTCGCCAAAGGGCGAACATTCGCCCCTAAAATTATCCTTGCCAACAACACATCTCAAGATTCGTACATACATATATAGAAAGAGTCCAGACATACATGTGTAAGAAAATAGATACATATATCATTAATGTAACCAAGACTGCTGAAATACAATAACAATGTATGCATGAAACATCATGGCTTTGTTATATTAAGAGTGAAAGATCCAATCATACAATACAACCATGACCAACCACTAGTTCTAACAACAGAACATTACAGTCACAGTCGCCTGCTCCTCCAAAGTGATGTACTAACTCTGCACTATGGAGAAGCCAAGGCTCGTTAAAATACACTCCAATCTTTCTCTAAGATACTCCTATTAGAAGCTTGGCCACCAAAAGCTTGTACAATGAGCTATGAGGTTCTATAAATAATAAAGGGTGGGGTGACCCTTGACATTCCCCTTTGTGACTCTTCACCTACCCTCATGACTGTTCAACTCCTACATGACTATTAAATTCGACCATCGACACTTGGAATTTTACTTTTACAAGATGTTACATTACAATCTGCGCATGTACCCATGCGAGACAAAATAGGCTTGAGCAAGCCATGCAAGACACTACTATGACTCAGACAACTGTGGGAAGACAAACTCTTCGACACCCTCGCGATGATCAGTGGTGGCGAACTGATGCCAATCTTGGTAATTGATGATGGTGTCCATGTGCTCAATGGTGACATCTTGCTAAAATCGAACTCTTGCCTCTATTGCATCTGGGTATACCAATCTAGCACCTCTGTCCAACTCGTCAACTAACATGCGCATCATGGTCTTGAGTGCAACCAGACCAGCAACATACTTATGCATCGTGTTTGCATTGATTTCCAATTCTGAGCTGATGGCTACACGCATCAACTCGTTGAAGTACATGTCCAGCTTCGTTTGGACTTGGTTCATTGAATTCGCTTCAGTGAGCATACCAATTGATGGGATCACGTGCGTGCGCACAATGACATCTATGATTCTGAACACCTGTGCATGCAAAGCCTGTAAATTAATGATGAGCTACGGGAGTTCCTCATAGTCCCAGATCTGACTCTGGATGTGTGCTTTCAACTCTATCGCCCTGGGCTTCATCATCTTTGGCAGATGCAATGGGGCTCCTTTGTATCTCATTGTCCATTTCTGCATGTAGTCGGCAGTAGTATGCAGATTTGACAATATGCGTGCTCTCATAGCACAATGTTGTTGCCAACCGTTGAGATGGACAACTACCTTATGCATGGTACCAAATCTGGAATACAACATCTGCATGACTATCTCAAGGGAGGATACTTCATCTAGTATCGTTCTCTTCAACTCTGTTATGGTGGATGATGTGACATGTTCTCCTCCCCACTTGACCGCTTGTAATTCATTACAGATTCCTACAGATTCCTGGGACTCAAGGCAGTGTGTTTTACTTCACTACAGTCAGCACCGAGCTCTTCCTCTGCTTGTTGTGTGTTTTGTGTGGTATGATTAATTATTTCGTTTCTGTGTAGTACTCTTATAATTATCCCGGTCTAATTTATTTGTTTGGTGGTTTCTTTACATTTCTTCAATTACGGTTGGTTTAATTCTACAATAAAATTTATATTTCTTGATTTTTTATTTTGATCGTAGATTTCCCGAATATTTTTAAATCATATATATAAATTAATATTTTCATTTAATTTTTATCAATCAAATTCCAAAATATCTCCAAAATTTACAATTAAATTCATTTCAATTTAAAATGATTGGCTCCACTTTTTTAACCGACCAAGCCGGAGACACTGAGAAAAGTATGTGAAGTTGTGAAAAACCAGTTGGCATTATCCAACAATGTCTCCGTGATACCTCAATCAAACTTTTCTTTTTTCTTTTGTGCAGAAAAATTTGTTGTTTTAGCCCATAAGGTGTTTTAGCCCATAATTTTCTGTTTCTGCACTAACCGTCACATGTTTTACTTTCAACTGGAGATACTAATGGTTCTGGAGGAAGAATTTGAAATCATCACACATGAGGAGGAGGGACGTTCAGACAATATCACAACCGTGCGGACGGTAGTCGATAACATAGAGAAATATTTGGGGAAAGTAGCTTGAGGGCATAGCCACCCAAATACTGTCTCTTTAGTAGGGGATTTACACTATTTTTTATTCATCTATTACGGAGTTGGGCGATTAGAACTTCGAACTTATAAATTGTTAACTTTGGTCTTTATGAGTTTAGAACTCCTCACATATAAATAAATATTATTTTAATATGGAAATAGATATGCGGCTGGAAACAAATCTGTATAGTTATACATTTAGAAGTGGTACCGAATCAAGAATACAACATCCACATGACTGTCTCAAGGGACGATACTTCATCCAGTATTTCTCTCTTCAACTTTGCTATGGCGGATGATGTGACCTGTTCTCCTCCCTACTTGACCGCTTGTAATTCCTTAGGCATTCGCTCATTCTCTACTGTCAAGAATTGGACACTCGAGCTGGTGGCATCGACATATGCTCTGGTAGCATCGACCAATGGTTTTGGATGCTTGCGAACATCAGACGAGATCACTCATTCTGAAAAATGTGCAGGAGATGTGTGGACATCTGGAGTAGGCACTCTACATGATTGCACAACTCTATGTTGTGAGTCGTCGAAAGATATGTTGTGCATTTCCACTTCTGGATTGTCTTCAAGGATATTTGTATCTCCTTGATCACTTGGGACTTTCTTTGCTTCCATATCTAGTGAAGTTAGTGGGGTGACCTCTTGGTTATGAGGCATGAGGTTTGTATCCTGATCTAACTCTGGTTGCACCACATCCATATCCATCTACTCTAGCATTTGTTCAATCTCTTGAGCTAAGTCCTGCTCCTACGACTGCTCACCTTGTATGCTTTGTGCCAGCTGCTCGGATGAGTATATAACCTGTATGGGCGCAATTTCGTCAATCTGTGAATGTTGTGCCTCCTCTTGTTTCTGTCCCTACTGTGATTCTTTCTCTTTTCTATGCAGCTCATGTTCTTTCTGGAGTTGTTGCTTCAACTCTTGCAACTCATTTTCTGATTCCTCCATCCTCCATTTATCTCTTTTCCTTTGCACGTTCCTCTTGTCATGTTGTCACCTCTTAGCCTCAATCTCTAAAGTTTCTTTCATTACTAGTGGATTTTCTTTGAACTTGCCGCTTTGTTTTACCTTTGCACTGTCATCAACCTTTCTCTTGCCTTTGTCGTGTGTAGGTCCGTCACATTCTATTGTTGCTGATGATGGTGCTCTCCTAGATGCTGCTTTGCACTATTTCTCTAACCATTTCATAGTTATGCCGACTGGTTCATTGAGCCTAGAGAAGCTGTGACAATATCTCCATGGGTCTTCCTCAACCCAATGACACGCCTCGTGGATCCAAGGAAATTGCACTCTCGCATAGTGGTCCTTTACAAATCAATGCGGGTCATACGAATTGAAACTTCTGGTGCCGAAAGTAAATCTTTTGAACTCTTTTGTCTTGGCATCAACATTCTTGAGATTTCGTATCTTATACAACCCAATTTGCAAAGGAAGGGCGAGATAAGGTGCCTTCTTCTTCCTATGCAGTCTTGCTGACAACCCTGTCGAGATTTGATATGACACTTCTTGCATGATGAGCTTGTCCATGGAAAACTTCGGTGAAACATTTGAACGCTTCTCCACGCTTTACATCCATATGAAGGTGCCAAGGGGTGAGGCATACCAATCTACTATGTCGATTAATGCCTCCATTGCTGCCTGCAACATGCAAGGTGGATCTTATTCAAATATTATTTTGTACATTGGGGTGACAAAGTGGTATGACAACTGTGTGATGAATCTGCGGAAGCTGCATTCGGAGAAAAATCTGCAGTAAGTGTGCACAACGGTTTCCGAAGGTGTCCATGCCCACTTCAAGCCTGGGAACTACTGACAGGCACAGATTGCATCCAGTATGTATGTGAACATGTATATCTGTGCTTTCTAACCTTTGGGTGGATGTCGGGCTCTTGTCACTTGTTCCTTCAACCTGAGAGCCAACATGTCGGACCAGTTGCATGGCCTACCTTGGTTGTACAGTTGGTCCAACACAATCACCTAGCTCTGCAGGAAGGTCTCTCTGATCTCTTGGTCATATAAGTGGCATGCAAATTTACCAAATATTGATATGCCTTTCGCAGTACCTTCATCTTGTAAACCAGGTTGGGTGTTGTCTTGAACTTGGCTGGCTCTTTCACCCAACTCTTCAAGATACCTCTGGAGTTTGCATTGTTGCGTGTGCTGAAGGGTTTCTCCATTGTGATCACTGGCTGTGGCAAGTGATACATCTCCTGATATTCCTTCACCCTAAAGGTAGCAATCTTTGTCCCGCTGACATTGTTCAACATCATTGTCTCAGGATTAACTTGTGCGAGACAATCCAATGTATCATGTCCACGCATGGAAACGTGGTATACCTACATGCAATCTGGTACAAGCCAGACTTGTGGATGTTGACATAGACACTGCCATCTTCTAGATATTCCTCAAATATGCCTGAGAATGTATCATTAACATCCTTCCATTTCAACTTGATTTCTCTATCTATGACTAGCTTGGTGTCTTCGTAAATGGGCAAGCCCATAGACACTTGTTCAACTACATCTCGATTTTCACTTCCAACGATGTCCTTTGACCTTGCTCTATTGAAGGCGATTGTACCTATACTGCTGAGGGACAGACGAACATCTATTATACCTGGAGACATAGCGACACTCATGGAAAGCAATCTATCAATTAAAAACCAAAACAAATTTGAGTACTGACATGCAACATACCTAGGTGACTGGCAGTAAATATTTCATATTTTTCACCGGGAGGGTGGGAGATTCACTGCCAAAACTACGCAAGGCATAGTCTAGGCTGTGAGGAGGCTGATTGACTGTTGAAACTACACAATGCACAGTCCAGTCTACCTATTGAGGGCCAAAACTACGCAATGCGTAATTAGAGACAACAAGGTCATGCATGCCAGAAGACTTCATTGCTTAATTTTCTGGGTTAGTAGGGAACTGCATCCCAGAATTATGCAATGCAAGCCTGGAGGTCAATGCTGGACAGGTTTGTGCAATTTATGGAGGGAAGGCAGAGCCTTCACTTCCAAAAATGCACATTTATGTGTGACTCAGGAAAGGTCCAGGCCAAGGCAGCCTAAACCCGCCGACGGTCGAAAGAAAACATGAAGAGGTTTGAATGCATGGCGAGACTGAATGTAAGCAAGAGTGAATGATTATGCATGCAAATAGTGAATGCAAGATTTAGAAAATGGGAACGCATGCATGTGCGTGAAATGAGTCACCGCAATGTTGATAGTTAGTGCAAAAACAATTTCATCCATCTGACAACAGTGAGATGAAAACAAAAAGTGAAATGATGCTTCTACAAGCTAATATACATTAAAATGACAATAGGCTTTCAGGAAAACCAAGCAAACAACATTCGTACAAAGGGAAATATGCAAAGCAATAGAAAAGTAGAAAATGCCATGAAAAGCAAACTTACCCCAAAAAAGCTGAGTTGAATGTGCCAAAGACTCCTAGATGCAATGTGGCATGTCAGAGATCCACGATCGATGTAAGGAATGAGTTCTGCAGCGTCGAATAAATAAGTTTTAGGTTCATGACACAGATGCCACAAATCTAGGAAAAAGTGACACTTGGAGGGAAGTTTCTAAAATGATCTTTGCATGTAACCCCCAGCTGATAAAAATATATCCCTAAAATTTAGGGATGCTTTTTTCATGTTGTTTTTTCCATTTCAGGAAAAAGGAGCCCATGCATGCAAATCAAGATTGCTCAATCCCGGATGGAACCGATCAACCTGAAGGCACATGCAACATTCTGCAAGCTTGGGAATGGGATTTGCATATTTTCTGAGCTGAGCAGGGTTGGTTGTTCCTCAGGAATTTTGCATTCTCTGGGGTCAGCGGGTCACTGCCTCCCAGAATTGTGTAATTTCTGACCTGAAGCCCAGTGACTAGCTAGATTGCGCAATTTTCTAAGGGAGGGTTGCCTGGCTTGTTTGCGCAATTCTGGAGCCCAACACACAGTGCATCAGGATTTCATAATTTCTGGAGGGAAGGTTGGTTCCCCTCCAAAATTGTGTAATTTTTTGAGTGAACACCTTAGCCATAAATTTTCGTAAGTCTGGAACGGAATCCTATGATGGGAAACAAGCAAGTCGACATGCACATGCTGGAAAGACTTTGAAACTCACATGAAGCCTATGTACTTGATAGTGCAAGACATATTGCTAAGGATGGTTGGTAGGGAGGCTACAAAACAAAGCTAAGGAAAAATTTTGGAGGGTGGTTGTTGCCGCTACAACACTTGGAAACACACTGGTAGAACTCCAGCTTTGTGAATGGACCTTGTTTTGTGAAACACAAGTCTAACATCTCTGAAAGTATTGTTTAGTTCTTTGATCTTCTTGACTCCAGAACTAGCTTGATTGAAAGATGTAGCATCTACCATGCTCTTGGTCAGTTGGCACACATTTCAAGCCAAGTCAACAAAGCTGTTTTGATTGGAATGAAGGGTATACTGGTACACAAGCAATATGGTAGTTAAGTTTTAATTTTCATCTATGGTGTTGCTCCGCTACCAATAGGCTTGGACAGTACACCAGTGTAGTGACGCAGCAACACAAGCATCGGTCTGCTACCAACGAGCTTGGTCAGTACCTTAGCGAAGATACTTGCATCACCTCTCTGTGTAGGAAGCCTTTCTCTTCTTTCACCATATTAATTTTTCATTTTTCAAAAATTTTCACATTTTCGTTTTTTCATTCTTTTATTTTCATTTTTCGTAACTGTGCATAAGAACTTATCCATTTCAAGGTAGAAGAGGGATCCTAACTTATTGAGTGTAGAAGAGGTTGTTCCTTCAAAGAAGTATTTTGTATATAACTCTGACATGCTTGTTAAGGTTTTCCCCCTCACCTTACTCTACTTGACTGAGCTTACAAGGGTTAACCCAAAACAACCGACTAGAGTAGGTGATACTAGTTAGCACACAAGCATTGTGTTTTCATCAAGGTTCACTTCGAACATTACGTATTTTCCATTGGTGTATCATGGACTGAAGATAACAAGTTCTACATATAGAGATAGGATGACAGATAACCAAGTATTGATAGCTACACAAGTCCTCTTTTACTTTACCCTCACTCATTTCAAGAGTCATACACGGTTTCATGCGAAACTAACCTACAAACGTAAACAAGAAAACAAACAAATAAAAGAGCGAAGAGCAGAAGAAAAAATGTGAAAGCAACGCGAGTAAGAAAACAAGCAAGCAAGCGAACAAACACACAAAGTAAGAAAGCAAACATGCATGCAAGAAAACAAGGTAAAGAAAACACTACTCCTACTCCTAAGCTAACAGTGCATGGGCCTGATCACGTGAAGTGATATTTCCAATGCAGCCACTAGCACATTGGTCGACCCATGTTAGTGAAGGCATGGTTCACGAACAATGCAATTGCGTGAACCAACAAACACGAAAGATATCACAATGAAGACAAACACACTACGAGTCTAAATGTGTCCATAGAACATAAATGGGTGTATGTGCGTGACATGCAATCCGTGGATTTACCATGGTGATGTACGACATTGCATGCAGAGGTTAAGAATACAAATTCTCTTGACTATGACATGCAAGAAAATGAGAGAAACAAAGACAACTTGTGTTGTGCACGTGTGCTTTCTGTCTAAGATTCCTCCAATGCATGAGTGATGGGATCATGTAGTTCGAGTGGAGGAAGCAAAATATGTGTGTGGTATTGACCTTCAATGCACATAGATGAGTGATGAGGAGGCTTGGTTCTTTCAACAATTTCCTGACTGGAAGTGAAACCAACCTCAAGACCGTGAGGCCCTGACATAACCATCAGCTTGGGCTAAGTGCCTCAACAATCTGTGGGGTTTCGACTTCGTCGATAGATAGATCATCATAAACAGGTGGCTTTGAAATATCAACAATGATAGAATCATCATCATTATCAAATACAACAGTAAATGGATCATGACAACTACGATTAGAAAAATCAATTATTTCGTCGGCATCCTCATGATTAGGCAAATCAAACAGAGGGATAGATGAGAAGAAAGAATCTTCACCCTCTAAATTTCCGGAAAAATAAGATGAAAAATCAACTGGATTTTCAATGAAGCATTTGTCCTCTCCATTGTCGAATGATGGGCTGACATTCGGTGTATTTTGCGAATGATCAGTAATAGGTGCATCCGTTGGTGGATTTACACAAGAAAAATTAGTGATGGAGGAATCACCAAATATGTCAGGAAAAATTGGAGGAGGTGCAGACAGAAGGAGGTCATCCTTCATCACGGGTTGATGTTCAGGTTCCCAGTCATACTCCTCATGAATGGAAGCACGGGTTGGTTATGCAATACCAACTTCCTCAATGGCTTGATCCTCATTCACAATAGGTGTAGAGTCCAGAACGGAAGAACACAAGACAGTTCAATCCAGAGGATCAGTGGAACATGAAGACAGAGGCTGAGGTAACAAAGCCACGTGACAACCCATGGGCTTCACAACCAAATTTGCAAAAAAATTGAGAGAAGTGATGCTGGGAGGATATGATAGTTGAACAGATGTGTGTGCATGTTCTCCTACATCACTCTATGGTGGTGAAGTTGTTTGATAAGGGGATGGCAGGCAGTCACTTGTGATAGCGACTGTGTCCATCTGTGATTGCACAGCTCCATCACTAACATATGCTGAGTGAGGTTTGAACTTCAACTTCATCTTAGGATTGATAGAATTGATAAGGAAATATTCAAATATGTCCACGAGATACTGGAATTTCATCTAAATTTTCAGAGCTTCAAACTGCAATATAAGGAAGCACTGCCAAAAATCCATAGGCGATTCTTGCAGAGCCTTTCATTGTTTTAACAACTTTTTTCAAGAGTTTCTGGACCAAAATGATGGAAATTATATTCAATGAGATCATAGAACTGCAGGTTGTGGCACCATCGTTGTGAGGATTCGCAAAGTGCGCGTGAAAGCAAGAAACTGTCCTCTTCATTAGAGAATTCATCTGCATTATCAACAAATGCATAGAAGTCTTGTAAGTACTCGGGCCAGGCCACTCCGCCTTCACCATCATACCTGAATCCCGACAAGAGATCAAAAACTCCCTCGTGATGTTGAGATGTTCGACATAATAGAAACATCGCGAAGGTATGAATCTAATGATATGCATGATGGATATGCAAAGATTCAAAACAGGATGTAAGGGCTCAGGTTGTCATTTGCCCCTCCTTCTAGTGCCAGAAATGTTGACAGTGTTGGACCCACCAACATGTCAAGGGATCTCCCCCGTAAGAAGTCCCAACTAGACCTCAAACTATTTGGTGTAGGAGTCCCAGCAGTGGGTCGTACAGTATCGCCTTGACCATGGTTGCGCATAGGCAAGTAGGATATCCTTGTTGGTAGCAAGGGTGTGACCAATGCAGCAAGCCAAGGTGAAGGGCTCTAACACACGAAAGGTGGAATGAGTGCGCCCCTTGGAAACTTGTGGAAACACATAGCTTGGAAGGGAACACACAAGCAAAGATACACCACAAGTTGGAAGGGAGGTGAACCAACAATTAAAAGTGATGGTTAAACCAACAACACAACTCAACAAGATTCATACATACATATATAGAAAGAGTCCATACATACATGTGTAAGCAAGTAGATACATATATTGTTAGCGTAATGAAGAAAGTTGAAATACAAGAACAACATATGCATGAAACGTGTTGGCTTTTTTATATTAAGAGTGAAAGATCTAATCATACAATACAACCATGAAAAACCACTATTTCCAACAGTGGAACGTTACAGTCACTTCTGCCTTCTCCACCAAAGATATGTACAAACTCTGCACTGTGGAGAAGCCAAGGCTCGTTACAATACACTCCAAGCTTTCTCTAAGATACTCCTATTGGAAGCTTGGCCACCAAAATCCTGTACAATGAGTTATGAGGTTCTATAAATAATAAAGGGTGGGGTGACCCTTGACATTCCCCTTTGTGACTCTTCACCTACCCTCATGACTCTTCAACTACTACATGACTGTTACATTCGACCATTGACACTTGGTCTTTCACTTTTACAAGGTGTTACATTAAAATCTGTGCACGTACCCATGTGAGACAAAATAGGCTTGGGTAATCCATGCAAGACACTACTATGACTTGGACAATTGTGGGAAGACCAACTCTTCGACATCCTAACGATGATCGACAGTGGAAAACTGATGCTAAGCTTGGTAGTCCGTGATGGTGTCAGCGTGCTCAATGGTGACATCTTGCTGGAAGCAAACTCTTGCCTCCATTGCATCTGGGTACACTTATTTAGAACCTTTGTCCAACTCACCTGCTAACATGCACATCATGGTCTTGAGTGCAGCTAGACCAACAACATACTTATGCATAGTGTTTACACTGATTTCCAAGTCTCTGCTGGTGGCTACACGCATCAACTCGTCGAAGTACATGTCCAGCTCCGTTCGGACTTGGTTCTTTGACTTCGCTTCATTGAGCGTATCAATAGATGGAATCACGTGCATGCGCACAATGACATCCAAGCTTCTGAACACCCGTTCATGCAGCTCCTGCAAACTGGTGATGAGCTACGAGAGTTCCTCATAGTTCTGGATCTAACTCTGGATGCGTGCCTTAAACTCTACTGCCTTGGGCTTCATCATCTTCGGAAAATGCGATGGGGATCCTTTCTATCTCATTTTCCATGTATGCATGTGGTCGACAATAGTATGTAGATTTGACAAGATGTGTGCTCTCCTAGCACAACCCTACTGCCAACTATTGAGATGGACAATTGCTTTATGCATGTACCGAATCTGGAAAACAAAATCTGCATGATCGTCTCAAGGGATGATACTTCATCTAGTATCACTCTCTTCAACTTTGCTCTAGCAGATGATGTGACATTTTCTCCTCCCTTCTTGGAAACTTCAAATTCCTTAGCCATTTGCTCATTCTCTACTATCAAGAATGAGACACTCGAGATGGTGGCTTCAGCATATGATCTGGTAGCATCAGCCAATGCTGCTGGATGCTTGTGCACATCAGATATGATCACTCGTTCTACAAACTACGCAGGAGATGTGTGGACATCCAGAGTAGGCACTCTACATGATTTCACAACTCTATGTTGCAACTCATATCTTTCGACGAGTCGGGTGACCTCTTGGTTATGAGGCATGAGGTATGTATCCTGATCTAACTCTAGCTGCACCACATCCATATCCATCTGCTCCAGCATTTGTTCAATCTCATGACCTAAGTCCTACTCCTGCGACTTTCTCACCATGTCTGCTTTCTGCCAGTTGCTCGGATGAGTCTATAATTTGTATGGGCGTAGTTTCATCAATCTGTGCATGTTGCGCCTCCTGCTATGTCTATCCCTGTTGTGCTTCCTTCTCTTTTCTACACAACTCATGTTCTTCCCGGAGTTGCCTCATCAACTCTTGCAACTCCTTTTATGTTTCCTCCATCCTTTGTTTATCTCTTTGCCTTTACGCATTCCTCTTGTTGTGATGTCGTCTCTTAGCCTCCATTTCCAAATTTTCTCACATTACTAGCGAATCTGCTTTGAACTTGTGGCTTTGTTCTACCTCTGCACTGTCAACAACCTTTCTCTTGCATTTTTCGTGCATAGTTCTGTTACATTCTACTGTTGTTGATGATGGTTCTCTCTTAGATGTTGATACACGTTGTTTTGATAACCATTCCACAACTATGCCGACTAGTTAATTGAGTCTGGAGAATTTGTGACAATATCTCCATGGGTCTTCCTCAGCCTAATGACACACCTCGTGGATCCAAGGAAATTTCACTCTCGCATAATGGTCCTTTACAAAGTAATGTGGGTCGTACAGATTGAAACTTTTGGTGCCAAAAGCAAATCTTTCGAAATCTTCTGGCTCGGTATTAGCATGCTTGAGATTTTGTATCTCGTACAACCTGACCTGCAAAACAAGAGCGGGCCAAGGTGCCTTATTCTTCCTATGCAGTCTAGCTGACAACCCTGTCGAGATGTGATACGACACTTCTTGCATAACAAGCCTGTCCATGGAAAACTTCAGTAAAACATGGGGAGGCTTCTCCGCATTGTATATCGATATGAAGGTGCTAAGGAGGGAGGCATACCAATCTACTATGTCGATTAGTGCCTCCATTAATACTTGAGACATGCAAGGTGGATCCTCCTCAAATATTATTTTGTACATCGGGGTGACAAAGTGGTATGACAATTGTGTGATGACTTCGTGGAAGTTGCATTCGGAGAACAATCTGCAGTAAGTGTGCACATCGGTTTTCGAAGGTGTCCATGTTCAGTTCAATCTTAGGAATTGCTAATGGGCACAGATTGCATCGCTTACCGAACTTTGGGTGGATGTTAGGCTCGTGCCACTTGGTCCTTCGACCTGAGAGCCAACATGTTGGACCAGTTGCATGGCCTTCCTTTGCTGGCCAGTTGGTCCAACGCAATCACCTAGCTCTGTGGGAAGGTCTCTCTACTCTCTTAGTCATATAAGCGACATGCAAATATGACCAAATACTGATATGCCTTCCGCAGTATCTTTGTTTTTTAAACCAGGCTGGGTGTTTTCCTGAACTTTACTGAATCTTTCACCCAACTATCCAAGATAGCTTTGGAGTTTTTGTTACTCTGTGTGCTGAAGGGTTTCTCCATTGTGATCACTGGCTATGGAAAGTGATACATCTCCTGATAGTCCTTCGCCCTAAAGGTAGCAAGATCTGTCCCACTGACATTGTTCAACATCATCATCTTAGGATCAACGTGCGAGACAATCCAATGTGTCATGCTCGCGCATGGAAATGCGGGATACTTGCATGAAATCTGATACAAGCCAGACTTGTGGATGTTGACATAGACCCTGTGGTATCCATATCTTCCTCAAATGTGCCTGAGAATGTATCATTGATTTCCTTTCGTTTCAACTTGATGTCTCTATCTATAACCAACTTGGTGTCTTCGTAAACGGGCAAGCCCATAGACACTTGTTCAACCACATCTCCAGTTTCATTTCCAACGATGTCCTTTGACCCTGCTCACTTGGAGGCCATTGTACCTATACTGATGAGGGATGGACAAACACCTTATATACCTAGAGACATAGCGACACTTATGGAAATCAATCTGTCAATTAAAAACCAAAACAAATTTGAGTACTGACATACAACATACCTAGGTGACTGGCAATAAAGATTGCACAATTTTCGCTGGGAGGCTAGGAGACTGACTGCCAAAACTGCGCAAGGCATAGCCCGAGCTATCAGGAGGTTGACTGACTACTGGAACTGTGCAATGAACAGTCCATTTTTATTGTTGAGGGTTGAAACTGCGCAATGCGCAATTTGAGTTAGCAAGGTCATGCATGCCCAAAGACTACATTGCGTAATTTTCTAGTTCAGCAAGGAACTGCTTCCCAGAATTGCTCAATGGAAGCCTCGATGTGATTTTTGGTTAGGTTTACGTAATTTATGGAGGGAAGATAGAGCCTTCACTTCCAAAAATGTGCATTTCTTCTCGGGTGAGGCAAGGTCCGGGCCAAGGTAGCTCAGGCCTGTCGTCGAGTATCTGAAAACATGGAGAGGTTTGAATGCATGGCGAGACTGAATGTAGGTAAGAATGAGTGATCATGCATGCAAACAGTTTATGAAAGATTCAGAAAATGGGAACGTATGCATGTGGGTGAAATGAGTCGTTGCAATGGTGACCGTTAGTGCAAAAATAGTGTCATGCATGTGACAACAGTGAGATGCAAACAAAAATGGAAATTATGCTTCTACAAGCTAATGTAAATTAAAACAACAACATACATTAAAAAAAAAACAAGTAAACAACATTCGTACAACGTGAAATACGCAAAGCGATAGAAAAGCAGCAAATGACATGAAAAGCAAACTTACCCATAAAAAGTTGAGTTGAATGTGCCGAAGACTCCTAGATGGAATGTGGGATGTCAAAGCTCCACGATCGATGTAAGGAATGAGCTCTGGAACGTCGAATAAATAAGTTTGAGGCTCATGACGTGCATGCCACAAATCTGGGAAAAAGTGACACTAGGAGGGCAGTTTCTAAAATGATCTTTGCATGTAACCTCGAGCTGCTAAAAATAGATCCCTAAAATTTAGGTATCCTTTTTGCATGTTTCTTTTGCTATTTCAGGAAAAATTAGCCCATGCATGCAAATCAATATTGCGCAGTCACGAAGGGAACCGATCAACCTGAAGGCACATGCAATATTCTGCAAGCCTGGCAAAGGGATTTACACAGATTATGAGCTAAGCAGGGTTAGCTGTCCCTTAGGCATTACACATTTTCTGGGGTCAGCAGGTCACTGCCTCCCAGAATTGTGCAATTTATGACATGAATCCCAGTGACTGGCTATATTACGCAGTTATTTAAGGGAGGGCTACCTGGTTTGATTGTGCAATTCTGGAGCCCAGCAGGTAGTCCAACAAGATTGAACAATTTCTGGAGGAAGGCTGGTTCCTCTCTAGAATTGCGCAATTTTATGAGTGAACATCTCAGCCAAAAAAATTTCTAAGTCGAGAATGGAAGACTGTGATGGGAAACAAGAAAATCGACATGCACAAGTTGGCAAGCCTTTGAAACTCACCTGAAGCCTATGTACTTGACAGTGCAAGACATGTTTCTAAGGATGGTTGGTAGGGAGGCTCCAAAACAAAGCTAAGGAAAAATTTTGGAGGGTGGTTGTAGTCTCTACAACAGGCGGGTACTCCCTGCAACCCCATTTGGATCATAATCATAGTGCTTGTTAAAAAATTTGATCACATTGAAGCATTTCATATCTTATGAGACCAAAACACATTGGTGGATAAACAAGCTAATTTTGGAGCGTGTCTTCCCCAAGGCCGAATAAAAATCGAAGGGGAATATTTTCATCACCCCATCCCATGACTAAGTTAATTATATTTTTGATGTGGATCGTTGTCACGATGGATGAATTAATCGGGCACGCATTCATCATGTGGAAGCTCATGTTTCGCACACATACTCCTTTCATGCAACAAACACAAGTCATCTCGCCTCATAATTCTTAGTAATCTCCTCCATTCGTGAGCATGTGGGATCAGAGGTGGATGCAAGTTTCTCTCTCCCTAGTGAATATGGGTATATTGTCCAGAAGTAGGTTGTTATGAAACCAGCTCACAAAAAGATACAAAAGATAGATGAACGCCTTAGAAATAAGCCTCTTCAAGGGGGGCAACCTCCTTTACATTACACAAATGAACAATTCTTAGATGATACAAATGACAACACCTCCTTTCTATATATAGGAGTCTAAGGGGTCATAATAAATCAGAGTCGGCATAACAATAATAATGTAAGGGCACAATAATAACAATAGTGGGCTTCTGTGGGGCACAATAATAACAATATGGGGACTACATGGGCACAACACTATAATAAGGGGTTGTACTAATAACAATAAGGGGTTACACTAGTAGTCTAGGGACCTAACATGCCCCTCTCCTTCAAAAAGTGTTGTCCTCAACGCTTGAGGAGTTCTTGATGCTTTTGTATAAAATTCTTGTCCTCCCATGTGGAATCTTCAGTGGGTAAGTTCTTCCACTTGATGAGATACTCTGAAATTGATCGATTCCATAGTTGTTGAGTTCTTGTTTCTAGGACTACTCCAAGTTCCAATATTATTTTTCCTTCTTCGTCAAATTCTAGCAATATTGTCTGAACTGGGATCTTCTGCAACTTTTGAATCAGTGGCCACACTTCTTCGTCCTTCTTCCACTCATCCCTTCCTTTGTTTATCCACTCTGGTTGGATAATAGAAATAACACAAAACAATGCTTCCACATCCTCATCCTTTCTTGAGAGTGCGTCAGCAACAACATTTTTCTTCCCTTTTTTGTAGATGATTTCAAAGTCATAACCCAACATATTTGTGACCCATTTTTTCTCTTCATCAAAAGACAATCTTTGTTCTAAAAAGTATTTAAGACTATCATGATCCATTTTTACCTTGAAGTGTCTTCCCATTAGGTAAGGTTTCCATTTCCTAAGTGCATGTAGTATTGACAACATTTCCTTGTCATAAATAGCTTGCTTGAGATGTAGCCGTAAAAATACCCAAACGCCTACATCAAAAATTCTTACATTGCAATGTTGATCTGCCTATTGTTTCATTCGATTCTACACCAAAGTGGCATTACCCTTTAAAAGTTGGAGAACTTGTTGTTGATGCTCGATGTGATCTTTCACTGCTTGAATATTTTTCTTCCTGATATGTCCTTCTATCTTGAGAGTTTGAGGAGTGGTAATTTCTTCCAATGCATTGCAAGATATGGACAGATTCATTTCTTGATGCTCGATGTAATCTTTCACTTCTTGAACATTTTTCTTCTTGATATGTCCTTCTATCCTGATAGTTTGAGGAGTGGTAATTCCGGCCAATGAATTACAAGATATGGTCAGATTCATTTCTTCTTTCTCGATGTGATCTTTCACTTCTTGAACCTTTTTCTTCTTGATATGTCCTTCTATCTTGAGAGTTTGAGGAGTGGTAATTCCTGCCATTACAGTACAAGATATGGTCAGATTCATTTGTTCTTTCTCTAGGGTTGGTTCCCAGTGTATATCCTCTTCTTTTGATGTTTCTTGATCCTTTTCGTCATTAGGAGGCCTTTCTTGTAGCATCTTTGTCCCACCTTCCTTCAAACCTTCCATGTCTTTCTTCAAATCTTCCATGCCTTTCTTCCAATATGCTTTCATACCATCGATATCAGCTTTCATGGCATAGATAAAACTATTTATCTTTTGCTTCTCTAGAATATCATTTACCCTTATATTAAATTTTTGAAAGTCCTCAATGTGCTCTGCCATTGAACCCATTTGTTTGACATTTATCGATTGGTTAAAGAAGGTATTTCTCTTGGCATCCTCATAATGTGCTATCATTTCATCTATGAAAATTGACCATGTGACAAGTGGTTTACGAGAACAAAGCCCTTTATACCATAAAAATTAATTCAGTTCTAAATAATTAGATGCAATACGCACCTTTTGTAACAGTGGTACACCATGTATATCAAAATATTTCTCCATTTGTAGTATCCAATTTACTGGATCCTTGCCATCAAACTTCCTCATATCACCTTTTCTTGATTTTAGGAGCTCGATCTTCAAACGACTATAACTTTGCAATTTCAGATCTTCCAGTTCTGCAATTGCGATCTACAGTAGCCCTCTACGTCCTCTTTCTAATGCCACCATTCTGATCGAAATTGGATTCTCCAATAAAGAGTTATGCACAATCTTCGAAGATGACCTGATTATATACCTTTTCAGAAGAGCGAAATTATATGAAGCTCCATGTGTCACTATTTTGACCTTCGGATCTAAACAATATACACAGAAAACTACATGTCGTCCTCTTTATGCAACTTCTTACAAAATTTCAATTTGATGCTCAAAGAGAAAGTTATGAAAAGTTTCCCAAGGTCACTTGTTTAAATGTAATTCGAGAGTCTGCAAAAACCCTAACTTCCTCAGATCATATATCCGAAAATATAGCGAGACATGATCTGAAATTCAGACCCGAGGTTCAAACCGCTTTTGTTTCCAATGGGTTTTTTGTTTATGTTCTGAAAATTCGTAGTGAAAACGTTATAGCGAAAATTTCACGATGACCTCTTTTAGATGAAATTCTGGAGCTTGTAAAAACTCTAATTTATTCAGATCATATCTCTGAAAATATAGTGATACAAGATCTGAAATTTGGACCTGAGGTTCAGCGAGATTTCATCTCAAATGAGTTTTTTTTAGCTTCTGAAACGTCGCAGAAAAATAGTTATAGTGAAAATTCCATGATGACTTGTTTGGAGCAGTGAAACCCTAGAATCCAAAGCTTTGATACCAAATGTTATGAAACCAGCTCACAAAAAGATACAAAAGATAGATGAAAGGCTTAGAAATAAGCCTCTTCGAGGGGGCAACCTCCTTTACATTACACAAATGAACAATTCTTAGATGATACAAATGACAACGCCTCCTTTCTATATATAGGATTCTAAGGGGTCATAATAAATCAGAGCCGACATAACAATAATAATGTAAGGGCATAATAATAACAATAGTGTGCTTCTATGGGGCACAGTATTAATAATTTGGGGACTACATGGGCACAAAAATATAATAAGAGGGTTGTACTAATAACAATAAGGGGTTACACTAGTAGTCTAGGGACCTAACATAGGTGGCGCATGCTTGTGATTCATGTTCGAATTAATGTGTCATTTTATTTGTCAATGTTGTGCTTAATATTCTACATTTTGTCTATATTTTATAGAGTTTATAGCAACTTCAATAGGGTTAGTAGTTTTTCTAGTAGAATATTGGGGCTAAAGAAACAATTAGTCTTCCTTTTTTGGAACTTGATGGAAACTTTTTGCTTAACACAATTGTATAAACTTATGTGTATTTGAACACAAATTCAACCCTTTTTAATCAATATAAATCTATTTGTTTGTGTTAAAAAAAAAGGTAAACATTTGGTTGGGAAAGAATGCATATAGAAAATACAAGACCCATCACCTAGTTGGAAGCCCTTGTAACCTCTTTGAGCACCCCTTTAAGTAGTACCAAATCAGAAAATAGACATATATGGATTTTTATTCTACATGCTTTTGTGTTTATTGGAAGCTCCCTATGTGCACCTAAAATGAACATCCTGTTAGTAGCATTGTTACTATAGTACACCAAGAACAACAATTAAAAATATCACTCTTGCATACTAGGGAATCAAGTATTATATCTAAGAGTATGGTATATCCTCCTTAATTGATATTGTGAAATCTTTGGTTGAGTTTTATTCTCGGAAAAATATAGTATATTAAAGAGATATATCACTTAAAATTCATTTATCTTGTAAACCCCATTTTCTCCCTAAAGACCTCCACCTTTGCAACATATATAATGAAATTTATACACAATTTGCAATCGAGAGTTTGGATATTTTATAACTGCAATTTTATCACTTTTCATTTCCTTACAAAATAGTCTCTTCAGTGCTAAAGTGCTTCCATTACACATTATTTTTAGCAATGGCTGAATTTGAGAGTAAAATCTACTCATCTTCAATTCACGCTCCTTTCCTAACATGTTTCCATACATGTTGAACAGGGTCATCAAATTGCACCCAAGAATGTCAACAATATAGTGTCTTAACAATCACAATAGGTCCCTTCTTCCACACTTACCTATTGGTTGTGCCAAGTGATATGGATCCCATTGAATGTTTCTTCCGCAATATTTATAGACACAAAATTGCCAATTTCTTTTAATGTCATTTACCTAATGGAAATAAAATTTAAAGGTCGTGTTACTTACTTTGCTACTACTTATTAGTCACAACTAGTGACATGTCATATCAGGTAACGTTCTATGATATTCTATTGATATCATAATCTAAAATATGCATTTGTCATGCATAAATAAAGTGTAGGGAAACCTCCTATCTCTATCACTTTCATGGTTGTTATATTATTTGTTAATTCCATCCCAAAGTGGACTTAGTAGAGTCCATGTTAGTTATTCCACCATTTGTTTCATACTTGTTCATAAGCATAAACACTAAACCAAAAAAGTATGAGGAAATAGAAAACAAAAAGATTCATACTACCAACATCGGTAATTAAGGGGTAACTTGACATACTCAAGTTTCATGGTCGAAACAACAAAAATTAGCTTCACAGATCTACAAAATTCATTTTTGCACTTCATCAACCATTTTCCTTTAACTCACTATTTTTAGCTTTTCCATTTATTCTATATTGTGGGTTATTGATAAAGGTTATGTGCATCTTACTCCTTTGCATAACCATGGGTCTTTTCCCCTTGCATTTCCATGCACATTGGCTACTTCAACACACATTATATTATCATATCCTTTTAAGGCATCTTCTCTCTCTCTCTCCCCCACACATACACACACACACACATATATATATGTGTGTGTGTGTGTGTATTTATTTTAATAGTATAGAGACAACAAATTTTGTGTTAAAATATTTCCTTCCATATTTAGGATTTCATCATTCAACCATAAACTTGTACATTATCCTCGGGTTGTGTTATGCCTATTTTATTTTTGCAGTTCCATGGGTTTGTTCTAGAAAATCCATTCAATATTCACGTATTTATCCTACTACATTCAACCAATCTTTAGTTAGCTACCAATTCAATCAACAGATTAACTCTTTTCTATATTGACCATACATATAAAATAAACCAATTGGATCAATTATCCATACTAATTTGTAATTCATATAGACCTAATGTCTATTTCATTTTCGAGGACTAACCGATAAAGGACTGGTTGTCCGTTTAAGTGTTTATTTAAATTTCCTTTTAAGAATTTATAGGTATTCACTTTTGATTTTTTCCTTAATGAACTTCACACTTACCCATAGATGTGACGCTTTCAACATCTATTCTTGGATGATTTCATGTTCTCCTAGTTATTTGGATAACAAAAAGGCCATTATTATTGTTATTTCCAATTTGATAATCTCTAATTTATTGGGATATTCCATCCCATCTTACGGACATATCACCTATTTAATAGGTTTCTCACCTATGTGACCATTCACTTATTCTTAAGTTATCCTCTTGTCAACTGAATCTCTTAGTTACCAGTTTCTTTTCCTGGTATTTCATATCTACATTTACACAAATACTATCAATAATCCATTTCCATGTATCTTTAAATCTGATAATTTTTCGAGTTTTCCATTATGGCATTATGTCATTATGGATTATTTTGTCAAGTAGAAACCTCATTTGATACTAATTTATTTTATATGCAGGGTCATGATTCCTCTATTAACTATTGAAATTTTTAAATTTCTTTATGTTCTACCTAGAAGACACTACTAATTACAGGGTTTAACCCTTCTCATATGGTTACATGTATTTAACATTTATCCAGTGCATCTCTAGAGTATGTGTGCATAACTTAGTTTGTAGATCATTTATACATAATAATGCTTTAAATTATCTATTTATTACTTTAAATTCTTGCTTTTTCATTCTCATATCGTAATGTAGGTATACTCATGGATATATTTCTTAGATATATTTCTTGCAGAGCATCTCAATCACTATTAGTACATTCATTTTTTTTAAACATACTTAATGTAATACACAAAATTTCCTCTAAACAATACCATATATGGAAGGATGGTTATAAGGTTTTGGTTCCATTAAGTTGCTCAATGTCCATATTTTTATGAGTTTACTCGCCACTAAGGCTTACCCAAACCTTTTTATTTACTTTTATCTGACTTGTATGATATTTATCCACAAGGTTTCTCTCCCCTTTTTCCTATTCCTCCATAGTACAATAGTAGCACTTTGCAAAGTTTATATATGATTTTGCATTTTTTATTTTATACAATGATGAGTATATACTAATTTATTTTACTTTCTTTTGTAATTTCCCTATTGTTTTGTTCTTATTTCAATCCCTAATAAAATATGTATTTATTATGATTTGCTAATTTGATTCATAGGTCCTTGCTTTTTTTGTTATCATAGAAACAAAATACCTTAATAAGTATTATTGAATATTAATTAATTCTTTCATTCTGAATAATTAGTTAGATAATCTTTATTAAATCCTCACTTTTTATATACTGGGGTTTCTCTTCACTACCCAATATATCAATACTCGTCACCATGTAAGGTGTGAAACATTGATCTTTATGCTTAATCTAATTTACTTAATAAGTACATTTTTCTACACAGATTCTTGACCTTAAATAGTATTCTATTACATGCTTAGGTCAATGTGCGGTAATTTTCTAGTTTACATATTTATATAACCTTTTAACAGAGTCCATAATTTTTTTTAATGACAATTACATTCTATAAAAACATATACATCTACGTTTTCTTTAGACATCCAATGCTTTATACCATTTCTTGTGTAATATTTACTACATGTGATTCATGAGTTCCATTCCATCTCTCTCTTTTAGCCACAACTAGCCAATTAATGGCATCCCCTCCTTGCACAAGTCTTGAATTTAACATCTAAGGGTCATCTCCCTCAGGCAAAGCATACCAATCTGGCAAGAAGAACTTAAAATAACGGAAATAAATGGACAAAGCGCATATATAAGATTAGACAAAAATAATTTTCCATCATATCTGTATTAAATAGCAATATACTTCAAAGCAGTAGGCCTTCTAAATCCAATTTGAATTTAAAAACTTTCTAGCTTATACAACTAGATACTTCTTTTTATGCACATGACTTTATATGATATTTATTTCCTTGTTTTTTTTTTCAAATTATGAATGAAGGAATTCCATTTAATCCTTCCTTGGGTACTTCTAATTGCCATCTATAATAATTGGTTTTATCATTTTTATCCTTCGTGTTGAAGTTTAGGTCTTCTTTAATACCATATGCATTCAACATTCTATTTACTACCATGTGTACTACTTCATATGCATCCAATATTCCATTTACTACGACATGTACTACTTCCTTACATTTTTTGCAATGGCCCTTATTATATTTCTCTTTGTACTATTATTACCTTCCGAACCAGGAATGGAGCCACCTCTTCTATTTTTTTTTCATTTTTTACTTGCCTCAATCACCAACTCCAAATGGTGTAAAGAGGCTATCGCTTTTTCTTATAACAAATTTTTGTATGGGTGTAACCCTTTTGTTGCATTATTACGTTATATCCATGTGTCTGAATGCTATGTACTGTATATATTATTTGACAAGATTAATAAAATCCTTCCTTAAATTCCCTATTTTCCTGGTATAATGGCTAGATTAAACACACAAGGCTTTTCTTTCCTTTTTCATTTTTTTTGGCCTAGCTATTGCCAACACATCCTTGTACACTTGTCTTAACCAATTCAATGTAACTAATCCCATGCAAAAATGTCTATAGATGGTTTATTTAAAGGAGTAACATATTTTTGGTGCATTATTCCTGTTTAATGCCATCTTCTCTGAGTTTCTTTTATAAATCGTTATAATTTTATCACTTAGTCTTTTTCTTTTTCCAAGAATTATGTTGTAGGAGATGACAATTTATTTATTATCTACACTTATATCTACTCTCCTTTATGAGGAGATATGGTAGCTATTTTATTATTCATGTCTTATTTCCTTTACACGATAACTTTGTTAATTTTACACTGTGGATTGGGCCATAGGCCTCAAAGTTCTTTAAATCATTACAAAAAAACTATTTCAACTTTTCAGCACATACCATTTTTTGCCAAATAATTTTAGTTGTGGTTTGACCCTTAGACCTCACATTTGAACCTACAAATCTAGTACCATATGTAACATACCTCCATTTCACCTACTATTTTTTAAATTTTTTTTTTAACATTACTATAATTGTACATACTTCAACCCACCAACCTGTTTACCTCCTCAAATACATCTTTACTATATAATGAAATCTCATTCCATGATATATTATCCTCTGCATGTCATATGCCTATGATATAATTCATTAATAACTTTTGTGTGTTTATTTATTTAACTAAAGAATGTTTTTTCACTTTAAATTATCATAGCCCACCTCTTTTCAACAAATTACATATTCAAAATATAATATAACTATTTTTCTTGTAAGATTGAGCCCTTCTTAATGAAATACTTGACATGTTCATATTTTCATAATTTCATTACATTGAAAATCTAGTTTATACACCCTATGCCTTTTGATTCACTCGGATACGTGGGATAACATTTTAGTGAAGGATTAGTGTTATATCATACTTGTAACTATGATCCAACGCCACGTTACCCCCTCCATGTGGCCTGGGATTACATCCGCTGTTGACAGCTTAGATTAATTGTTCTTGATCTAATGATAAAAATTGTTAAGGTTATTCAAAACCCCAACCCCCATTTGCAACCTCCTTCCATTCAGTTTTTTTTGGTGTTTGTAGCCATGGCGCATGCTTTGAAACCTCGCATGGTGTCATATTCTTTGATCACCATATATTTATGTTTATACCTGGGAATTATGATGATAAACGTGGTCATGCACAAGAGTATTTCACCTTTTGTTACTAGAGAAACATAAATTTCATTCGTGTATATAATGTAGTTAACTGAAACCCATTTCTTTTGATTTTTATTATATTTTTTTATGTGTGCCATAGCTATGTAGCTTACCTAGTTCCATTCCTATTTCCAAGGACATTTTATAATTTAATATTAAATACCAGCGTTCTGGTTTTAAAGGATTTTGATTATGGAGCTACGAGTCGGAAGTAATTTTCTCTATACAATGGTTGACTTGTAATTGATTAGAACCATTTTCCATTATACAATTTGACCGAATTTTCTTTTTTGTAATAGAGAATGGTACAATGCCCGCATTCACATTTGCAGTTATTCTTTTATCTTGCTCCCAGGTGGCTACATAAGTTCTGGAGCCAACATATTATGAATGTGAAACTTGTATAATCTGGGGTTCTACTCACAGATGTCGTTGTTCAAGGTAATTGTGTTATCACTGTGAAATTTCTTTACAATAAAAAACTCTCATATTTTATGGTTACAGAGAAAAGTGACGGTGCTGGAATATACGCAAGCTAATGAGATTTTATTTTTTCCTTGAAGGTTATTTCGAATTTATGTCATAGATTACTGTATTGATTTGTATCCCTTCCCTTTGGAATTGGGACAGTGTATTCAAATGGGTAGTGTCCCTTTTTATTTCTCATTCATATGAAGTAATAACCTTAGGGTTTGATTATAGTGATGAAGGTTTTGGAACTCCAAAACCCTAAAGATTTTGAATTATCCCTTTTTTTTTTATGTTACTGTCGATATGTCTCTATGACCTTAGTGCCAATATTATTTTTGTTTATAAGGTTTTATAAATATGCTTCTCCATTCTTTATATCTTATTATTCTTCTTTTTGTGTATTAATTTCCTAGTTAATCAAAAGTTCTAATCCAAACCTATGATCTTTTTGTTTCAACTATGGATTTCACACTATGAGAAGGGATATTGGTTCACCTTGGTGTAGAAAATTTATTTTCTTTTTCAACGCTTTGATTCCTCTGTCATTTAGTTATAGGTCATCCTTCTCTCAAATTTCCATACTCTATGTGAATGCACCAAGACACATGGCGTGTAGATTGAACTAGGTTTTCCAGAACTCAATATAGGGTTTTCCTAAGTTTTACTTATGTGTTTATTTTTTACCCTACCTAGGTTCTATAATGTGTTATGACATGAACTTTTACTTCTAAAAAATATTTCGTCTTAGAACCTTGACTATAATAGAGGCTTATCAATTTATTAGATCAATATTCAAGTACTATGTTGTCAAATTTATAGACTTTCTATTTCCTAACATATGAAAATTGTTTGTGCAATTTATATCTGGGACCACTTTATACACTTTCTTAAATATAAAACAAGATCATGTCTCTTTCCTTCTGTATTTCATTGATATGAATCACTATCTTCTCATATAATTTTTTTTCTATACAATCCATGTGCATTCCTAACTCATCTAAGATGTAAGTAACTTGGTTATAAGAAGAATTTCACACTAGTACAAAATTTTTCTCTGGTGAAATTGTATTTTGTATTACAATGAGCTATAGTTTAGAATCAACATGTAATGATATGTTTCTTTGTTACGTAATTTATTAAAATATTTATCATGTACCCTTGTCATATATTTATCTTGCACGACTTATGCTACCATACTAGAGAAAATAAATTTTAATCATTTTTCTATACTTCTTATAAAAAGGTATATTGTATAACTTTTCTATGTTTTTCCTTGCTTGTTTGGAATCAATAGATGGTTTCTCTTGCACCCTTTCTATGTCGTTATGATATTATACTATTGTTCTACCTATAACCATCATTGGGTTACAATTATTACTTTATGGATTATTTTTCCAATCATGATGAATCAACATGAAAGGATATTTCCTACTTTCTGAGTTTATTTATTTTATTAGCTTAACTTATGTATTCTCTTAATATTTTCTTTTCACTAAGCTTCAATTCTTTTCTCCCTTACAGTAACCTCCAGTATACCTTCTTAGTCACAAAGAATATTAATTTATTAGGGAATGTATTGTGTATATTCAATACCAAAGTTGAACGAAATATGCAATTTAGATTCAACCATACATAAATATAATAATTCCTTGTACTCTATTTACTTTAGAGTTGGACTTAAAAAAAAAGTCCTTTACTTTCCTAAGAGTAGGCTTTACATGAATATTCCATGTTTTCTTTACCTGAGATGATAGTTCCATTTCCTTGTCTAAATATTTATTCATTCCCATTACAGTAAGTCTATTACATTCTAGATCAATAGAACAATTATACAATATTACATTTCTCTCTTTTCTATCTGTATTATAATTTAACACCAACAGTGATTCCAACAAATAACTAGAGACTAGAGGGTCTCATCTATCCAACTCCTTTATAATTCAATTATAAAATTTTCAATAATAACTAAAAGAAACATATTCTATTATGTATAATTTATATGCATATGTTGATCCATTGAAAATCCCATGTCTAGCAATCACTTTCAATAGTCTTATCTTCCATGTACACGTATAGAAATCAATATACAAATAATCATAACATATGAGAAAATAGATAATCATGCATGAAGAACTTTAGAATAAGTATAACTAAATTTAGAAATACATCATTTTCCTCTATTCTATCAATACATATCATTGAATGATTCAAAATCAACAATAATAAATAAATAAAAAATCATCTAACTATAATTGTTGTTTGGGGAATATATAGGAACAGAGCATGTTCCACCCAACCATAAACTATCTCTAATAGTTCCCCCTGGGCTAAGACCTTCTTGCCTTCAAGAATCCCTCACCTTGGTTCCTAAGTGGTTTATCTTATAGATTCTTCCCAAGTTATTTTTTGCAACATCCTACTTTAAGGTCTTCCCGCATTTTTTCTACGCATTTTGTTTTAATTTGAAAAAAAAATAATATTTTCTTTTTCTTTAAAGAAAGCCTGTTTCTCCCACTGGGCTTTATTCCTCTTTTCACCCAACTTAGCATTTCTATCCAGCTAAGTGATTAACATAATATTTCTCTCTCATTATGGTAATATATTTGGCAACTTTCTCTTAGGGATTTTTAGGAGATTTTTTGGGAAGGTCCACCATGTGGACTTTAACCATGTAACAACTTTGCATGAGTTTACAATAAGTCTCTAATACAATAGTTCTCTTTCCAAAATATTCTCGAGAAACATTATTTATTAATTTAATAAAATAAAACATAATTACCTCATAACATAGTTTCCATCCTCACTTCCATGGCCTTTAAGTCCAAAAATAATCTAAAAGTCTAAAAGTATTCATGTTTGAAAAAACAATACATATGGGTGTTCAATTCTCCACCCCAACCATTCAAGAAATCCAAAGAAAACCATCTCCACCATCTCGCTCTCAAGGAATCTAGAGAGCATTGTTCCTCACTTGAGAGCAATTTCTTCCTTCCTTCTTACCAACCAAAAATTGATTTCTCTGTTGTATTTGTGTTTCTCCTTGTCTTCCCTATCTCCTTTTTCCCCATCTATCACCAGACTTCAAAACAATAGTCTCCCTCCATACCAGGTTTTTCAAATGGTATTTTCCTTTGCCCTTGGCATAGTCCTTCAGGCAATTACCTTTGTCTACCAAAATCTTGATAGCATATTGAAATGGTGTCACCTTCTTGTATGTCCCCCAGATTGTTTGTTCTTGGTTAATTTTTTACAGTCGGTGGCCAACACATCTTATGAAATTGGAGTTTTCCCATTTTTCCTTTTTAATTATTTTCCTTGATTCCTTATATATTGCTGAAAAGAAGCACATTTTTTGTTCTCTGCTTCTAGCTAATAGGATATGAAAAATTGTCCTTTTTTGCATAGCTACTAGCTGCCATGAACCAGTTCATATTTCCTACTGTAAGGAAACCTTGGACTATCCCAAGCAAGTAATCCCTTCAACTTTGGAATTTGTCCCTTTGACTCAACCCATTTTATTTTATCTATTGGGTGTGTGTTATATTCTTTGCATGACTAGTTCCACATGCAAGGGGAGAGATCCCCCTCTGTTCTTTACATCGGGTGCAGCAGGGAGGTCACAACGGGTGTGCAGGACCCCCTGTCGGGGCGTTTCAGGGGGATGGTAGTCCCCCTTCACGAGATATAGGGCAACGCCCCGGGAAAAAAAAATTGGACCCTATATTAGGTGGGTGGACCTACCTATCATTTTGTGCATGGGTTTTTCACATGGTTTTGGGCATGATGGTTTTGTCCCCATGGTATTTTGTGGACACTGTCAAAGGAACTACGGTTATGTTCTAATCCAAGGTTAATGGGTTGGGTTTTATGAATGCTTCAACATGTATATATATCTAATGTAACATTTCAAGGACTGTAATGAAAAATTAATTTGGTAGTCCCGAGTTTGGTGTCTAGGGAAAAATATTTGTGTATATCTATTTTTCGTTTTATGTTCTCACCATTGTTTATTTTATATGTTTAGAATTCATATGCAGGTAATTTTTGTACATGGTTAAAACCTACATTTGGTATCAAAGCTAGGTTTCATCTTCAAAGGGACGGCTTTGCTATTGATGGGTTTTGCTCAGGCTTGTGGTAGACCCTATTCAGTGGGAGAGATTCTTGCGGTGAAATATGGCAAGAAATGGAAAGATAGAGATTGAGAAATCTAATGTTTAGAGTTTTGAGATGTGGAAACTCAATATGGAGGATCTGCTGGTGGATAAAGATCAATGGATCACAGTAGATTTGGGTACTAAACCAACGAAAATGTCAAATTAAAACTAGAGGAAGTTGGATCGGAAAGAAAAGAGCACAATATGGTTGTGTATCTCAAATTCAGTATCTTTGTATGTATCAGGGGAAGATACAGTGAAGGTTTTGTGGGAAACGTTAGGTAATTTGTATGAATCTATGCCTCTGGTGAACAAATTTATCCTATAGTAGAAGTTGTATAACCTAAGCATGAAGGATGTAGACTTTGTGATAGATAATCTAAACATCTTTAATAATTTGGTAAGCTAGACTTCGTTATCTGTTGATATTAAAGTTTTAGATGAAGATAAGTGCATCAGTTTGTTGTGTTCTCTACCATATTCATGGGATAGTCTGGTTGTTACAATAGCTAGTAGTACAACTACCTTGAAGTTTGATGAAATCGTTTGATCCTTATTGTCGAAGGAAATGAGACAAAAAGATATGGAGGGCTAGAATGGAGATGCCTTGTATGTACGAGGATGGTCCCAGAAAAAAACAAAAATAAGTACTCGAGTGGGAGATCTAAATCTGGAGAGATATCTAAATCTTTAGCAAAACCTATAAAGGTGTGCTGGAAATGTAGATAGGAAGGGCACTTCAAAAATGACTATAGATGTAAATCTCCTGAGAAAGGAAAGAGATTTGATGATGCTCCTTCTGCTCAGGAAAAAACCACTTGAGATGAAGGTGGGGATGTGTACTTGGCTTCTTCTTCAAGTACACATGTAGATCATGAGGCATGGTTGATTGACTCAGGTGCATCCTTTTACTTCACGCCCCATAGGGAGTCTGTTAAGTTATATGTTCTATGCTTATAACAGTTTACTTATATTTCTTATTATTATCCACAGATTAGCAATCACATGTACATAAAGTAAAGTGTAGATAGAACATTAAATGATTGACAGAAAACAAGCCAAGACAAGAGACACAAGATGTGGCAGCTAGCGAGGGACAAACCCCATATGGGGAAACCCTTTGATCAAATCTTCTTTTATCTTCAATAATTTAGCAAAGAGAAATAGTACAAAAATCTGATTTATATCAGCAGTAGCGAACCCTAGATCAGCAGCATCAACATTAGTGGCTTCATCATCAAAACTAGGGCAGTCGATATCTTGCAAACCGACCGTCAGATCGGCTTGATTCCACCACCAAAAAATGCGGCCTTCAGAGGAGGTCCAGATGGACCTACAGCGCAGTTCTAAAGAGGGATTCTTCTGGTCAATGCTAGTAAAACTTTGGTTCTACAATTGCAGCACTAAATTCTGCGTCCTTCCTTCCACCTGTGTGAGAGAGAGTCACCTACTGCATAAGAGAGAAGAGACTCTTTACTACACTAGAGAGAGAGAGATGTGATGAGTTGAGTGCGTCCAAATGAGGAAAAGTCCTCCTGTATTTATACAGATCTGATGATAATTGAATAGATGCGATTGTTGGGCTTTTGAGCCTACATGAGTTGGTGGTAGGCTTGATAATTATTCCATAATCAAAATAAATTCATATCTCCATAAATACTTATCGGAATCAGATGATATTTAGATCAATCCTACACCTCTCGATGAGAGGAATCTAATAAAAATATTATCAGCCATGAATAAGATGACCCACATGGAGTTTGGCCCTAGTTTCCAAATTTAACACTCCCTCTCAACTAGGGAGAACTCCATCTGCAATTTGTCTGTCGGTCGCTACTATTCATCCATCAAATGCACTGCCCTATACAACGTGACCCTTGCCTTGCTCTACTCTATTTTGCCTATTCTGCTTTGCCTTGTTTTTCCTCGTACTAATCTATACTGTTCTGATCTGTTCTGTTCTGCCCTGTACTGATCTGCACTACTCTGCTCTGTTCTACTCTGCTCTGCTTTGTTCTTTTCTGCTCTGCTTTTGTCCAAATTATGAAGAAGAAGAAATGATCGAGGATGCATCATACTAACTCAAAGTCAATCTTAGAGTATGTACCACTATTCCCAGGCTAATCTCAACCAACTCAAAGTCAGCGTCATAGTGAGTACAACTCCTACAACTGGTCCCAGACCAATATCATCCTCCACTGACTCAAAGTCAGTCTTAGAGTGCGTACTACTGGTCATAGACCAGTCTCAACTGACCCAAAGTCAGCGTCATAGTATGTACCACTCCTACCACTGGTCCTAGACCAGTCTTTCACTGACCCGAAGTCAGTCTTAGAGTATGTGCCACTGGTCCTAAACCAGTCTCAACCGACCCGAAGTTAGCGTCATAGTGGGTACAACTCCTACCACTAGTCACAGACCAGTATCATTGATCCGAGATCAATGAAGGTCATCCTAGCATAGGGAGTACGGTAGATACAACGATGTGTCCATCGGTACTACTATGGTCCCTATCCTCATTTCCCTGCTCATTGATCAGATGAGAGGTCCTTCCATGAGTCCTAGACTGCATGGGTAGGATGCCTCGACAGGAGAACTAATCAATCTTGTCCAAAGGAGAGCAAATCATCCTATCCCACAAAAGAGGGAATCATCTTGTCCCACAAGAGAGAAAATCATCTTGTCCACAGGAGAGCGAATCATCTTGTCCACAAGAGAGCAAATCATCCTGTCCACAATCGCTATGGAGAACACATCATCCAGGCCTCACAAGAGAACTAATCATCCTGCTACACAATCGTCATGGAGAACACATCATCCAGACCTCACAGGAGAACTAATCATCCTGCTACATAATCGTCATGGAGAACACATCATCTAGACCTCACATGAGAACTAATCATCCTGCTACATAGTCGCCACGGGGTATCACAGGGAAAATTTTGATTCCTTTACCCTGTACACATACACCACCAAGGGATGACGAGTCACCCTGTGGTCATATGTTGCTCCAAGAAGTACCCTGCACCCCCCAGAGCTCCTAGAGCTCAATACATCATACAGGACCCTCATCAGAGGGTTTTTGAACGACACCAAGTCGTTCTCAGAAAGTCAAAATTTTGACTTTTCCTAGGGGCTTTGTCAGAATGTCGGCGACCTGTTCATCTATATAGATATGTTGGAGCCTTGTAGCTCCTCGCTACACCATATCTTGAATATAGTGGTACCTGATATCGATATGCTTGGAGTGATCATGAAATACGAGATTCTCTTACAAAAGAATCCCACTTTGGTTGTCACATCGGATCACGGTGGTATCCAATCTAAATCCAAACAGTTCATTGAAGAGCTTTTTTAACCAGTCTGCCTCACAGGAGGCCATGCTAGTAGCAATATACTCTGCCTCGGCGGTGCTCAGAGCCACCGACTTTTGCTTCCTGCTCATCCAAGATATTGAAGCAGATCCCAAGGAGAAATAGCACCCATAACTACTCTTACGATCCACCACACTGCTTGCCCAATCAGCATTAGTGTATCCAAAGTGTATCTTGACCTATATGTATCTCTAGCAGTGTATCTCAAGCAGTGTATCTTGACCCATATGTAATTGTGCCACGAAGATATCTTAACAGATTCTTGGCACCAATCCAATGTATGTTGTGAGGTTCAACCATATGTTGACTTCAAAGCATATATTTGGATGGGAGTTCACTAAGAACATTATTGCTCTGACGAGTTGAAGATACTCGGTGGCATTTCGTAAAACAAGTCCAATAGCACTACCGCTTAACTTCTTAAAGTCAAGCTCCATTGGGGTAGTAACATGCTTGCAGTCCACCACACCGAATCTTTCCAATATCTTCACCACATATTTTTCTCAAGATAGGAAAATTTCCCTTGGCTTCTGCCAGACTTCAAGTCCTAGGAAATAATGCATCAGTCCTAGGTCCTTCATTTCAAATTCAGAAGCCAACTCCCTCTTACTTTTGTGAATGAGAGGGTCTGCACCTGTTAGAAAGAGGTCATCCACATACAGCACCAGTATGAGAGGTTTGTTATCTTCAACCTTAAAGTAAAGGTTAGGATTAGCTTTATTCCTAGTGAATGCCAGCTTCATCAAGTAACTATCAATCCTGTCATAGCATGCTCGAGGTGCTTGCTTCAGCTCATAGAGAGCCTTCTTCAACCTGCATACATGAGATTTTTGATCATAAATCTCAAATCCTTCGGGTTGCTCCACGTAGACCTCTTCTTTGATCGAACCATGCAAGAACATGGTCTTGACATCCATCTGATGTAGGTTCCATCCTTGTGAAGCCGCAAGGGCTATGATCGAGTGGATGGCGATATATCTGGAAATAGGTGCAAATATATCGTCATACACTTTTTCTTTCGGTTCCTTGGTGTTAGCTTCTTGAGAGCTCCTCACTGTAGGAAGATTGTACATATTGCTGAGAGCCATATCTTCGTCAAAGGTAACATCATGACTAATCACGACTTCCCTTTGATCGACTACATGGATTCTATAGCCCTTAGTAATTTCACCATAACCCATGAAAATTCCTTCCTTTCCAGATGCACCCAATTTATTCCTTTTCTCTTTCGGCACATCTAAATATATAGGGCTTCCA
This sequence comes from Pinus tabuliformis, assembly GCA_031772625.1. NCBI lineage: Eukaryota > Viridiplantae > Streptophyta > Pinopsida > Pinales > Pinaceae > Pinus > Pinus tabuliformis. Next base: position 665,357,293 of record CM062805.1, read on the forward strand.
AAAATTCTAAAATGAGATATGTCAGGTTTCTTACTAGTGAACATTTCTTCAGGAGTCTTGGAACCCAATGCTTCATGAGGGCATCAGTTTTGTACATATACGATGGTGTTTGCAGTTTCGGCCCATAGAAACTTCAAAAGTCTTTGATCATGGAGCATGGCACAGATAGCTTCCACAATCGTACAGTTCTTCCTTTCCACCACACCATTCTGTTCAGGCATATATGGTGTAGTAGTCTCCCTCTTAATGCTAGCCTCTTACCATCGCTGAAGGTCACCTTGTAGCCTTTGTATTCCATTGCTGATATGGACACCAGGTTCTTTTTGAGGTCAAGTACATATAATACATCCTGTAAGTGGATCATATTACCTTGATTCAATTTAAGAGAGACATTTCCTACACCTTTCATGGGATATTTCACATTATCTCCAAGGACAATTTCCAGGTTAGTTTCTTTCTCTATCAGATTATGGAGAACTTCTTTGTAACTAATGAAGTGCCTTGAGGCACCACTATCAATGAGCCAAATTCCCATTGAGTCTAGAGGAGTAGAGGTAGATAGAGGAACTGGTAGATAATATTCATCCGACTTATTGTCAACAGTGTTAGATTCATACCTGGAATTTCTAGCCTTCTTGAATGATTGTCCTCTTCCTTGACTTCCAACACTCCTTTTACCACTGTTATTAGATTTTTCATTCCTTTGATAGTCATGAGAGGGATCTTGATCATCGTCCTGGTGTGAGTCCTTTCTATCAAGGTACTCCCTTGCATAGTGACCTGCTTTATCACAAATGTAACATCGTCCTTTTCTTCCACCTTGAGGTCTAGCCTTTCTTTTTGATTTAGTCCCAAAATTTTTCCTTTTCTTAGCATGAGAAGAAAAAGCACCAGGAGGACCTTTAGGCATGGGCATTTCTTTCTCTTCAACCCTTGTTTCTTCTTGAATGCATCTAGCCATTAATTCCTCGAAACCAGGAATTACATTATTGTTCAATAAAGTAGTCCTGAACACGTACCATTTGGATGGTAATCCTCCAAGAGTCGAGAGTGCCATTTCCCTATCAGTAATAGTCTCCCCAATAGATAAGAGATTGTTCCTGATCTCGGTGATCCTTAAGAAGTATGCTTGCATACTCTCATCTTTGCCCTTCTTAATTTCCTTCAACTTATTTCTAAGAAACAAAACTTGATTTGCATCATTAACTTTAAATAAACTCACCAGTCTATCGTAGATTTCCTTGGAGGTGTTCAGGTTGGAGATGTAGGCCACCAAGTGCTTGTCAATAGAGTCCCAAATGATCTTCTTTGTTTTGACTTCATCAGTTTTCCATTTGTTCCTGGCAGCAGCTCAGGTGCATTTGATGGAGGCTCAACAATATTGCTTCTCACATGGTCCAACACTCCCTGATCTTCTAAGGTTAGATCGATAGACATCTTCCATCTGTGATAGTCATCTTTCTCACAGAGGTTGTCTTCAGCAGGAAAGAGTGTTGAGGACCCCATAGTTCTTTAGGATAGCCTTGCCAATCTTCTCTTTAGTGATTGCTCTTGCTCTTGCTCAGGCTTTGTCTTCACCTTCTGCTTTAATACCATGTTAAGTTATGATATGTTCTATGCTTATATTAGTTTACTTATCTTTCTTATTATTATCCACAGATTAGAAATCACATGTACATAAAGTAAAGTGCAGATAAAACATTAAATGATCGACAGAAAATAAGCCAAGACAAGAGACACAAGATGTGGTGGCTAGCTAGGGACAAACCCCAATATGGGGAAACCCTTTGATCAAATCTTCTTTTGTATTCAGTAATTCAATAGAGAGAAATAGTACAAAAATCTGATTTATATCAGCAGTAGCGAACCCTAGATCAACAACATCATCATTAGCAGCTTCATCATCAAAACTAGGGCAGTCGATATCTCACAAACCGATCGTCGGATCGGCTTGATTCCACCACCAAAAAAATGTGGCCTTCAGAGGAGGTCCAGATGGACCTACAGTGTTGTTGTGAGGAGGGAGTCTTCTGGTCAACGTTGGTCAAACTTTGGTTCTGCAGTTGCAGGACTAAATTCTGCATCCTTCCTTCCACCTGTGTGAGAGAGAGCCACCTACTGCGCAGGAGAGAAGAGACTCTTTACTGTGCTAGAAAGAGAGAGAGACATGATGAGTTGAGTGAGTTCAAATGAGGAAAAGTCCTCTTGTATTTATACACATCTGATGATAATTGAATAGAGGCGATTGTTGGGCTTCTGAGCCTACATGAGTTGTTGGTAGGCTTGATAATTATTCCATAATCAAAATAAATTCATATCTCCATAAATACTTATCAGAATCGGATGATATTTAGATCAATTCTACACCTCTCGACGAGAGGAATCTAATAAAAATATTATCATCTATGAATAAGATGACCCACATGGAGTTTGGCCCTAGTTGCCAAATTTAACAAAGTCATTCTGTGGGTATGAGAAATATGATGGTGGTGATGTCTTCTCACGAGATGACACGAAGGCTAGAATCATTGAACGCCAAAAATTCAACCTGAAGTTTCAAGGTGGAAGGCTGAGAACACTTCTGAGTGTTCTTCATATTCTTGCATTGGCTAGAAATTTGATTTTTGTAAGAAAGATGGATGATGTAGGTGTAAAAACAGTGTTCAAAAAATATACCTGCATGATGGTTCGGGGAGCACTGGTAATGATGCGGGTAATTTGGAATGGAAATTTGTACAATCATTTGGGTAGTATTATTATTGATGGGTGCAATGGTTCTATGGTTCCTGAAAGTGGAGCAAAAAATCTAGTGGTCTTTGGAGAAAAGACCATGATATGGCATCAAAGGCTTGGACATATTGGAGAGAAGGGCCTTCAAATACTTTATGGTAATGGTATGGCAGAAGTTATGTTTAATTTCTCTTTAGGTTTCAATTGCTATGAACATTGCGTATATGGTAAGCAGAATCGGGTGAGTTTCCCCTCTAGTGCTAAGAGGGAAAAAAGGATATTAGAGCATGTGCACAGTGATGTGTTTAGACCTGTGTTGGTTCTGTCACTGGGTAAGTATATGTACTATGCATCATTTATAGATAAATTATCAAGGAATACTTGATATATTTCCTCAATAAGAAATATGAAGTCTTTGACAGGTTTGAAGAATTTAAGGCTCTAGTGAAAAACCAGACAGAGAAGAAGATAAAGGTGTTGAGGACAGACAATAGTGGATAGTTATGCAAGAAGGAATTTGAAGAGTTCTATAAGAAGTGTGGTATAGAATCGAAAAAGACTACTCTCTACACACCTCAGCAAAACGGATTTGCAGAAAGCATGAACAGGACATTGATGGAAAAGGCAAGAATCATGCTAAGTGGTGTCAGGTTACGAAGGGAAATATGGGCAAAGTCGGTGGAGATTGCATGTTACCTAGTTAATAGATAACCTTCATTAGCGTTGGAAGATAAGAGTCCACATGAGGTATGGACTGGTACAAAACCTTCTCTTTCACATCTAAGGGTATTTGGTTGTGATGCATATGTATATGCTCCAAAGGAGAAAAGAACCAAGCTGGATAGTAAATCTAAAAGGTGCATCTTTATTGTGTATAATGATGGTTTAAAAGATTATAAGATTTGGATCCTAGAAATAAGGAAGGTTGTGTATAGCCAAGATGTGGTGTTTAGAGAGGTGAAAGATGTTATTTAACATGAAGTACTACCAAAGAAACCTGAGAAGAGAGAGTTTGAGCTAAAGGAGGCAGAATCAAACTCTACAATAGAATAAGAAGCTGAAGATGAAGAGCCACAAACTCTAGCTATGAGAATATTAGTTCGAAAAAGAAGGTAGCCAGAAAGGTATAATCAATCTGCTTTCTATTCAAATTTTTATTTATTTATTATTAATGATGATCCAAGAACTGCTAGGGAGGCAATAGATTCAGAGGATAGAAAACTTTTGAAAGAGGCCATGGTTGATGAAATGGCATCTTTGGACAAAAATGAGGCTTGGGATCTGGTGGAGTTGCTAGTTGGAAGGAAGCCCATTTGAAGCAAATGGGTGTTTAAGAAGAATATGAATGTAGAAGGAAAGGTGGAGAAATACAAAGCTCAGTTGGTAGAGAAATGCTATTCCGATGTGCCAAGAATTGATTTTGGTGATATTTTTTCTCCTGTTGCCAAGATACCTTCTATTATATTACTTTTATCTGGTGTTACTGATTTTTATTTTGAGGTAGAACAGATGGATGTGAAGACAACATTTCTTCACATGGATCTTGAATAAGAGATATAAATGAAGCAACCTTAAGGCTTTGCGGTGAATGGTAAGAAAGAACTGGTATGCAGGTTAAAAAAAAATAATCTTTGTATGGGTTAAATAAGTCTTTGTATGGGTTAAAACAATCACCAAGGATGTGGTATCAGAAATTTGATATATATATATGGGGACTTGGCTTCACCAGAAGAAATGCAAATAATTGTGTGTATTTTAAATTCAATTGGTGACCATGTTATTTATTTGGTCTTGTATGTGGATGATATGTTGTTGATTGGAAATAATAAATAAATTATCCAGGATGTGAAGACCCAATTGTCCTTCGAATTCGATATGAAGGATCTTGGTGCTGCAAACTATATTGTGGACATGGAAATTAAATGATATTGGGAAAATAGGAAGCTCTGGTTAAACCAGAGGAAGTATGTCAAGACAATATTGCAGAGGTTTAGAATGCAAGATAGTAAACCGATGAAGGTTCCTATTCCTGTAGGTATAAAGTTATCTGTTGAACAGTGTCCCAAGACACAAGAAGAGGAACCATGCTCCATATGCAAGTGTTATCGATAGCTTGATGTATGCAATGGTCTATACTAGACGAGACATTGCACATGAAGTGGGAGTATTAATCAAGTTTATGTCAAAACTGGGGAAGGAGCATTAGATAAAATTGAAGTGGGTTTTCAAGTATTTGTGTGGAACTAGTGATTATGTTATGTGCTACCAAGGAAGACTAGGATTGGACATATATGGCTTTGTTGACGCAGACTGGGTTGGATATCTAGATCAAAGAAGATCTACAAGTGGATATGTGTTTAACCTTCTTGGACTAACGGTCACTTGGATGAGCAAGAGACAGTGTGTAGTGGCACTTTCAACTATAGAGGCAAAATACATGGCAACCACTCATACAAGCAAGGAAGAAGTTTGGTTGCATAGATTGTGTTCAATTATGGGGTTAGTACAACGAGCTACAATGATATACTGTGACAAACAAAGTGCAATTTTATTGGCAAAAAACCCTTCTTATCATTCAAACAAAAAGCGCATCGATATTCAGTATCACTTTGTGAGGGATATGGTTGAGGAATAAAAGGTATTGTTTGTAAAGGTGGACACTTTGAAGAATGTTGTAGATGCATTGACGAAGTATATGAGCATTGAGAAGTTTTCTTGGTGTAGAGAAACAATGGGCATTGTAAGGTTGGACCAATGACTAAGCTCTCATATGACCCCCTGTTTGGAAAAGAAAACAACAAGTGGGAGAATGTTAGGGGTGTGTTATATATTCTTTCCATGACAAGTCGTATGCATGGGGGGGCGAGAGGCCCCCATGTGGGGGAGTTTCAGAGGAGCGATAGGCCCCATGCACAGGGTCCTTAGCAGCACCCCGGGAAAAACAAATGGACCCTATATTAGGTCGACGGACCTACCTATGGTTTTGTGCATGGGTTTTGCACATGCTTTTGTGCATGATGGTTTTCTTCCTAGGGTATTTTGTAGATCCAGTCAAGGGAATTGTAGTTTTCTAATCCAGGGTTAATGGATTGGGGTTTATGAACACTTCGACCTGTGTGTATTATAACATTGAAAGCAACATAATGAAAAATCAATCTAGTAGTCCCAGTTTTGGGATCTAGGGGAAAATCTCTATGTATATATGTTTTATGTTTATGTTCTTGCCATTGTTTATTTTCTATTTTTAGAATTATTCGTATAGAGGTAATTTTTATATAAGGTTAAAACCTACATTATGAATATTTACATTGTATACATAAGTGGAAAATAACCGGGGCTATCACAGAGCCCCACCAAACTATTTAATAATATTCTTCTTTCCCAATATTAAGCCTTGTTTCTCCATATTCTTCTCATCATTCTAGTTTTCTCTTTTCCCAAACATTATTCTCATTTAAATGATATAGGGAACTATAGACATGTGTTCTCATTTATTATTATTAAGTTGTTAATTGAGTCTCAATACCTTAATGCACTTGTTAAAAGGAGTTTTCAACTAGAGTTTTTCATAAAGGTTTTGCCTTCCTCACTTCTTTACAATGTTTGGATAGAAATTACACCTATCAAGTTAATCGCTCGACAATTTTAGATTTTGAGGTTTCAATGAGAAAGAATAATTACTATCAAGTATTATATTATCTCTGTTACTATTTTGTAAACCATTTGTTCTTTAATTACTTTGTTTTATTGTGAATTCTTGTTAATTTATCATTAGAATAAAGAGACTCTTCTCTATGAACTGTCTTCTCCTTGATTTAATGTTGTGGCTCTAGATGTTTATTCGATTCCGAGATATTCATGTATTCCTTAAAAATAAATTCAAGTTAGGATTGCTTGGTATTCATCTAGGTAATTCTTAGCTTGATTATTTTAGTTCATGGTTATTTTAGGGATTCAATATTTGATGAAAGAACTAACAAAAGTTTTATATCAAAATTTACTTGTAATATGTTTATGGACCAAACCCCAACTTAGATTTCTCTTACCTCAACATAATACATAAACAAAATTTACCTTTCATGTAAGAACCCTATTAATTCTTCTTTCTTGTTCACATGTATTAAATGATGTGGAGATTGAGCCGTCTGATAACGACCATGGCTACTTTTTTGTGGTTATATGAATTAGGGTCTCGATTTGTGTTTCTAATCTAATATTTTAAGCTTTGAACTTATATTTTTATGTGTTAATCTTAGTTTCATGGAGAGGTAATACTTTTTGGGCATCTTCATTTGACACTACATCTAGAAGGAAGCACATATGAGCTAAGCTCATAGATGTTGAAGGGCTAATCAAGTGAACTAATGAAGGAATTATGATCCTTCCTTATCAGTATTGATTGAGTATTTCTTGAAACCTTTTTCAAAGGACATCGCCTTACCACAAATATCCTAGCCATCCTAGTGAAAGAAGGGAGGTACATGTATACATGGCTAAGCTTCTATTTCTAAGTATGCTCATCATAAAATGGTTTAAAGTAGAGGCGTATTACCCCATGTAGATTTACATGCTACTACATTTCATAAGTATTTAACTATGCTTTCAGATAAAAATAATGTAAAGACAATTTGATGAATATAATTAGAAAACTGATATTTGTAACACACCCAACATGTTATGTTGCAAATTGATTCTATGATAGTAGATTGAGACCACAAGGAGAAGAAATTGGATTCTATCATAGTAGACCAAGAACATAAGGTCAAAAAAACCATAATGAAAAGGACAACAAGACCGACATGAGAAAGGATTTAGATTCAAATTAGAAATCAAGTACGATGACATGTGGCCAAGTCAATAACATGTTGCTCGTTTGTGTTGCTGTCTAGCTAACAAAACTCTCACTCGAAATGAATAATGTAGAGAAATATCAATTATCTAACATGATACACAAGAAGAGAGACACCATCACGTGTGAAACAAATGAAATTTTAATTACATTAAAATCACCTTTGATAAAATAAAATATATGAAGCAAGATTCTTAAAATGTAATTAATTAAAAATCAAATCGTTCGTCAAATTCTTTTCTATTGTTATTTCTATTATTTAAGAACATTATGACTAATATTATTCCATATCAAATGATACAAGCAAACAAATTGGAAGTTATTAAAACCAATTTCCTAATAATTTCTCCACTTGTATATTTATGAATTATTTAAAATTCATATCATGAAGAGCATTTAATTCATCTTAGAAAATTTGATTTATCCCTGAAACATGGAACCACTAAATAGATCAAAAGGCTTATTTCATTATGTTCATGTTACATTCTTTTTGGAAGGCATTATCATATTTTAAAATGGTTTATTTATTATCACAAAAAGCTTTTGTAGAGGTTTGTTTTCCTCGAGAATTTCAAGAGGCAAATAAAGCATATTGCATTTTTCTCTTCGTTTCAATCCATAAATTTGAAAATTTGATATCTAATTTTTTCACATCAATGGTATTGAAATAAATAAATTAGATCCCTTCAATTATGCTAGAAAAATCATTCTCTTACTCTATGTGTTTTTGTTTGAGGCCAAGGACAAAGCCTAGCCCAGTTCCAATTACCAAAGGGAAAACTGTATCCAGTATCATTAGCAAACATGAAATCCCCACACGCAAATAAAAATGTTGTGTATGCTACATCCTACTACCTTTTACCAAAGAAAAAACATGGACAAGAGTAGTATTATTTCAACCCATCAAAGTTAAACTTCTTTGTGATAATGTGTTTTAACAGTTTAAATGGATAATATTTTCAGAAAACTATGTTTCTGGGATCATTAGAGCCCAACAAAGTTAAAGGAAAAATTGTTGCCTACCTTCGTGGTATTCATTAAAGAATTTAGAAAGGTCAAATCATTCGATTAGCAAGAGGATTTTCCACCTCTTCTTCCTCGCATATGTATGTGTTAAGAAGATTGTTTTAACTTTACAGTATGAATTCATGTCAGTATCCAGTTCTCCTTCCTTTAAAGGGAAATTGAGAGAGAGCAATTACTCATAAGAAAAATCATATTTTGTCTATATATATATATATATATATATATATATATATATATATATATATATATATATCATTGATTTTCACACATCTAGATCCTAAGAAAGTGGATCTATGATTGGGACATGACGCAATTACAACTCATACACATAGGAAACAAAAAATGCTATATTGACATCCAGTGACTCACAATGATGTTAAAGAATGACAACAATTAAGGTTAATATTGTAATTATTTGAGTAAATCTATTTTACCAATCAGTCAGTTTTGTAACGAAAGGAAGTTATGTAATGAAATAGAACATATTAATTGGATTTCCCTAGAGGATTGATGTACATTGGAGAGTCATTCTTGACTTTCAAGCAATAAGAATACCAATCCCTTGCCCCATCGAGGTTTCCTTGACACACTGTCAAGGTTTTACCACGTAAATTCCTTGTTTTAATTTGTATGATTCAGTTTCCTAATTTTATGCATTTCTTTATTGATTGAATCTTAATGACTTTAAAAACCTACAAGTGGTATTAGTGTTAAGGACGAGAAGAGCCAGTGTGAGGGTCATAACCACTGTGAATTCAAGTCAGGGGGTTTTCCCATCAAAGTTAAACTTGTTTGAAGCTTCCTATTACAGCCATTGAGTGATCAAGAATTGTGTCATTGATTGAAACGAGGGACTGTTACGATATGCCTGTATGCTGACAAGCCTAAGTAGAGTTGAATTCTTGAGTAGGATTAAGAAAGGATAGAGCCACTCGTCTAGTGCCTGAATAGAGGAGTCAGAGATTATCAAAGCCGTTGTTTTAGGATACATTAAGCTGTCAGGCCCATAGAACGAGCTGATGTCAAAAGAACCAAGCCATGTGACAGAGCTATAGGATGTTGATTGCAAGCCACCACTAAAATAGTTACATAGAGAGGCAACCTGACCTCCGAGCAAATTAAGGGAGGAGAGACACTGGAATGACAAAGAGAGAAATTAAGGGAGAAGAGCCGCGAGAGAGATAGAAAGAGAACTTAAGGGAGTAGAGTTGTTCCTAGAGGAGAAGTGGCTAAATGTAGATTCCTACCACCACGTATATTTTTTCAGGGTTGTGTAGATATTCCAATCGCACCGAGTAATTTTATTTTTAGAGAAAATTGTTCAAAATTTGAATTTTGTATATAGTTTTTTTTTTGAGGAATTTTTTTTGGTGAAAATCAATTTGTTGTTGAGAAGATTGCAGTAGGTTTTTTCAAAAGAAGAAGGAATTTTTTTTTACGTGGAAGAAATTTTGTGGAAGAATTTTTTATTGGAGAATTTTTTGTTGGGGTTTTTTGTAAAGAAAAAAAATTCCTCATATTCTGAAAAAAAAAATTCAGGGTTTTTTTTTTTTGTGTAAAAGGAAGGGAAGATATTTGTTTTTTTAAGAAATAGAAAAACCCTAACTGAAAGAAGAAACTTAAAGGGAGAATTTTTTGTTGGGGTTTTGTTGTTTTTTTTTTTGGTATTATGAATTTTTTTTGGGTTTTTTGTTTTTCTGTAAAAGGAAGGGAAGATATTTTTTTAAGAAACAGAAAAACCCTAACTAAAGGCAGAACTTTAAAGGGAGAAAACCATAACAGTAAATTTATTACAGAAAAAACCCTAGCTGAAAGAAGGAAACCCTAGTAGAAGGATTTTTTAAAAAGAATTCAGAACCCGTGTAGGAAGAAATTGCTAAAATTAAAAATTCTAAGTTTGAGGTGGAGAATTTCACTGGTAAGAACAATTTTGCATTGTGGAAAATAAAAGTAAGGGATTTTATCATGAAACAAGGGTTGCACGGAGATTTAGATGGGGTTAGGAAGCAACTTGCTGGCATGACATATTTGGATTGGGAGGACTTGGATGCCCAATATCTCAATATTATCAGGTTATGCCTTGTGGATGAAGTTCTCTTTAAGATTGTTGAAGAAACCTCAACAACAGTTTTGTTGGGGAAGTTGGAAACATTGTATATGACCACATCTTTAACCAACAAAATTTATTTGAAGAGGAAACTATATAGCCTTCATATGAAGGAGGGTACTAAAATTGCAAAACACTTAAATTTTAATACACTTATTTGCCAATTGTTAGATATGGATGTGAATTTTGAAGAAGAAGATAAAGATATTACCTTGTTGTGTTCCTTGCCCGAGTCTTAGGATCACTTTGTGACTTCTATTAGTTTGAGCACAACCGAGGCTTTGGAATTTGATTATGTTGTGGGAGCTTTGTTATCTAAATAAGTACGGAGCAAATATAACATTGAAACTTCTATGCTAGAAGCCATGGTAGCCAAAGGTTGGTCTAAGAAAATAGGAGAGAAAGAAAGAAGTTCTTCCATATCAAAACCAAAACGCAATAAGTGTAAATCCAAATGCTAGTACTACAACAAAATAAGGAATCTCAAGAAAGATTATTGGAAAAGAATGGAGTCCATTGAAAATCCAAAGAAGGAAGAAAATCAGGTTGAGTCAAGTATGATTGATAAAGTTTATCTATTGAATTAGGTATGGTATATGAAGATTTTCCTGTTTGTAATGTTTCTCAGAATTACGAAAAATGGTTCTTAGATTTTGGTGCTTCTCATCACATTAATCCACGCAAAACCTGGTTAACTTCATATCAAGTTATGAATAGTAGTTCTGTGTTTATGGGTAATACTGTATCTTGTTAGACTGTTGGGATGGGAAATGTCAAAATTTAAATGTATGATGATACAGTTAGAACGTTGAAAGGTGTTAGACATGTAGCTGACTTAAGAAATGATTAGATTTCATTGGGAGTATTGGACTCAAAACGTTACAAATTTATAGGTTAGAATGGAGTACTGAAAGTTTCAAAAGGTGCTCTGGTTGTTATGAAGGTTGAGAAGATCATAAATCTTCACAAACTCAAAGGAAGTACTCTGGTCGATGAGGCAACGACTGTATCTGAGAAGGAAAAATAAGATACTCGTCCATGGCATCAATGTCTGGGTCACATGACTGAGAAGGGTCTTCAGGTACTGATGAATCACAAATTGCTTCCTAATTTGAAAGCCTTAAATTTGAATTTTTGCAAAAAATGTGTAAATGGAAAACAATGTAAACAAAAATTTAAAATTGGAAGTCATAATAGTAAAAGAATTTTGGACTATATTGATCCTCGTCTTTGGGGACCATATCCTACTATATCTTATGGAGGTGCATTATACTTCGTAACATTTATTGATGATTTCTCCAAGAAAGTCTCGGCCTATATGTTGAAAAGAAAAGATGATGTATTTAATGTTTTTAAACAATTTAAAGCGATGGTGGAAAAGAAAATGAGAAAATCAATTAAATGTTTAAGAAATGATAATGGTGGTGAATTTACTTCCTTAGAATTTGAACAATATTGCAACGATGAAGGGATTGTTAGACATAAAATTGTTGTCTATACTCAGCAAAATGGCGTCGCTAAACGTACTAATCAGACTCTTATGGAAAGATCCAGAAGAATGCTCAACAATGCAAATCTGCAATAGGAGTTATGGGCAGAAGAAGTATCTACTACTTGGTATTTGGTAAACAGATCACCTTCAGTTGCCATTAATTGTAAAATTCCTAAAGAAGTTTGGTCGGGTCAGTCTTGTGATTATTCACATTTAAGAATTTTTGGTTGTGATTCCTATGCTCTTATTCCAAAGAATCAGAGTTCAAAGTTAGACTGAAAAGAAAAATGTTATGTATTTTTTGGTTATGACTATGTGGTGAAAGGATACATGTTATGGGATACTTCTTCATGTAAGATAGTCATTGTTAGAGATGTAACATTTGATGAATCTTCTCTTCTAAAATTGGATTTTATAAAAGTTGTACAAGAACAGGTATAGATGAATCAACAAATTCAAATTGAAGCTAAATCTTTTTTAGAAAGTTAAAAGGAAGGAGAGACTTATGAAGAAAAAGGTGAAGAAGATGCAAAGGAAATTGTAGAAGTTCAGGAACCAGTCCAGCAACCAGTCACTCTAAGGAGATCTACAAGAGAAAGAAGAACACCCAAAAGGTATGAAGACTCTGCTTCATATAGTGCATTTATTACTGAATATGGGGAACCTTCTTGTTATCAGGAACTAGTGGGAGATGCAGATAGGGAAGAGTGAAAAAAGGCTATGGATGAAGAAATGTATTTTCTAGCCAAGAACAAAACATGGGATCTTGTAGAACTTCTTGAAGGGAGAAGTGTTGTCAGATGCAAATGGATCTTCAAATTGAATTGAAATGTTGATGGAAGTATCAAAAGGTATAAGGCGAGGCTGGTAGCAAAAGGGTATTCTCAGGTTGAAGGTATTGACTATAATGAGATTTTTTCATGATTCATAAAACTTGTTTCTATTCGAACTGTGTTAGCAATAACTGCATTACTTTTTCTTAAGTTAGAACAATTAGATGTTAAAACAATTTTTTTCATGGATATTTGGATGAAGAGTTTTATATGTAACAACTAGAAGGTTTTGTACAAGATCGCAGTAGAATATTATTAGGAAATGATTGTATGCCCTGAGGTAGTCTCCCAGGAAATGGTACAAGAAGTTAGATTCCTTCATTGTGAGCTAGAACTTTAGTAGAAGTGAGTATGATCATTGTGTGTTCTTTAAAATTTTCAATGGCATATTCATTATCTCTGTCTTGTATGTTGATGATATGCTTATTGGTAGCAAAAGCATGGAAGAGATCAATAGGTTAAAGGATCAGCTCTCTAGGACGTTTGATATGAAGGATCTTGGGGGGGGAACATATCTTGGGCATGGAGATACACAAAGACAAAAAAATGGAAAGCTTTGTTTATCACAGCAAAAGTATGTGGAGAAAGTACTTGAAAAGTTCAGTATGAATAATGTGAAACCTGTTAATGTTCCATTAGCTTCCTATTTTAGGCTTTCTTCAGTTATGAGTCCTATAACTAATGAAGAAACCAAGTATATGTCTCGTGTACCATCTACAAATGTGATATGAAACTTAATGTATGCGATGGTATCTACAAGAACTAAAATTTCACAGGCAGTTGGAGTTGTCAGTAGGTTCATGGAAAATCCAAGAGAATAACATTTGTGAGCAATGAAATGGGTGCTTCATTATCTGAGAGGCACAAGTGACCATTTTATCATCTTTAATGGTAGTGAAGGTTCAGTCTACGGATATGTGGATGTTGATTATGCAGGTGATTTGGACAAGAGGAGATCTACTACAGGATATGTCTTTACTCTTGCAAGTGGAGAAATTAGTTGGATGTCAAAGCTTCAAGAAACAGTTGATTTGTATAATACTGAAGTAGAGTATATAGTTGCTTCAGATGCCTGTAAATGGCCAATTTGGTTGAAATGTCTACTAGATGAGATTGGAAGGATGCATAAGAAAGTGAATGTGTTCTGTGACAGTCATAGTGTTATTAATTTGGCCACAAATCTAGCTTATCATAACAAGACTAAGCACATTGATGTAAGGTACCATTTTGTGATACATGTGATGATGACGGCAAAATAGCTCTCAAGAAGGTCCATACACAGGAGGAACGTGTAGACATATTCATGAAGCTATTTTTAGTAGAGAAGTTGCGATGGTGTTTGGATTCACTTGGCTTGTAGAAGAGACGATGAATGGAAATTGGCAAGGGATTAGGCAAAAAGGTTTCAAGGTGGAGATTGTTGAAGAATGACAATAATTAATGTTAATATTGTAATTATATGAGTAAATCTATTCTACCATTCAGTCAATTTTATAACGAAAGGAAGTTATGTAACGAAATAGCCCATATTAATTGGTGATTTCTTGAGAGGTTTAATATACATTGGAGAGTCATTCTTGACTTTGAAGCAATAATAATTCCAATCCCTTTCCCCATGAAAGTTTCCTTGACATACTGTCAAGGTTTTACATGTTTATATCGTCAAGGTTTATAAATTTTATACACATGTTTATATCATCAAGGTTTATAAATTTTATATACATGTTTATATCGTCAAGGTTTATAAATTTTATACACATGTTTATAGGTCAAGGCTTATTTTATAAAAATCAAAGTTTATAATGACTTCAAAATGGTAAAATTATATTTTGATTCAAATGTCTTCTGAGCTTAAAAAAAAATCTCCTCTAAAATGTAATTTAAAAGTAATGAAAGTTTGTGATTTTATCTAGAATGGTACAATCAAAATTAATTATAAGGTGCTTGTAATCTCTTTTTAATGTTCTTTTTTGGGTTGAAGTATAATTGGAAAATGGAATTTAGATAATAAAAACGTTGATTTCATTAAGAATGTTAAGATGTTTTTTTAGTGTATTTAAGAAAAGGCCTTATTTAAAACATAGTTTAAAAATGTAATTTAAACAATTAAAAATTGTGATCTTACTAATAATTGTATAATTAATATTATAGTTTGGTTGGAATGTGATTTTAACATATGTATAAGAAAAGTCAATTTTATTTAAAAAATAATTTTAAAATGCAATTTAAGTACGGTGAAATTATGGTTTAACAAAAAACTGTATAATCACATTTAATAAGAAAAATCAAAACTTAAAATATTTAGTTTATACTCGTAAAAAATAATTTAAAATTCAATTGAATAATGTAAAATTATGATATAACAAAAAAATGTATAATAACATTTATAGAGAGAAATTAAAACTTTAAATATTTAGTTTCTACCCTTATTAAATAGACAAAATTTTGATATACAAATTTGAGAAATTATGTATGTTCCCCAAGACATGTAACCCAGGTGTAGGGGACATGTGGAGTATCCTCAAATTTTAGGGAAATTTATAAGGGTGAGGGACTTCAGGGTATATATATATATAATTGAATTAAATAATCAAATACTCTCTTTCAACCATACACCATGAGATTCAATAATGAAATACATTGATTTCTATTCATCATTCTAGAGTCTACATTGATTAAAAAATTAAATCCATCATTTATCATTCTAGATTCTAAATGATTTAAAATTTAAATTCATCATTCATCATTCTAGAATATAATTAGTACTAAGTAAAATAGACTATAGTAGATATTAGTACTAAGTAAAATAGATTGTAGTAGATACTTAAGTCTGAAGACTAGAATAGTAAATTGATGTAACTCAAACTCAAAAATATTAAAGAGTGACGTGTCAAAGAATCAATCTAAGGTCATCAACATTGAAGGAGCATAGCGGGGGAGGAGACAAAATAGTTAACTGGTAAGCCAGATAACACTTAGTGGTAAGCCAATTAGAGGTAAGCTTGGTAACTTGAGGAGTTAGACATTGAAAATTAGTTCATATATATATATATATATATATATATATATATATATATATTATTTTGAAGGGTTGAGAAGTATGAGGGTATAGAATTAGCATTTAATCAAGAGCATGAAGCCCACAATCACCCATGATTTTTGGCTTGGTGCTCTTGATTAAATGCTAGTTTGATATCGCATTACTTGATAGAATCCAATGGAAACATTGCAATCACCCCAATCCTAAAATCTTGAAGACTATTAAGTTTGTTGAATTTTGAATGGGCTCTCAAATTTTATCTTTTCCATATGAAGCCCAATGACATTGGAACCACTCTCAAACATCATGATGCATTTCATGGTAATGTTAAAAATTTAAGTAAACTTTTAGTTTAAGAATTTAACATTACCATTAATTACATAGACTTAGTAGGGACCTAGGGTTCAATATTAAGCTTCCTCATTCATAAATTGCCATTTTCAAGCATAATTAAAGGGAAACATCTAGCTCTTTTTGAGGGGAACACATAGAAGTACCCTTTTCCACGAGACCTCTCAGTCGTATCGAGGAAATGTCACCTGTATATCTCCCTGTCTCCCCAAAAAGGAGAAGTAGGGAACATTTCCCAAGACATCCCCATCCTAGGTACGTGGGGTGAGAGAGTTACATGCAACTCACCCTAACACACATATCCCATGAAACACATACACAACTTAATAAACTCTAGATAAATTTTGAATATTAATTTTATTTATTTAATATTAATATGAACCTTATAATTTTAAATATTAAATCAATAAAATATATTAATTTTCATAAATGTTATTATTTTTTTAAGTGTTATGTTTAATGTTTTGTAATGTGAGAAATAATTTTAAATAAAATGAAAAATATTGAAGTTGTTTTCGAATGAATGAAAGAAAAATGTTGAAAATAATGAGTGTTTTTATTTATTTAATATTAACATTGTTATTTTAAGTGTTTTTATTTATTTCATTTAAAAAATTGTTATTTTAGATTTTGAATTAATAAAGTGCTTTATAATTTTTGAAAATGTTATTTTTAATATCTTATCAAGGTTAAATTATTTTAATAATAGGTCGTTATTAATGTGTTTTCTAAGTGATTTTTTCAATGGTTTATATTATGAAAAATCATTCTAAATTAAATGAAAAATATCAAATGCTATTTGAATTACTCATATTTTATTTTTTTAATTGTCAAATATTGTTATTTTAAATTGATTTTTAGTTTATTTTGAAATTTGTCAATTTGATGAGTGAGATAAAAAAATAACTATATTTATTTGTGTGTATATGATAGAAAGATATCTTTTACATATATATTTATAACTCTATATTTTAGATATAAGAAATTCCAAATTGGAGTAGAGAAAATAAAAGAAGTTAGGCACAAGAAGAAACTCCAAGATAAACACATATTGCATGGTGGTTATAGACTATAAGATAAACACAAGATCTATGCTCACTACTCCAATTATTGGCCTTTGGGCATACTAGAAAAGTGTGTCTTTGTCCTGACTCACATCATGCAATAGCACAACATGCACCCTAATGTTGAAACTCACGTGCTCATAGGGGCCATCTGTATGTTATATAGAATAACTATTGTGATAAAGTAATTAGATTGAAGGGTCTTTTAGTTATTCAATAAAAATAATAAAAGCGACCTAACAATTTCTTGTTTGATTTTGAGAGTTTTCATGTAATTTGTTTAATGTTACTATGCTTATGATAGATCCCAAATTTTATTAAATGGATCTATTTAGCGATTGTAAATAGAAATCACAAATGTACAATTACCATGGCTCCTATGCAATCTAAGCATGACTAAGTTTTGGCCTTTCAAATCTTGGGATGCATGCTAGATAGAATGGTCCTTACTGTTAAACAATAATAAAAAGTTCTTCAAAATTGATACCTTATATATTATTATTGCTTTGAACCTTATGTAACAGACCTGGGTTAAAAGTTCATGTAATAAAAGTTAATAAAGGTAAAATAATACCACAGGCAAGGGACACTTATTTCAAGCTGAATGTTGGGCAAAATATTCTAGTGGGCATCACTTGTTGTGTTTTATGGCTAACAAGAAATTTGCAAAGGCAATGGCTAAGGCTTTGAAAAGGCAAAAAGGTATTTTTTAAACATTATTTATGAAAATAATGGAAATTAGGAGAAAAGGAAAGTGAAGAGTCACAGGCTGCATATGAGGAGGAAAATAAGGGGAAATTGAAGAAAACAGAGGAATCAATCATAGAAAAGGATTCTAAGGATCAATTCACAGTCTTTTGTTAGTTTAGTGTTAGAATTTGTATCAAATAGGAGAAAGCACCAAGAGGAGAAAGAAATTAAGAAAGCAAGCAAGGAAAGGAAAGGAAAGGAAATGAAAGCAAAGAAGGACAAGGAAAGCAAAGGAAGGCAAGGATCAATTAGCTTCAACGGGAATAATTGCAGGTAGAAGGTTGCATGCATGATTTCCTAGCTAGTTTTGACATGCATGGTATATGAATGTTGGTATTTGGTTCTTATGTTGTCATTGGCATGCATTTTGTCAGGATTTGACAGTGGATTTTAGCCTAGCCTTTCCATTTCCAGATAGCTAGGGTGTGATGGGATTGTTCTCAGTTTTGAGGTTTAGATTGTCAGATGGCTTTGGAATCCGGGGTGAGTTCATCTCATGGAAAATATCAAAGGCCTAGGAATCCCTTGACTAGTAATGGTGGGATATAAGCTAAAGCCTTAGGGCGGAGATAGGAAAATTCCTCAAGGATGGTGAAGAAATTGTGAGAGATCCAAGCTCGATTCGGTATTCTGATCTTAACACTGGTTTAGGTGTGGTCATGGTATGGAGAGGGTGGAGGTGGTTTAATCTCTGGATTCCCTTGATTGTCCTTGGATTGGTTTGTCCCATGAGATCTCACATTCATGCTTGAAATATGACGTGGGGGTGATTGGCTAAAGAGAGATTTGCCTCAGCCAATCTATGGTCGGGTGGAATGTGGAAGTCCTTAACACAGTCAGTATTTTCCGATGTTTAATAAAAGCTAAGTTTCCTTTGCTTTTGGTAAGGAAATGTACTAGTTATTATGTGGATTTAATGGTTGTTCTCTTATGGTTATTTATCTGGTTGTATGTTGATTATAAGCATGGTTATATGACAGTTCTCAGTCATGGCTCTATTCATGTTTTTACTTGTAACTGAATAAATAATGAATGCAAGACCTAAGATGATATCACAGATAATGTGAGAAGGTAGAGACCCTTCTTGTTAAACCTCAGTTAAGATTTCAATCCCTTATGTTCAAAATTGCATTCATCACCTATAGGTTGCATATATACCAAGTGTTTAAAAAAATTTAGACCTAGTTGGGGATGGTCAGGTTAGGTCCTGGTACTAGTTTTGGTTTGTAAGCATGGTCTTCATGTCTTTTATGATTTTTGGAATTTTCATGGATTCTTGGGTAGAGGCTTAGCCCCAGCCTTGGAAAGTAGGCTTAATTCTCATAGATGCTGACACATCACTGGCAGAAAAAGGCCATAGTCGCATTGATGTAGGCCTATGGGAGTGATTGGGAATGCATAGTCACATGGAGGCCTTGGAAAGGGAGTGACTGGGGCTCAATGTTAGGGAAAAAGTGAGATGTCTCAAGGGTTGGACACTTGGAGGGTTTGGTTTTCTCCTAGAGGTCCCGTGGCACCTAAGAGAAGTCAGTAACGTCTTTAGTTGTCGACTCCATCTCCTTAAGGTCATATAAGAGGTTGAATCATATCATAGTGACCCTCATCTCATGTTTACCATGGGAAAGCTTGTGAAAGTCGGTAAATGTGGTAGGAGGCAGTTACAAGGTGGTATCATAGTGATTTGTGCTCTCTTTGGGTCATATCTTATACCACAGGTTGATACCATAGCATGGTTTAACACTTGGATTGGATGGGATGGATGCATGTTTCTATGCATGCATTATCATGGTTAAAGGTGCATGGATGAGGTCATGGAATGTAGTTTATGTCATAATGATTCCATTAGTATGTTATAAGGCTGACATTTTTCCAAGATAAAGTAGGAGATGCAGATCATTAGAGCAAGGTTGCAGCACCAGACTTTGAGGTAAGAGCAGATCGTCATACAGGTATTGTATGTTTTGCATGCAAGTATGTTGGTTAATGATTGTTATAATCATTACGGTTCTGTACATATCCTTCAGTCTATGATTATTGCAGTTACAGGTATGAAAGATGTTAGTTAATCAGTGTGATCATATGTACCTATGTCGGTTAGTCATGAAGGATAGTAACTTGTTGTTATATGCATTGTGGTTGCATAAATGTGGTTTATGTCATAATGATTCGATTGGTATGTTATGAGGCTGCCATTTTTTCCAAGATAAAGTAGGACAGGCAGATCATTAGAGCAAGGTTGCAGCATGAAACTTTGAGGTAAGAGCAGATCATCATATAGGTATTGTATGTTTGGCATGCAAGTATGTTGGTTAATGATTGTTATAAGCATTAGGGTTGTGTACATGTCCTTCAGTCTATGATTGTTGCGGTTACATGTATGATAGATGTTAGTTAATCAGTGTGATCATATGTACCTATGTCGGTTACTCATGAAGGATAGTAACTTGTTGTTATATGCATTGTGGTTGTATGCATGATGGTTATGGTCAATGTACTTAGGATCTTGATTTTATATGTATCATGCTAAATTGGATTGGCCTATGTGGATGGTTAGGGTTATGAAATTCAGGTATGAGTCGATATGCTTGTGATATTGTGTCATAATAATCTAGATTGATTTTGCATATGTTATTGCTAAGCATGATTGACAATTCTTTATGAGTTCATGATGTGAACATTTTAGCTAGTTACTCTTATGGATATCATGACCTTAATTATGTTTGGGTTGATATATTGTGAAGTTATATCATGCTAATCTAGATCAATTTTACAAACAAGATAGCCTCCCCTAAGGTACATTATGGTATGAGTTTGATTATGTCATTTATTTCGTGTTTGATTATGTTGCGTATTTGGTATGAGTTTGATTATGTCATCTACTTGGTGCTTGAACGATTGATTATGTTGTCTATTTGGTGATTGAGTGTTTGGTGTATATTATGTCATCTATTTCTTGTTTGAATGTTTGACTAATTGTATGATATGAGTTTCTATCTATAAGATTACATGAAGGAATGATCTTGTTTGAGGTGGTTTCATTAACACATGTGTTTAGAATAGGTGATATGTACTTGAGTGTAAGTGGGTGATAGTTGTAGCATTATGTATTATGACTGACTATGAATTATGACATGGTTGTTAGAATTTGTAAAGGTTGATTTCAAATTACTACATATGATGTCTTGATATTTGGAACATGTGGATGACATGTGTGTTTAGTTACAAGGCAATAATCTTGGCACAACAAGGTAAGATAACTGGTATACTGTTATATTTATTTATACACTAGCATTTATGTGTTTATGGTAGTATGATACAGGGAATTACATGGAAGAGAGATTTCCATGAAATATTAGAGAAGGCTCGGGTTGAGCTTTCCTTTAGAAGTATTAGGAAGAAATGGGGATTGAGTCATGGTGTTTGTTTCTATTCTTGTGGTTTTGGTATCTTGTGATTTGATGTGCTTGATTGTGGTTTTGTTTATGTCTAATCTTTCACCATACCACTTTGTTTGTGGTGTTGTATTGCTATTGGTTTTCAGGGGTTTCTTCTTGGTTTCATTTGCTTATTTCCTTTTATGTTTTGAGGGTATTAGGGATTGGTTTGGGAAAGAGGGAAGTTGATTGAGCTCGGGGAGAGTTGTGTGGTATCCGACAAGTAATATAAGACCCAAATGAAGCTCGATGCATCTATAAGCGAAACTAAAGGCAACAGTATGAAACATGGTTGGATTGGTGGGGTTCATTGGGGTAAATGGATTGTGGCAGGAAATCCATGAGAAAGGTAATAGGAAAAGTAAGGTAAATGGATTTGAGGCATTAGATGCCTTGGCTATGTTGGGAACTGTTGCTCTCAATGCTATGCATTTTGTCCACAGATAAAGGGAGTTCTCTTAACCTTTACCTTATGATACTTGGTAATTATGTTGTGACCATGGTTATGTTGATGTCTATATATGTATACATGTATGTATGTATGTCGTTGTCTAACAGGGTCGTCAGAGATCATGATCGTTTTATGCTAATGATTATATGTATGAATGTATATATATGTATGTATTCCATTGTCTGACAGGGTCATCAGGGATCGTGATTGTTTTATGTTTATATTTATATGTATATATATGTATGTATGTCATTATCTGCAGGGTCATCGAGGATCATTCTTGTGGAGGAATGATTGCTTATGCAGGTGAATGGCATGAAGAGGTTCCTGGTTTATGAGGAATCAATTGGGAAGAGAATTCCTGGCAGATTATGAGGTCAGTATCATGTGTTTATGAATTTATATGTGATTATACTATGTCTATGTTTATGTTATGGATAGGTAATGTTGAGGGATACATCAGCGAAATGAAATCAATATGACCTGCGGCATATTGTAACAAGCATGGATAAGACACTAGAAGCAAGGTTGCTTGGTAAGGATAGTGTGCTCTTAATATGTGCAGTATCGGTGTTGTTTACATGTAACATATGCAGTATTGTGTACATATGACGTTGTGTGTGTGTTGCATATATGATGTTGCATATATAGTGTTGTGTGCATGATTGTATATGCGGTGTTAGGTACCAATGGTGCTAAGTACATGTCATATATTCAGTGCTATGTACAGATGGTGTTATGTACATGTTGTTAATGCACTGCTATGTAAATTTGGTGCAATGTACATATTGTATATGTGGTGCTATAAACATATGGTGTAGTTTACAGGTTGTACATATGGTGTGGTGTGTATGATTGTACATGTGGTGTTGTGTGCATGTGGTGTTATGTACATGTGGTATATGTGGTGTTGTGTGCATGTGGTGTTGTGTACATGTTGTGCAGATGGTGTTGTGTACATGTGGTATTATGTACACATCATACAACTAGTGTTGTGTACACGTTGTGCAGGTGGTACAGTGTACATGTGGTGTTGTGCACACATTGTGCAGGTGGTACCGTGTACCTGTGGTGTTGTGTACATATTGTGCAGGTGGCACAATGTATAGGTGGTACTATGTACAGGGTGTACATGTGGTATTATTGTACATGTGGTATTGTGTACACATTGTACATGATGTGTTGTGTATATTTGGTATGGATCATAGGTATTATGCAGTCGTGGTACTAGGACATGTGTATTCATGGTATTGTATAGTGTGTATGCATATGTGTTGTGTTGTATACCTAGTGTGGGTGTATGTGTCTTGTTGTACACCAAGGGTAGGTGTATATGTTGTTTTGTACATTATATATGTGTGTGTGTTGTACAATGTGATGGGACAGACATATATGGGATTGTCTAGGCTGTTGTGTTGCTATTGAGGGTTGAGGTGGTTTAGTCTCTAAATGCCCTTGTTGTTGATGTTAGGGGTTGAGAGGGTTTAATCTATGGATTCCCTTATTGTTGCTATTAAGGGTTGAGATGGTTTAGTCTCGGGATACCCTTGTTACTATTGAGGGTTGGAGCAGTTTATTCTTGGGGTACCCTTGTTGCTGATATTGAGGTAAGAGGTGCTTTAGTCTTCATATTCCCTTGTGTCTTAAAGAGAAGGCATTGTGTGCTTGTCAGGTTTAGAAATTAATTCAGTGTGTGTACGGAAAGGATAAAGAATAAAGCCATAAGAAAAGAATCATTTGAAAGATAGGCATAAATATTTTATTTCAGTTTTAGTTATGGATTTGATCTATGATTATGATTTATGATGGTTGTGGGTTGAGCTAACCAGATGTGATATGTTTATACATGATGATTTGATCAAAGAGCTAGTTTGACTTTTTGTGAAAGGAAGTAAATAGACTTGCAAGTGTACCTTATTAATGGGCCACTAATGAGGTATGATGTGAACTTATTTCAATTTATTTGAAATCTACTAGAATTTATGTGCTTGATATAGGAAAGCATGGAAACATGCCCAATGTGGGTGGTTGAAATTGACTACAAGGATTAGTAGTAGTGGGAAAAGGAATTTCAACATGCAATAGTATGCTGGTAAAGCACTTCAGGAGTAGGACCATTGTGGGAAACTAGTACCTAATAGTGTCCATTGATTTCCATAACTAGCATGATGGTTTTGAGGTAGGTATATGCCTTGGTTTTTTGACCCTTCGATGTGAGGAAGCCTTTCCAAGGTATGGATCGCTTGGGATAGGGGATGCTGGGGAACTTGAAAGGTGAGTGACTGGATGGAACAGGATGACCATATTGCTGGAGGGACTATGTAGCAGAGAATGGAAGGCTAAGGAATGAATTCTTTTGGTCATTGGCATTGTTATATGGTATTAGATGTAGATTGGGAGTGTTCCCTAGAATAATGAGCCAGTAATTGTTTAATGAGGCGATAAGTGGCACAAGATTGTAGCGCTAAACATAAGATGCAGATATGACTTTTGCAGTGGATTCTAAAATTCCTAGGAAGGAGGTGAATCTTGGTACTACGTTGAAGTTATAAGTGTGATCCTATAGACTCCCTTGTTGCGAATGCACGCATCGTATCCTTTTATTTGTTGGTTGAGAAATTGTGCATATGTGTATATGTGTATTTTATTGTAAATATTGTATCGATCTAGATTTATAAAGCTCCATAGACAATATGATTATTTTCTTGTTGATGAAAATGTGCATAAGTATATGCGACTGTTATTGTAAATATCGTAATGAGTTGTCCTATAAAGCTCCCATACACGGTATGATTGTCATGTATTCAACAGGTTGTTCATTGTAAATATTGCAATGAGTTGAGTTATAAATATCGATAGGTAGTATGCTTTTTTATTTTCAGTGGTTTTACTAAGTATAGGTGTGGTTCAACACCAATGACGGTATGGGGTTTTACGCAGTGCATTATATTAGATATCATTTTTGGGATTCAACTGCGTTAAGTAAGTCATTCACGTATGACCATTTCCATGAGAGGTAGTCGTAACTGACTAATTTCTCATGATTTTTGAATAGTTCACTTAGCACTCATTGCATCGGGTGATGCTCACAGGGGTGAAGAAGTGGGATTGAAACTAGTGAAATGAATCACATAGCATCAATCATCACTTCCGGGGCTTGCACCCGGTAACCAGGACTTCCCAGGAGGTCACCCATCCCAGAACTCCTCTGGCTCAAGCGCACTTAACTGTGGAGTTTTCCCCACAATCAAGCCCACTTAGCTTGCTACCCCATTTGCAAAACCTTAGCAAGTATTGTGCCTCATGAACCATTCAAGTAGAGATCCCTTGACTCTTTTTGAATTTAAGTATGGGGTTTTACGCAGTGCATTATATTAGATATCATTTTTGGGATTCAACTGCGTTAAGTAAGTCATTCACGTATGACCATTTCCATGAGAGGTAGTCGTAACTGACTAATTTCTCATGATTTTTGAATAGTTCACTTAGCACTCATTGCATCGGGTGATGCTCACAGGGGTGAAGAAGTGGGATTGAAACTGGTGAAATGAATCACATAGCATCAATCATCACTTCCGGGGCTTGCACCCGGTAACCAGGACTTCCCAGGAGGTCACCCATCCCAGAACTCCTCTGGCTCAAGCGCGCTTAACTGTGGAGTTTTCCCCACAATCAAGCCCACTTAGCTTGCTACCCCATTTGCAAAACCTTAGCAAGTATTGTGCCTCATGAACCATTCAAGTAGAGATCCCTTGACTCTTTTTGAATTTAAGTATGGGGTTTTACGCAGTGCATTATATTAGATATCATTTTTGGGATTCAACTGCGTTAAGTAAGTCATTCATGTATGACCATTTCCATGAGAGGTGGTCGTAACTGACTAATTTCTCATGATTTCTGAATAGTTCACTTAGCACTCATTGCATCGGGTGATGCTCATAGGGGTGAAGAAGTGGGATTGAAACTAGTGAAATGAATCACATAGCATCAATCATCACTTCCGGGGCTTGCACCTGGTAACCAGGACTTCCCAGGAGGTCACCCATCCCAGAACTCCTCTGGCTCAAGCGCGCTTAACTGTGGAGTTTTCCCCACAATCAAGCCCACTTAGCTTGCTACCCCATTTGCAAAACCTTAGCAAGTATTGTGCCTCATGAACCATTCAAGTAGAGATCCCTTGACTCTTTTTGAATTTAAGTATGGGGTTTTACGCAGTGCATTATATTAGATATCATTTTTGGGATTCAACTGCGTTAAGTAAGTCATTCACGTATGACCATTTCCATGAGAGGTAGTCGTAACTGACTAATTTCTCATGATTTTTGAATAGTTCACTTAGCACTCATTGCATCGGGTGATGCTCACAGGGGTGAAGAAGTGGGATTGAAACTAGTGAAATGAATCACATAGCATCAATCATCACTTCCGGGGCTTGCACCCGGTAACCAGGACTTCCCAGGAGGTCACCCATCCCAGAACTCCTCTGGCTCAAGCGCGCTTAGCTATGGAGTTTTCCCCACAATCAAGCCCACTTAGCTTGCTACCCCATTTGCAAAACGTTAGCAAGTATTGTGCCTCATGAACCATTCAAGTAGAGATCCCTTGACTCTTTTTGAATTTAAGTATGGGGTTTTACGGAGTGCATTATATTAGATATCATTTTTGGGATTCAACTGCGTTAAGTAAGTCATTCACGTAGGACCATTTCCATGAGAGGTAGTCGTAACTGACTAATTTCTCATGATTTTTGAATAGTTCACTTAGCACTCATTGCATCGGGTGATGCTCATAGGGGTGAAGAAGTGGGATTGAAACTAGTGAAATGAATCACATAGCATCAATCATCACTTCCGGGGCTTGCACCCGGTAACCAGGACTTCCCAGGAGGTCACCCATCCCAGAACTCCTCTGGCTCAAGCGCGCTTAACTGTGGAGTTTTCCCCACAATCAAGCCCACTTAGCTTGCTACCCCATTTGCAAAACCTTAGCAAGTATTGTGCCTCATGAACCATTCAAGTAGAGATCCCTTGACTCTTTTTGAATTTAAGTATGGGGTTTTACGCAGTGAATTATATTAGATATCATTTTTGGGATTCAACTGCGTTAAGTAAGTCATTCACGTATGACCATTTCCATGAGAGGTAGTCGTAACTGACTAATTTCTCATGATTTTTGAATAGTTCACTTAGCACTCATTGCATCGGGTGATGCTCACAGGGGTGAAGAAGTGGGATTGAAACTGGTGAAATGAATCACATAGCATCAATCATCACTTCCGGGGCTTGCACCCGGTAACCAAGACTTCCCAGGAGGTCACCCATCCCAGAACTCCTCTGGCTCAAGCGCGCTTAACTGTGGAGTTTTCCCCACAATCAAGCCCACTTAGCTTGCTACCCCATTTGCAAAACCTTAGCAAGTATTGTGCCTCATGAACCATTCAAGTAGAGATCCCTTGACTCTTTTTGAATTTAAGTATGGGGTTTTACGCAGTGCATTATATTAGATATCATTTTTGGGATTCAACTGCGTTAAGTAAGTCATTCACGTATGACGGTGTTCCCCTAAGGGGGAGGGGTCTGTAACATCCCTGTGTTAAAATTTCATGTAATAAAAGTTAATAAAGATAAAATAAGACCATGGGTAGGGGACACTTATTCCAAGATGAATGTTGGAAAATATATCCTAGTGGGCATCATTTTTTGTGTTTTATAGCTAAGGGGAAATTGGAAAAGGAAATGGTTAAGGCTTTGAAAAGGTAAAAAGGTATGCTTGGCACATTATTTCTGAAAATAATGGAAATTAGGAGAAAAGAAAGGTGAAAGGTTAGAAGTTGCATGTGAGGAGGAAAATTAATGAAAATAAGGGAAAGTTGAAGAAAATAGAGGTATCAATGATAAAAAGGATTATGAGGATAAGTTCACAGCCTTTTGTCATTTTAGTGTTAGACATTGTATCAAAGACGAGAAAGCACCAAGAGGAGAAAGAAAGTAAGTAAGCAAGGAAAGGAAAGGAAAAGCAAGTAAAGGAAAGGAAAGCAAAGAGGGACAAGGAAAGTAAATGAAGGCAAGGATGAAGCAGCTTCAACAAGAATAATTTCAAGTAACAGGTTGAATGCATGATTTCCTAGTTGGTTTTGACATCCATTGTATAAGCACTAAACATGTGAGATATCATAGGGAAGTTAATGCTTTATATTCAACCACTTCCAATTCGTGAATTTCTAACAAACTTGATTCACTTGCCAGTTCTGTCAGAAATCTAGACAAAGCACGAGTAACAGAATGAGGTATGGGATATGCGTGTTGGTATTTGCTTATTTTTCTTTCATTGGCATGGATTTTTCCGGGATTCGACAATGGATTTTATCCTAGCCTTTCCATTTTGAGATAGCCGGGGTATGATGGGATTGTTCTCGGTTTTGAGCTTTGGATTATTGGATAGTTTTGGAATCTGGGGTGAGGTGGTTTCAGGAAAATTCTTAAAGGCTTAGGAATCCCTTGACTGGTAATGGCGGGATATACAATAAAGCCTGAGGGTGGAAATATGAAAATTCCTCAAGGATGGTGAATAAATTTTGAGGCATCCAAGCTCGATTCAATTTTGTGATCTAGGGACTGGTTTAGGTGTGACCATGATATGGATAGGGTGGAGGTGGTTTAACCTATGGATTCCCTTGGTTTTTTTTGGATTGGTTTATCCCATGCGATCCCACATTCGAGCTTGGAATATGACACGGGGGTGATTGGCTGAAGAGAGATTTGGCTCAGCCAATCTATGGTTAGATGGAATGTGGAAGTCTCAAACTCGGTCGATATTTGCCTATGTTTTATAAAAGCTAAGTTTCTCTTGTGAAAGGAAATGTATTGGTTATCATATGGCTTTAATGGTTGTTCTCTCATGGTTATTTATCTGGTTTTATGTTGGTTATAAGCATGATTATATGACAATTCTCAATCATGGCCCTATTTGTGTTTTTACTTGTAACACAATAAATAATGGATGAAAGACCTGATTGATCATATGAATACTAATGTGATAAGGTGTGGACCCTTCCTATTAAACCTCTGTTAAGTTTTCAATCCTTTATGTTTAGACTTGCATTCATGACCTGTAGGTTGCATATCTACCAAGTGTTTGAAAAAATGTTAGTCTCAGTCGGGGATGGTCAGGTCAAGTCCTCATACCAGTTTTGGTTTGTAAACATTATCTTCATGTCTTTTATGAGTTTTAGAAGTTTCATGGACTTTTGGCCAAGGGCTGAGCCCTAGTCATTGAAAGTAGCCTAAGTTCTTGCAGTTGCTCGCACGACACTAGCATAAAAAGGCCACACTCGCACTGATGTAGGGCTATGAGATCAATTGGGAACCCATAATCACATGGAGGCCTTGGAAAGGGAGCGACTAGGACTCAAGATCAGGGAAAAAGTAACTTGTTTCAAGGGTTGGACACCTAGACAGGTTGGGTTACTTTTGGAGGTCATGTGGCACCTAAAGGAAGTCAATAAGGTCTTTAGTTGTCAACTCCATCTCCTTAAGGTCACATAGGAGGTTCAATCATATCATAGTGACCCTCAGGTCATGTTTATATAGGAAAGCCGGTGAAAGTGGGTAAATGTGGGAGGAGGAATTAGACATGAGAATCCTCCCAAATCCCTATTTAAAAGTAAAAATGAGTTCAAATTTGTTTTATTATTTATTAGGTTATTTTTCAATCAACTTATCATGTTGAAAGTTGAGACCAATTTCTCCTTTTCAAAGTACATTGGAGCTAATGCGTTTGAGCATGTGAATCCAAAACTTGTGCTGAAAAATTTAACATAATTTGCAAAATCTTAAATTATATGAACAATGGCTATATATAATTTTCTTATAGCATTCACTAGTTCTCCAGTAGAACATGATTCGATATGCTTTTTATTTAATGTTTATATCCATGATTTTAATTAGTTTCATTTTATTTTATAGTTAATCTAGAATTGATAAGATAAAACAAAAAACTTATATCAACAAAAAATTAACGTCATGTGAAAGTAGTTTGAAAAACAAAGCCGTCATAAAAAAAACTACTTGACAGGTAAGAGTATACCCTAATTTCAACAAATGAAATAATATTGTTATTTCAAGAGTTGGATTAGTAAAATTTAATATAATTATTAAAATATTATGTTTCCTATTTTATTAAAGTTCAAATATTTAATTAATATTTATCGAAATTAATTTGATTAGTTAAAATAAATAATTTAAATATAACAAAGAAGCTTATTTTACAAATTTTAATTAAATTTTAAAATACACATTGAAATTATTCAAATTGATTTACATATTTTATTTTTTTAATAAGATTTCAACTAAAAATTACATTAAGATTAAGGTATACATAGACTAAAAAACATATATTTTGTGATACTAAATTTTCTCTTCTTCTTTTTTTATTATATTATGATTTTAAAAATAAATAAATAAATAAATAACATTTTTATGAAAATTACCAATAAATTATTGAATAAAAAATTTATAATATAAATGTCAGTTGGAGTTATCTCTGGTGTAAAATGGTTGTTAATTTTCATCAAGGGTCAATTCCAGAGTTAGATAGATCTATGTTGGTTTTAAGACATTCCATTCACGATAATTATTTTAAGATATTTATTTGACAAGTTCAATTCCCTACGAGTGACATCATGATGAGAAATATTATTATAATGACTACATACCTACTAGCACAACCACATTAATAAATGTGGTTGATAAACACCGATAACCATATATCAACCACATTAATAAATGTGGTTGATAAACACCAATAGCCATATATCAACCACATTAATAATTGTGGTTGATAAATGTCGATAGGCATAGAATATTTTATATGAACTTATACATTTATATGAACTTCACTATATACAATGTATATCAATGTATTGAAACGTACATTAATGTACTTAAGTACATATACATTACTATTATGCACAGTAATGTATATTAATGTATAGATGTATAGTAATGTTTACACATGACAACAACAATGACAAGGGACATTATTGCACTACGAAAAACACAATAAATTTAAAGTAGGGTTTAACATTTTTCCCTTGAGTTTATAACATTGTTCCTTTGGGTTTTTATACTATAAACCCAAGCCAAAGCCAAATACAAACCAAAGGGGTTTTTGAATTACTAGAATTAAAAACCCCAGGGCAAGAGGTTAATAGCATTATAAACCCAAGTGAATAATAATAAACCCAAGGGATAAAGATTATAAGCCCAAGGTATAAAAATCCCAAGACAGGTATTATAAACCATTAGATGAACACATAATGCCTTAAATATTCGCACAGTCTTTCACAAAAGAACAAATTTTGACTTCATAATACCTCATAGGTTTATAATATTAATCCCTTCGGCAACCACTATTATTATGAATAAATATTATTAACCTAAGTGATTAAATCTACAACCCATACGTTTTGTGAACCTAAGGAATTAATATTATAAAACCAAACTATATAAACATTTTGATAAATATTATAAACCAAAGGGATAAAAACAAAAAATTGAAGGGATTATAAACCGAAGAAAATTATACTAAACCCAATGGATAAATATAGTAAACCCAATACATAAATATTAAAACCCTTAAATCAACAAGTTTGACCAGAGTTCACCAGAGTAGATTTTGGACAACATAAGCCTTTTAAGAATGAAAAGGTAGTATATTTATTACTATGATTGACCACCTTTGGGATGGGATTTGTCACAATGTGACATCAGACAATGGTTGAACATGGCTAATTTGCTATTGAGACAATCTTTGTCATTATACAACATTGAACCATGGTTGACCATGGTTGAGAATGTCAAGTTGTACAAAGAGACAATCCTTCTCACAATAACAAAAGTAGGGTTTATAATCCTTTGGCATTTTAATTCTAAAAACCCAAGGAATTATAAACCCATGGGGTTATAATCGAAAGGGAAATATAAACTGAATGCGTTAATAAAAACCCCTTGGATTTACAATACCAATCGATTGGGTTAGTAAATATGCAGTAAAGATATTACTACTATAGAATTATAAACACAAACGAATAATAATAAACCTAAGGGAAAAATATTATACACCCAAGGTATATAAACCCCAAGATAAAAATAATAAACCCTTAAAAGAGCATGTAAACCCAAAAATATTTGCACAATCCTTTAGAGAATAACAAATGTTGGCTTTATAATACCTTGGGGTTAATAAAAATCCTGTAGGTTTACAATATCAATCCCTTTGGTAACCACTAATATTATTAATAAATATTATAAACCCAAGTGATTAATTCTACAACCCACATGTTTTGTGAACCCAAGGAATTAATATTATAAAACCAAGCTATATAAACCTTGGACAAATATCATAAACCCAAAGAAACTATAAACCAATGGGATCAAAACCAAAAACCCAAGGGCTTATAAACCCAAGCGAATAATACTAAAGCAAATGGATTTGTGTTATAAACCCAAGACATAAATATTAAAACTTCTAAATAAACATGTTTGACTAGAGTTCACCACGACATATTTTGTACGACATAGGCATTTTTACAATGCAAAGGTGGGATATGGTTGAATAATATTGACTACCTTTGGGACAAGTGTTGTCAGAATGCAACATCAGGAAATGGTTTACATTGGTTTATTTCTCTATTGAGACAATATTTTCCATTATGCGACATTGAACATGGTTGACCATGGTCGAGAATGGAAAGTTGTACAAAGAGCCAATCCTTCTCACAATAACAAAAGTTGGGTTTATAATCCTTTGGAATTTTAATACTAATAACCCAATGAATTATAAACCAAGGGATTATAGTGGAAATACCTTGGAATTATAAGCCCAAGGGGTTGATTATAAGCCCATGGCTTTTCAATATCAATCCATTGGGTTAGTAAATATGTTGTAAAGATGTTACTACTATATCATTATAAACCCAAGTGAATAATAATAAACACAAGGGACAAAGATTATAAACCCAAGTTATATAAACCCCAAGATAAATATTATAAACCCTTAAATGAACATGTAAACCCTAAAATATTCACACAATCCTTCAAAAAAAAAGAAATGTTGTCTTGATAATACATTGAGGTTAATAAACCGAAGGGGTTAATAATAACCCTATAGGTTTACAATATCAATCCTTTCGCTCATCACTATTATTATTAATAAATATTATTAACCCAAGAAGTTAATTCTACAACCCATACGTTTTGTGTACCGAAGGAAATAATATTATAAAACCAAGCTATATGAACCCTTGGATAAATATTATAAACCCAAACAAGTAATAAGCCCAAAGGATAAAAACTAAAAACCCAAGGGATTATAAACCCAAGGGAATAATAGTAAACCCAATCGACAAATATTCTAAACCCAAGACATAAATATTACAACCCTTAAATAAACAGGTTTGGCAATAGTTCATCATGGTAGATCTAGGACTATAGAAGCATTTTTACAATGAAAATCTCGGTAATGGTTTATTACCTTTGGGACAAACTTTGTCAAAATGCGACATCAAACAATGGTTGACCATGGGTTATTTTTCTATTGAGACAATATTTGTCATTATGCAGCATTGAACCATGTTGACCATGGTTGAGGATGTCAAGTTGTACAAAGAGACAATCCTTTTCAGAATAACAAAAGTTGGGTTTATTATCAAGTTGGCATTGTAATACTAAAAACCTAGGGAATTATAAACCCAAGGGATTATAATCGAAGGGGAAATATAAACCCACGTGGTTGATAAAAACCCCTTGGCTTTATAATATCAATCTATTGGGTTAGTAAATATACAGTAAGGATATTACTACTATTAATAATAAATATTACTATTTATTACCTCTAAAATTAAAGTGAAGAAATTACCACAATAGCACCAATGAGTTATAAACAAAACAGAAAAATATTTAACCCAAGGGAGAGATATTATAAAGCCACGTATATAGACCAATGCAAAAATAAATAAAACCCTCGCATATTATAAACCAAATGCATTCAACAATACTGACATGAAAGTCAAATGTTTCACAAATGCATGACAAAAATATTCAATACAGTGGAACAATATTAAACGCTATAAAAAAATAAACTATGAAAAAATAAAAAATCAAATTAAATTGACAAACAATATAACATATGGCAACAACAATGACAAGGAAATCGAATTTCCTCAAATTTAAAGCCAAAAATTAAAGATTTTATTGACATTTTATTGAAATCTCTATATAGATAGAGATTTATTTCGTGTTTTTTAGCATCTGCAAATTTTACAACAAAAATGAAATTCAAATACTAAACCATAACACATCTATTTCATGTGAGCCTCTTCCAAAACACACCCTTAACAGTGACAAAAGAAACACCAATTCAAATCAATAGGATAATGCCCACAATACATAACACTCTCCAACCAATCCCTTCTTGTTTTCCTCCAATCTTCTCTTTGGTGCAAATTATACAAGGTTTCCACATTTGATTTCACTACATCCAACACACGGATATGCTCATCAATAAAATAAGGATGAAAGCCATGTTTCTTATCTAGCCTTTTGTGAATATCAAACTTATGGTTACAACAATAGATTTGATTTCTTTAATGTAATAAATGTCATCATGGTTGTCACTATTTGCATTTCAATGACAAAAAGATAGAATAAAAAATAGTACATAAAGAAAGAAAGAAAGAAATATATAGAAACACAAAATAGTTTGAGTTTTTTCATTTTTGTATTTTCTTTTATAGCCAAAAAACAATTTATTGATCATAAATCTAATACAATTCAAAATAAGGAGAGAAGAAATTAAAGACGACATTATAATGTAAACCCTTATATATTTTCTTTAAAAACCATAAAAAATTTAATGGTCAAAAATGTAATAGTATTAAAAAAAAAGGAGAAAAGATAGTAGAAACAAATTAAATTTAATGAATCAAACAACCACAACACCATTAGCAAATCAAAGACCCATACAATATCTTCCAAACACTGAATTTACTGACTTTATCAATCAACAAATTTATTCAAATGACGAGAAAGCAAGACAAGGAAATTATCAAGTTGCGCAAAAAAATTGTAAAGATCAACAACAATTATATAGAACTAATTGTCTTTTTATCAAAGGCATGTAGAAACACTACACATTCGAACAACATTATACCCTTCGAATATAAACCATAACATTAATAAACATAGCAAATTGATAATATAAAATGTACGACAAATATTACGAATGCAAAGAAATAATAAACCAAAGGGATTAATACTAAAAACACAAGTCATTGTAAACCGAAGGGAATTATATTAAACCCAAGCGACAAAGATTACAAACCCAACATATATGAACCCCAAGATGCATGTGATTTTTTTTCCAAGCA
Organism: Pinus tabuliformis; assembly: GCA_031772625.1. Classification (NCBI taxonomy): domain Eukaryota; kingdom Viridiplantae; phylum Streptophyta; class Pinopsida; order Pinales; family Pinaceae; genus Pinus; species Pinus tabuliformis. The sequence goes on from CM062805.1 coordinate 665,392,846, forward strand.
TTCAACATGACAACTTTAACAAAAAAAACCAAAACTAATAACTAAATCATGGTACCAAAAAAAAAAAAAAACCATCAATAGAATTTTCAACCACTCTACCACACCAGTCAACTCAATTCTGTATAAAAAACCTCAAAATCATATAGACTTCAATCGCTCCTCGTCTTTTTTCCATAGTGTAACATAAGCATTGTTTTTCATTTTTGCATAACGTTGATAAGAAAAAGGTGGTGAAATCCATAAACCATCAATTGATCTCACTCTCAATATAGCTATAAATTTCAAACCCTACCTCTCTCTCTCTCCAATATCTATAGTGGCTCGTTGCAAAGTCATCCCTTGTGACTTGTGTATAGTCAATCCCCATGCCATTTTTAAAATCATATGTGTAAGTTTCCCTCTAACAACAGGTGTTATGGGCACAAAGAACATGGCGCTGATATTAGGAATGGAAGATCTCGTACCTCAGCACTGGCAGAACACTCCTTGAAGACTAAGCACCATATTTGCCTGGAAAACGCTTCTATTATCGCAAGAGAGGAACACCATCAAAGACGAAAGATCAGAGAAGCTCTTGAAATTATGAAGTATCCTCAGAATCTGAACAGAGACAATGGTTTGGAAATTAGCGGAAGCTGGCTGCCCTTGATCAAAGAAGTTAAAAGTCGCCAACCCATCCCCAGGTAATGCGTCCTCAGGTATGTTGTCCTCTGTTATTCTATAATAATTTAATTTCTTTCTATATAGAGCTATCAATTAATATATTCATTACATTAGTTAACTATATATTAACTATTTAAGTTTACTAATAGAATGTAATAAATAAATAAAATTTATTAATTTATTCTTTATAATAATTATTATAAGAATTATTATTTTAATTAATAGATTAATAGTATATTAATTTTATAATTAATTATTATTATAATATTTAATTATTAATAATAATTATTATTATTATATAATAATAATAATAATAATTAATCAATTATTATATATTATTCAAATAAAAATTAATTATTTATTATAAAATAATTGATTGTTATTAATATTGATTTATATATTAGTTATTTTATTAATATATGAATTATTATATTAATCTAGTATAAATAAGTAATTATTTTTAATAGTTAATAATAAGATCAAATATTTATCAATTTAATTTATTTGGATAGTTGATTATTATTATTTTAATTTTATATTAATTTATATATTAGTTATTTTATTAATTAATATATGAATTATTATATTTTCTATTTTAATTAATTATTAATTATTTATTTTTTCTAATATAATTTAAATTAATATATTAATCAGTGAGTATGAATTAAATTTATTATTTAGGTTAGCTGTAAATATTAATCATTTATAATAGGTTTAAGCTTATTAATTTAATTATTAATTATTAATTATTTTTATAAAAATCTTTAATTATTATGATTTAGTAATAATTAATTATTTATTATATAATAATTGATTATTTTCATATTAATATTATATTGATTAATGTATAGGTTATTTTTATATTAATTTATTTTAAATGATAATTATTAATAATATTTAATATGAAATAACAATAATAATAATAAATATTATATAAAATTAAGGATACTAGCCGACAGTTTGTTCCTCCTTAAATAATTTTTTTTTTTCCTCGTTAGTATTTATTCCCCCTGTTTGCTCTTCTTTTATCATCATTCTTCAACCCTGATGATGGATCCCACTTGGGATTTGAAACGTTGGTTCAAAAATGTTTATACTGTGGATTCTCCGGTCAATTCAAAACATTATGACAATCATTGTCAAATGGAACACTTGTGTACTTCTCGAAAAAATGTAGCAAACTGTGGAAGTTGAGGTGGTTGTGTACCAGGAAAATAAAAGATATATTCTATAAACCCAAAATCACCATTTAAAAAATGAGCTTCCACCCACAAATTACACATAAGCATGACACACTGACCACGACATGAAAAAACCTCATGATCCAACACATCATCATCACTTTCAACAATATCTGATCTCCTCACACATTCCACAAAACATCTTGCAACTGGGAAATTCAAGGATTTGAGCATTTTGCGATTGTGAAAATTAACAAGATCATTCATTGCAAACAAGTGAACTGAATAATCAAATAAAACATTTTCCTCATGATCCAAGAAATTATCGACATGCATCATAAGAATATCCCAATCATCCAAATAAGGATCTGCATTTCTTATATTCGTTAAAATATTATGAAACGATGCATGCCTAGGATCATCTCCCTCTTGCCTATAAATTTTATACAAAGTGACAACAATGTTGAATCTTTCCCATAACACGTTCTCGATTGTTCTTCCTGCATAGAGGAGTTTATCCTTAACAGGAGTAATTTTTCCAAGATCGCCCACAAGAATCAACGACTTGCCACCAAAAGGAGAATATTTCTTTTCCGGAAAGATTTCTCACAAACGTGAATCTATTTGCATAAATAACCTTGGCCCAAAAAATATCATTTCATCAATTAAAATATAACAAACATGCCTCTTTTATTCTCAAAAATTTGATATAGCTTGACCATTTAGTGGTTTCATATCTTTAATAGGTATTTTCAAAGCATTGTGTATTGTTTTGATCTAGGTATATTAAAAGTAGCTAAACCAGTTGGAGCAAGCAATAATATTGGATTGTTTTCACCCATTGTTGAAACTGAAAAAGCATGAAAAATACAATGAATAAGAGCGAACTTTCCAGTTCCAATAATTCTTTGTATAATCATTAGCAAAGAATCATCATCCTGAGCATTAACAAGGTGGTGAAACACAATTTCAAAAGCATCACGTTGTTTCCCCAATAAATCTGAAGGCAAGAAAATTGTCTCCCCAACAGAATTCATATTTAGAATACTGGAAGACTTTGTGTCTTGTATAAAATGGATTACCTATTCAATAATTTCATTTGAAAACATTGTTGGCTTCCAATTATCATGAATATCAAAGTCCCTTCTACCAAGGTTTTGAAGATCTGAAATGTGCACATTGTTTGGGGGAACTATTCGAGAAAAGATTTGCCTCTTTAGAATCCCGATAAATATTCTCCTCCTACACTACGGGCTCAGCATATTCTTCATTATTTTCATTTTTCAAAGGAGTTTGATCAACATGCCACACATTATATCTAAAATTCCTCCAGTTCTCAATGATTTTTTCTCTTGTGAGCCCAATATCCAAAGAAATGTCACGAAATGGCTTGTACAACAACAACTCCATCCAACAAAATGTTTCGAACTCTTTAGAGTCTTCATTAGGAACAACATAAAAATGTGTCTTGACACGAACAACAACATGGTAATCTTGTGCTTTCCATTTCTCATGTCTACGCCCACCATTAAAACTCCATGATCTTGTCATTTCAATCAGGCACAAATGGGCCAAAAAAGGGGCCTCAGTTTATACATCTTGACAAAATTGTTCCCATAATAAATGTATTTAGAATGTACTATAAGCCTTTGGTAAAACTTTTTTCCCAATGATCAAAGGGGAGAATTTACAACTACAAACAACGAGAGGCAAATTGAACAACATATGACAACTTTCTTGTGCTCCAATATCATGCTCCACAAGTGTTTCAGCAAGGAACCTTCTATATGTAGACAACACAAGAGCATCACATGCACTTCCAAAAGAAACTCTTGTCAGCGTATCATGATAACTTTCAGATCTTATTTCTTCCTATGAAGAACACTTCTCAATATATTTCCACACAGCATGATGAGAAACAACATATTGACAATCAAAATTTGGTCGCCACATAGTCAAAAGATCTCCATTGTGAACATTTAAATGATCGTCGTTCCAAGAAGATTCGTATTTTTTCCCCTTTTTCATTAACACACAAACTTGACTCTGCATGAACCTCCCATGGAGCTTTGTATTGGGAGGAAAGGATTGGCCCCTTCTTCCTCAAACATGAATCTACATTGCATTTTGTGTATCTTTGCACTCGATTGACTAAATGCTCATAATCTTCTTCAACGTTGCAAGAAAACCTTTGATGGGTATTTAAGAGGCATGGATCATCATTTACACTTCTAGTTATCATGACATTTCGATGATGTATGCCATGCGGATTCCAAGTTGTCACATATTTGTCAAAAGACTACTTTTTTGCATCGAGGCTCAAAGGGTTCGACCAATCCATTATCTCCACATCAAGATCTCCAGCCAACCATAAGAACTCATGGATGCATGCATATCCTCTATGTTTCAGCATGACAAAGAAAAAAGAAACGAGAAAAAGCATGTACCAAAAATCACTCGCCCTAAGATATTTCTATTAAACAGCCTCACGAAAAATAGTGAATCTTTGGTGCATATAATTAGCAACAATATGTAGATATTGAATAACACTATAAAATTTTCTCACATGCTCATTGTGATGTCCACGTTGTTTATTCAAAGGCATAACACTATGCAAGTCTAGTCACTTTGAGTCAGCTACAGTTAAAGTTAAAAACAAAGTAGGGAAAATCAACTGGGTGATCATGTCATCAGCACAAACCGACACTTTGTCCAATATGCCCTTGTACCCCTAAGAGATGAACCAAAATGCATCAACTTTTTAGCCAATTTATTGTTTGGCAAATAATGATGTTCTTGACGCAATTGTTCAACAGTAGAAGGTGCATTTTCATGTAAACCCTTTTTCAAAAAAAAGGTGTTGTTCCCTACCTACAATGTCGCATAATCATATTCAAAAGAAAGTAAAAAAATCTAGGATGGCTTCCAAATATTTGATCATAATATCTAAGGAGGTGAAAACCATATTCATGCATTTCAATGTTGCAAATACGTGGATGCAACCAATTAGCATCTCCAGCCGAGAAGAAAGTGGGAATGCCACGTCTAGTAATCATTCCATATTGTATCCATTAATAGGAGACGTTCTAATATCTAGGCATTCTAAAGCCTCTACATTTGTAGATTCTACATTTCAATAAATATTCTTATTTGATCAACCTCCCTGAAATCATTAGGAAAGTGTGATAGAAATGACGATGGATGGAAACGCAAAGAATTAGCACGTTGGACACATCATTAGGTCTTTCTAGGAGAGTTGCAACTGAATCCATGTCAATTTCAACATCCCTGTAATATTTATCCATTTGGATTTTTTAAAGAACACATCCATCACATGTTGTCTCTTCAAGTAGCATTCATAATATCTCAATTCAACACAACGTCTTCTCACAATAACATAATCAAGTTGTTCAACACATCGAGGAAGTTTCTTTACATTTGTAGATATATCTTGCAGAAAACGTATTGTATGACCACTATATTTAAATTGATCACCATGAGCATGCAACACTTATAATATTGGATTAACCCTTGCTATAAGGATTTCTTCCACTTGTCTCAAAACTGTTAGAACTCCAGGCTGCTCACTTCGATCCATGTTGTTAAAATGAGAAAAACTATGTGAGCCTTTCTCCCCTCTACACCTTTTACAAATGGGCCCTTTATGCCATCTTAAAACTTATATACTTGGAAAGCATTCATTACACACATTGCACATTTGCACAACAAACATATCATCAACCCTGGAATGAAATTTTCTATGTGCTTCAAGAATGTTGATGCTAAAACAAAAACAACCAACTCTGTTCCCCCCATGAAAAGGCATTCACACTTGTCAATTATTTGAAACATCATGGGTGGTTGTGGCGTGAGAAACATCATTTCTTCCCATGGAGAGACCAACATCCATTCCCCTTACTTTGTTTAAAATAAGTTCGTTCTACAAACCAAAATATAATAACCATTATGTGAAATCGAAGAACATTAACAATGAAAACATAATTTATCCAACTAAGAAACCATTTGAAAATATAGAGAATATACATTTTGGTCATTACTACATTCTCCAACCACAAGTTGAGGAACTGGCAGAGATTTCACACCCTGCAAATATGTTGCCATCACATATTGAATTCAATGAAAGAAACATTCAAACAAGTTATCATTCCAAACACAATTTTCCTATTCTAATACCTAAGAATGTCAACCCCAGCATCTCCATGATTTTTTGAAGTGTTTTCTTTTGTTGGTGAGCGGCCCGTCTACGAGCATTTATAGCTTCCTTGTTTTGTTGATACCATTGCCTCTGATATTCATTTTTTCTCTCAAGAGACAAGGGCGAGCAAACTCTTTTACCTACACATTTTCTTGTTTCTTCACTCGACATTTCTATAGCCATTTTAAATTATGTTTTCTCACTTTCTTTTTCAAAACACCCAACGATGGTAAACAAACCATATTCACAACATAATGAACACTCAATTGTTTCAAAAAAAAAATCTATAAACGAAACAAACACTTACTAAACAAAAAACAAAAACAATCAGAAAACTATGAAAGAAATGGAAAAAAATTAATGATGTATTAAAAAACTAGGAAAAAAAGTTTGCAAACTTTTCTTTCCAAACAAATACCGCCCAAAAATGTATGTCTCCTACAACAATGTTAAGAGAGATTGTATAACATGACAAATAACATACAAAGTAATATGTATCTACGAAGAAGAAATTTAATGTCAACATAAATATGTGCTAAGTAAAACATGACAATTCAAAACACAATGATTTCGAATTCAAATTTGAAAATATTGCACAAAGTCTACATTTCCAGCAATATGTGATAACAAACATATCCAACGCCCAAACACTGTATAACGATACCTATAGTTACTGGTGGTATGTCTACAATAGAATCAACATTTGGAACAAGTGAGAATACATTCCCATTTTTTATGTATCCATTGAAATGATCAATAGTTGGAATAAGGAACCCTGATGTTTCCAACATGGAGACACTGTCAACAATTACTTATGTGCAAACCCCACTCACCAAATCATATAACCTTAATTTCACTTACATGGAACCCAAAAGAAGCAATTTTTCCTGCACAACATGAAAAGGAAGGTACACCAGGAATTTACTCTTTATATCCATAGACATCTCCTCAAGCAATGTCCAGTTGAACCCCCAATCATCATCAAAATACTCAACAGTTCATTCATTCAAAGGTTTCCCAATTTCAAAATTATCTATTTCTTTGAGTGACCAAACAAACATAGCACCATTATTCAAAAAACAAAGAAGTTGAGTCTTGTAGTGCCCTATTTCCATACACCATATGTATGAAATAGGCACAAATGTAAAACCCCAACTGTTCCTTTCTAGGTCCAATTAATATATAATGTACCCATATGTAGGATAATCATCATAATCTTTTTCCAAATACAACCAAAAAAAAAATCCCTTATAAAAGATAGCCTCCTTTGGCGATGACATGCACCATAAGGAAGTATTATTCTCCTCCAAACCATGTCATCACCGCTATAGAGTAAAAATTGTGGATCCATCTCACAAGACACATGTTTCAAAACAACCCAAACATATTTTGGATAGCTAGATTTTTGCAAAACATATAAGAATCCTTGCTCCCTAAGATGAAGGAAAGAAATATTTCTATACGTATTTGTAAAAGGCTTGACAAAAAAGAAACTCTTAAAACACAAATAATTTGGAGGTGAACTGAATAGAATCGTCGATCCAACAACACTTTCAATTCAAAATTCAGATTCAAGAAAAGGGAAAAGCATGTAAGATATTACTCCCTTATCACTAAGGTAAGACCCAACGAAACAACCAGGACCCGTACGAACTGTTAAAGCAATACAGACAAACTCTCTGACACCACAAAAATCACAACCAGCAAGAAAGACTGGGTCTTCCAACAAAAGACACCATTTTTTTCAAACTAACTCAAATCTCATAAACGTGGACAAAGGAAACCAACAAAAACAAGTGCAATAATTTCAAATGGTAAAAACTCCCAAATAGTCGCATCCATGGTTACAGGAAGAAATTATTTGAAAGCAAAGAAGACAGTGCAATTTTTATGGCATAACAAAACAAAAATGATGTCAACAAAATGCACATAATATTCAACATTGAAACATCTAAAAACAATGTATCAACATTTTTGAAAATATGACATATAGAAAACCTTGAATGTAATTATTGTCCTCTAAAAATCAACCACATCATAGCTTCTTTCCACAACCAATCATCCTCCATTTATAAAAATTATAAAGAGAAGTGAATAATAAACCATAGCCAATAACACTATAAACCAAAGGGTTAAACCCAAGAATTAAGAACCATTAGTAATATAACAATATAACAATCTTTATAGCAACTTCAATCAAACAGATTATAAATGTAAGGAAAATTAAATTTATATGATAAGTTAATATGTCATTCATCAATTGATATCGTAATTTTACCAATACATATCTCTTTACCAATTCCAAATATTATAATTTCATATTTCTAGACATTTCATATTTTATCTCAAATATTTCCTTTTTCAAAATTTAAATTTTTCAAATTTATCTACACATTTAATATTTGATATGCCAACCACAATTTTGTTTATCTCAAATATTTCCTTTTTCAAAATTTAAATTTTTCAAATTTATCTACACATTTAATATTTGATATGCCAACCACAATTTTGTTAAACATATATATTTTCTTTATACAATTGTAATAATTTTTAAAATTTTTGATTTCAACTTTCGTTTAGTTAATTCATTCAACATCAATTAATTAATTAATTAAAAACATTAAGAAAAATCAATAACATGCCACGTAAAGCAGAAACCTAAGCAACATCATCATATATAAATTCATTAAAAATTAAGATATATATTAAGATATATTTGAATTTTGTGCCTAACAAAAATATACATATTTTTAATATACATAAATGGTTAATAAAAAAAAATCCTTAACATGACATTCACCCAACATTATCAACCTCACTTATCACACGTTCAATATTAATAAATGAATCTCTTTTTTAATAGGAAATGTTCATATTTTAACTTAATTAATTCTTATTACATGTCTCTTAATTTTGAATTGCTACTAACATTTTTTACATTTATGTTATAGTAAAATAACTTTCGATCTAAATTTAAAATTAAATGGTAGTGAAAAGTGTTAAAAGTAATTATATTTAAAGTTATTTTCAATTTCACAATATATTTTTAATAATATTTGGTTTAAAAATAATTTTTCATCTTATCCAAAAATTAAATAATACTTATATTTAAAGTTATCATCATTTTGAAATATTATTAAATTTCAAATTATAAAATTTTATGTATTAAAAAAAAAAATCACATATCAAATAATAATACTACTATACTACTTAGAAGTGTTCTTTCTCATTATACTTAAATTTATCATCAATTTGATTATATACCTTTCAATAACATTTAGTTTTAATACATTTTATAAAAAATAAATATAATTTTAACCATCATTAAATGTGAAAAAAAATATAAGTAAGGCGTTAGGGTAAATTAATCTTATTTTCTTATTAAAGGCTTAAGTATGTCAATTATTTTAATTTTCATAGATGTTATTAATGGTGGATAATGTAAAACTTAATAAAATTTATTTCAACTTAAATTAAAAAAGAAAAAATATTTTTACTGTAGAAATTCCTTGTAGATTTAAACTGCAGATTGTAATATGCTAAACGAATTGACTTGTATCTACTCTACTCAACAGCAGAAAAAATAAACGATCAATGAAATCACGAAGCATATAAGAGAAAGAATTCCATCACACATTACACAATGATTTTCTCGAGAAAGACACAGCTAAAAACTGTTGTTATCTTTATATAGCATTAATAAAAAAATATGAGAAGATTACAGTGCTTTTCTCAAGCTCGAGAAACCTCTGCACTATCTCTATCTATCTCATTGCTTCCAAGAGAAGCTCAAGCCAATACTTAAATAGTTTCTTTCTTTCCCAAGTCCCTATTCCCTTGTAGTGTTCCCTTGGGAATTAACCCATATTTAATTGGGAAATTCCACAATGAGTAATAATGCAATCCTCATAAGCCATCCTCTCATTACATAAACCACATGTACAATTCGGATGATTATACAAATGATAGTACATTGTCCCTGAACTTCAATCTCAACTAGGTCTTTCTCTGATCTGACATGGATGAGTTAATTATGAGTGACTCTTCAGTTAACTAGTTGAACACATGAAGCAACACCCCACTGTCTGACCTCCTACTAGTTCCTCCAACAGTTGGAACTAGTTCATCGGACTTTAACTTAGTTAAACTGCATTAATTAATTACAACTCAAAAATAACCTCAACCAAGGATCATGTAAAGTAGGAGACACTCTGCATGACTCAAGTTAGATCCTCAACTCGAATTAACTAAGCCAACTAAGTCAAATTAACTTAGTTAACTATTACAATGTGTTATGCGATGTGGAATTACAATTTAATTCCTAATTTAATTCAAGGGCAAAATTAAATTAGGATTTTCTTGTTGCATTTTCAACACTGACTCTCAATAAGAAAGGGATTATCTACTACCCCGATCTTGCCTCTATGAAACTCAAATTTGCATCTTGATAATGCCTTTGTCAAAATATCTTCATCTTGCTCCTCTGCAGGAATGCACTCCAGTAATGATCCGGATTTAAACAAAAACGCAACAAATCACAGAGATAACCATATACACAAAGATGCAGCGGAAATAATACTTCATTTCATTAATGGAAAATACTGAAATATGCTTACAACCAGAAATGGAAATAAACCAGCTAGGGCGATGGTAGCTTATCTCTGAGAAGAGATGTGATGGCTACATGCCTCTGAACTGTGTTACAATGAGGCTCGAAGGCCTATTTATTGTTTAGAAACAATGGAAAACCCTTAACATTCCAAAACCTAACCCTAAGAGATGAAACGCCAAACTGTGGGCCCCGTTTGGGGGTAAATTGGTACATCAACTTCCCGGGGTCGTAACTTTGGCATATGATCTTCGTTTGATGCGTACAATAGCTCATTAGAAAGATCTATCCGAGCACTATCATTGTTGGAACGGGCAACATCGGTCCATTCCATGGACCCATGTTGGAATGGACCGATGTTGCCCCTGGATTCCCCAAAAAACGTCGTTTAGGGCCTCAAAACGGCTCCGGAAGTTCAGGACCCGAAAAACTGCTAAAAATAGTAAGTTGTGCTACAATTAAGGAAACTGAAAATGCTGAGAAAGACAATGGTGGGGGTCCAGGTGGACTTGGTAGGTGGACACCAATATCCACCTGGATCATTCCTCCCCCCTTAGGAAGCAATGGTCCCCATTTCGTTGAGCTCCTCCATGAGATGAGGAAACTTCTGCTGAACTTGTTCCCTGGTGAGGCACTTGCCCTGCTGAAGGAGTTGGCCTGCTTTGACAACTCGATACAGTTGGATATTCTGTTGGCGAGTGTTCTTGATCTGTGTGTCCATGATCCGATCAGTTGCAGCTTGTTCCATGCAATCTGGATTTAATTATGTGGGTTTGAGCTGTTCTGCAATGTCAGATGTGTCTAGCAATGGTGGAAAGTATGGCCGAAGGCGGTCCACATTGAACACTGGGTGCAGGCCAAGGAATGGGGGAATGCTGAGCTCAAATGCATTGTCTCCCATAGCCTTAGTAATGGTGTAAGGACCATATCGGAGTGGTCTCAATTTCCGATAGGCTCCAGTAAGGCGTTCCTTTTGCAAATGCAACCAGACTTTGTCGCCCACCTGAAACTTGTGTGGCACCCGGTGTTGATCATGTCGCTGCTTGTACTTGGCATTTGATTTCTCAAGAATGTCATGGACCTGCTGGCGAAAATGTTGGATGCGCTCAATGAAGCTGGTGGCCTTATCTGTTTCGGACTGGACATGAGCTGAATTCATGTGAGTAGTTGCAAGGGGGCATGGCCACATCAATAGGGCATAGTGGCTGGAATCCCAAACCCACCTGAAAAGGGCTATGGCCAGTGGAGCTGTGAAGAGCTCGGTTGTAGCTGTGCTGAACATAGGGGAGGCTCTCGTCCCATGTGAGTGGATGCTTTGAGTTATACATGCGCAGAATGTGCACAATCATCCTGTTGACAACCTCTGTCTAGCCATCAGTTTGAGGATGGAAGGCTGTGGACTTCGTGAGTTTGGTGTCCAGCATTGACCAGAGACTGGACCAAAATGTGCTGAGAAACCGACCGTCCCGATCTGAGATGATAGACTGTGGGATCCCAAAGTGCACCCACACTCGTTCAAAGAAGAGTTTAGCAGTGGCTTCTGCTGTGATATTCTTCTTGCAGGCCATCATAATGGCCATCTTCGAGAACTTGTCGACGACCACAAAAACACAGTCATTTCCATGCTTAGTGGAAGGAAGGCCTGACATGTAATCCATGGAGATGGATTCCCAAGGTCGACTAGGGGTAGGAAACGGGGTATAGAGGTCGTGCTTCTTAATGGTCGGTTTGGCAATGGCACAGGCAGTACATGATCGGATGTACTTCCCAACATCCTGTCGAAGATTCGGCCAATAGAAATAATTTTGCAGTACTGCCACTGTTTTCTCGACCCCGAAATGTCCAGCAGCCCGACTGTAGTGTGCTTCCCAAATCATCTTGGCACGCTCGCTTGAAGGAACACAAAGGTGACCGAGGTGGCATAATAGGGCGTCCTGGAGGTGAAAATCTGCAACATGCCGACCCTCCAAGAGTGTCTAGTATGTGTGGCCGAATTTCGGGTCGCTTTTGTAGAGATGTGGCCAATCAGTAGTCTCGTGCCCACAAGAGTTGAGCACGGTGGTTAGTTCCATGATCGGTGGCCGACTGAGGCAATCTGCAACATTATTGGTGCTGCCCTTTTTATACTTGATATTCAAGTGAAACTGTTGCAGGTATGTAGACCACTTCTGATGGCGATCAATCTGCAATTTCCCTTGGGTCTGTATGAACTGCAGAGGTCGGTGGTCTGTGTGGATGACCATTTCCTTCCCCAAAATGTAATGCTTCCATTGTCGGCAGGCCTGTACAATGGAATACATCTCTTTATCATAAGTGGGGTACTTCCGGACTGTGTCTGAAAGTGTTTCACTGTGATATGCCACTGGATGTCCATGTTGAGTAAGGACTGCCCCAATAGCATAGTCAGAGGCATCTGTCTAGACCTCAAATGGTTGTTGTAAATCTGGTAACGCGAGCACTGGTGCCGTGCAGAGGCGATCCTTCAATTCCCTGAATGCCTTCTGTTGAGATTCAGACCAAAAGAATTTTGCTTTCGCCCCGCCCTTGGTGACTTGACTCAAGGGCCAAGAAATATGAGAAAACCCCAACACAAACCTGCGGTAGAAGTTGGCAAGACCTAGAAAGCTGCGGAGCTCTGTTAGAGTGGTTGGAGAGGGCCAATCCCGAATGACTTGGATCTTGGCCAGATCGACATGCACCCCCTATTCATCAATGATGTATCCTAGATACTGAACCTGGGTCATGCCAAAAGTGCATTTCTCCAAATTGGCACATAGCTTGTGTTGCCGCAGTGTTTGGAGAACCCGTCAGATGTGGTGGAGGTGCTCTTCCCAACTCTGGCTGAAGATCAAAATGTCATCCAAGTATACTACTACAAAGGAGTTGGTGAATGGCCGCAAGATGTCATCCATTAGCCTCATAAAGGTTGCAGGAGCATTCGTCAATCCGAAAGGCATAACCAACCATTCGAAGAGGCCCTCCTTGGATTTGAAGGCAGTCTTCCACACATCGGAGGGTTCGATTGGTACCTGGTGATATCCTGACTTCAGATTGATCTTGCTGAAATATTTTGCCCCCTTTAGTTGGTCTAGGAGGTCATCAATCCGCGGGATCGGGTACCTATTACGGACAGTGATCTTGTTCAGCGCCCGATAGTCAATACAGAGTCTCCACGTCCCATCCTTCTTCTGTACCAACACGATCGGGCTCCCACAGGGCGATGAACTCGGACGGATGTGACCTTTCTACAGGAGCTCCTGAATCTGCCTCTTGATTTCATTGTTCTCCAGAACGGAGCGCCGATAAATTGGTCCATTGGGTAGCGGCGCACCTGGGGTCAGATCGATGGAGTGCTTGACCTGACAGTGCAGAGGAACCCCTGCCGGGGAGGTGAAGATGTCCTCGTACTCCTCCACAACCTTGTCCATCTGTAGTTGTCGTGCAGAGGGACCCCGTTTGGAGGCCGCGGCCACTGTCTTCTTCTTTCCTTGAGGGCGTATCATCAGGAAAACAAATTTCCTGGTTTTGGAAATGATCTTACTGCATTGTTTTGCAGTAATCAAAGAGATGGCGGCAGGTGGTGCTACCTCTGGTATCCTGAACAACTTATTTCCCAATGTAATAATAACAGCACGGGGCCTTGATTCATACACAGCATGTCGCTTCCACAAGTATGGTTGTCCTAGTAATACATCACAAACTTCAAGGGGAGAAATGTCACACAATACCTCATCCGTGAAGGGCTTGATGTTGTATGGAAGGCGACATTGCTGGCTCACGCGAAGATCTCGTCCTTGGTGAAGCCACCCAATGGTGTATGGTTGTGGATGTGCTGTGGTCGGTAAGCCCAGTTGCTTCACGACCTCTGCCGAAATGAGGTTCTTTTGACTCCCGCTATTAACAATGAACTGTATCGGGGAGCCCTTTACCCACATCTAGGAGAGGAAGAGACGCTCCTCCTCCTATGGATCTTCGGGTTCATTTTTCTGGATCTTTGCGGTAGCAACAGTGGCGCTGGGATCCGCATCAATGATCTACTTCCCTTTTTCATACCCCTTATCGGGTTCTGACTCAGAGTCGGAACATGCATCTGATTCTGAAACCTTTAGCTCCGCCACCAGTGACTGCTTGGCCCGACACTCACTTGCGTTGTGAGTGGAGCTCTTATGGAACTCGCACCATTTCCCAGTGTCCTTTCTCGGCTTTGCGGCGATGTTCTTTGCTTGCGGCTTCGGCTGGTTGTCTTGGGCTGTCCCGCCTTGGCTTTGTCCTTTGTTCTGTGGTTTAGGGGCACCTTTCCCCTGCTTTGGATTCGCAGATCCAAAGTCTCGCTTCTTTTGTTTAAACTTCTGCTCGACCTTGACGGCATATCGGTATGCTGCGCCGAGCGAGGGGATGTTCAGGAATTGTATTTCTTCCTGGATGTACTTGTGCAGGCAGCCACGGTATTTGAGTATCAAATGTTGCTCCGAATCCTTGATACGCAACTTTGTGCGAAGGGTATGGAAAAGATTGGTGAACTCCGACACGTCTTGGTCCCTTCCCTGCCGCAGCGTGGTCCACTTTATGTATTCATCCTCATAGCTTCCGACAGGGTAGTACTGCTCCTTGATGGCATCCCGGAACGAATCCCAGGTGGGTGCGGCTGAAAATAGTGAGCCAGTACTTTCATCCTTCTGCTCGTAGTAGGTTTCCCACCAGTCCTTGACGTGGGGGGCTGCTTTGAGAAGAGCAAAAACAATCTTTTCCCGACTCGAAAATTTATGAACAGAAAAATAACCCTCTAGCAGATTTAACCATTTATCTATGGCATCTGCGTCTATCTGACCCTCGAATATGGGGATTTCAAAATTAACTTGTACCTTAAAGGGTGTGGCGTTTCAAGAGTAGCTGCTGGAAGCCGACGCGTTGCTTCTGGGTAGTCGCTGAAGGATCTGGGCAAAGCTGTCCATCATCGCGTTCGTTGTCGCTCGAGGGCTTCTTCGAGCAAGATTTTGATGGGATCTCCTGCCCCCTCGTCTTTCTTCTCGTCCGCCATGGGAGGCCGTCGGGATTTGTGAGGCTGGTCTTGCAAAGGTTCAATCAGTTCAAGCCCTAACTCCTTATATTCCGACCTTGTTGGGGACATGCAAAGAAAAACAGAGAAAAAGCAGACCGCTCTGATACCACTGATCCGGATTTAAACAAGAACGCAACAAATCACAGAGATAACCATATACACAAAGATGCAGTGGAAATAATACTTCATTTCATTAATGGAAAATACTGAAATATGCTTACAACCAGAAATGGAAATAAACCAGCTAGGGCGATGGTAGCTTATCTCTGAGAAGAGATGTGATGGCTACATGCCTCTGAACTGTGTTACAATGAGGCTCGAAGGCCTATTTATTGTTGAGAAACAATGGAAAACCCTTAACATTCCAAAACCTAACCCTAAGAGATGAAACGCCAAACTGTGGGCCCCGTTTGGGGGTAAATTGGTACATCAACTTCCCGGGGTCGTAACTTTGGCATATGATCTCCGTTTGACGCGTACAATAGCTCATTAGAAAGATCTATCCGAGCACTATCCATGTTGCCCCTGGATTCCCCAAAAAACGTCGTTTAGGGCCTCAAAACGGCTCCGGAAGTTCAGGACCCGAAAAACTGCTAAAAATAGTAAGTTGTGCTACAATTAAGGAAACTGAAAATGCTGAGAAAGACAATGGTGGGGGTCCAGGTGGACTTGGTAGGTGGCCACCAATATCCACCTGGATCAAGTAACATGGTTCTCCTATGCACACAATATCGTAGATGGTGATACCAGATGTCGATATGCTCGGACCGATCATGAAAAATTGGATTCTTAGAGATTTTGATACAACTCTCATTGTCATAGTAAATCACTTCAAGATCCATCTGCTCACCAAATAACCCAACAAGGATCTTCCTCATCTAGATAGCCTCACAAGCTGCTTGACTAGCAGCCATGTATTATGCTTCTGTTGAAATGAGTGCAACTGATCTCTACTTCTTGTTGTACCAAGAAACAGTTGTTGATCTAATACTGAAGATTCCCCTTGATGTTCTCTTCCTGTCGAATGGACTCCTTACCCAATCTGCATTTGTGAAGCCTTGAAGCATCACTCCATCTGTCTGTCTATACCAAAGACTAAACTTAGTAGTCCCTTTAAGGTATCTCAACACATGTTTAGTAGCCTTCCAATAAAATCTGGTGTGCTTAACCATGGCTTGACCAAGCTGGTTAACTGAAAAACACATGTCTGGTCATGTGTTCACCAAATACATAAGTGACCCTACAATTTGTCTATAAATAGTAACCTCTGCTACTTCACCTGAATTAACATCCTCCTTCCTCTAATTACTTTCTAGAGGAGTCTCCATGGGTTTGCTGCTCTCTATGTGGAACTTCTTCGGTATCTTGTTCGCATTCTTTCCCTGAGAGACAAACAGTTCTTCATCTCCTTGCCATACTTCCATACCAAGAAAGTAATGCATGAGCCCCAGGTCCTTCATCTTGAATTCTCCTGCAACATCCTCTTTGCAATATTTTATCGGCTTCTCATTACCTGTTAGAATGAAATCATTGACATATAATATTATAATCAACAATTTACCTTCAACCACAATATGGTAAATTTTTGCATCTACTTCACATTTGGTGAAGCCAAAACCATTGAAATAGTTGTCAATTCTAGTGTACAAAGCATGAGGTGATTGTTTTATTCCATATAGCGCACGCTTGAGTCTACACACATGTGACTCTCTATTGAAGGTCTCAAATCATTTCGTCTCCTTAGTCACACCTCTTCCTCAATCATACCATTGAAGAACGTTATCTTCACATCCATCTAATGTATCTTCCATCCCATATGTGTTGATAGTGCTAAAATAGATTTAATTGAAGAGTACCTTGCTACTATAGAAAAGGTCTCATCGTAATTAATTCCCTCCACCTAAGAGACCCCTCTGGCCACAAATCTGGCCTTGTGTTTCTTCTGACTCCCTCTGTTGCTTTCTTTACCTTGCAAAGCCATCTGGAACTCACCATTGACTTGTCTGTTGGTCTTGGGACCACTTCCCAAACATTATTTTCTGATAATGGAGTCATACACCTCAACCATGGCATCAACCCATACTAGTTCTTATGTTGGGTTGTGTTATATTCTTTCCATGACTAGCCCACGTAGTTAACTAGGGGGTTAGAAGGGGGGCGAAGCCCCCCCATCGTTGCACTGATTGTGTAGTGGGGGGAGTCACAGGGGGTTTGAGGGGTGTAGGTAACCCCACTCTATGGATTCCAGGGCAGCTCCCTGAAATTTTTTGTTCTTGGACCCTATATTAGGTTGGGCGGACCTACCTATGGTTTTGTGCATGATTTCTCACACATGGTTTTGGACGCGATGGTTTTCGGTCCATGGTTTTGGACGCGATGGTATTCGGTCCATAGTTTTGGACGTGATGGTTTTCGGTCCATGGTATTGGATGCTTTGGCATGTATAAATATGTATTGTAACATTGAAAAGAACATAATGAAAAATCAAGCTGGTAGTCCCAGTTTTGGGATCCAGGGGAAAATCTTTGTGTATATGTGTTTTATTTGTCATGCTCTTGCATTGTTTATTTTCTGTGTTGTTAGAATTTGTATGTAGGTAATTTTTGTACAGGGTTAAAACCTACATTTGGTATTAGAGTTGTTTTGGCTTCAAGGGTATGCCTTTGTTGCTGAGGGGTTCCATTCGGGCCTGTGGTAGACCTTGTTCAGTGGGAGATCTGCGAGATCGATTCTGGTGGTGAAAGAAGATGGTGAGCAGTGGAAAGATAGAGATCGAGAAATTTAATGGTCAAAGTTTTGAGTTGTGGAAACTCAAGATGGAGGATTTTTTGGTGGATAAAGATCAGTGGATCGCGGTAGATCTTGGCACTAAACCAACGGGAATGTCTGATGAAGAATGGAAGAATTTGGATCAGAAGGCAAAGAGCACAATACGATTGTGTGTCTCAGATTCAGTATTGTTAAATGTATCAGGGGAAGCTACGACGAAGGCTTTGTGGGACAAGTTAGGGACTTTGTACCAATCTAAGTCTCTAGTGAATAAACTGTTCCTACGGAAAAAGCTGTATAACCTGAGGAAGAAAGATGGAGGCTCAGTGACATAGCATCTGAACGCATTTAATACTGTGGTAAGTCATTTATTACCTGTTGATATTAAAATTTCAAATGAAGATAAGTGCATCAGTTTGTTGTGTTCTCTACTAGATTCGTGGGATAGTCTAGTTATTACAGTAGGTAGCAATGCAACTGCCTTGCAGTTTGATGAAATAGTCTCATCCTTGCTGACAGAGGATATGGGACGGAACATTATGGAGAGCCAGAATGGTGATGCCTTGTCTATATGAGGATGGTCCCAGAATAGAAACAAAAATAAGTCATCGAGTGGGATATCTAAATCTCCAGGAAAACCTGTAAAAGTGGTTTGCTGGAAATGCAGAAAGGAAGGGCACTACAAAAGGGACTGTAAATCTAAAGCTCCCGACAAAGGAAAGGGATCCGATGATGCTCCTTCTGTGGAGGCAAAAACCACCTCAGATGAAGGTAGAGATGTGTACTTCGCTTCTTCAAGTACACATGTAGATCATGAGGCATGGTTGATTGACTTAGGTGCATCCTTTCACTTCACTCCCCATAGAGAGTGGTTCTGCAAGTATGAGAAATATGATGGTGGTGATGTCTTCTTGGGGGATGACAGGAAGGCTAGAATCGTTGGTCGAGGAAAAGTAAAGTTGAAGCTGCAACGTGAAAAGGTTAGAACACTTCCGAGTGTTCTGTATATTCCTGCATTGGTCAGAAATCTGATTTCTGTAAGCAAGCTGGATGATGCATGTGTAAAAATAGTGTTTGAGAAGGATACCTGTAAGATGGTTCAAGGAGCACTGGTATTGATGTGGGGATTTCGGATTGGAACTTTGTACAAGCTGCAAGGAAGCACTGTTGTTGATGGGTGCAACAGTTATGTGGTTCCTAAAAGAGGAGCAGAAAATCTAGTGGTCTCTGGAGAGAAGACCATGCTATGGCATCAAAGGCCTGGACATATTGGAGAGAAGGGCCTTCAAATACTTCATGGTAAAGGTATGGTAAAAGATATGAGTAATAGCTCTCTGGATTTTGATTTCTGTGAAAATTGTGTACATGGGAAGTAGAATCGGGTGAGTTTCCCCTCTAGTGGTAAGAGGGCGAAACAGATATTAGAGCTTGTGCACAGTGATATGTTTGGACCTGTGAAGGTTCCATCACTGGGTAAGTCTGTGTACTATGTATCATTTATATATGACTTCTCAAGGAATAGATGGATATATTTCCTTAAGAAGAAATGTGAAATCTTTGACAGGTTTAAAGAATTTAAGGCTCTGGTGGAAAACCAGACAGAGAAGAAGATAAAGGTGTTGAGGACGGATAATGGTGGAGAGTTTTGCAGTAAGGAATTTGAAGAATTTTGTAAGAAGTGTGGTATAGCACGACAAAACACTACTCCATACACACTTGAGCAAAAAGGATTTGCAGAAAGAATGAACAAGACGTTGATGGAAAGGGCAAGAAGCATGCTCAGTGGTGCCAGGTTAGGACAGGAATTCTAGGCAGAGGCGGTGGAGACAACATGTTACCTGGTCAACAAATCACCTTCATCAGCGTTGGTGGATAAGACTCCAAAAGAGGTATGAACTAATAAGAAACCCTCTCTTTCACATTTGAGGGTATTTGGATGTGATGCATATGTACATGTTCCAAAGGAGAAAATAACCAAGTTGGATAGTAAATCTGAAAAGTGCATCTTTATTGGGTATAAGGATGGTTTAAAGGGTTATAAGCTTTGGAACCCAGTAACAAGGAAGGTTGTGTACAACTGAGATGTGGTGTTAAGAGAGGTAAAAGATGTTATTAAACATGAATTCCAACCAAAGGAACCTGAGAAGATAGAGTTTGAACTTAAGGAGGAAGAATCAGACTCTACAACAGAGGAGGAATCAGAAGATGAAGAGCCAAAAACTTCGGGTGTGAGAAGATCGGTTCGAGAAAGAAGGCAGCTAGAAAGGTATAGACCATCTGCTTTCTATTCAAATTTTTCTTTATCTATTACTAATGATGATCCCAGAATTGTGAAGGAAGAAGTAGATTCAGAGGATGGAAAACTCTGGAAAGAGGCCATGGTTGATGAAATGGCATCTTTGCACAAAAATGAGGCTTGGGATCTGGTGGAGTTGTTGGCTGGAAGGAAACCCATTGGCAGCAAATGGGTGTTCAAGAAGAAGACAAATGTGGAAGGAAAGGTGGAGAAATATAAATCTTGATTGGTAGCAAAAGGTTATTCCCAAGTGTCGGGAATTGATTTTGGTGATATTTTTTCTCCTGTTTCCAAGGTAACTTCTATTAGATTACTTTTTTCTGTTGCTGCTACTTTTGATTTTGAGGTAGAACAGATGAATATGAATACCTCATTTCTTCATGGGGATCTGGAAGAGGAAATCTACATGAAGCAACTTGAAGGCTTTGCAGTGAAGGGTAAGAAATAACTGGTATGCAAGTTAAAGATGTCTCTGTATGGGTTAAAACAGTCACCAAGGATGTGGTATCAGAAATTTGATACATTTATATGGGGACTTGGCTGCACTAGAAGGAAAGCAGATCATTGCGTGTATTTTAAATTAATTGGTGACCATGTTATTTATCTGGTCTTGTATGTGGATGATATGTTGTTGGTTGGAAATGCCAAAGAAATTATCCAGGATTTGAAGACCCAATTGTCCTCCAAATTCGACATGAAAGATCTTGGTGCTGCAAACTATATTTTGGGCATGGAAATTAAAAGAGATCAGGCGAAGAGGAAGCTCTGGTTAAACCAGAGGAAGTATTTCAAGACAATATTGCAGAGGTTTAATATGCAGGATAGTAAACGGTGAAGGTTCTTATTCCTGTAGGTGTAAAGTTATTTGCTGAACAGTGTCCCAAGACACAAGAAGAGGAAGAGGACATGTCCCATGTTCCATATGCAAGTGCAGTCGGTAGCCTGATGTATACGATGGTCTATACTAGACCAAACATTACACATGCAGTGGGAGTATTGAGTAGGTTTATGTCAAAACCAGGGAAGGAGCACTGGACAACAATGAAGTGGGTTTTTAGGTATTTGTGTGGCACTAGTGATTATGGTTTGTGCTACCAAGGAAGACCAGGATTGGACAGAGTGTTGGATATTTGTGGCTTTGTTGATGCAGACTAGGCTGGAGATCTGGATCAGAGAAGATCTACAAGTGGGTATGTGTTTAACCTATTTGGAGGTTCAGTCAGTTGGATGGGTAAGAAACAATATGTAGTTGCACTATCAACTACAGAGGCAGAATACATGGTAGCCACTTATGCAAGCAAGGAAGCAGTTTGGTTGCAGAGATTGTGTTCAAGTATGGGGTTAGTAAGGATAGATTGTGACAGGCAAAGTGCAATTTTCTTGGCAAAGAACCCTGCATATCATTCAAAGACAAAGCACATTGATGTTTAGTATCACTTTGTGATGGATATGATAGAAGACAAAAAGGTGTTGCTCATAAAGGTGGACACTTTGAAGAATACGGCAGATGCATTGACAAAATTTGTGAGCTTTTAGAAGTTCTTTTCGTGTAGAGAAACAATGGGTGTTGCAGGGCTGGATAAATGACTAAGCTCTCTTGTGTCCCTTTGTGGAAAGAAAACAATAAGTGGGAGAATGTTGGGTTGTGTTATATTCTTTCCACGACTAGCCTGCGTAGTTAAACGGGGGGTTAGAAGGGGGGTGGAGCCCCCCCATCGTTGTGCCGATTGCATAGTTGGGGGCGTCACAGGGGTTTGACGGGTGCAGGTAACCCCACTCTATGGGGTCCAGGGCAACGCCCCGAAACTTTTTTTTTTTGGACCCTATATTAGGTTGGGCGGACGTACCTATGGTTTTGTGCATGATTTTTTGCACATGGTTTTGGACGCAATGGTTTTCGGTCCATGGTTTTGGATGCGAGGGTTTTCGGTCCATGGTATTGGATGCTTTGGCATGTATAAATATGTATTTTAACATTGAAATGAACATAATGAAAATCAAGCTGGTAGTCCCGGTTTTGGGATCTAGGGGAAAACCTCTGTGTATATGTGTTTTATGTGTTATGCTCTCGCATTGTTTATTTTATGTGTTTTTAGAATTCATCTACAGCTAATTTATGTACGGGGTTAAAACCTACATGTTACACTTATTCCTCGAATGAGGAAGGCTCAACCTCTACACTCTCGCTCATCAGAGCCATGTAGCCAGTGTATTGATCCCGTGACCTCCTCTTCTTGCATTGTGATGTGGATGCTCCCACATTCTCTCTCGCATCATGCATCAATATGTCAACCTCTCTAGTTCACTTCCTTCCATCTCTTGAAGTCTCTGCATGAGTGGGTGCTTCCACTCTCTGGTCCTCTGCATGTGGTTGTTCCACATCATCCTGTGGTTCCTCCTTTGGAGCTAAAATCTCCTCATCTTCATGTAACTGAAGCTCCCTCTCAAGGGAACATCTCATGGCCTTCTCTTCATTGAAAATCACATCTCTACGAACCACTACTACCTTGTTGGATGGCAATTACACCCAATAGTTGTGAGGTGTATCAGTGTACCCCACAAACATTCCCAAATCAGTTGCTGGATCTAGATTTTTACTTGCATCCTTGGTAACATGATAGCAGATTGATGAACCAAATATCCCAAAGTGTTCCACGTCTATTTTCTTACCTTAAAAACTTCTTCTGGTGCACTCATCCTGAGAATCTGATAAGGATTGATGTTCTACAAATAAACAACTATGTTGCATGCTTCAGCCCACAAGTGCAACAGTAGGACCTGATCATATAACATCGCCCACGCATCTCTCACAATAATTTTGTTCCTCCTTTTAGCCACCCCATTCTGCTATGGGTTATGAGATTCTATTAACTCTCGTCGAATGCCTTATCATGAACACGATTTCTTGAATTCATTCGACACATTAATCCACCATTATTGCTTCTGAGAGATTTAACTTTCCTACAAGTATCTTTCTCGACAAGTGCTTTAAATTCCTAAAATTTAGCGAACATCTGATCTTTCTTCTACATGAAGAAAATCTAACACTTACAAGAAAAATCATCAACAAATATTACACAATACCTGTGTTTCGCCATGGATGCTGGTGAGAATGGTTCACACACATCTGAGCGAACTCTATCAAGGATCACTTACGCCTAACTACCTTTATCATGAAAGGAATATTTGGTGTACTACCCCAATGTACACCCTTTTCATGTGTCTCTCTGCTCCATTGTACCTTTGGGAAGTCTTGTAGAAGTTTCCTGCATGATCTTCAAAGCTCCATGGTGCAAGTGACCCAATCTTCTATGCCGCAACTCGTCGATGTCTCAGCTCTGCACCTTCTCTTCTTTTGTGCTCAAAGTAGTGCAGTGTTATACATCCAATTTGTATATTTTCTTCACCTGAACCCCGATCCACTTCACTTATCCTAAGGCTACATGACAATGGAAAACCCTTCCCTTGCTAAATATCACGATGTAGCCACGGTCCTCCAACATGGAAATGTAAACCAAATTCTTTTTCAAACCTAGACATACATGACATATTTTAATGTGATACGAGAACCAAACTCGCTATGAAAGGTAACAGTATCGATGTCGGTTGCACTATACCTCCCATCATCTCCTATCTTAATGTGCATTTGGAGGTCCTTCTCCTCCAAGTCAATGAAGAAATATTTGTTTTCAGTCATATGGAATGAGGGTCCACTATCCAGGTACCACACACTACCCGTCACCAATGTCACCATGTAAGTTATGAGGGTGAAATCCAGCTTGAATTTTGAAGCAAGAGCTTCACCTGCCGCTCCTCCTGAGGGATTCTTACTAGCCTTGTTGTGAAGAAACTTTGTGGCATAGTGTTAGAGCTCATGACAGTGAAAACATTTAATCTTCAACATGTCCTTCCTTTTGCCACCCAGACTAGATTCTGATTTGGAATGTGATGAATTCCCCTTCCCTTTTTTTGCCTTTCCATCTAAGGCACAATTCTTCTCATCTTCATTTTTGGATGAGGATCCACCTCTGGTGTTTCGTCAAATCCCTTATTGTACCAATTTGGACCATAATTGCTCCCACTCTGATAGATTCTCCCTCCCATTAACTAAGACTTGGTAGCTATGCCAGCGCTTGGGAAGGCCTAGAAGTGATAGGCTCACTAGACAGTCTTCATCAATCATAACACCGACATTTCCAAGCTCATCTCGACATTGGGTGAACTTAGTTAATTACTTTAGTATTGAGTCACCCTTCTCCATCTTGATCTTTCTAAGCTTGTTCTTCAGTTGCTTCTTCTTATGGTCACTTCTATTTTGAAACAGGTCTGTCAAGGCCTTCCACATTACAAATGGAGTTTCCTTACCGTGGAGGTTAGAGAGAATATGATCTCGAACTCCTTCTAGGATAATCCCTCTCTCCTTTCCCACACATTTTCTCCACTCTACCAAATCTTGAGCATCAGTTGGCTTAGGAATATTTTGTCTATGAATTCCTTAAGCCCATTGTTTTCCAACACTGCCTCCATATTTTCCTTCCAATAAATATAGTTTGAACTACCCTCAAGCGAACATTCGAGTCTCAATCTGTAGAATGAAATTCTGCAAGCTCTGAAATATGATATTGCAAATTAGATTTCTCCCGCAAATGACAAACTTGTATTCTCCTCTTCTATAGTGATTTTAGCTCTAATACCATGTATAAATTCCTTGCAGATTCAAATTGCAGATTGTAATATGCTAAAACAATTTACTTGAATCTACTCTACTCGTCATTAGAAACAATAAATGATTGATGATATCATGAAGCATATAAGAGAAACAATTCAATCACACAAACACAATGTTTTTATGGGGAAAGCCACATATAAAAACCCTTTCTATATGTATATTACATTAATCAGAAAATGTGAGAAGATTACAATGTTTCACTCAAGCCCAAGAAACCTTTGCACTATCTCTATCTATCTTAATGCTTCCGAGACGAGCTCAAGCCAATAATTATCTAATATCTTCCTTGCCCAAGTCCTTATTTCCTTGCATTGTTCCCTTGGAAATTAGCCCATATTTAATTGAGAAATTCCACAATTATGAATTGCACAATCCTCATAGGCCTTCCTCTGATTACATGCGCCACCAATACAATTCAGATGATTATACAACTAATAGTGCACTCTCCCTAATCTCCAATCTCAACTGGTTATTTCTCTGATCTGACATGCATGAGTTAATTATGAGTGAATCGTCAGTTAACTGGTTGAACCCATGAAGCAACACCCCACTGTCTGACCTCCTACTAGTTCCTCCATCAGTTCGAACTACTTTAACTAACTTTAACTCAGTTAAACTGAATTAATTAATTACAACTCAAAATAAACTCAACCAATGCTCCTATGAAGTAGGAGACACGCTACATGACTCAAGTTATACCCTCAACTCGAATTAACTAGGGCAACTAAGTCAAATTAACTTAGTTAACTATTACAAGTTGTCATGACATGTGGAATTACAATTTAATTCCCAATTTAATTCAAAGACAAAATTAAAGTAGGATTTTCTTGTTACATTTTCAACATGCACCTTCAGCAACCCCAACGTTAGAACAGGGAAATTGTTAATTATGAAAATTAATGTTTGTGGCTTCGTCTAGACTTTTATTAGAAACTCTCATATAAAAATTGTTGAACTCTAAAATGAGGATAAAGCAATATATATTTTTAACAATCATATTATTCTAATACTACTATATAATTATAAAATTTTGATTATAATATTGTTAATAAAAATTTTATTAAAATTAAAAAAATAGTTTATAATATAAAATATATTTCTTTTCCTGAATTTAATTAAAATTGTTTTGCAATAAATTTATTTTGTAAATTTTATAATTTATACTTCGTTAAAAACAAATTGTTTAATAAACTATTTGAGTTTAAAAACTTTGGCTTAGAAAATATTATATTAAAATAATATTAAAAAAATTATTTATATTAATATTCCTCATAATTAAAAACTTAAAATAAAAAAACAATCACATTTTACATATTTAAATATTATATCATAATTTTAATGAGAAAATAGCAATAGAAGAATCTAACCCACATCAACAAAATCTTGGAGTTGAACTTATAATGTTTATTTAGACTTGAACTTACAATGTTTATTTAGAAACCAACGATATTACAGTGTCATATGACGATGATATTATCATGTCAGCATGACATTACCAGTGGTATACCATGGTATAGCATAATGATATTACATGCACTCCTGCGCTATGTGAGCACCAGCTATCCCGCACTACAGACAAAACTTTTGGAGAGTTCTTTGGAACGGACAGGTGGAACGATCATAGGTGTCGATCCTTTAGGGTTAGGATCCTACGGTCAGTAGTTTTTAGAAGGACGATAAGGCTAATCTGTGGGGTTTTGTCTCGCATTGTAATGCTCATTTGCCCGACGAGCGAACCATGATCACGTTGAAGTGAAAAAAGAAGCATTTTTTTGTTGTTTGGTCGACTATGGCACATGGTGGGCGTTGTTTCTTATTGCCGGTGAATTGAACTTCGAGCAAAAGGGCATTAAAAAAGGTTGGCCTGGAAATTACAAGGCACCAAAATAGCGACGGCGTCGTTCCCTTAATCTTGCTCTAGGTAAATACTGATTATCAAACTGGATTGCTAACCCTTGTTTTCTGCTTGCGCTATATCACGGTTTTTTACACTGTGTTTCTAAACAACGTTGTTAATACGTGTTTCGTGCTTGCGCACTATGAGTATTTCTTATATTGTAATTGTTTATATGTGGGTTGCAGAGGTTTGGTGACGAATCTACTTACAACGTCCCATAGGTAAACAACCCTCCTTATTCTCTTTTGTTTATTATTATTCTTCCTCTGTAACAGAATTGGCCCATCCGAATAAACTCTCTAACTGCGTTTCTTTCTCCTCATAGATGAACAGACAGGTAACTTCTATGGAATGCAACACTCATTTATTTCCTCATGCAACCCCTACTTACAACGTTCAATGAACTAATACCCTGACGCGACTTCCTTTCCCCTTTCTTTAGGTACGCTGGTTCTAAGCGACTTTGGATGAAGCAAGAAATTTTCCCTCTTCCATATGTATTATGGCTACTGTCTGAGAGAATTATTTATATATATTCATGAATAGTTTTATCCCTTATGTTCCAATAGGGTCCTTTTTAGTGTCTCCACCACATTTCTCATTTCTATTAATGTTATTCTGCCGGAACATTTGGGAGTTTGCCTAATTTTTTTGTAATATGCATGGTTATAAATTCTCTCTGTTCCAACGACAATTTCCATACTTTTTAATGTAATTAGAGTTCGTTCGAACTCTTGGTTCTTAGTGGGTTTTCCATGTGGGTTTCCTTTCATGGGTATGTCCAATTTCTTGCAGTTCATAACTTCTGATTATGTATAAATTTATAAAGGGTTTCTTTGTTCATTGTTAATAAATTTCATGGATATTTACTATAACCGTAAAATCGATTTATATTGCATGCCGAAGCGGTTTAAATATATGGGTCCAATTTTATTTTGTTTGTTCATTAGGTTTGTTTGATGATGTCAATTTAATTAAGAGGTCGGTTTAGTACTACTCTCTGCTAGCAAACCTCTAAGGCGTGGCCGGGAACTAACCTAAATCGGAAACCTCTGCCTTATTTCATCACATTCTTTTTCATTTTTTCACAGTGACCATATGTGAACCTTATCAAAGATGGAGGGACGATTCCGGGTTGGTCGTAAACGGATGGGCCTAGGAACTAACTCTCCAACCTGCGTCGTTGTTTCCTACATTACAACTACACTTTTGCACTACTTCAGTTTTCTCTTAACTATAACAATATTCCTCTAAAAGTCTGGCCGAGTTCTCCTAAATGTATGGTTTCCATGTAACAATTCCCTATTTACCCACGATGCTAAAGCATCATTTAAAGAAAAATGTGCATATCTAGCTATTTCCCATACCCAAAGTACTGTATTCAACACTTATGCATACTTTATTTCTCCACTATTAAAAAAAAAAAAATGATATATACATGATCACTAAATAGTATATTAAAACAACGGCAAAAAAAAACTTTTTTTTGTTCAAAATATATTGCAAAAGATAATTTTTGAAACCATAACAAAGGTTTCTCACCCTTTTAGCCCATCGAACCCCAAAATCTTTGCAACTCAACCCGGCCAGCAATCTCCAACCCACCCAACAATATTTAGCAATCTTTGAACTCTACCCGACTAGCAATTGCAAACCACACAGAAAAGCTACGTATAGACATGACCATGATATAGCCTCACCACTGGCTAACATACAAGAAAAAAAGATTTAATTTTCAATACATAATCATCTACTTAGAGACGCTACATTGTTTTTGCATGATTCAAATAGTAGTTATCTACTACAATAAGGAACTAACTAGGAAAAGCATAAAAAACTTACATTTCCTTGAGTTTCCATTGCAGGGTCTATCCTCGAGATCTCAAATATATAGAATACCTTATCTGGTAGGTTCACACAACTTAATAAAAAAACTATCTAAGAGACTATTGAGTTCTTAGCACTAATACCTTGTATATGATTGACATGTTGTTCCCTCAAGTCTTCAAGTGGTCCCAATGTGAAAAATTATGCTACAGTGATTGATTTATTTCTCCTACTTATTTACAATAATAAGTTATTCACCAATACTTCAGTAAATATCAAAATAAATTCAGTTGCAAACTTCACAAACTATGAACTAAGAAAAGCAAGAGAAACACCAGCACATGAACAATCACATTGACACGCTTGTTTTTGGACAATAGTCCCCAGAAAAACCCAATGCGAGAAAATTGGTGTAGCAGATCTGAGGGTTTCTATTATTAACAATAAATTTATGAATACAATATGGATGCCCCGGAGAAATGGAAATCCACTCAAAGAAGATAATTGATAGAAAAATAGTGAGAATTTTCTCACACTGAATCTGGAGATTTTTCACTGACCCCAGCTCCTGGATGACCCACTACGCAGTCTCTGCCTGAGCCTACGCAGTCACTGTGTGGCTTCTCCATGGAGACTCCCTCTGAATGCATCACCCTTACTATTGTTGATTTTGTTGCTGAGAATTCAAGATTTCATCTATCAATCACCCATAGTGATTCCTGACACTGATCTCTTCTATCCCTCGGCAGTTCTGCATCAACCTCCTCTAGTTGTTGCGATGTCCCTCCTTGGCACTACGTTGCTTCTCTGATCCTTCACTTTCTTCTCTGAAGTATATTCCCTAGAACTAGAAATCACTTCCTTCCAGTACTGCCTCTGATCCTCAGTGCTTGATCACTTATTCAAATTCCTTAGCCAACCCTGCCCTAGGAATATCGAATTGACTGATCAACTCTTTGTGTGTCTCTGAATGAAGCCCAAGCCTCCTTCTTATACTTTTCTCGTTAATACTTCAAGGGTCGAGATTAAGTCTCTAACCAACTGATAAGATTAAAACTTGAATTGGTCCACTTTCTAGAACATTCTCACCCATATTTTGATTAATACCCATTAATATTTTAATTTTCCTAAGTTTAGACTTAGGAACCCTATTAAAAATATTAATTATTTTAATAAAATGCAATCTGGGAGGAATGTCAACAAACGATTTCTGGGTTCTTTAGAAATCATGTGGCTTAGCCTCTCCACCAATTTTCATTGCTAGATCACATATGATTCTACCAAAAACTAACACTCCCTCTTAGCGAGGAATGTGCTCTACCAACAATTTCCAACTGCATGTTGCTTTGTCTCTGAAGCATCTCCTTTCTGCACTGTTTTTTCCATCAAAATCGTGCTACTACTTCTACTGTACTACTGCCCATGACACTGCCACTGCCATTGTTGCATCTGTACTACAGCGCCCTCTCAAATGCTGTATCATGCTATTGAAAGGGATTTTCCAACATACCTATCTGTTCTCGGAATTAAAAAAACTTTGTTCTTCCTAGAGCCTTGGTGAGTACATCTACCTAATTTCCTGTGGGAGTATACTCCAACTGTACCACCCCACACTGAACACAGTCCTTGATAAAGTGACACTGAATATCATTGTGTTTGGAGCAATCATGAAACATTGGATTTTCAGAGAATTTGATACAACTCTGATTATCAAAGAAGATTTTTGTTGCTTCCATCCTATTCCTGAATAGATTTACAAGCAGTTTTCTGAGCCATATATCTTCACATGTTGTTGTGCTAGCGTCCATATACTCAGCTTCATCCGAGCTCACTGCTACGGACTTCTTCTTCTTACTGCACCAGGAGGTCATCCCGGATCCAATATCGAAGCAATAACCGGTGGTAATTTTCCTGTCTACTGAAGTTCC
The DNA here is from genome assembly GCA_031772625.1 of Pinus tabuliformis. Taxonomy (NCBI): domain Eukaryota; kingdom Viridiplantae; phylum Streptophyta; class Pinopsida; order Pinales; family Pinaceae; genus Pinus; species Pinus tabuliformis. The sequence continues at coordinate 665,424,020 of CM062805.1, forward strand.
TACCCAATTTGCATCTGTGAATCCACTCAATTTGATATCATCTCCCTTGGTGTATCTTAATCCAAAATTGACTATTTCCAGTGCTCCCTTTTTTGTTCCACCATGAACTGACTAAGGGTGTTGACAGCATAACATATGTCTGCCCTGGTGTTGACCAGATACATAAGCGACCCAATGAGCTGTCTGTATAAGGTGGTGTCCAATTCCTTGTCTTTGAATGCATCTATTTTCTTCCAATTGGTAATCATAGGCATAGCCATAGGTTGACAATCCTACATTCTGAATATTTTTAGAATTTTGGATGCATATCTACCTTGGCCCAGGAAGATCTCATCATCCTACTACCAAACTTCCAATACCAGAAAGTCATGCATTAGCCCCAAATCCTTCATGTCAAATTTTGTTTCCAGGTTCTTCTTGCAATCCTCTATGAGTCTGGATGATAACGTCAAAAATAGATCACTCACATATAATACGAGAATTAGTGACTCATCTTCTACTAACAGATAATAAAGATTGGGATCGACATCACTCTTGATGAATCCCAACTGTTGTAACTAGTTTTCAATTCGACCATACCAAGCTTTGGGTGCTTGTTTCAGCCCATACAAGGATTTCTTCAATCTACAGACATGATTTCTCTTTTCATGTGTTTCAAAACCTTCTAGTCATTTGATATATACCTCTTCTTCTATCACCCCATTCAAGAACATTGTCTTGACATCCATTTGGTGAATCTCCCATCCCATTTGTGCTGCAAGGGATATAATGGATCTGATAGAGGTATACCGAGCTACTGGGGCAAAGGTCTCTTCATAGTCTATTCCTTCCTTTTGAGCATACCCTTTCACGATGAACCTAGCCTTATACTTATCTACATTGCCATCTACAACATACTTGATCTTATAGATCCATCTCGAACCCACAACTGATTTGTTCTTTGGTCTTGGTATAATTTCCCAGACATCATTTGTCATAATGGAACTATACTCTTCTATCATGGCATCCACCCACACCTGGTGTTGTATGGCTTCACGAAAACTAGAGGCTTCTTCGACCTGAGCTACCAATGCTTAGTACCTGTCAAGTTGTCTACGCTATCTTTTCTCGGCTCTAGGAGCTCCAAAAAATTCCTCTGCATCCCTCAAAGTCTGTCATACATCTCAGTTATTCCTTCCACTAGTGGTATGAGGTTCCAAGTGTTCTTCTTCCTGTTTTTGTACCTGTTAAGACACTCTTGGCTCCTCTTCTCTTGAGGTGATGCTAGTATTGGTTACAGTGCTCGAACTAGATACATGTCTTCCTGCTAGATTTGCTCCCTGTTGTTGGACTAGAGGAATATCCTTACCCTTTTATTCAAAAGGAATCTCTCGAGATTTCTTGAAAACTCTATCTTCCATGAAATTTACATCCCGCCTTACTACAATATTCCTACTACTTGGAATGTAGATTTACTATGCCTTTGAAGTCTCGATGTAACCCACGAGATATCCAACTTCGGCAGTCTGCTCTAACTTGATCCGCTTCTCATCTAGAATATGACAATAAACCACACTTCCACATATCCTCAGATGACTCACTTCTGGCTTTTTTCCATGAAAACACCCTTTGGCATCTTCTTTCCTAAAGCTCTGTGAGGGGTCCTATTCTAAATGTATATAGTCGTGTTGCATGATTTTGCCCATGAAAACTTGGGAAGATTGTAATCATATAACATAGCCTTTGTCGCTTCAACAATATTTTTGTTCTTCCTTTTTTTGACTCCATTCTATTATGGCTTAGAAGGTGTTGTTCATTCTCTTCTGATCCCTTCTCTTGCATAGAAATCTGTGAAGTTTTTATCCATATATTCTCCACCATTATTTAAGCGCAATATTTTGATCTTCCTTCCTCCCAAGTTTTCCACTAGAGCCTTAAACTCCTTAAACAGATCAAAGACCTCATCCTTGTTTTTTAAGAAATTAATCCAAGTTTTCATGGAATGGTCATCTATGAAGGTGACAAACTACTCAACACCACTGATAGATCTTGTTGACATTGGACCGTAGATGTATGAGTGTATTAAACCCAATACACTTTGAGCTCTATTGGTGGTTTTGGAATAAGACACTTTAACGTAGTTGCTTAGTACATAGCCTCTGCATGTACAATCATGCTTGGTAGTAAGCACTGGAACCACCGTAATAGTTTCCTTATAAATCCTTAACGCCCCATGATGTAAGTTTCCCATCCTTCTATGCCATAGTTCATTCAAGTCTTTCTCTCCACTGACATTATTGCTTATCAGTGACATAGGAGACTCAAGCTGCAACTTATATAACTGTTGCTTTGAGTGCAATTTGGGTCCTTGTTACACAACATTTTCTCACTATCCCTATACTCCCCATTACTTGATCCTGGAGGACCTCTACAGTGAATGCTACATGCTTTCCCTTTATGAAGAAACTCCCATTGTGTCCCTCTTCATGAGCAGAACCACACCCTTTTGCACCATTTCCCCAAAATTTTCTGTTTTTCCCAGTTTACAAGACTGAGGCTAATGGCCCTTGTCCTCCTCACGCCAATATGAAGGGATTAACACTATCCTTAGCATCGACCAGAGTGACTGAGCTTTGTTCTAGTCGCGTCGGTCCTCTTATGGAAAGTTTTTAAATAAAGAGCCGAAGCTTCCAACTCTAGAAGATTCGTAACATAGGTCTAGTAAATAATTTGGCCAGATGGGGTCGAGGATATCAGTTTGGGCTCCTTTCCCCTATAATGATGGAACTACCTCAAGAGATAAGACCTTCTCCCATGAGAAGAGGATCCATCTCCTATCCATTCATGCTATATAAACCTCCCCTTTTCCCAAACGCAAGCTAGTGTTAATGTTGGTGTGCTAGTGCTAATTAAGTTTGGAGTAAAAAACAAGCTATTCATAGTTATATCTCTCTATTTGTGTGAGGGAGAAGCGTGAATTTGGTTTAGTGTGAAGCCTAAAGGGAAGAGCCTTAAAACTATCATTTTTGAGGCCATCATGGAATGCTAGCAGAAGCGTGTGGGAACCTGGTTTTGTCGGAGGAGAACGGCAACATCAAGACAATGGTTGTAATCTCTTCTTGATTCAATATATATATATGCAACTATCGATTGATTTCCTACGTGATGTGTCATCTTACATGTTCATGGATTAATGTTTCTTGACTTGTTAAGTAGGTTGAATTACAATTTGTCTATTATCACGATTGTTGTTTGATGATTTTTACTTGTTTCAGGTGTTTGAAGAAGGAAACGAGAGATAGATGGAGCGAGCAAGTAGGGACATCATCAAATGGGAAAAGCGCACTAAGAGGTAGGCCCTCTTAATTGGTTCTAACCTAAGGAAATCTTCCATAGAATGTATTAGTTGTAGCTAGACCCATTATTGGGCTAGAGGAATTGTTTGTGTCCGCACTAATAATTTTACTTCGCCACAAATTAGCGACCATACTGGGGACCCAATCCTTCTATTTGTCTTGTTTTAGATTTCATGATTTTGTGTGAACTTTTCTAGTTCCACTTTTTTCCCTTTGGTTCTGTTTCTTTTCCTTTGCTTACTCGTCTGAGTTTAAAATTCATAGTAGCAGATCTGGTCCCAGCTTTTAATTTTTTTTTTTATTTTTTCTTAGCTCCCTCGCTTAGCACGCTTAATTCGCTGACAATCACGCCGATCAGCATGATATGCTGAGAAATAGTCACGCCGACCTCCCTCTGGCGCTTTTTGTCAGTTAGGCATTCACGTCGATGCATGTAAGTGAAGATTAGGGTTTGTCCCCAATCTTGGCTAGTGTGTTTTACTCTCATGATTTCGACCCCGTAAGCCTTTTAGACTATCTTCTCCCTTACTGGAAAGCTGCTTTTCATTTGGTTTTGTTTGCTTGTTGGTTTTTCATCTTTCTGCTTGATTTCTTGGGTCATTGGGTGGTTAGTGGCACTAGGTCATCTAGATTTTCATCCATTCAGCTGATTGTGAACTCAGTGAGTCAAGTCGTTGGTGTATTTACTCCTTGAATTTCGTTTGCGGTCCTGTTATGACTTTGACCTCCATTACACAAGTTTCAAAAGTTTTCATTTGCTTGTCTAAACTTTTCTTTTCGGGCATAGATCACATTGCTTGTCTTGTTGTTGGTAAAGTCAGTGTTGTATTAGTCTAAACTAGTTTCTCTTTTCGCGTTTTCATTTGCTGAAGAGATGATTGTCTCGAAAAAAATTTCATTGAAGTATTGTATGCGAAAAATTCGTTTCGTCGTTTCATGAAAAATTATGAAATTCTAGTTTGTTTCATTAGTATGCTATGGTAGTCAACATCATTAAAGACTAGGATTGCATTGGCATTTGAAAAGGAAAAGAACTCTTTTGCTTTTGAAAGGACCGTTAGAAATGTACTTGTCAGGAAATAAGGAATTGGAATGCATTTTTCATTAGTTTATTTTCTCAAAAAGTGAAGTAGTGGAAAATAATTTTGCTTTTAGTTGCTTGGTTATTTACATTTGATTGTATGTTTTCTACCCTCTCTAGTGTAGACAATTCATCGCATTGGAAGGGTCTTGTCTCATTTAGTTGCATTTAGGGTTTTTCAAGTCACATCGCTAAGGCTTGAAAACTGAGACATAACTCAAGATAAACTTTAAAATGAACTCAATTAACCTAAGGTGCATTTGAAATCTAACGGTCATATCTAGAAGGTCTAGGCTAGAGACATGTTCCAATGTATTTAAACCTAGCAACTGTCGTTATCTTTGGAATTAGATAGCACTATTATGGATTTGCGCTCCCTGTACCATCGAGTATATAACGGGAGACCCCTCTAGGCTGCAATCCTTTATCCATAGGAAGCTGAGTCATCCACCTTGCAAACATGATACATCGAACACAACATTCGGGGAGATTGTTTGCCCGTACTTCTCGGTTGACCGAGAGGTATTTTGCAGTTCACGGTTGCCTGGTAATCCTTTTTACCTAGATCATCCAGAGCCATCATTTTATCTTTTTGACTCATTAAACTTAAAATATCATTCCAACACTTATCCTTTCGAGCTTGTTTCCAGTCGAAAGCGATAGAGTCATCTTTGTTTCGTTCTCGACTCTTAAAAAATGAAAGAGAACCAATCTATTTATGCGTCTTAATAAGTGATTGCCCATGATCTGATAACATCCTGTTAGTATTTTCTAGACCAAATCGTGAGTTTCCCTTAAAGAAAATTTTAAAGCCTTGAAGTTTATCTCTCTTTTTTTTATTAACTAAGGCAAGGTCATCGTGGTTGAACCATTTGGTTCACCCAGTTCCTCCTTCTATCCTCCGTTTGAAAGATTTCCTGAGGAGCCGTTTTCTGAATTACTAGAGTCACTTGAGGACCAAGGTGTTGAACTCGGAATTGTTCTGAGCATTCAACCTTTGTCATCTCATCCTCCGACTACTTCAAATACTAGGTCACCTGTTGATGTTGGCCTGGAATCTCCGGACAATCTGGTTTAAACTCCTAAGAGTTCGCCAACCACTACCGGTTAGTTTGGACTAGTTATCTATCCTCCGAATCCTTTGTTTGACCTTGTTGTGATATCACCACAGTGTCCTTACAGTCTGTACGATCAACCCGGTGTTCCTTTGGAATTATCCCCTCGTACTCTTCGGTCATTCGCCATCGTTTGTTCCCAAATATGGAACCCGAAGGTGATGCTCCAATCACCTCTCCGGAGGAATCAGAAGATTCTACTCCACACATAGTTGAGGAGGAAGAACATCCTTTTCCTCCTGAAGGTTTCCCCTATACAGGGAGAATTCCCATTAGTGTGTTGCCTAATTATGTGTCTTTGGCACAGTTGGTTTCAGGTACACCTAGTGCCTCATCACTTTACCATAACCTTGTTTGGGCGTCAGGTGCCATGCCTACTTCTAGTTTGTTCATTGCGAACTCGACCTCCCAACAAGTCGTTACCTCAGTCCCTGTGCAACCCACTGTCCTATACCCTCCTGTATCGTCTATCCCAGTCACCCGTCTGGTTCAACCGATGGTCTCGAGGAATGTCTCTGTTAGTTCCTCCATCCCTCTGGTCAGTGGCCAAGCTGTGCCACCGCCTGGGGGGAAGAACTTGAATGTTTCTATGGTGTCACGCACCACCAATGTGAGTGGCTCACAGGCTCAAATGCTTGATATGAACCAGCCTTCTTTTGGAATTATTAAAAACCTTGTTGATCCTACTAGATCGAGCATTGTCCAGTACCAACAGGTTTAAAATCTCATTGGTCCATCTGGGTCAAGCAATGTCCAATATCAACAACCTTATGAGGCTCGGATCCAATACAAGACTCCTTACATTCCATATGGTTCTCAAGGAATGATTAATCAGCCTTACACCCTTCAGTTTGGGCAGTACGTTTAGCCTGGCTCATCCACTTTCCAAGGTGGCTATGTCCAGATTCAGTTCGGGAATTTTCTGAGCACTGTTCAAGTTCCCTTGCAATAACAAGACAACCTCTACAACACCAAGGACAACCTTTGTTACCACAAGGGCAACCTTTGTTGCAGCAAGGGCAAATGATCTCGTAGCAAGGTCAATTGCAACAACCGCAAGGTCAACCCTTACGGCAGTTGCAACAAACCGTTCAGAAGTAGATGCAGTATGCTCCATAAACCTCCCAGCCTATGTCCTCGCAAGGCCAACCTCTACAGCCCCAAGGAAAAATTTTGCAGCAGCCAAACCAACCCGGGCAGCAACAACCCTTGTTTACATATCAGCAGGGTCAACCCTTGCAAGGGCAAGGCCAGGGTCAAGTCCTACAGCAGCAAGCCCAAAATCCTAATGTCATAGGTCAACAGGTCCAAAATCCTTTTGGCCAAGGGAAGTAGGTACAAAACCCTAATGTCCTAGGTCAACAGGTACAAAATCCTTTTGGTCAAGGGTAGTAGGTACAAAATCCCTATGTCCAAGGAAACAAGTGTATCATCCTTATGCTCAAGGACACCAGGTCCAAAATCCTCTTGTTCAGGGACAACAGGTTCACCACCCATATGTTCAGGGACAACAGGTGAAATATCCATATGTCTAAGGTCAACAGGCTCAACAACCTCTTAACCTGTACGTTTCTTATTAGCAACCTATGACTAGACCATTCCAAGGTATTCAAGGTCAAAATCCTCCCTATGGCCAAGGTAACCTACAATGGGGGAAGCACCAAATGCCATATGGCCAAAATACCCCAATGTGGGGCCAAAATCCTTACCAGCAGGGATGGGCTCCTTTGCTTGGACCCGCTTACCGACCTCCAAAGCGTTTTAATACTCAATTGCCATTCTTGGCCACCCTAGAGTTTCCAGATGTGTCTCGTCTTACGAATGATCCAAATCTTCATTCGCCATACTGGCCTCTGATGTCATCCAAGATATTGATCGATTGTCCAAAATTCGATGGAAAAGAAAAAGAAGATCCTCAAGCCCATGTGATTACATATCACCTCTGGTGCTCTTCGAACTCTTACGTTGACGATTCCATTCATCTCCGTCTTTTCCAACGAACCCTCACAGGTGCTGCATCCAAGTGGTACATCAAGCTTCCTTGAAGTACTTACCATGACTTTAACTCTTTATCCATGGATTTCCTCGCGCATTTCCAGCTGTCGGTTCGCTGCGAAACTAGTACCTATTTTCTCACATTGCTCAAGCAAGATAATGCGACACACGTCTCCGATCACATCCATGAATGAAGATGTAGACATCGCTTGATCAAATTCGATATTTTTGATCAGTTCCTCACATAATGGTTCACTAAGTCATTCGTGGCCCCAACTGCTCGCGATATAGCTACGGGTGGGTTTGTTACTGAAGTACAAGCCATTGCTCGTGCCCAGTACCTAGATCTAGTTTTCTCTCAGTCTGGCACTTTGTATGAGTTATTACCCGATGCTCCATAACCATCATTTGATCCCATGACATCGAAGTCACATGATACACCCCTTTTTGATGGAGTTATTAGTTCAGTATCCTAGACCTCTGCTAAAAATTCTTCCAAACAGAAGTCGGTCTCAAATGTTGTTCCCAATAGTTCTTCTCAAAATCCACCTGAACCTAGTAAAACCTCAGAGGTCCACATTGTCCAGTCTACTGTAGCGGACAAATCCTTGAAAGGTAAAAATAAAGGCAAAGGCAAGGGTAAAGCCGATGCCCCAAAATAGGGTCCTCCCAAATCATCTACTGGTGAATATTCACAACAGAAACCTAAGTATCCTTGCCTCATTTATGAGGAGGATCACTATACCAAGGATTTTCCCTGACGATCTAAAGTTAGTCATTTTCTCAAAGGGACCCTAGTTTTCCTCAAAGAGCCATTTCCGTCTCAACAGACCCAAATGGTAGACCAACCTCAATCATCTGCTTCCTCATGATCTCAAGTGTTCATGATGAGTATGCCTATTAATGTGGCTACTAGATCAAAATATTACCAAACTCCTGCTCTGACAGCTGGGAAAGAGAAAGAAGCCACCCCTTCTTCTTCTGCCCCGAATTCTGGCCCTCTTCATATCAAATGCCCTAATCCTAATTCCGCTGTATGGCCACCCTCTCGAGGTGTGCTAAGGAAATCCTCGTACAATCCCAACGCATGAGCTGCTCAACACTACAATATTGTTGAGGATTTGGCTGAGGCACCATCAATTATGTTGACTCTCGAAGTACTCCAAAACTGCCCATTGTAGCGGAAATCTTTGATGTCAGCTATCGAGGGTATTGATCCCACCGATTCCAATTTGATATGTTTTGATCTAGAGAACCAATTTCCACGCTTGCCTCATCAGATTTCCTTTCTCATTCAGGTAATCATCAATGAGAAGACTATCCACAGGACTATCATCGATGAAGGTTCTTCCACCTACATCATGTCAATCACATGCTGGAAGGCCATTCGTTCTCTTGCTTTGAACCAATCCCTCAACACTTTGGAAGCTTTCGATGGGCGCGATTTGTGACCCTTCGGTGTCTTACCTAAACTTGTCATTACTCTGTAGGGAAAGACAGTACAAGTCGAGGTAGAGATTGTTGACGCTAATATCAATTATAATCTTCTACTTGGTCAAAGTTGGACCCATGCTATGCATGTTGTATCCTCCTCCCTATTCTGCATGATTCATTTTCCTCATCAAGGGAAGATTGTCACTGTCAACTAGCTGTCCTTCTTTGCCTCTTCCTCCTCGAATGGCAATGTTAAGTACATCAACCAAAATGGTGCTTCCTATGAGAGTGTGGGGGCAAGTCTTTTTAAACACTCTGCCTTAATGGGAATCCGCTTCCACCTCCTCATGTTGCCTCTGTCAAGATGATCTCAGTCAAATCTGTCCCTTAGGTCATACCTTCACCAGCTCTTGTTAATACCTGGGGCGAGGTTATGCCACTTAGTCTTGCCGAAATCAATTACGTGGAAATTGTTTCGGCCTCAAGTTCCACATCCTCTGATTCTTCTGTTTCGAAGACCTCTCTCGATACGTATTCTCAATCCCCATGGATTGGCGCTTTGGAATTGCTTGACCCCTTAGCGGAGACTTTCCTTACTGACCAAGGTGTCGTGGAAGTAATGTCTCTTGAGGAACCACCTTGGACCGACACTCATCATCGTTCCTCGTTCCTACCTTGCCCGACGGCCACATCTACCAATTTCGACGAGTTCTCTTCTCCATTTCCTTCCCTCCTGCTTCAGCCACCGATCATGACTCATGAAGTATGGTCGGAAGGAAATTTGAGTAATATTACCCAAACAATGCCGATTGATATTTCTATCAAGCCTGGTATCGTTGAACATGTCCATGTCGAGGTCACTTGTTCTCCAAATGAGATCAAGACCTATACTTGTTTGTTTCAACAATTTTGTGATATGTTTGCATGGTCCTACGAAGAGATGCCTAGCATTGATCCTAGCATTGTTGTGCACGAAATACCAACTTATCCTCACGTGGAGCCTGTTCGAAAATGGTTCCGAACAGTGCACCCTAGGAAGGCCGCTGCTATCAAGGGTGAAGTTGAAAAACTTCTCAAAGCTGGATTCATCTATCCCATCCCTCTTATAGATTGGGTGTCAAATATTGTCCTGGTGACGAAAAAACAAGGCATGATCCGCGTTTGCATTGATTATCGCGATCTCAATTGTGCCTGTCCTAAGGATAACTACCCTACTCCCTTCATTGATCAAATCATTGATGAATGTGTTGGGAGATTTTTTTTCCTTTATGGACTGTTTTTCCGGTTACAACTAGATTAACATTGCACCGGCCGATCAAGAAAAGACAGATTTTATCTATCCATGGGGTACGTTCGCGAACAAAAAGCTCCCTAATAGCCTCAAAAATGTTGGGGCTACATTTCAACAGGCAATGTCCTATGCATTTCACGATATTCACAACATTGTCCAGCCTTACTTGGATGATCTTTCCACTCATTCTCGTAAACGTCAAGATCACCCTGACCATCTTCGACAAATTTTTCTTCATTGTAGACACCACAACATTAGGTTAAACCCACATAAATGTGTTTTCTGTGTAGAATCCAGATGAATCCTCAGCTTTATTGTTTCCAAGGATGGTATTCGACTTGATCCGCTTAAATTCGAGGCCATTGTAACTTTACCCCCTACGTCTTCATTGCACCAACTCCAGATCCTGCAAGGAAAGGCAAATTTTCTTCGTCGTTTTATACCCAATTATGTTGGGCTAGCTACAGGATTTACCCGATTTCTCAAACAAGGATCACCCTTTGCATGGGATGAGGTTGCTCAAAAATCCATCGATGATCTCAAGGTTGTCCTCGTAAATTCTCCTTTGTTGCATCCCCTAGATTATTATCGAGATTACTTCCTTTACCTAGCTATAGCCCCTAGCACCATTGTTATGGTCTTGGTCCAAGACAACGATGAAGGCAACGAACATGTTATCTACTACCTTAGTCGTAATCTCCTCAACACTGAAATGCATTATGCCCATGTCAAGAAGTTGGCTTTGGCTGCCGTCCAGACTGTTCAACGCTTTCGGCATTACATCTTCTTACGCACGACTACTATAATTTCTGAATGCAACCCCATGACATACATCTTGACTCGTCAATTGCTTGGGGGTAAGTGTTCTAAATGGATTTTCATCCTACAAGAATTCGATTTGTTATTTACTACTGCCAAATCTATGAAGTCACTAGTTTTCGCCAAGTTGATATGTTCCCTTCCTTCCAAGTCTCTCCCTACTGGTGCAGATGAACAGCTTTCAGACGAGACTCTTTTCCTAATCAGCACCCTCGATCGATGGTACGATGATATCATTGTGTATCTCCAGACGTCCACGTTCTGGTCCGCGTTGACTAAGGATGATCTCCAACGGATTCGGCATCATTCCCAACCCTACCGTATTATTGGTGATACTTTATACTGTGTCAGTGTCGATTCAGTTCTTCGTCGATGCCTTACTCTGGAGAAGGCTAAAAGAGTTCTCAATGATTGCCACTCCAGGGCATGTGGTGGCCATATGTCTGGCTATGCTACTACTCAGAGAATCCTTCTTGGTGGTTATTTTTGGCTGTCCATTTTTAAGGACTGCATCCTTGTTGTTCGCAAGTGCCACAAACGCCAAATTTAGCAACACAAAATGCGTGGCCCACCCCCTCACCTACACCCCGTCATTACCGTTGGTCCCTTTGCCAAATGGGGCATCGATTATATGACATGTAACCCTCGTTTGGCCAGGGGGCATGGTTATATCATCATTTCTATGGATTATTTCACCAAATGGGCCGAAGCGATGCCTACATACTCTGCAGATGGTAAAACAACGGCTCAATTCCTTTTCAATCATGTTATTTCTAGGTTTGGCATACCTCAAGCCATTGTCACAGACCATGGCTCCCATTTCAGAGATTACATGATGGCTGAGCTGACATCCGCGTTGGGTTTGTGCCACAATGGCTCAACCCCGTATTACCCTCAGGCCAATGGCCAAGTTGAAGCCATGAACAAGGTTTTGGTTACAATTCTTCAACGTACTATTGGGATGCACAAGTAAAATTGGCATCTCATGCTCTTTTTAGCTCTATGGGCTTACCAAACCTCGACCAAAGACGCAACTGGTTTCACACCATTCCAGCTAGTCTACGGTTTGGAAGCAACATTTCCGATTGAATGCGAGATTCCTTCACTCAAGCTAGCTGTCAAACTTCTCCCCGAAACATCACCTCAGGAAGAGCGCCTCTTATATTTAGAATGACTGGATGAGACTCGCCATCTCATTGCTTTGGTTATCGAAGCACAAAATAAATGGGTCAAGTCCCATTTCGATCAGTCGGTCTCCCCTCGCGCGTTATCTGAGGGTGATTTGGTCTTACTGTACGACTAAGCTAATGATAAGCTGGGGGTAGGCAAGTTTGAACCCATGTGGCATGGGCCCTACATTGTGAAACATGTTTTGCAAAAAGGGGCCTATGAGCTTATTAATTATGAAGGAAATCCTCTGGACAAGTCCCAAAATGGGCTTTCACTCAAGAAGTACTATGCTTAGGTCATCTTGCATGGTTACTTGTGTACATTAGTGTGTCATTCATTTTTGTGCAGTATGGTTTGGTGTGTTAGTTTTCAAATAGCTTTCTTGTTTACTATGTTTTCCTTTCTTTGCAGATGTCTATGACTCCCCACATCAGTTTTGTTGATGGTGCTTGCCGTAGTACCTAGAACCTATCATCCACAGCATGGGCTATTTATGACCCTAACGGTGAGTTGATTGACCTTCAAGGTATATGTTTAGTTCGTACAACTAACAACATTGCCGAATACAGTGCGGTCATTGAACTATTGTCAGAAGCCATTGCTCTTGACATTTGAGAGTTGGTTGTCAACCTAGATTCACAGCTTGTTGTCCTTCAACTCAATGGGAAATATTCCGTTAGAAACCCTCAAATATTGAGAATGTATCTCTGTATTAGTATACTGGAAATGAATTTTGATTATATTACATATCATCATATTCTTAGACGCATGAATACATTGATAGATGCATTAGCTAATTATGTGTTGGATAGACATTTATGAAACATGTGAAAAGATAAAATAAATCATTTGTACCACAGTAAGCAAGAAAATATAGCATATCTATATATATATATATATATATATATATATATATATATATATATATATATATATATATATATATATATATATATATATATCTATATATATATATATATATATATATATATAGATATATATATATATATATATATATATATGGTGATAATGTTTGATACATCAAAACCCCAAAAATTAATGTGTGTCCAAAATAACATCAGTGGCTCGCAGGCCTCATATATCCGTGGCACACAGGCCTCAAAAAATGTAAATTTTGGACCTAGAAACTATTCATCATGGTGATCATGGTATCATGACGCGGCTCATGCAACACGAGTCAGTAATTGGCAGATCCGATCTGATACTCCCACCATGTGTCTCTGGTACTGGCGAGGAATGTCTCCCACCCGAGCATACTCTGGGATACCACGAGTCAACCCCTCAAGGTTCCTCGTGATCTCCTCCTCGTTGTCACTCCCCTCCTGATAAGGAGCGACAACATCAATTGGGCAGGACATGCACTTGGCTATTGGGGACATCCCAGTAGGACGCTCTGGTCCAACGTCTGCATTAACAAAGAGAAATGTTATAAACACATATATATCAAAAACAATTAAAAAATCACAAAATTAAAAAAATTGATTTTTTACCTTCATCATCAAAATCCTCTCCATCTGGTAGCGGCATGTCCAGATCTCCACGGAAGTCGGTGCCACTGTATGGCCAATCCTCCACAACGATCTTCTATCATCGTAGCCATGAAAAGAATGCAGGTTTGTATGACATGTGCTGACCCCTAGTGATCCTGGGCATCAAATGACTCCAGCGGGCCATCTGCGGGTCGCGTGGCATGGGAGGATCTACCTCAATTAACTGGTACTGGAACAACGACACTCATTCCAAGAAAAAGGTCACTAGTATGGATCAGAAGCAAAATTTCTTCAGATTCCCTACCTTGGCTTTAGCCATCTTGCGTTTTATGTTGATCTTCATGGCCTCTGCGTAGTTGAAGATCGCCGGTGCAGTGTAGTCCATTGCATACAGGAATTTCGACTTATTAGTCTCATGCAATGCCTGGGACCTCACCACTCTGTTGATAGTCAACAGTAGCACTCTCAGTGTCAGATCCTGAACAGTGGAAATCTCAATCTTCCCACTCTTGGATTTGAGGGCTTCAGGGAAATGTTTGGTGAGCAACATAGATATGCTTGCCCTAATCGGTCGTCACCCATATAAAATGACTGGTTCCCCTCTTCGGGACAGTCCTGTGATGAAATATATGTCTGAAGTTTCTAACTCTAGCTCCTGGTCACAAATGACGAATATCTCCCAATTTATGTCCCAGAGACTAATCAGGTACCGAAGCAACTCAAGTTGGGCCTGCATCCCTGGCGTGAGAAAGAATTTGAGGAGCCCACAGGCCCTCAAAGCTTCCAGGAAATTTGGATCATTTAGTGCCTAGGTGTCCACATCCTCATGCTCCCGTTCTTTCCAGTCTACCATTTTCGGTGATTCTTTCCTGCAAAAGCCATAGATTTAAGTCAATAATCATTTTTGACCCATAAATTTCAAATTTCAATGGTGGTTTTAAGGGGAAATAGGTTTTTTCCCTATTCACAGCATCGACACTCCTATTTTAAAAATAGTTGCACCAACGACGTGATAGGCTGTGTTAATTACCCTCGGCCAACGTGATTCCGTGCCCGGAAGTCGCGTCGACCGAGGGCGAAAAACTTTTAATAAATCCTCCCTCAAAAAGCCCAAAAATGGTTAAAAACAAGAATAAATGGTATGAAGATGAAGCTTAAGGCTTTAGCTCTTACCTATAATCGGTGGCTTGACAAATGACATCCCTGATCTCCCGCAATCTGCTCCGGAAAAATTAGGGCAAAAGTGAGTAAAAAGTCTTTCACAACAAGGTAAAATAGTAAATGGTTACTTTTCCTCCTTTTTATTCAATTTTTCATGTAATATTAGGTTTTTGTCAATATTTTGACCTATTTTTCCTCAAGAATTAGATAATGCACTTTACCTTTTTTTGCGCAGCAACAGGTGATGGATGTTCGATGATGATGCTGAGTCACGTTTCAGCTCTTTTCTCGACTCGTAAAACTCATACGAAAATATTGTCGAGTATTTTTCCCTTTTGACTCGTAAAAGAGAATAAAATGGGGGGTCTTCTTTCAAGCTCTTTTCCAACCCTTTAAAAATGAAAAGATAGTTGAGCCCTTGTCGTTTCGAACTCATTAACGAATGCGAAACATTGTGCGCCCAGTATAAGTTTACCTCTTTTTCAGGCTGGGAGGCACTATTTATGAAGAAGGTACTCCTTGATTGAAATGGTCAAGCGGTTCTCTCAAGTATCATTTTCTACCTTTTCGGGCTCAAGAGACACAACTATACGAAAAGGGACCATGTGGAGTTTTTTTTTTCCGTTTCTTTTTCAAACTCTCTAAACATGAAAAAGATATCGAGTTACACCGTTGTTGGACTCATTAAAATATCAAACAACATCGGATTCATCACCATGACGAACATGAACTTCTCCTTCCCAGGGCTCGTTAAACTTACTAGGTCGGATTCGTCCAAAGGATGAACTTACAATGCAAGCATATGCTATCCCCTTCAAGCTTGCGATTAAAAAATAATTGGGGTACCTGCGAGAAATGGTGGGGGGAAATTTGGAAATCTAATCAGTTGTATTGGCAGCTCACTCTTGAACATGAAACTTTCTGCTTCGTGTCGGGTTAGGATATCCTCCTTTGTATCATTGACCTTCCTGGGTTGGGCCGTTTATTTTTTCCTTCCCTTTGATCTCTACCACGTCATCGTGACCATTGATCCTGTGGATCCAAAAGCTTCCAAAATTCCAGTTGTGTTGCTGATATGTTCAAGATTTGTCCTGCTATAGTTACACTTACCTCTGATTCTCTGTATCATCCAAAATCATTTTTCATCCCCTTGTCTTGTGTCGATGATGTGGGATACATTATGGCCCTCCTTCAACACGGTTTCTTCCTGTCGACTTCAGCTCATTATTCGGGAAGTTGACCAAGAGACTCCCTTCCAATACCTTAGAGCTTGCATGCCCTAATGGCAAGTTCTTCTCACACGATGACAAGTTCACATCATTGGCTTTCGATCGAGTGATTTCATGGGTGTTCGACTTAAGTTCCTCTATTCACATTCCATGGATTGTGCTAATAGTACCTTGAGGACCAT
The DNA here is from genome assembly GCA_031772625.1 of Pinus tabuliformis. Lineage (NCBI taxonomy): Eukaryota > Viridiplantae > Streptophyta > Pinopsida > Pinales > Pinaceae > Pinus > Pinus tabuliformis. Next base: position 665,440,343 of record CM062805.1, read on the forward strand.
TATCATTATTGGTTGTTTCTCTCGCGCTTGTTAACAATTTACATCATTAACTTGTAATCAAGCGAATTTCTAGCATGTTCGGCGTCAACACATATATTCACATGTTAGAATTTTTACTTTGATCGGGTCGTGTTGGAGCACAAGACCCTAGACTCAGATCACAAAATTCCAGGTTGTGAAGTGATGTGACATGGTTATGTTGATATACATGTCTCTTTCAAATGGATAGTTGGGACCATACCATGAGTTATCGTGTGTGATCCTTCTCATTATTGGATGGTTGTGACCATACCTTGGTTTTATTATGATCCTCTTTATAGGATGGTTGCGCCAATACCTGCATCCATTTACATGATAATTCTCTGGATGGCTGCATCCATACCTCGATTCATGTATCATTTGACATAGTTTTCAGTTATGTATATGTATTTGTACTTTCTTGCAGGTTTTCCAATGGCAGACTACGGTTCCCTGCACTGATTCATAAAGCATTTCATCCCTCACTCTAGTTCGACCTTCATGCTTTAGGGGGCTTCTATTACACAACATTTTCTCACTGTCCCTGTACTCCCCATTCCTTGATCCTGGAGGACCTCTACAGTGAACCCTACATTCTTTCCCTTCATGAAGAAACTCCCATTGTGTCCCTCTTCATGAGCAGAACAATTCCCTTTTGCACCATTTCCCCAAAATCTTATGTTTTTCCTAGTTTACAAGACCGGCGCTAATGGCCCTTATCCTCCTCGTGCCGATATGCAGGGATTAACATTGTCCCTAGTGCCGACCAAAGTGACTGAGCTTTGTTCCAGTTGTGCCAGTCCTCTCATGGAAAGTTTTTAAAATAAAGAGCCGAAGCTTCTAGCTCTGGAAGCTTCGTAACGGAAGTTTGGTAAATGGTTTGGTAGGATGGGGTCAAGGATATCAGTTTGGGCTCCTTTCCCCTATAATGATGGAACTACCTCAAGAGATAAGACCTTCTTCCATGAGAAAAGGATCCATCTCCTATCCATTCATGCTAATGTTGGTGTGCTAGTGCTAATTAAGTTTGGAGTAAACAACAAGCTATTCATAGTTGTAGCTCTCTAGTTGTGTGAGGGAGAATTGTGAATTTGGTTTAGTGTGAAGCCTAAAGGGAAGAGCCTTAAAACTATCATTGTTGAGGCCATCATGGAATGCTAGCAGAAGTGTGTGGGAACCTAGTTTTGTCAAAGGAGAACGACAACGTCAAGACAATGGTTGTAATCTCTTCTTGATTCAATATATATGCAACTATCGATTGATTTCCTACATGATGTGTCATCTTACATGTTCATGGCTTAATGTTTCTTGACTTGTTAAGTAGGTTGAATTACAATTTGTCTATTATCACAGTTGTTGTTTACTTGTTTCAGGTGTTTGAAGAAGAAAACAAGAGATGGCTGGAGTGAGAAAGCAAGGACATCATCAAATGGGATAAGCGTACTAAGAGGTAGTCCCTCTTAATTGGTTCTAACCTAAGGAAATCTTCCATAGAATGTATCAGTTGTGGCTAGACCCATTATTGGGCTAGAGGAATTGTTTGTGTCCGCACTCATAATTTTACTTCACCACAACCCTCTTTTTCCACTTAGGATTCTTGGCATATACTTTGTTATCGATGAAGTATACATCATATCCTTTATCTTGTAATTGAGATACTGAAATCAAATTGATTACCATACCTGGTACATGCAGTACATTAGTGGCCCAAAGACTATCTCCTGCTACTGTCTGGAATGTAATGGTTCCCTTTCCTACTGGCTTGCATTTCATCCTGTTACCCATTGTGATTTGGAAGTTCATTTGTTCCTCCTGATAGCTCAATAAATATTCTCGTTCTCCAGTCATATGAGCTGAATCCCAACTATCAATGTACCAATCCTCGGCTGATGCAAAACTCAATAAGCAAGAAAACTCCTCTTCTAGCCTCGAAGATAATTCAGAAATATTATGATCCCTACTATTCTCCATGCTATTTTTCTCTGCTGGTAATTTCTGCAAGGGACTGCATGACTCTTTTTAAGATCGATTTACTGCCAAAGTGGCACCACCGCCCTATATTAAAGAAATTACTACCATCTTGCCTGATCTTTGCTCTGATACCATGTGAAAAATTATGTTGCAGTGATTTATTTATTTCTCCTACTTATTTACAATAACAAGTTATTCACTAATGCTTTTGTAAATATCAAAATAAATTCAGTTGCAGACTTCACAAACTATGAACTGAGAAAAGAAAGAGAAACACCAACACATGAACATTCACGACACACTTGTTTTTGGACAATAGTCCCTAGAAAAACCCAATGTGGGAAAACCAGTGCAACAGATATGAGGGTTTCTATTATTGGTAGTAAATTTTTGAATACAATATGGATGCCCCAGAGAAATGGAAATCCACTCAGAGAAGATAACTGATAGAAAAATAGTGAGAATTTTCTCACACTAAATCTGTAGATTTTTCACTGACCCCAGCTCCTGGATGACCCATTGTGCAGCCTCTGTGTGAGCCTTTGTAGTCACTGTGTGGCTTCTATGTGGAGACTCCCACTGACTGCTTCACCCTTGTTGATGCTGCGTCTATTGCTAAGAATTTGATATTTCATCTGTCAATCACCCACAGTGATTCCTGACACTGATCTCTCTTATCCCCCAACAGTTATGCATCAATCTCCTCTAGTTTTTGTGATGTCCCTCCTTGGCACTGCGTTGCCTCTCTGATCCTTCATTGTCTTCTCTGAAGTATATTCAATAGAACCGGAAATCACTTCCTTCCAGTACTGCATCTGATACTCACTACTTGATCACTTGTTCGAATTCCTTAGCCAACCTTGCCCTAGTAATATCGAACTAACTGATCAACTCTTTGTGTGTCTCTGAATGAACCCCAAGCCTCCTTCTTATACTTTTCTCATTGAGACTTCAACTGCCCAAATTAAGTCTCTAATCAATAGTTAAGATTAAAACTTGACTTCATCCACTTTCTAGAGCATTCTCACCCATATTTTGATTAATACCCATTAATATTTTAATTTTCCTAAGTTTACACTTAGGAACCCCATTAAAAATATTAATTATTTTAATAAAATACAATCCGAGTGTAATTTCACCTAACGATTTCTAGGTTCTTTATAAATCATGTGCCTTAGCCTCTCCACCAATTTTCATGGCTATATCACATCTGATGATACCAAAAACTAACACCCAAGACTTAAGAAGTCAATGTCAGATCCAAAATCAAGCTTCACGAATAGGAAATCAAGCATGAAAATAAAATTGTTATCACGTAGGAAACATTGTTGTCACACATTTGAAAGGAATGGATGATCCGAATGGAAAATGGCATCAACCCATGGTACTCATCCACCCATATTATTCATTGACCCATTGAATTTACCCATGGTATTGTAAATGGCATCTGCCCGTGGTATTGTAAAATCCACCCGTGGTATTCATTCACCCATGGAATTTACCCATGGTATTGTAAATGGCATCTACCCGTGGTATTGTAAAATCCACCCATGGTATTCATTCACCCATGGAATTGACCCGTGGTATTGTAACTAAAAAAAACTATAAGTAACAAGTCACATTTTGTAAAAGGACAGATTGTCCGCCACAATGTAGCCTTTACAGTTCAGAGGCATGTAGCGACCACATCTCTTCTTAGAGATAAGCTACCATCGCCCTAGCTGGTTTATTTCCATTACTATTTTAAAAAAAAAGTTTCTTTGTGGTTTTGTTTATTGGGCATTCTCCCTATTTTTCTTCTGGCAATTCAATCTTTCAGATCTTGGGGGTCTCTTCCCCCAAGATCCATTTCAATCTTTTAGATCTTGGGGGCCTCCCCTGCAAGATCCGGATTAGTGGTATTAGAGCAGGTTATGATTCCATGGGAATGAAGGTTTGATGCATATTTCAGTTTCAAATTTTGCAGCAATATTCAACAAACTTCAGGCATGTGCTACAACCTCCACAGAGCACTTTCTTGGGTCAAGCAAGAAGAATTTTTCTTTTTTCATTTTTTTGCAAGATTTTTTTTTGGGCAGCGACTTTGCAGATCAGATCTGAAACATTGGGTACAAAATTTACAAAAACAAATATCAGATCTGGATTCCTCTCGGAAAATCACCAATTTCAAAAAAAAAATGGGTCGAATCGGAGTTCGGATGTGGGAGATATCGCTGATTTAAAATCAGCTATTTTATCAGAATTTTTGTGACGGCGGAACTGTTGCACCGCGAATCTGAGATCTCAGAGTGTCCAGACAGGGATTTCCAACTCATGGGAAGATGCAAAATGATCCTTCTGCTTCTAAAAACAGGTTATATTAAATATTCTGAGTTATATTGGCCAAGTTATGTCCATTTTAACTTTGGAGCACCATTCGGAGTGGGTTTCCATTGGAGACGTGCCCTCCCACCCCACTTTAGTAGGCACCTGTTTCACATTCATCAGTTTCAACATAGCAGCATTCGGCTTGGGTTATTTGGAGACGTGCCCTCCCACCCCAGGCTATGTAGGCACCTGCTACTTCATCAGCAACCAACATCATGGTTATAGGTCAACCACATAAAATCCTTGTCATCGAAGTCCATTTGCTAGGCCGCACACTGTCAGAATCACAGTTGGTCACAAGCATTACAGGGTATCTCTATCCTCGGATCTTCGTTTATCAGGGTTTTGGGTTAACCACATAAAACTCTTATCTTTAGTGGCTCTTCATATTCCGCAAAGGCTTCGCAGGAGGGAACTTTACGCAATGGGGACCATTGCTTCTTAAGGAGGGAGGAATGATCCGAATGGAAAATGGAATCCACCCATGGTACTCATCCACCCATATTATTCATCAACCCATGGAATTTACCCATGGTATTGTAAATGACATCCACCCATGGTATTGTAAGTGACATCCACCCATGGTATTCATTCACTCATGGAATTGGCCCGTGGTATTGTGAAATCCACCCATGGTATTCATTCACCCATGGAATTGACCCGTGGTATTGTAACTGAAAAATACTATAAGTAACAAGTCACATTTTGTAAAAGGACAGATTGTCCGCCACAATGTAGCCTTTATAGTTCAGAGGCATGTAGCCACCACATTTTCTTTTTTCATTTTTTTGCAAGAATTTTTTTTGGGCGGCGACTTTGCAGATCAGATATGAAACATTTGGTACAAAATTTACAAAAACAAAATACCAGATCTGGATTTCTCTCGAAAAATCACCCAATTTCAAAAAAAAAATGGGTCGAATCGGAGTTCGGATGTGGGAGATATCGCTGATTTAAAATCAGCAATTTTATCAGAATTTTTGTGACGGCGGAACTGTTGTGGCACGAATCTGAGATCTCAAAGTGTCCAGATAAGGATTTCTAGCTCACGGGAAGATGCAAAATGATCCTTCTGCTTCTAAAAACAGGTTATGATAAATATTCTGAGTTATATTGGCCGAGTTATGTCCATTTTAATTCTGGAGCAGCATTCGAAGTGGGTTTCCATTGGAGACGTGCCCTCCCACCCCACTTTAGTAGGCACCTGCTTCACATTCATCAGTTTCAACATAGCAGCATTCAGCTTGGGTTATTTGGAGACGTGCCCTCCCACCCTAGGCTATGTAGGCACCTGCTACTTCATCAGCAACCAACATCATGGTTATGGGTCAACTGCTTAAAATCCTTGTCATCGAAGTCCATTTGCTAGGCCGCACACTATCAGAATCACAGTTGGTCACAAGCATTATAGGGTATCTCTATCCTCGGATCTTTGTTTATCGGGGTTTTGGGTTAACCACATAAAACCCTTATCTTCAGTGGCTCTTCATATTCAACAAAGGCTTTGCAGGAGGGAACTTTACGCAATGGGGACCATTGCTTCTTAAGGAGGGAGGAATGATCCGAATGGAAAATGGCATCAACCCATGGTACTCATCCACCCATATTATTCATTGACCCATGGAATTTACCCATGGTATTGTAAATGGAATCTGCCCGTGGTATTGTAAAATCCACCCATGGTATTCATTCACCCATGGAATTTACCCATGGTATTGTAAATGGCATCTACCCGTGGTATTGTAAAATCCACCCATGGTATTCATTCACCCATGGAATTGACCCGTGGTATTGTAACTAAAAAAAACTATAAGTAACAAGTCACATTTTGTAAAAGGACAGATTGTCCGCCACAATGTAGCCTTTACAGTTCAGAGGCATGTAGCGACCACATCTCTTCTTAGAGATAAGCTACCATCGCCCTAGCTGGTTTATTTCCATTACTATTTTAAAAAAAAGTTTCTTTGTGGTTTTGTTTATTGGGCATTCTCCCTATTTTTCTTCTGGCAATTCAATCTTTCAGATCTTGGGGGTCTCTTCCCCCAAGATCCATTTCAATCTTTTAGATCTTGGGGGCCTCCCCCCCAAGATCCGGATCAATAGATGATTAAACCAAGACTTCCCACAAGGTTAGAAAACTACCGTGCACTTATTTAATGATCTAAATACAAAGTATTCAAAGTCGAATGTGAAGTCTGCAATAATACTTTCAAACCTAGTTTCCAACCTTTAAAAACATTGATCATATCCACAGGTTATAAATTGTAAAACATCATATATAGATTATTTTCTATAAAGAAAGAACAAAGCATTAATATTACTTGAAGTTCAGATCTTAAACCTAACCAAATTCAACACCTGTAAACATCATATAGTCTTTGTTGATTAAATGTACATCTACAATAACTATATATAATGATTTGATGTACACAAGCTAAGCAATATCCTTTAATAATAACAAATTCTCTTTGTTAACATCAGAAAGGCATGAATAAGCATCAACATTATAGAGTTATATGTGATGTTACTGCATGCATAAGATAGAGCAATCGTGCATTAATCAAAATAAATTATGATAGGGGATCTTAAGTTGTGATCTACAACCATTCACAAATATTGTGCACTCTTAAACCAGAAAACCATATATTATATCATTTTAGAATAGAGAGAAATCTTAATATACAATCTTCAAGATTAGATTTGAAGCAAGATCTTAAATATCCTCTGAATCCAAAATGCAGGTATAAAACCAAACATCATTTTATGACTTAAAATCGAAATGAAGTAGCCCATGTATAAATAATGGATACATTAACTAATCAACCTCGCGATCTGCCTTTTATATGAAATATCTACTAAAAAAAGTGTTATTCACCAAATTCAAACCACACACACAAAATTAACATCAAATCAACATAATGAAGGGTCAAGGCATTGGGTTTGTGGGCACAATACAACCAGAAGTGTTGCCTCTCTCGAAAAAGATAAATCACAATGAAATTTATCCCAGAAAAGGAAGAAACCTGAGCATCAATAGTTGATATTAAAAACAACACAATTTTACATAGAATCAATACATAGAGGTTCAACCCAATGGTCACACTTGTGAGCAGTGATACAAACTTGGAATATAAATAAACCCTAATCATCTCTCAGCTCCCCTAGCTTAAGGCCAAATTTATTATTTTAAAGAACATAGTTCATAACATAGCTAAAGCAAGCCATGCTTGAATCATATTCTAAGAATAATTGTGAGAGATATAAATGGCATCCATACCTTGTATTGGAGAAGTAGTGAGACTATCTAAAACAATAATGAATTGGTGTGATTCATTTGAAAACTCGAAAAAGAGATCCTTAAGTTTCAGTTTTGGTATTGAACTATCTACTAGACTATTAGATCCATTGGGCATGCAATGTTGACCAATGATATACTTTTATAAGTGACAGAATATACTAATGCTACATTCTAGGGGAGCCACATGTTGCTTTTCCATTGTAGGATGTGTACATAACTCCAACTTTTACTTTGGTTGTAAGACCCTTTAAGGGTAGTAGGACCTACCAAACCTTCATCAATAAACCCCAAAACAATATTTACACTTTAACAATGCACAAAACTATATATTTTTGGCATAAATTAGAAATTTACCCAATAACCCTCTAACTTTCTTCTTTTTGAAAGGTAATCCTTAGTTTTGTACAAAAGAAGACTATAGGAAGCAAAAATTAGGGTTTGAAGGAGGTCAAAAGGGTATTTTTAGCAGTAAAAGTTCTCCAATTTCTAACCTTCGCATCTCCCACGACCCTAAGACTTTGTGTGTCCTCACACAAAAGAAGGAAATATGTGCATTATACTATCAAATCTCCATGGATGTTTCTATACAATTTTGCACAAAAATTGACCAACATTGAATCTTTGTTCCCATCAATTCCCAGTGTTGATATTAATGCCTACCTTGCTTATCTTTTGCACATCTTTCAATTTCCTTTTCAATTTTTTCTTATGAACTTGGAAATACAAAATTTTCATATGCCACCTATTGTCCATTTTAGAGTGCTTCCTATTTTCCTCAGAAAGATTCTTAATATCCTCCATGAGTTCTTCATTAATGGCCTTTAATGTGGCATTCTCATTCTTGACATGTCTGTAAAAAATTGTGTACTCCTTAACCTTTTTCTTTAACTTCTTAATCTTCTTAATTTTCTTCTTTAACTTTTTGGCTTGATATTCATAGTGAAGTTTCATGGAAATCTAATGCACATTCAAAATACTGAACTGGTGGATATATAAAGACAATGGCTTCATATATTGATGACTTCACCTTGGCCCTTGTATATACAAGTTTCTTATTTTGAACAAAGTACTAATCAGAGACAATATGGTTTGGGAAAAATTTGTTATAATCTAGGGATTTTTCAATGGGATCAGAATTGCAAGCAAGGGTTTTCCTTTTAGTAAATAATTTTCACATGTCTGAAATAGGAGGCTCATGTATGTGGGTTGATTCTTTCATTGAATGGGGAGGATATGCCACTAGTGGGTCAACCATGGAGACAAATTATTCACGGGAGTCTGAAATGGTAACACCGGCTATAACATAACATGGGGGGACAATTTTACTTTTAGTCGTGCTTATTGTCATCCTCCATGATGGGAGAAAGGGATAATATTTTTATACTTTTCCTTTATTTAGTCATGTTACAACCAATTTTAGGTCCTCATCTACCACAACATTTTCTCGTATATGGTCACAAGAATCCACGGGCTCTCGTCAATTCTCCACAAGGTTTTCTCGAGTTCCCTTCTCCTTTGATACTATCTTAGGCATAATACAAGGGTTTCCAAATTAGTTTACTAACACAGATTTATCCCGTGTAATTTCTCTTTTATTCAACTCCTTATTGTTTAAAAAATTTATAAGGTTGTAGTGATACAACCTGTGTTTTCCATTCATGAGACTCTGTTGGACCCCCTAGGCCATACACCCCAAACCTTTACATAAGAAATAGTGAAAATTGATCAAATCATTCTATTCAAAGTGCATCAATAACTTGATATGGTAAATAAAAGTAATTTCATATCATCCCTCGCATGTGACAAACTTCTACAGAAACTAGAGTAAGTTACGCCATCTCTCAACAATATAATGTCGAGGTACTCCTTTCTTCCAATCAGGTTCAAGCTCAGATGTGCTAATAAATCTAATCTACACCCCATGCTCAACTTATTTATTATTGAACCATTTTTCCCCTTATTATGGAAGGCTTATGGCCAGAGCCATAGATTCCTTTGTCATCACCATCACCAAGTTTGCAATTTGACTTATATGCACATCAAACCCTTTACCAAAGGCCATAGTGATGCATTTTCATAACCTCAAAATTGCTTGAGAAATAGAATCCAACCCGTGACTTTCAAAATTGGCTTACTAACGTTAAACTTGGGGGAGTCCTCTAAATTTTCCAAGGACCAAGTCTCCTATCTCATATTCACTAATTTTCAAATTAGGATGATGTCAGGGGTTCAATTTCTTAGAAATATTTTTCCAATTAGCCTAATGAATATAGTATTTAGGATGAGGAATATAAGGTGGTTATGGAAATAAGATATTGTGAGGAGCAGGAAATATATATACAATACGAAGTGAGGTAAAATAAGACTGAGATCAGGGTAACATTCAAGAAATTTCTTGAATGACAAGAATATGATAATGGAGTCCTAGTGTGATGATGTAGTATAGGTTCATATCTGCTAATAATAGCATAGGATCATCGTGGAATATCAAGTTATAATTCAAATGGGAGGACAAGTGAATGACATCTTCACGAGAATTGAACACACACTCTAATAATTGCAACAACAAGATGAAAAATACCACACACAAGTTCAAACTACAATGTAAATCTTATAAAATAATGGGTGTTACCTCGATTATCTTGCACCTAAAAGTCTTCGTAATACTTTTATGGAAACCTTTGCTTGTTTCCATACCAAATGAAATAAAAATGGTTAGATGGGACATAAAGAGGACCTTTGACTTTAGCCATTTTAAAAACCACTTTGACAAGGGATACGCTCACTAATTTCACCAATAAATCTTTTGAAAAATATGAAGAAACAAAGAAGAAAGCCTATATCATGATGTTTGATCATTCCAAATTTGCATATTTTGACTAATTGAACACGTACAGGTGGTCTTGTAACCTCTATAAGGATCATGTAACTAATGCAAATCAACCTACAAATTAATGAAACTCTCAAAGATTCTGTTGTTTTCCTTGGGTAATTCTCCAAGATTCATGCCTCAAAACTACGTCATTCAAAATACAAAGGCCAAATAATGAAAATGGAATAAAGATGCTAAAAGACAATAAATTTTTCCTTCGTATGTAAAATCGCTTCTTCTTTTTATCATAAACTTTCTGTTGATGTTGAGGTTACCACTGTTGATGATAAAACTTGCGTTCCTACAAAATTATCCAAAACATGGTGATGTTGATGTGTGTTCACTATGTAATGTTGATTATTGATGAAGGATACTTGTGTAGAGATTACTGCTAAAATTTGAAGCTAATTGTGTGGTGTTAATAGCTAATGAAGAAAATATTGAAAGTTCTCATACTTGGATTTAATAAATAGGATTTAAGGTATATTGGAGTATGAGAGACTAGTTTCTTTAACTGATATGGTGCCAGGAGATATCAAATGATGGAGGAATGTTGCTTTTTGATGATTGTTCGGAAGTAAGCTTTAATGCAACCCACATATTCCTGGTTCTTTGATTTATTAAAAACTATTACCGTGTACTCTTTTGTCATGTCATGCAGTATTCCACAACTTGATGATTTCTATCTTGAAGGCATGAAGGATCTGATGAGTGACAAGAGAGAAACTCCTCAATCTCAAATTACAATATGTTCTCTCCATTTATTGTTTCCTATGACCCTTCGGTTTCTTCGAAAGATTGATAAGGATGATCAAGGAAGGCTCTTGGGTCTTCTTGATATGGATTTTCTTCTTAATGTTTCTCATGAATTTCTTGCATTTATCTTTCTGCTTGAGATGTAGTTATGCTCCTATGGAGTAGGTAAATCTCCTTTGTGGACAGAGGTGAGCCCTCTAGCCTAAGAGTGGGTCTAGCCACAAACAGAACAATCTAATATAAACTTGCTTAGACTAGAATCGAATAATAGGGCCTACCTCTTAGAAAGCTAATCCACTTTATGGTGATCTCGCTTCTTTGCTCCAACTTCCTTTCGTTCTTTCTATTCAAATTCCTGAAACAAACACACAAGAGAGAAAAAAAAAACATGATAGCATACCATGACATTCAATCTACTTAAAAATTCAAGGAATATTAAGCCATCAAATGTAGTATGACACAAATGTAGTAAATAATCCATTAGTTGTATTAATAAAACTCAAAGAGAAATACAACCTGAGCCTTGACGTTGCAGGTTCCCTTTGGCATGTCCGGGTTCCAACACCACTGGAAGAATCTCCTGATTCACCCTCAACACAATGGAAGTTCAAGGACTCTTTCCTTATGTTCCAAACCAAACACAACAAGCTTATTCTCCCTTCACACACAAACTAGAAGGCTAAGGATCTTAATATGGCTCTCAAGATTTGCAGATTATTTCAGCCCTTTCATTAGCTAGCTGAGGGTGTGAAATTGGGAGTTTATATAGCTTTGATGGAGGGGAGATGGATCCTCTTATGGTGGGAGAGGCCTTATCCCTTATGGTTTGTTCCATCCTAATAGGGGAAAGGAGCCCAAACAGACTCTCTCGGCTCTATCCTACTCAACCATTTACCAGACTTCCGTTCACGAAGCTTCTAGAGCTGGAAGCTTCAACTCCATTTTTAAAAACTTGTCACGAGTGATAAAAGGCTCACTTCCATCGTTTGGCACGAGTCTTGGTTTTAAACTCTGCAAATTAGCACAGGGGAAGAACTGAGCACTAGCGTCGGTCTTGAAAAATGAGCTTGAAGGAAGATTCTTGGGAAATGGTGAGAGAGGGAAATTTTCTACAAATGAAGAGGGATGAAGAGACATGTTCTTCATGGCAGGGAAACATATGAGGGCCATTGTAGAGGTCCTCCAGGATCTAGGAATGGGGAGTATAGGGACAGTGACAAAATGTTGTGTGACAGATGCCCCCTAAAGTATGAAGACCGAACAAGAGTGGGGTGAAATTCTTTACGAGTAGATACATGGAACCAAAGGCTGCCGTCAGAAAACCTTCAAGAAAGGATAGATACATATACATCACTGAAATGTCTTATACATGAATCGTGGTATGGACGCAGCCATCCAGAGGAAGATCATGTAAATGGATCCAAGGTATGGGTGCAAACATCCAGTATGAAGGATCATATCAAACCCAAGGTATGGTCGCAACCATCCAATAATGAGAAGGAACACAGATAACAGACTCATGGTATGGTCACAACCATCCATCTGAAACAGGCATGTATGTGAGCATGATCATGTCATATTGCCCTGCAACCTAGACTTGTGTAATCTGAGCCTAGGGTCTTTCGTTCCAACACAACCCGATCAAAGTACAAGTTTTAGCATGTGTGAATAGATGTGTTGATGTCAAACGTGCTAGAAAATTTCTTGATTACCAGTCAATGATGTGAACTGTTAACAAGCGCAAGAGAAACCACCAATAATGACAATGGCTCTCAAGGTACTAGCAACACAATTCACGGAATGTGAATACGGAACTCAAGTCGAACATTCGTGAAGTCACCCAATCAAAGGCCAATGATGTGAACCTATCGTTGAGTGTGAAGAACTTTCCATTAGGGCATGCAAGCTCTAAGGTACTGGAAGGGAGTCTCTCGGTCAACTTCCCAGATAATGAGCTGAAGTCAACAAGAAGTGACTGTGTCGAAGGAGGGCCATGATGTATCCCACATCATCGACACAAGAAAAGGGATGCAATGATTATGAATGATACAGAGAAATAGGAATGAGTGTAAATTGCAGAACGATTAACTCTTGAACATATCGGCGACACGACTCCGTGGTTTGGCAGCTTTGGGATCCATAGGATCAGAGGTCATGATGACGAGGCATAGATCAAATGGAAAGGGAAAAAATGGTGGCCTAAACAAAGGAAGTTCAATGATGGAGTGGAGATATCCCAACCCGACACGAAGCAGAAGAGTGTCATGTTCAAGAGTGACTAGCTCCCGACTCAACAAGTAAAAATTTCCCATTTTCCCCCACCATTTCTAGAAGGTACCCCAATTATTTTTTATCACAAGCTTGAAGGGGATAGCATGTTCTTGCATTGTAAGTCCATCCTTTGGATGAATCCTGCCTAGTAAGATTAATAAGCCCTCGAAAGGAGAAGCTCATGTCTGTCATGGTTACAAATCTGATGCTTTTTAATCTTTTAATGAGCCTGACAAAGGTGTAACTCGGTATCTTTTTCATATTTAGAGAGTTTCAAAAAGACACGAAAAAGAAAACTCCAAAATGTCCCTTTTCGTATAGTTGTGTCTCTCGAGTCCGAAAAAGTAGAAAACAATACTTGAGAGAACATCTTGACCATGTCATCTAAGGAGTACTTTTTTCGTAAATAGTTTATCCCAGCCTGAAAAAGGGGTAAACATATATTGGGTAAATGACGTTTCATAGCCTTTAACGAGTTCAAAACGGCAAGAGCTCGGCCATCTTTTCGTGTTTTAAGGGTCAAAAAAGAGTTGAAAGCAAACCCCCATTTTTATTCTCTTTAACGAGTCAAAAAGGGAAAAATACTTGGCAATATTTTCATTTGAGTTTTTTACGAGTCGAGAAAAGAGCTTAAACATGACTCCATTCACCATCATCAACAATCGCATAACTTGTTGCTGCACAAGAAGTGAACGAATTATCCGATTTTTAAGGTAAAAATAGGCAAAAAATGCTTGTAAAACCCTAAAACACCATGAAAAAATTATAGAAACGAAAAAAGTAAATTTTTTTTTACCATTTACCTCTTTTACCTTTTTTGGAGCAATTTTTACCCATTTGTGCCCTATATCTTCAGGAGCGGATTGCGGCAGATCCAGGAAGCTGATCGACGAACCGTCAATTGCAAGTAAGAGCTGAGACCCTAAGATTTGTTTTCATACTTGTTTTTCTTATTTTAACCATTTTTCAGATTCTTTTGAGGATATTTTGGCAAAATAATTCTGCCTCGGTCGGCGTGCAATCCAGGCTCGGGATCGTTCCGATCTAGGGTTATTACCACGGGCACCTGCATCATCAACGTTACTTCTTTTAAAATAGTCACACTGGCGCAGAGTGTATAAACATTTCGATTTTTGCTCAATTTCTTTGCTTTAAATCTACAATTTCTTGGTCAAAGACTGATGTTGACTTGAATCTATGGTGTTTATAGGCAAATTACAGTGAAAATATGGTTGATTGGAAAGAACGCGAGCACGAGGCAATTGATTCATTAGTATTGGTACATCAAAACTGTCTAGACGCTCAGAGGAACTGTGGGCTCCTAAAATTCTTTTTTACACCAGGCCTTTGAGCTCAACCTGAGCTGTTACAATACTTGATCAATCTTTGGGATGTTGGACGAGAAATCTTTGTGATTCGGGACCAAGATATGGAGCTAGAGACTTCAGACATCTACTTCATCACGGGACTGTCTCGAAGAGGGGAACCAGTCAATCTGTATGGGGTGAGGCCCGTTAGGGCAAGTGTGAACATGTTGCTTTGCATAACATTGTCCAGAAGTGCTGAAATCAAAAAGAGACAAGGTTGATATCATGAGTGTTAACGACCTTGTATTGAAAGTTATTCTCTTGACCATAAACAGAGTTGCTGGGGCTCAGGAATTACATGAGTCCAACAAGTCCAAATTCCAGTATGCCATAGACTACACGACGCCCACTGTCTACAACTGGGAAGAAGTCATGAAAGTGAATATGAAATGCCAACTATCCAAATGCAAGGCAGGGAACTTGAAACAGATTGGATATGGTTCCATTTTGGTGACTTTCTTTTTGGAACAAATTCCCATATTTCACTATTAGCTGGTAGAGGTAAACCCCCCATTGCCATGAGATCCACGGATGGTTAGATGGAGTGAACTAATGCCCAGAACTGGCAGGGGCCAACATATGTCATACAAGCCTTCCTTCTTTGTGTGGCTGAGGCGTCAGCTGATTATGGTAGAGGATTGGCCATATAATGGTGCTGATTTTTGCGGTGATCCTGACATGCTGCTCCAAGAAGGGGAGGATTTTGATAATGGAGGTAAGTGAACAATTTTGATTTTTTATCTTTTATTGTTTTTGAAATATATGCATTCGTGACACTTCAGTTTTGTAATTGCAAATATAGGACCAGAGTGACCAGCCAGGATGTGCCTGATCTCTAGGCGCATTGCTCGACAGTTTGAGATCACTCCTTATTAGGAAGGAGTCGATAATGAAGAGTATATTGCACGGAATCTCGATAATCTGACCAAAGGCATCCCAGAGTATACCTGAATGGTGGACATTCCATGCCAATATCAGTGACACACAGTAGGAGTGTCAGATCGGATTTGTCATTTACTGACTTGAGTAGTATGAGCAGTGATGTACTATCATGAGCACTATGTCGAGTAGTCCATAGTTTTAGCATTTACAGTTTTGAGGCCTGCGAGCCACGGATGTACTGAACACATATATTATTTTTTAGGTTTTGATGTATGACACTCAAACATTATCGACATATATATATATATATATATATATATATATCATGTTTACTATGATACATTGTTTAAATTTTTGTCTAACACATAATTAGCTAATGCATTTGTTAATGTATTCATATGTCTAAGAATGTGATGTTATGTGATATAATAAAAATTTCTTTCTAATAGAAGAATACGTAAATGCATTCTCAATATGTGAGGGTTTCTAACAAAATATTGCCCATTGAGTTGAAGAACAAGAAGTTGTGAATCAAAGTTAACAACCATTTCCCGAATGTCAAGAGTGATGGCTTCTGACAAGAGTTTGATAACCGCGCTATATTCAACAATGTTATTAGTTGTTTGACCCAAGCAAATATCTTGACGATCAATCAACTCACCATTAGGAACGTAGATGGCCCATGCCGCGGGAGATAGATTCTGGGTACTACGGAAAGCACCATCAGCGAAATCAGCTAAGGAGTCACAGAAATCTACAAAGTAGGTGAAGACATAATAAGCAAGAAAGCTGCTTGAAAAAACACACCAATCCAAACTTACAAAAAAATGAATAACACACTTATGTACAAAAGTAACCATGCGAGATGACTTAGGCATAGTACTTTTTTACGGAGTCCATTTCCGGACTCGAGTAATCAATAAATAGCGAGGAAAACCATAGTTTTTACCATTGACATGACGTGTAAGCATCGACTCGGCCAAATAATAGAGTAAAACTCATAAAAGGTTGTGCCCCCATGCCCCCCAGGCGAGTGAGGGTTACAAGTCATAAGATGAAAACCCCATTGCAATAATGGGTCAACGGTAGAAACTCAATGAGATGAGGAAAACCTGAACTCATGATGAGAAAAAGGTGCCCCCAATTGAAAGATCTTGACAATGTCAGTATAAACTAAAATGTCAATAAGCAGCATTGGGGTAATATAACCCATGTCCCCTTCTGATTAGACCTCGTGGGTCATGATAGGCGTTTGAAGTGGTTGGGTTAGGAAGCAAGAAGAGAACTTCTCAAGACAAGTAGACATGACTGTTGGGCCAGGCAAGAACGAGAAATGCTAATGAGTATCATTCCATGGTGCTTCTGATAAAGACATGATTTCCATGATACTTTCATTAGAAGGAAAAGTATCGGTTAAGGGATCGGGAGAATCCTAAGAACCAAGCCATGGGGATTGAGAATACGCATTAAGAGATGTACTCGAAGCAGTATGATCAATATGTACTAAAGCTAAAGCCAAAACAATCTCCACATAATTGATCTCGGTAGGGCTTAACGGGATGACATCACCCCATGTATCAACAAGATTAGGAGAGGGAATGATCGAAGGATCAGACTAAACTAAGATCATGTTGACTAAGGAAACATACGGAGGTGGGAAAGGAAAAATACCCATCAAGGAGGGATCTTTAAAAATTCCAACCCCCACAATCTCATAAAGAGCACCGGTATGCTTCACATAAGGAATGTTGCCATCCGAGGAAGAAGAGGAAAAGAAAGACAACTGGTTGACCATAACGATCTTTCCTTGATGGGGAAAATAGAGCATGCGGAATAGAGAAGAGGCCACATCATGCATAGCATGGGTCCAACTTTGTCTGAGTAGAAGATTATAGTTAAGATTTTCATCCACAATTTCTAGTTCGACATGTACTATCTTGCCTTCCAAGGTAATGGCAAGATTAGGAAGGACATCAAATGGTCAATAATCGCGCCCAGAAAAGGCTTCCAAAGTGTTAGGTGATTGGTTCAAGGTAGGAGAATCAATTTCCTTCCACCAAGAGATAGAAATGATGTAGGTGGAAGCACCTTCATCAATGATGGTCTTGTGAATTGTCTTCTCATTAATGATCACTTGAATGAGAAATGCAATCTAATGAGGTAAGCGCGGAACATGGTTTTCTAGATCAAAACAGATGATATTGGAATCAGATGGATCAATACCTCCAATAGCTGACAGTAATGCTTTCCACTAAGAAGGATAGTTGTGAAGGACCTGAGAGCAGACGTATTTGATGGCGCTTGAGCCAAATCCTCAATAATGTTATAATGATGAGTGGCTCGAGCGTTTGGATTCTACGAGGACTTTCGCAACACACCTCGAGAGGGTGGTTGAATAGTGGAATCAGGATTAGGTCGCTCTATATGGAGAGGACCAGAGCTAGACGAGATAGAGGAGGAAGGGGAACCTTCTTTCTCTTTCCCTGCTGTCGGAGTAGGTGTTTGATAATCTTTCGATCTGGTAGCCACATTTATAGGCATATTCATTATAAACACTTGGGAACTTGAGGAAGTAGAAGACTGAGGTTGGTCTACCATTTGGTTCTACTGGGATGGAAAGGGGTATTTCAAGACAGTTGGGGTCCCTTTGAGAAAGCAACTAACTTTAAACCGTCGAGGACAATATTTAGTATAGTAATCATCTTCACAGATGAGGCATGGATACTTGGGCTTCCTTTGAAAAGCATCGTCAATAGACGACTTAGGAGTGCCCTGTTTCGGAGCATCAGCTTTGGCCTTGCTTTTGCCCTTCTTTTTACCTTTAGAGGATTTGTCCACTGCGGTAGACTGGACAGCATGAACCTCAGAGGTTTTACCAGGACTAGGAGAATTTCAAGAGGGATCATTGGAACCAGTGTTTGAGACCGCCTTCTGCTTGGAAGAAGATTTTGTGAGGGTTTGAGACATGGAACCAATCACTGCTATATAGGAAAATGACCTCCTCATCAGCTCAGAGGAGAAAGACATGATGACTAAAGGACTGACCAAGTTCACAGGCCCAGTTGTCAAGCTAACATTGTCAAAACACTAGAAACCTCCTTTATAAAGCTTCCTAGCAAGGCTAAGGGTGCGTTAGTGCCCAAAGTAACTATGTCTGTTACCTCAGCAAGAGCATTAGTGAACCCTAATGAGTTTCTATGTGTCAATAGAATGAGTTGACTGAGAAATATTCCAAGATTCTCTCCTATGTCAGCTCACAAAAGCACAGAAACATTAGAAATCTACCTGTTTGGGGAAATTACTAATTCCTAATGGAGTATGCAAACGGGAAAGAGCACAAAGGCATGGAAACATCACTTCTTTTGCCTAATGGAACTCATGAAGGACTTGGAAACCCTATCCTCACATGCTAAAGGCTAGGGCCATTGTGAAAAAGGGTCGAACCATTTGAAAGGGTTGCCTATTTGATTGTCAAGCAGAGTCTCAGACTAAGGCATCAGAAGAGGTTAAGAAGGGAGAGAGAGAGAGGAGTTGGAGGGGTAAGGGAAGGTTGATACAATCGATTGTTGTAATCACTCTTTCTACATCAATATAGAACTACAATTGTGTTGTCCACTCCGAGATGTTGGTAGTATAGCTTGTTTATATGTTTATTCAATATCATTAGCATGAGTGGCTTATATATATGCAACTATATATCTTTATATGTTCATGCATTGTTTATCAAGGTTTTATGGTGTGATATCACGCTTGTCTTTGCTATGTGTAGGTTTTGATCTGCAGCTGCCTCAGGGGTATTTTGCCTAGCTACATCGCTCTCTCCAGCAACACCACACTAAGACTTGAGGTAATAATTCCTTCTCGCTTTGATATCCATTTGTTAAGCATATATATGCATGCATCTTTGTGACAGCTGCAACTGATCTAACTATATGCCAAGGATCCTCGGAAGATCCTTGAGGGTTTCTACATCACCAAACACTTGTGCATTAATCCCTATAGTAGAATTTGCGACTCCACTAGGGACTATAAAAATTTCCTAGATCTCTCTTTCTTCCATGGCTTCCTGTACTTCTTCATTCCCTTTCTGACCACTCAGGACTATACAACACCCTTCTCTCAGTGCTCAGCCCTAGATCTAATCCCCGCAGCCTAATTTTTGAGCCTTTTTCCTCATTAACGTTGTCTGTTAGTGTAAGTAGTGCTTTATAATGCATTGTGCCCTCACAAACAGTGCGTTAGTGCTGAAACTAACTCTCTATAGCCTCTAATACAGAGTGTTAGCCAACCATTTCTTGATAAAAATCTTGCTCTGTGACCTCATGAGTTGGGAAATCTACTTGTAAACTGATCAGGGATCTGCAGCTACACTTGTTTGACTGATCTGTGTCCTGAACAATTTTTTTTTAAGAAAATAGCTTTACTTCTTAAAGTTTTTGTTTTCATAAAAGAAAAAATACAATTTTTTTTACTATTTTCTACTTAGCTGGTTAGATCTGCATTATTTGGTTTCAAAAGTTGTTAGTGAGCATTGAAGTTCTATTGGTTATGCTAGTGTTTTACTGAATATGATGCATGGTATATATATTGATATATGAATGACTCTCCCTTTGTAGAAGCATCTTATTCATCGAAAGTGAAAATTTACAAGCATTGTTTTTTCATGATTTGAGTCAGAGTCCCATATAACTTCATACATCAACACCCCTACTGAAGACTCTAACGAAGTACATTTAAAATCTACCTAATAAAATCAATCAACAACTCTTTTTAGAGTAAACACACATTAGTTTAGGCTAGGATCTTGGGATAGGCAGTGTGAGTTAACTGCCCAAGATCATACACTGAAACTAGTGTCATTAAAGAGAGAAATCCTTTTGCACTCATACTATCTGAGACCACTCCAGTAAAAGTGGAGCTAAATACGAGACAACATCAGACTATAAGTGAAGGTAGCCCGCCTTTGCTTACATATCCTTTGGGTATTCTGTGTATCGGGGATATCAGAGTTGAGTCGAGGACTCAGGTATGCTGCCCACACAGCATACTGTCTGCAGTCCCCCCCGTTAGTGTCTATCATTTGAGGTATCCTTAGTGGCCATGCTTTTAGAGACGAACACAAGGTGACTGAGGTGGGCTGCCCTGGTACCTAACACAGACAAACCTACTTTGTCTTTAGTTTTTGGGAGGGTTCTCATCTTCACGAGAGTACTTGGCCCCTTATTCTGAGGTTCAGGCGAAGCTCACGAGTACTCATAACTATATGTTTGGCCAACTCTCTCTGTTATTCATTGTGGTACTAGGTTTCATCTCCAGTGATCGGTGCTTATCAGACAGGGTCATTTCCCTCTGCTTGTTGATTGATTTCCTTAGTGTATTTTTTATTTTTTAAAGTGCTAGATTGTTATCACCAAGACTTTAATAAATATCACTGTAAAATTTACTGATAAAATTTATCGGTCACCGTGGCTACATCCGGCCCTCATCGTCAATCTAGACAGTTGTTAGGTCTTCCCCCACTCATTATGGAGGATCCATCAAGCCCCAGTGAACCGGATTCCCCGTCTTTGGGAAATCAGTCTCTGAGATCTAACACAAAATCAATTTGGACATCCCACGATTCAAGATTACCAGAAGATTTCTTTATTGAAGGATTCCTTCCTCCATACAATCCTCTGATCACGAATCTGTTGGGACCACTCTTGATTCCCGTTGCATTTGTACCTCCTTTGTCTTCCGTTGGAACATTTCCACCCATCCCATCGACGACTAACAGGTCATGGGCTTTTGTGGACACTTTTGGTCCACCACCACCTCTCCAGTCGACAGTCATTACCACACCTCTGATGGAAAACCCCGCTATTCTATCTGTCCCAGATTGCAACCCTATCGTGACACCCACCATGAGTGGAACCCAATACATTTTGGGTTCCTCACCTTTTGTGTCAGCCCCTGGACCTTTGACAAGTGCTACATATAGCGCTCTATATAATGCTAAATATAGCATGGTTAGAACAGGTCCCCTCAACCAACCCTATGGTTGGAATCCACTATTTAGTTCTAACCCCTAGGTTTAGATGCCTAGGGGCACAGTTCCCAATATGCATATACTGACCAGGAACGTAACAGTTTCCCCTCCTTTTATAGGTCTACAGGGTCAATCATTGATTGACATGAACCCTCCTTATGTCATTCAAGGACCTATAGTTAGTTATGTGGCGAGCGGGAACTCTCAACAAGGTCCCAATCAATCCATATGGGAACCCTACTCATAACCTCAAATGAGTCAGGGGGCACTCCTTATCCTGGGGGCACTTCCAATCCCCAGTCTAACAACCCCTATGGAAACCCACAATACAATACTATACCCCAAGGCACTTACTATACCACGCAACCTGTGTATAATATTGGAAACAACATGATGGGAGGACCGCAAGGCTCCTCAAGTCATATGTCATCACCTTTCCTTTCTTAGCAACGCTTGATATCCCCGACTTGTACAAACTCACAAATGACCCCATCTATCACAACTTACTTTGGCCACCAATCCCACATAAAATCCCGATAGACATCCCAAAGTTCGAAGGGAAACAAGGGGAGGATCCGGGTACACACATCACCACCTATCATTTATGGTGTGTTTCTAACTCCATGGTGGATGATAGTATCCAGCTACGACTCTTTCCATGCACACTTACTAGAAATGCAACCAAGTGGTACATCAAGTTACCACGCACGTCAGTCAATACCTTTGGCGATTTAGCGATGGAATTCTTAAAGCACTTCGAGCTACCCATCCGCTATGAAACTGGGACAGAAATCCTCACTTCATTACGTTAGGACATTGCCACCCACATCTCTGATCATATACATGAATGGAGACGTACGCATAGGCTAGTAAAAGCTCCCATCCCAGACTATCTATTAGCAGATTGGTTCTACAAGTCTCTACTTCCCCAAATTGCTAAAAATGTCGCCTTAGGTGGTGCAGTCATGGAAGACCAATCCATTCGTCATGACCAACACTTAGATTTGATTTATTCAGAGTCTGGCACTTTATATGATGTCATTCCCAATGCCCCTCGTAACTCCAATGCTCCTGCTACTCAGTAGCCTGAAGCGCGCACTGATGGGATTATCAGCGTAACCTCCGGGGCTGCTATAAAATAACTCAACGGTCACATTGCCCAGTTGTCAATTGACCCCTCTACCAAATTGAATACTCTTCCTACCACCACCATAAACTCTATGCAATCTACACAAAAACCCGGTGGTAAGAACAAGAAGAATAAGAAAATGATCGCTCCTTCTAACGAGTAGTCAACAAAGAAGTACAACCCAAAGCAGAAGGTTGTTGTGCCTTCTAACAATGGAAAGGACAAACCTGCCTGGTTCCCTTGTAAAATTTGTGCGGAAGACCACATGACATATCATTGTTCGTGTCTTCAAGAATGCATGGATTTCATTGCTAAAAAGGACACCGGCAGGACCCCTGTGGTCCTAAATAATCCTTTCCCTGCTCAGCAGCAGCAACACCTTGTTGCAAACCAACCCCAACCCCCGCAAGGGGGCAATGGCGGTTCGCATCATCCTTCAGCTGGTGAAGGACCATCTACCGTTTACACCTTTGAAATGGTAGATCTACAAACTAGAGCCAAATATTATGGAGCTCCAGTCGCTAATGCTGAGGAAGCCTCCTCAAGTCAAAACCCATCACCACCTAACGATCTTCATATCGAAAGGTCGGTTGCTGATCTTGTGATTTTCCCCCCAAAAGGGGCACTTTGTCGCACAACGCATAATACATCTGCACGTGCTACCCAGAACTACAGTATTATAGAAGATTTGGTGCAAGCATCGTCAGCTATGTCGGCGCTCGAAGTATTACAAACCTGTTCAGCACAAAAGGAAAGCTCTACTTTCGACAATTGGTGGTATCGAACCTCAATATTCCATGCTTGCAATTTTCGACATGGATAAATGTAAACCTCCCCTTTCACACCAGCTTGCATTTCAAGTGCAAATATTTTCAAAAGAGCGAGGAATACATAGAACTGTCGTTGATGAAGGTGCTTCAACCTACGTCATGTCGGATTCATGTTGGCTCGCTTTGGGTTCCCCAACCCTATCCCCATCGTCGAATTACCTTAAAGCTTTCGACGGCCACACTTTCATACCAAAAGGTTACCTACATAGCTACCCCATCACCTTGAATGGGAAAATGGTAATGGTGGACATAAAAGTCGTAGATAGAAATCTCGACTATAATCTATTATTGGGTCACAGTTGGACTTACGCCATGACTGCCATTGTGTCTACTATCTTTCACATCATTCTATTTCCATTGGATGGAAAGATAGTCACAGTGGACCAGCCGTCCTTTTGCACCCTTGATTATTTCCCGTTACCCAACGACTCTGTACCCTTAGTGGGTGGTGTACCTGCCTCTTACATCAATATCAGTACTGGTCTATTGAAGGGCTCTTCCCTAATGGGTTGTTTCCCTCTTCCGTTGCCCGCAGTTCCACAGACGATCAATATGGTTTCATCCATTCCTCACGAATCGACTGATCCTTAGATCGTCCTGACACCTTCAGACATTGACACTTACAAACAATGAATGTCATTGTCACTAGTTGAATTGGCCTACCAGGCCATTCAATCTGCATTTGAATCTTTGGTCACTTTGGTCACGGCCAACGGTACCATCTCCCCTCCCATAATTGCTCCTTCTTTTGATCTCCTCAATCAAGTCCTACCTTTGGATGAAGCTACTAAAGAGATCATGTGTTTAGAAGAGTGACCTTGGGAGGACTCTCACCATCATGTTTCAATATTTGACTCGAACATGATGCCTCTTCAAATCCTGTCATTTAACGCACCTGAAATCATTTCCTCACCTTATATGACTATCCAAACTTTGGACTCGGAGGGAAACATGGGAAATATTTCAAAGACATTGCTCATCAATATTTCTATCATGACAGGCATCATAGAAAACATCCAGGTTGGAGCAGATTGCACTCCTGAGGAAATTGCAAGCTTCACCTGCCTTTTTAAGGAATTTCGTGATGTATTCGCTTGGTCTTACGAGGAAATTCTCGACATAGATCCGTCTATTGTCGAGCATGAGATCAAGATATACGACAATGCTAAACTTGTCTGCCAAAGGATTCGACCAATCCACCCCTGCAAAACAACAGCCATCAAGACAGAGGTGGAAACGTTGTTACATGTTGGTTTCGTTTATCATGTTCCCTTAACGGAATGGGTTTCCAATCTGGTTCTCATCGATAAGAAACAAGGAACCATCTGTGTATGTGTCAACTATCAAGACTTGAATGCTACGTGTCTGAAGGATAATTATCCAAGACCATTCATCGACCAAATCATCAATGATTGTGCTGGTTGTGAATCATTCACACTCATGGATGGTTTCTTAGGTTACAACCAGATTGCCATAAAACCAAAAGACCAGCACAAAACCACCTTTTTTTCCCATGCGGAATCTTTTCCTATCGAAAACTCCCATTCGGTTTAAAGAATATTAGAGAAACATTTCAAAGGGCTATGGACTAAACATTTCACGATATCAGATATATCGTTCAAGCTTGCTTGGATGACCTTCCAACCCATTCCAAGAAGCGAGCGCAACACCTAGAATATTTAAGAGCTATCTTTCTTAGGTGTCAGTTCTATAACATATGTCTAAATCCACATAAATGCATTTTCTTTGTTGATTCTGGACGCTTACTTGGATTCATTGTATCCAAGTATGGGATTAGGTTTGATCCCGATAAGGTAAAGGCAATTACTCAATTTCCCAAACCACAATCCATTTTACAGCTCCAACATTTGTTGGGGAAAGAAAACTTCTTACGACAGTTCATCATAAATTATGTTGAGTTGACGAAAGGTTTTATGTGCCTACTTAAGAAGCGAGTGTCTTATCTATGGGATGATCAAGCTCAATGATCATTTGATGCCTTGAAAAAAGCGCTTATATCAGCCCCACCCCTTAGCGCTCCCAACTATGGGTGCGAATTTCTTCTATACCTAACAGCCTCACCATCCTCTCTAGGAAGGGTATTGGTTCAAAATCACGATGACCGGAGTGAGCATGTGATATACTATATGTCAAAATGCCTGGCTAGGCCCGAAATCAGATATTCACATGTGGAAAAGTTGTCCTTGGCAGTTGTCTTTGCTATCAACCACTTTCGACATTACATACTGCTGCAACAGACTACTGTCATCGCCTTAGAGAATGCCATGAGACACATTTTGTCTCGTCAAGTCATTGGAGGGAAATATTCCAAATGGATATTGATCCTCCTACAATTTGATTTGGTTTTCACTGCTGCCAAGGCGAAAAATTCCTTAGTCTTCGTTGAACTTTTGTCGAATCTTCCCATTGTCGATCCTAACGAGATAGCCCATGACCCTCTTCTCGATGAAGCTGTCTATCTTATCGACTCTACTAACCCTTGGTATGGTGAAATTCTTGTCTACCTCCAAGCGCAATGTTTCCGCCCTGAACTATCGTCATGTCACCATCGTCGCATCTATCTTATCGACTCTACTAACCCTTGGTATGGTGACATTCTTGTCTACCTCCAAGCGCAATGTTTCCGCCCTGAACTATCGTCATGTGACCATCGTCGCATCTGCCACCAAGCGTGGCACTATTCAATGGTTAACGATATGTTATATCGCCGTGGTGCTAATACAGTTCTTTGACATTACCTCTCTCATGAGGAGGTAGAACATGTTTTAAATGATTGCCATGCTGGGTCATGTGGCAGTCATCTTTATGGCATATCTACTACTAAGAAAAGTTTGCGCGCATGCTACTACTGGCCAACCTTATTCAAAGATTATATCAAGGCTATCCAGCAGTTCCACCCTTGTCAAGTGTTTACAAAGAAAATGTGTGCTCCTCCGGCCGTACTACACCCAATTATCTCCGTCGACCCCTTTTCCAAATGGGGGATAGACTTCGTAACTTGCAACCCCACTTCCTTTTCTGGACACAACTACATTATCGTAGTTGTGGACTATTTCACAAAATGGTTCGAAGCCCTTCCCACCTTCCAGGACGATGGAGAAATCACAACACTATTCCTGTTTAATCAGGTCATCTGTCTCTTTGGTGTGCCCCGCACAATCGTTACAGACCATAGGTCTCATTTTTAGAATCACATGATGTCTGACTTAACATCATTTCTCGGTTTTCGCCAGGATCAATCATCCTCCTATTACCCCCAGGCTAATGGTCAAGTAGAGATCGTCAATGGCATCTTAAAGACCATGATTCGCATGTTAGTAGGGAATCATAAAACCCACTAGCATCGAATGTTATATCCTACGTTGTGGGCATAGTAAACTTCAATAAAAATCGCTACAGGCTTCACACCTTTTCAACTAGCTTATGGCCAGGAAGCAGTTTTACCAATCGAGTGTCAAATTCCTTCCTTACAAATCGTCGTTGACCTCTTTCCCGGCACCACTGATAAAGAA
The DNA here is from genome assembly GCA_031772625.1 of Pinus tabuliformis. Taxonomy (NCBI): domain Eukaryota; kingdom Viridiplantae; phylum Streptophyta; class Pinopsida; order Pinales; family Pinaceae; genus Pinus; species Pinus tabuliformis. Next base: position 665,467,665 of record CM062805.1, read on the forward strand.
GAGCACCTGCTATACCTAAATCAACTAGATGAAACCCGTCAAGATGCTGAATTGGCACTCGAATCCCACAAGCACCGGGTCAAATCCTAGTACGATAAAAAGGTCAAGCCTCGTTCTTACATAGAGGGAGATCCTTTTTTACTTTACGATAAAAAACATGACCTCTTGGGGGCAGAAATTCTTCAAGCCTTATGGCTCGGTCCATATGTCATCAAGAAAGCCCTCTCAAAAGGGGCATATGAACTTTAGGACTAGGAAGGAGTCCCACTCATTGAGCCCCGAAATGGGCTCTATCTAAAAATGTATTATGGCTAGTACTACACTAGGCATGTGCTTTGTAATTTTATGTATTTATAAGTTTTGATTCTTTCACACACGGCACATTGCATCAGCTGCTTGGGTTATTTACATACTTGAGTTGGAGCTTTTTTTATTCTGGGGAGTCTCTCTTGGTACTTCCACCAACAATATTGCTGAGTACATGTCCATAATTTCACTTCTCACAAAAGCATCATCAAGGGACATCTCCAATCTCGTGGTCAGGTTAGACTCTCAGCTTGTTGTTAAGTAATTGACAAATCATTATCATGTTCGTAATCCAGTCTTATTACGTCATTATTTAATGGTACGACTTTTGGAACATCAATTTGAGGTTATTACATATGAATACATTCCTAGAGAATTTAATACAATTGTTGATTCATTGGAAAATTATGTGTTATATTGGCATTTGTCGCATTCATTATAGATGCATGTATGAAAGTAAATATTTACACAGTTAAAAATTTACAAAAACACTTAAAAAAAATTTACATCATAAAATACCATTATATATATATATATATATATATATATATATATATATATATAGATATCGAATCCAGTCTTTTACATCAAAAAATTTCCCAAAACTTGGGTGTTTTAAGTACAAAATGGCTACTAAGCCTAGCTATAAACACCCACTGGCTATACCACGCATCTGCTAATAGAGCCTACTGCTCATGAAAAGATAACACTGCTCTAGTTATCCTCCGAAGAGGAACCAGAAACCGCTCAGGCACACCAATTGTGTGTCGCTGCATATGAGCGGGGATCTCCCTCATCAGAAGGGGGGAACACCCATGCTCAAGCCCTCCAGGTTCCTTAGAACCTCCCGAATACTCTTAGCATCACACCCCCCTTCGGGTAGTTGGCCTCCTTGCCTCACTTGGCAAGGCTTGCCTGCAGGTCATATCGGTGCCACATCTGTGTCAAGAAAAAAGCTTCATGTCAGTACTTTTTCACCCATAAAATCAACAAAAACATAACATAAACATTCAAAAGCTTAAAAATACTTTAAGTACTCTCAAAATCCTTCTTACCTTGAGGTCCCCAGTTTGTACCAGGCAGGAAAAATCAAGTCAGGGTCACCTGTGAAGTCCATGCCCTCGTAGGCATAGTCATTGATCATCACAATCTAGCCATTGAGCCATTCGAAGAAATATTCTTCGAAAAAATGTTGGATGGGTCCTCCTCCTGTGCGAGGATCAAGCGATGCCCATCGCCTCTATCTAGGCTCCCTCGGATCGAGGGGACCTAAGCTCATCTGCATTCGCATAACTAGCACCCTCTCAAGTATGAAGGAGACAATGAGAGTGCCATACCCAAAACTCTATTGGGTCTGGGTCTTACATGCGGTCAACTCTGCCTTCAACTGATGAAGCACTGCCTCACACCAGTTGAATATCTGCGGTTGGACACAGTCAACTGCAAGCAACAGTTGGGCCTTTGTCGCAACATGGGGACTTTTTGACCCTGCCAAGCACACAATCATCCATAAAATGGCCCTCATAGATCTAGATCTAATCCTCTCTATAGGGACTCTGTTGCTGATGAGTCCGCTCTCAGGGATGCAGTAAGCTTGAACCATCTCTAGGGTGGATCGAGGATCAGGCCTACTACCGGTTAAGTTTTTCCATGATCCTCTGCGTGACAAATTTGTCAAGAAATATATATCATCTTAGTCAATGGCCAACTCATGATCCCCAATCCTGAACACCTATTCGTGTTCATCCCAGTGCTGAATAATCCAACTCAAAAGGTCCTCCTGACCTTTCATCAAGTCCAACTGAGCATACTTCATCAACCCACAATGGCACAATGTAAGTATGCAAGCATGCAAGTAGGATCATTTCACATCAGCAATTCTTGTTGGTCATGGGCTCGTTCTCTCCATAGACTAGTCATAATGGCTCAAAACCTACACAAATCAACCCAAAAATCAATGCAAATGGGGCAAAAAAGCTCATTAAATCACTGCCTGGGGTTTTGGGGTGCACCCTCATGCACTAATGCCCCCCCTAGTGACAAACAGGGAGGATTAATGCCCTCCCCCAAGTCGTAAAGGGCATTTAACACTCCCTACAGGCCTAGAAGGGGGCATTAGGTGCAATTAATGATCTAGGGCTCCCCAGATCTCCAAAAAATCACCCCAAAAGCAGCTAAAAAAGGTTTAATAATGCAATATCAGGGTTTTGGCATCTACCTGGGACTAACAGCACGTCGAATGGTCGCCCAAATCTCCCGCAATCGTCCATGGAAAATCTGCTCCTCTTTAGCTCCAAAACACTCTCACGGCTCTCAAATGATGCAAATAGTGAAAGTGGAGGCTCAAGAACTCCCTTATAGTCACTTTGGAGACATGAATTATATTAATTGAAGTCACTAAAGTAGAATTAGTCCATTTCCAGTGATATTTACCATGTGCCATGACCCCATATTGGAAAAAATTGCTCATGTTTTAATGTAAGAACATTCAAGATTGAACGACACAAATGACCATGTTCGATTCTCAATGAGCACTTTCTTTTATGGGATGTTTTCTCGCTCTAAAACTAAAAAAATCCTTGATTTTTTCATCATTGGGTTCGTTAAACACTTACGACGATGGTCTTAGCAACTATTTTTCCCTCTTTTTCTAGCTCACTAAACTAAAAAATATCAACTAAGCATTCTTTTTTGGGACTTTTTTCTTGCTCATAATTGAAAAAACCCTGAGTTCCTTCTTCAGGCTCGTTAAAAACTTATGAAGAAGCTCCGAGCATTCTTTTTAGGAAATTTTCTCACTCGTTAAAACGAAAAAACCCCGAGTTTTCGTCATTGGGCTCATTAAACACTTACGACGATGATATGAGCACTTTCCTTTTTTGGACTATTTCTTGCTCTTAAATAAAAAAATCCCCAAGTTTTTCCCTTCTTCGGGCTTGTTAAATCTACGAAGAAGGAATGAGCAGTTCTTTTACCTCTTTTTCCTTACTCACTAAACTGAAAAAGATACTTCTATTTTTTCTTCATTTGACTCGTTAAAATTTGATGAAGGTCTATGGAGTTTTTCGTCGCGTGACTCATTAAAATTTCACGACGAATATCGAGTTTACTCCGTCTCCTCATACTCATAAAAAAATGAGGCAAACATCTATTGAGCATAGGTTTCTCTTTATCCGGACTCAATAGATTAAATTATGGAAAAGGAACCATTCCAGGTATACTATTAAACCTTTATCACACCCGGTTAAAAACTAAGACAAAGGGACCACCTTGGAGTCATTCTTTACGATATTTTTAGACTCTCAAAATATGAAAATACCAACGCGTTGTCTCTTCTGGACTAATTAAATTACACAAGTGAGGAATAGAGTCACTCTTTTGACGATCCTTTTTAGACTCTTAAAACATGAAAAGATCGACGAGTTTGCATGTCTGGACTCATTAAACTAATCATATAGGGCATAGAGTCACTCTTTTTACGGTCCTTTTTAGACTCTTAAAACATGAAAAGATCGATGAGTTTACCCGTCTAGACTCACTAAACTAATCAGATGGGGAAAGTGGACAATACAATTGCTTTGTGTTCCGTATTGTGAAATGAGTTTTTTGGCAGCAGTCGCTCCCTTGAACATGGCACTCCCTCAGATAAACCTTCCTTGTGATAGCCTCTCAATATGAATCTTACCATCCTATGACTTTAGCCTATATACCCCAATGTTCTTTAATCTGTATCCTAACACTCTTTGGTGTTCATGAGTCTAGTGTTGCATGGTTAAAACCGTTGTCGTGCCTTCTATTTTTGAAGGAAAAACCTTTATCTTCTGTTTCCTCCATCAAACCATCAAGCATATCCTATCATCATGCCCTCTGTCTCTTTGACCCAATGCTCAAAAGATTCCTAAAAAAAATCATTCTTGTCCCATTTCGTGTCGACTAATGTAGGATACCTTATTGCCTACCTTTTGACAGGTCTCTTCCTATCAACTTCAACACTCTATCTAGGATGAAGACCCAGAAACACTCCAGTGCCTTGGTAATTGCAGACATCAGTGACAGGTCACCTTGTGTTTGGTCAGGGGTTTTCATTATTGGCTCCTGGTTAAATGATTCTACGAGTGTTCGATGATAAAAACATTATTCTCACTCGCTAGATTGTATTGTGCATCTTGGAGACCATCACCATTATCGGTGGCCATCCTCGCGTTTGTTAACGGTATCCATTATTGACTAGTAATCAAATGATTTCGTGCATGTTTGACATCAACGCCTATATTCACATGTATCGATCTATGTTGTTGCGGTGAAGCAGAAATCAAGACCTTGGGTAGAGGCTTGCATCACTCAGCCTTGTTTCCTCTCCCAAGTTGCATTTATTGTTTTTTGGAGACAGCTCATCAGAATGATCCTATTATGACACAGGTTCTGCATTGTGCTTATCGGTGACCAACATCATCATATCTCTTTTCTGAGAAAATCACTCTGACATAGCTACTAAGCGTGGGAATGCTCGACTCAAGACATGATTTTAGTTGTTTTTTATATATGTGTTGTATCAGGTTTCTCGTACCACCCGAAGCTCTGATCCTCTCTCTCTTTTTTCCAAAGAAAAGGATAGTTAAATATAAAGTATTTCAGCCATTGTCGCAGCCTCTGATCTCACACTTTAAGGGGCATTTGTTATACAGGAAAACGACCTCTTCATCATCTCAGAGGAGAAATACATGATGACTAGAGGACTGACCAAGTTCACAGGCCCAGTTGTCAAGCTAACATTGTCTAAACACTAGCAACCTACTTTATAAAGCTTCCTAGCAAGGCTAAGGGTGCATTAGTGCCCAAAGTAACTCTGTTTGTTACCTCAGGAAGAGCGTTAGTGAACCCTAATGAGTTTCTATGGATTAATAGAATGAGTTGACTGAGAAATATCCCAATATTCTCTCCTATGTCAGCTCACAAAAGCAGGGAAACATCAGAACTCAACATGTTTGGGGGAATTACTAATTCCTAATGGAGTATGCAAATGGGAAAGAGCACAAAGGCATGGAAACATCACTGATTTTTCCTAATGGAACTCATGAAGGACTTGGCAACCCTATCTTCACATGCTATATATGCAAGGCTAGGGCCATTGTAAAAAAGGGTCGAACCATTTGAAAGGATTGCCTATTTGACTATCAAGAAGAGTCTCAAACTAAGCCATCAAAAGTGGTTAAGAAGGGAGAGAGAGAGAGAAGTTGGAGGGGTAAGGGAAGGCTAATACAACTGATTGTTGAAATCACTCTTTCTACATCAATATAGAATTGCAATTGTGTTTTCCACTCCAAGATGTTGGTAGTATAACTTGTTTATATGTTTATTCAATATCGTTAGCATGAGTGGCTTAGATATATGCAACTAGATATCTTTATATGTTCATGCATTGTTTATCAAGGTTTTATGCTGTGATATTACGCTTGTCTTTGCTATGTGCAGGTTTTGATCTGGCGCTGGCTCAGGGGTCTTCCGCCTAGCTACATCATGCTCTCCAACAACACCACACTAAGACTCAAGGTAATAATTCCTTCTCGCTTTGATATCCATTTGTTAAGCATATATATGCATGCATCTTTGTGACACCTGCAGTTAATCTGACTGTGTGCCAAGGATCCCGGGAAGATCCTTGAGGGTTTCTACATCACCAAACACCCGCGCATTAATCCCTACAGAAATCACTCCATCAACAGGTGGGGTAGCCGGAGACTTCGATGTTGTTAGCTCGGATGATGGTCTTGGAGCATCGAGTAACATATCATATAACGTGCCAGATTGTGAGTATACAAGGTCTAAATACTAGGCACGAGTAATGGCTTTCTCCTAAGTGACACAACCACCCATAGCTATGTCCTCAGCAATTTTGCTGACGAATGACTTGGTAAACCATTCCATAAACAACTTATCAGTAATTACAAACTTGATCAGGCAACGCCAACACCTCCATTCATGGATGTGATCGGAGATATGGGTCGTAGTGTCTTGCTTAAGGGATGTAAGCAGATGGGTTCCAGTTTCATAGCAAACCGATAGCTGAAAATGTGTGAGGAAAGCCATAGAAAGAGTGTTGAAGTCATTGTAGGTACCTCGAGGTAATTCAATGTACCACTTGGCTGCAACACCTGTGAGAGTTCGTTGAAAAAGTTAGAGACGAATGGAATCATCAATGTACGAATTGGAGGAGCACTAGAGGTGATATGTCATCACATGGGCTTGTGGATCCTCCTTCGCTTTTCCCTCAAACTTCAAACAATCGCTCAGAATCTTGGACAAAACTGGAGGCTAGTATGGCGAATGAAGAATGGGATCATTCGTAAGTCTAGAAACATCTGGAAACTCCAATGTGGCCAAGAATGGAATTTGTGTAGTAAAAGGCATTTGGGTCCTTTGAGCAAGCCTGGACTGCAGAACCCATCCTTGTTGGTAAGGATTTTGTCCCCATATTGGAGGCTTTTGTCCATATGGCATCTGCATTTTCCCCCACTGTAGGTTACCTTGCCCGTAGGGAGGATTTTGACTTGGGTAGCCTTGATACTATCCAACCATAGGTTGTTGATAAGAAACATATGGGTGAAAAGGTTGTTGAGCCTGTTGACCTTGGACATACAGATTCTTCACCTACTGCCCTTGGACATAACGGTTTTGAACCTATTGCCCTTGGACATAAGAATTTTGAACCTGCTGCTACAGGACTCTACCTTGATCTTGCAAAGGTTGACCCTGTTGATATGAATACAAGGGTTGCTGCTACCCGGGGTGACCTTGTTGTTGCAAGGGCTGGCCTTGCTGCTGTAAATGTTTTCCCTGTAGCTGTAGAGGTTGACCTTGCGAGGAGATAGGTTGGGAGGACTAGTGAGCAAACTGCATCTGCGGTTGCAAAGGTTGTTGCGACTGTTGCAAGGGTTCCCCTGCGATTGTTGTAGTTGTCCCTGTTGCTACACTACATGCCCTTGCTACTGCAAGGATGGCCCTTGCTGTTGTGAAGGTTTCCCTTGCTGCTGCAAGGGTACTTGGACAGTTCCTAGGGTGACACCTTAAGGGTACTGAAAGTTCTTGAATTAGATTTGGTCATATCCATCGGGCATGGCGGATGGACCAGGCTAAACATAGAGTCTAGCTTCAGGGATGTAAGGTGGATTTTCCATCGCTTGTGAACCATATGGAACATAAGGAGCTTGGAAGGGAACCTGAGGCACATATGACTGCTAGTACTGGACGTTACTTGACCAAGACAGACTAGCAGGGTTTGGCTACTGGTATTCGACATTACTCGATTGAGAAGGACCAATAGGGTTCAAAATAGCACTGTAAGAGGGCTGATTCATTCCAGCCATGTGAGTTTGTGATCCACTCACATTGGTTGTGCTAGAAATCATGCAGATATTCAAATCTTCCCCCCAAGCGGTGGTACAACCTGTCCACTTACTAGAGGGGTCGAAGAACTTACAGAGACTTGACTCGAGATTGTCAGTTGAACCGGAAGAGTCGGTTGAAACGACAAAACGAGTGGATTTGGAATGGTGGGTTGCACCGGAACTGAAGTGACTGCAGTATGCACAATTGGTTGAGAGGTCGGGTTCTGAACGAACAGACCTGAAGTAGGCATAACTCTAGATGACCAAATAGGGTTGTGATATAATGACGAGGCACTAGGAGTTCCTGACACCAACTAAGCTAGAGAGTTATAACCATGCGACAAAGAAGGCCTATTATACTCAGGGTAAACATTGGTCGGAATGCTTCCCATGTAGGGGAAACCTTCAGGAGGGAATGGATATCCCTGTTCATCAACTACGTGAGGAGTGTGTGTAGCAGAAATCTCCGAGTGAACCAAAGAGGATATTGGGATCTCGCCTTCTGATTCCATGGGTGGAAGCAAACGACGAAGAACAACCAAAGATGTTTGAGGGGATAATTCCAAGGGAATACCCGATTGATCATATGGAGTGTACAGATTTTGTGGTGATATCACAACCAGATCGAACAAAGGATTCATAGGGTAAACAACCAGTCCTTGTTGACCTTTAGGAGTCAGTGGACTCTTGGGAGTCTGGATAGGATTATCTGAAGATTCTGGGCCAGATTCATAAGGTGACCCAGTATCTGATGGAGGAGGATGAGATGAAAAAGGTTGAATACTCAGAACAATTCCAAGTTCAACACCTTGATCCTCGAGTGACTGCGGGAGTTTAGGAAGAGTATCCTCAGATGATCTTTTAGATGGAGGAGCAGAAGAAGAACTAGGTGAACCTGATGGTTCTACCACAATGACTTTGTCTCAAACAACAAGAGAGAAGAGATTAATTTCAAGGTTTCTTCAATATATTAAAGGTATACTCATGATGTGGTCAAGAATAAGACTATCATGAATGTGATGTGATCGTGGGAAACAAAAAAAAAAAATTAAGACACTGAAATAGACTAATGCCTTTTCATGTTTTAAGAGTCGAGAAAAAGGCAAAGATGACTCTAGTCACTTTCGGTTTGAACGAGCTCGAAAGGACAAGTGCTCGATGATATTTTAAATTTAAAGAGTCAAAAAGACCAAAATGACTGCTCAAGATAATCTAGGCAAAAGGATTACCAGGTAACCGTGAACTGCAGAATACCTCCCAGTGAACCGAGAAGTACGGGCAAGAAATCTCCCCGAATGTTGTGTTCGGTGTATCACGTTTACAAGGCAATAGACTTGGCTTCCTACGGATAAAGGATTTCAAACCTAGTGGGGTCTCCCTTTATATACGCAATGGTACGGGGAGCACAAGTCCATACTAGCATTGTTTAGTGCTGAAGTGAATGACAGATGCTAGGTTTTAAAAATGTCGGAACACGTCTCTAGCCTAGACCTTTAAATGTGAGTGTTAAGTTTCAAATGTGCCTTAGGTTAATTGAATACATTTTAAAGTTTATCTTGAAATTATGTCTTAGTTTTCAGGCCCTATCGATGTCACTCGGAAAACTCCTATATGCAGCTATATGAGACTAAACCCTTTCAATTTGATGAATGTTTACACTAATTGAGAGTAGAGAAATACAACCAATGCAACAAACAAGCAATTGAAAGCAAGATGACTCTTTGCTACTTTGCTTTTCAAAACAAATAACAAAAATTCTTTCCTTTTCCTATTCTTCCTACCAAATGTGCTTTAGGCAGTCCCTTCAACAGTAAAAGAAGTTCATTTCTTTTTAGATGCTTATGATGATGTAGTTCTAGCTTTCAATAATGCTACTTAATGCAACATATCGATTCAGGAAACTAGAATGATGTATTTTCCAATGGAATGATATAATGAATCTTTCAAATAGACACTTTAAAGAAAAAATTTCAAGAAACCAGCATCAATCATATACCAAGCAAGATAAGAAGAACTCCTCTCAAACCAGGCATGCAAAGAGTCAATCAAAACAAAACAAGCAATGTTATCTATGCTTGAGAAGAGATGTTCAATCAAAGGAAGAGCAAACGAAAATTTTACGTGTTCAATCAAAACAAAGCAATACAAGGACTAAAACACAAAATGCATAGGGCAGCTAACCAACAACTTGACTTGATGAGCAGATAAACAGCTGAATGGACAATGACCTAGATTCCCTAGGGACACAAACCATTCAAAATATCAAAAAATCAAGTAAGTCAAACTCAAACCAATCAAGCAAATAAATCAAGCTAACGAAGCTTTCTAGCCAGGGAGAATACAAGCAAACAAGCCAAGAGACAGAGCTTATGAGGGTAGGACACATTAGCAATGATTCAGGAGAAACCCTGATCTTAACCTACAGGAATCGACGCGAGTGCTTAACTGAAAACAAGTACCACAAGGGGTACGATGCGACTGTTTAAGAGAAAATCACGTTGATCGGCACGACTGTCAAAAAATAAACAACGTTGATCGAGGATTTGAAGGAAAAAAAAATTCAGAAAGCAAAACCAGACTTGTCACTCTAAATTCAAGACTCTAGGCAGCAGATAGTGTAAAGCACAGAAAACCAAAAATAAAGAGTGATACGATAAAAGTCAATACAAATCATGAAATGCAAACAATCCAAAGAGAGGGATGGCTCCCTAGCAGAGTCGCCAATTTGTGGAGTAGGTAAATCTCCTCTGCAGACAGAGGTGATCCCTCTAGCCTAAGAGTGGGTCTAGCCATAAACCGAACAATCTAATGTAAACTTCCTTAGACTAGAATCGAATAAGAGGGCCTACCTCTTAGAACGCTAATCCGCTTGATGGTGATCTCACTTCTTTGCTCCAACTTCCTTTCGTTCTTTCCGTTCAAATACCTGAAACAAACACACAAGAGACAACAACAAATGTGATAGCATACAATCACATTCAATCTACTTAAAAAGTCAAGGAATATTAAGCCATCAAATGTAGTATGCCACTCAATGCAGGAAATAAACCGTTAGTTGTATTAATAAAACTCAAAGAGAAATACAACTTGAGCCTTGACGTTGCAGGTTCCCTTTGGCATGTCCAAGTTCCAACACCACTAGAAGCATCCCATGATTCACCCTCAATGCAATGGAAGTGCAAGGACTCTTTCATTAGCTAGCTGAGGGTGTGAAATTGGGAGTTTATATAGCTTTGATGGAGGGGAGATGGATCCTCTTATGGTGGGAGAGTCATTATCCTTATGGTGTGTTCCATCCTAATAGGGGAAAGCATCCCAAACATACTCTCTCGGCTCTATCCTTCTCAACCATTTACAAGACTTCCGTAAACAAAAATTCTAGAGCTTGAAGCTTTGACTCCATTTTTAAAAACTTGCCAAAATAGGGTCGGAGCGAGTGATAAAAGGCTTAGTTGCACCGTTTAGCACCAGTCCTAGTTTTAAACTCTACAAATCGGCATAGGGGAAGAACTGAGCACTAACACTAGTCTTGAAAACTAAGCTTGAGGGAAGATTCTTGGGAAATCGTGAAAGAGGGAAATGTTCTACAGATGAAGAGGGATGAAGGGACATGTTCTTCATGGTAGGGAAACATATGAGGGTCATTGTAGAGGTCCTCCAGGATCGAGGAACGGGGAGTATAGGGACAGTGAATTTTTTTTTTTGTAACAACTCCTAATGGCTATCAAGGTTTGCTCTTCTTGAGATGCAGATATGCCTTGGCTTAGGATTCGAGAGATCTCTTGGAGTAGCTTCTCTTATCCATTTTTTTAGCATCCTTCATCCCTTAGATGTTAAATCCTAGAATCCTATGGTGGGTTCTTACAACACCCTAAAAATAGGAAACTTCTAAAATCAACGAAATATGAAAAAAAAACTCAAGGAGAGATATATCATGTACTTGGATGCTCTCATGATGTCAAGACCCCGCTAACATGAGTTACCTTACCCTTTCCATGAATCAATATTAAGATAAAATAAAACACACTTGCATAAAGAGGATTAAGCCGCGTTGTGAGCTTTTGGTGATAATGACCCAGTAAGCTTCTAGAAAACTTTTCTTTCCTAAAAGGAAAATCACACCAAGCTACAAAATTATGGCGTTACTTGAGTTGTGTCTCTTCACCTAGTAAGCTCGATAAGTAAAACCTCACTTGCAAAAAAATAAATCAAACCAAGATTTTCTTACCAGCAAGACAAGGGAATATGGGGCTTAGATGAGGTGGTTTCATAGGTTCTTACCTCTTGCCTTACCTCCCTTTCTCCTCTGAGTCTTCAATTTTGGGAATTCAATAAAAAAAAATAGATCACCAAGTCACTATCGATCAAGCACAACACCAAAGTGTTGGGTGGAATAACTGAAAATAACAATTACTCAAAGTTTAGTTGTCAATTTGGAATCATATACTTTGATATGCTACATTGTTTTTGTACAGATCGAGATAGTAGTGATCTGCTACACTAAGGACCTAACTAGGAAAAGCAGAAAAAAATTGCATTGCCCTAATTTTCCATTGTAGGGTCTATTCTCAAGGCCTCAGACAATTAAAATACCTTATGTGGAATGTTAACACAAATTAATCAATAAAATATTATATAAAATACCATTGAGTTCATAGCACCAATCCCGCCTAGACTAGTTGACATTCCATTCCCTCAATTGTTTAGGTGGTCCCAAGACTCAAGAAGTCACTGTGGATTCCAAAATCAAGCTTTAGGAAAAGGAAAATGAGCATCAAAATACAAATCTTATCACCTAGGAAACACTTTTTTCACATAGGTGAAAGGATAGGATTATTAAACCTAGAATTCCCCTCAGGTTACACATTGTTATGCACTCATTTATTGATCTAAATACAAAGTATACAAAGTTGAGTGTGAATTTTGCAATAGGTTTTTCAAACATTTCTTCAAACCATTAAAAACATTGATCAAACCCAAAGGTTATCAATCATAAAACACCATACATAGATGGGTTTCTATAAACAAACAACAAAGAATTAATATTACTTCAAGTTCATATCTTAAACCTAACCAAACTCAACACTTATAAATATCATATGGTCTTTTTTGATTGGGTGTACATCTACAACAAGTATATATAATGATATGATGTACACAAGCTAAACAAGATCCTTTAATAACAATAAATCCACTATGTTAGTACGTGCAAGGCAAGAATAAGCGTAAACATTACAGTGTTATATGTGTTTTTCTTGCATGCATAAGACAGAAAAATCATGCATTAATAAAAATATATTATGACAAAGGATCTTAAGTTATGAGCTACATCCATTCACAAACATTGTGTGTTGCTAAACCATCAAACCATATATTAGATCATTGTAGAAAAAAGAGTTGTTTTAATATACAAGATTCAAGGTTAGATCTAAAGCAAGAGCTCAAATATCCTCTAAATCCAAATTGTAAGTATAAAACCAAACATCATTCTACAATTTCAAATCGAAATGCAGTAGCCCATGTACAAATTTTCCATACATTAACTAATCAACTTCACAATCTGCCTTTTGTATGAAAAAACTACTGAAACAGAGTTTTATTCACCATATTCAAACCACACACACAAACTTCATATTAAATCACAAGAATGAAGGGGAAACACGCTAGTTTTGTGGGCTCAAGCTAACCAGTAGTGTTGCATTAATGGTTGATATTAAAAAACCCACAGTTTTACATAGAATTAACACATAGAGGTTTGACCCATTGGTGACACTAGTGAGTGGTAATACAAACTTAGAATAAAAATAAAGCCTAATGATCTCTCTACTCCCCTGCCTTCGAGCCAGAGTTATTCTTTTATAGAATATGCAATTCATAACAAAGCTAAATCAAGCCATGCTCAAATAGTATTCTAAGGAAAAACATGAGAGATCTAAATGGTATCCAAATCTTAGATTAGAGCAAAACAAGAATGAACTGGTGTAATCCAGTTGAAAACTAATACAAGAAATCCTTAGGTTTTGGCTTTGATATTGAACTATTTGCTAGACTAGCAAACCAACCAGGGACACAATGTTGACCAATGATCCACTTTTTTAAGTGACAAGTATATTGATGTAACGTTCTAGGAGACCCATGTGTCACTTTCCCATTGGAAGATGTGTACATAAGTCCAACTTAGACTTTGGTTATAGGACCCTGTAAGGGTTGCAGGACCTTCCAAACATTCATCAATAAACCCTAAAATAGTAATTAAGCTTTAACAATGCATCCAAACTATAGATTTCGACCATAAATTATAAATTTACCTCATAACCCTCTAATTGGCTTGTTTTAGCATGGTAATCCTTTGTTGTGTACAAAATGGGACTGTAGGAAAGAAAAATTATAGTTTGAAGGGGGTACAAAAGGGAATTTTGGTAGAAAAAAAGTTATTTAATTTCTAACCCCAACAGAAATATTTTATTTTTCATCTATATGATGAAAATTAAAATAAACTTCTAACTAATGCAACGAGTGGTTTAAATTCAAAACATCAATTGCAAATTGATATGGCTTGATGTTGACCTTTGCTTCCATTTTGAATAAGGATTGTGAATGGTTCATGGCACTTGAAACTGGTTGATGTTTTTTTGGTTATTTCTTAGACTCTCTCTCTATTTCTTCACAATCCCTAAATCTCATGTTTAATCTGACCTGTGCATTGGAACTTCCATATTCTCCAAATAGCCTGAGTTTATTGGTCAGAGTTTCCATGAGGAGGCTCACATTGTGTTTTATATATATGACTTGTTATTCCAATTGTGAAAACCTCTCCTCTATGGGATCATGAGGGTTATTCATAGATTTGTCGACCATGGTTTTGGTTTTATAAATTTCGACTTAACCAATTTGGATCCCCTACAACTCCCCACAAAATACCTAAATAAACCTACTCTGATACCAATATGATCCTTAATGTTTCATGAATATTCAATTGGATAGTTGGTCACAACATATCTATTAAAATATATTAGAAAATCTTAAATCTACAGTATGAGGTTTAATTTATTCTTAAATTATGGATTTGTTAATTATTTTTTATTGCATATGCATACAAATTAAAATCATGTAGAAAATAGAGAAAAAATAAAACAATCACTTGTGCAAGCCACAATAATACAATATATGACTTGGGAAACCAATTCAGGGGAAAATCCAACTAGAATGTGAGGTTTCTCTGCTCTCTCTTTACCTGAATGGAAATGGAAGCAAGTATAACGAATCAGACCTGTGGCCCGTGGGTTGCTACAATACACAAACCCTCTTTTTTTTCTCTCTCTAGATCCATTCTCAGTTATTCTTCTCGTCTATGGAACAAAATGCACTCAAATAGAACGAAACCCATTTTCCTCCTAGTGGCTCTATTATAACATAGCTTGATATCCTACTAGTTGTTAATTTTGACTCCTTCAACTCTTAATTAGACTTACAATATTGACTCTTCTGGAGTTTTCTTTATCACGAACACATGGATAGCACCATTTCCATGAATAATGGGTGTTGACGTGGAATCCTCTTGAATCATGGTGGTTAAAACAATATGGTCAACTTCCAGGTGGCATAACTTCTGCATACATACTCTAATTGAGGAGATTCTTGCAACGTTAGAAAGTATCTATGTAGAATAATGCTACAGGGTGTGGTGCTTGAGTGGAAAAGTTTTACGCCAAAAAACATCATATGATGCCTCAAATCACTTCCTGGAATATTTCAAACCTTAGTTTGCCAAACTAGAACACATCAGTAAAAATAATTATGTGAGGCTATGGACTTTAAAGAAAGAATAAATATCTTGGTTTCCTCCTAAAAACAAATGCTTATTGAAATTGATAAGAACTAGCTTATCAAAAAGATTAAAAGGAGAACCAAAATGTGGTTAAAAATGTTAACTTTAGTAATATTTTGTTTTAGATGCAATACCTATTTATTCATAAACAATTGCATATGTCCCTAAGAGGGTTCTAGAAAATTTCAAAAAGAAACATTCTAAATTCATGTGGACAAGAAAGAAAGAAAATGAAGATATTCCTTTAATTAAATGGCAATGCCTATCCAAACCAAAGAAAGTGTGTAGATAGGGGTGGAGAGAAGACAAAGAATGGTACAAGAATATATAAATCCCTTATTAATGGAGGAATGAATGAGGTAAGAATCCAAATCCACGCACAATATGTCAATAGTCTAAAAGTATCTTGTATCGATTTTTCCCTTTAAACGAAAAGTGGCTAGTGACTTTTCCCTTTGATCGAAAAGTGGTAGTGTGAAAAGTTGGAAATAGAGATAAGGTAAAGATAGGAAAAGACCCCCCATAGGTTAGTGTGATGCATATATATAGCATGAGAGATTATAGTCAAACTGCAAATAGGGCATGGAGACCTTAATTCTACTTCACTAAGGCAATAGGTCTGGAAAACTAGGAAAGTCTTAACCTTGACAAAGTTGGAAGTTTAGTACTAAAACCCCTTATATAGTCTAAAAAACCCAATCATTGTGGATTACACATGGAGATTGGGATGCAAGGCTCTAAGTGAAGAGATCAACTGAGAAGGTATGGTCTTGTGGTGGAAGGCATTGTGAAAGCTCAATGCGCCCTTTGAAACAAAATATATATGTGGCTAGACCATAGAATAAGGTCTTAACATGGGGATCTCTAAAAAGAAGAAGAGAGTTTTTATTTACAAGCGCAAATTCAAGACTACAGTCATGCAATGATTGTCTTCGACACTATAGGTAAAAGCCTACCAACGAAAGCCAATCATAAAGCCAGTCATATATTTCATATGGCCTCGGGATCCCTCTTTAGAAAAGTGGCATGAGAAATAAAGTGTGAAGAAATAGGCACATTAAAAGAACAATTAAGTAAACCTGTAAGAAGAAGAGAGAGAATTATTTTTTTCTAATTTTTTTTTAATATATTTTGACATGTTAAAACTAATAAACAAGCGTCTATAAAATGTATACTATTATGTATGGAGATGGATAATAAAAACAAGAAATAATATTACATGTATAAAAATAATATTCAAATTAGAAATGGCATCCGCAAGTTATAAAGAAAAATATATAAAAAAATTATTTATCCATTAAAATTAAAATTATTAGCATTTTCAAATTATTAAATATATATTATTGTGATGTAAGAAATATAATGTTTAGCCGTACAACACACCCCAATCACCATTTCTATTAAATATCCCAATCCTCTTCGACTGATTGTTAACTGGTACAAGACACCTCAAACACCATTACTATTCAATATCGGATTCCTCTTCTACTAACTAATGGCATTCATTAGTTGTAAAATACTTTTATTACACGCGAATCCAACTAATTTAGAATATTAAGATTTATATTTAAATAAATAGAACTCATTTATAATTAAATGAAAGTTTGGTACATTGAGAGGGGCTACGTTAAACAAGTTTATAGTGACAAATAATGGGTCATCAGGAATTGGTTGGGTGGCTAAAAGTAGCTAGAATTTGGGTAAAAAAATTTCAAAAAATTTGTAGACGTAGTGTTTGAATCGTGTTTTTAATGGTGGAAATAGATTCAGCACCTTCAAAAAAGTCTAGAATACCTAAAATTTTGAAGTTTAACAACTATAACTTAGATTTACAAAAATCCTTGTCAGATTTTCTTTAAATATGACCGGAATTTCTATAACTTTCGGGACAACTCCTCCCCTCATTAAACTACGCACAAATAATAATTGTACTGACAAATTAAATTCTTTTTTATTATATGTATTTAATGAAAAGTTTAGTTATCACTGTCAAATGAAAAGTATTTTTTATTAAAATCTTTTTTATTACTGGCAAATTTCCATTATTGTCGATGCAAAAAAAAATCTGGTTAGAATACTGCCTTCGTAAAATCCCCACCTCCACAGATCTGCCATCCGTCCGACTTCATCAGTGTAATCTACCGTGACTTAGTTCCTCCTGGCATCCCCATGTCCAGGCAGGTAGCGATTAGTGATTAGATTTGATTGATATTTTTTTAATAACAGTAATTTTAAAATATATACAATAGGTGTTGGCTTAATTATAAAATCGTTGGAAAATGGAAAATTCACTTATACCTTTTTATTCATGAAAATCTAATTTTTAAGTTAATTTTATTTATTTATGTTTTGATTTCTTTAGAGTTTATTTCACTTATCAATCCTACAATTTGCATATTAAATAGGAAAGAGAAATTGGAGATCATAGATTCTAATTCCATGAGAAAAAGAGAAAATAAAATGAGCAGAGATTATAAATTCTGATTTACAGTGTATAAAATCATAGACTATGATTAAAGGCGTTTGGATGTATGAGAAAATTATTACTTGGAATTTTAGAAAAATCCTCTCACTAATACATTCGCAATTTTACAAGCTTAAAACTAAACACTGCAAACAAAGTTATAGACTATGCGTTGAGCATGTTAGAAAAAATATGTTTAATGGTATTAGGAAAAATCTATTAACAATCTTATGGGCTGAAAACTGAACACTAAAAAAGAAAAAGTAAAGAATTGCTAATTTTGTTCAATTCCTATATGGAAGTATCCAAATTAGTTTTCAAATGATATAGATAAAACTCATAAATGTCATATATAAAATAATAATTATAATTTATATGGGTTAAAATTTATAAAATAATGATATTTTTATTCTTTTATATGAAATTATTATTTTAGAGTATTGTATTTGCATTATTCTTACATTTTTGACCAACAAAATTAATAGCAAAAACATATATAATATTTAAACGAACAAATAATTATACTTTTATATAAATGGACTATATATATATAATGGGTATTATATTTGAAATTATGCTCATTGATTGATTTTATAACGGCCCATGTTTTTGGTTTCTTTTTTTTATAACAACATATGATTAATTGTCAGATGTTTTTGGTTTTTTTTTTATAACAACATATGATTAATTGTTAGATGTTTTTGTCTTTTTTGAATTTTTTTTCCTTTGAAAAATTTTGTTTTAAATTTAATTTTGGAATTTTTAAATATCTTAGTCTAACAATTATGTTTTTTTATTTGAAAGTTATGGTAATTTCAACCATATTTTTGTCTTTTTTGAGTTTTTTTTGTTGAAAAATTTTGTTTTAAATTTAATTTTGGAATTTTTAATTGCCAGTGTAACAATTATGTTTTTTGCCCTAAGTTATGGAATTTTCAGCAAGTAAAAGCTGTCAAACTTCATAATTTTAAGTGCCCTAGAAGTTTTCTATGGCGCTGAATCCATTTCCACCATCGAAAACATGATTCAAATACTGCCTCTACAAGATTTTTTGCAATTTTTTTTCTGTGGATTCCAACTACTTTTGAACATCCGAGCAATTCCTCGGCCTCAATAGACTACTTTTTAATTTTTTGTATATTCTATAAAAATCAAACACTCGAAGTTATTTAGACATCAGATTTATCTATATATTTAAAAATATATAATAAATTATTAAAATACATAAACTGATAATATTGTTTGTTGTATTACTCTTATATTTGTTTGGAAAATTAACAAAAACATATAACATGTAAATGTACAGCAAAACTAAATATAAAACAGCAAAGGACAATCATGGATGGAATGGTGCACAATCAAATTTACGCCCTGCAAAATACAGACAGACAAGGAATAAGGAAAAACCAAAAAACCCATGTGATAGGCTGCCGTACCCGACGCTGAAGGACATGGAAACACGAGGATCTGCAGAGCGTGTTATATTAGGTGCATGCATCAATTTGTGATTGATGTAACTCTTCCGCTACTCTTATTGGACTCCAAGCACTTCTTCACAACACCATCCTGCCCAATGGTACTTTCACGGGCATTCTTACTTCTACGCCAAAGAATTTCACGGGAAAAGGCACGACAGTTCTCAGTCTTTCTTTCAAGGTGTCACGCGGGTGGGTCTGTCCCCTGGAAGATATGCGTTTAGAATGCTGCAGCGACTGCGGTTTCCATCAGTTTTGGAATTTGATTTTCATTTTCCCTAATGTATAAATTTGAAATGGGTGGGAAATGAAATTTTGATAGAGACCTTTTTTATATAAATCTCATTTTGATATGGGTGTTGACATGGGATATATAAATAATGAGGCTTGACATGGCATTTTCTAGAAATGATAGAGAGTGAAATATTTTTTACTCAAAGGTCAAGGTTAGTGTATGTTTCAGTATGTTTCAGTGATTGATTGATTTTAGTGCTGTAGTGATTCAATTGTAGTGTTTAGTATTTTGAGATTTGTATGTCGGTTATTTGAAGCGAAAATATGTATATATGTAGGTATGTCTCATAATAATAGCTTATCAAGTTTTTGTGATGAGCACTAGGTGGTTTGACATTCGGATAAAGAGTATATAGTGAATTGAAATGATCTACTTGCTTTGGTTGATTGGGATTTGGTGATTAAGTTAGTTCACTCATTCGATACTTCAGTGTTGTTGTCTGATATCTTGAATGAATCCAGTTTGAAATATTCTGAAAAGTGATTCACAAGGAACAAAGAATAAGGGGGTTGTAGCTCATTTCCAGTAGAAGCTGCAAAACTAGAGAAGGTTGTAACATTCTTCGAGTGGGTGTCTTCATGTTGGTATAAGTCTGCGGGGTACAAGATTGTAAGATGTTTTATTTATAATAAAAGATAAATATAGAGATAACAACAGCGGTGGTTTTTAGTGTACATTAGGTTTCCACCTAAAAATCATGTGTTTATGTGTTGCTTGTGTGAGATGATTTATTTTGTTCTTACTGCACATGATGATTAATAATTATTGAAGTATTGATATACTAGGCCAAGTTAAACACATGGTGAATTAACTGAAATGTGTTGCTTGTGTGAAATGATTTATTTTGTTCTTACTACACATGATTACTATGCATTATTTAAGTACTCATATACTAGTCCAAGTTAAACAGATGGTGAATTAATTGAAATAGTTAGTGAACTAGATATACACTACTTGTCTTCATTACAGTCATGTAACTACGAAGGTTTATTTCATAACAGTCGTGTACTGAAATCTGAAAAGAAAAAATTTAAGTAGTTTAAAATACTTATTCATCCCCCCATGTAGTGATTGGTTTTAGTACTATAGTGATTCAATTTCAGTGTTCAGTATTTTGAGATTTGTACGCGGGTTATCTGAAGCAAAAACATGTATATATGCAGGTATGTCTCATAATAATAGCTTATCAAGTTTTTGTGATGAGCACTAGGTGGTCTGACATTCGGATGAAGAGTATACAATGAATTGAAATGATATACTTGCTTTGGTTAATTGGGATTTGGTGATTAAATTAGTTCATTGATTTGATACTTCAATATTGTTGTCTGATATTTTGAATGAATCCAGTTTGAAATATTCTGAAAAGTGATTCACAAGGAATAAAGAATAAGGGGGTTGTAGCTCCCTTCCAGTAGAAGATGCAAAACAAGAGAAGGTTGTAACGTTCTTCAAGTGGGTGTCTTCATGTTGGTAGAAGTCTGCGGCAGTACAAAATTGTAGGATGTTTTATTTATAATAAAAGATAAATACATAGATAACGACAAAGGTGGTTTTTTTCCGCACATTGGGTTTCCACCTAAAAATCTTGTGTTTATGTATTGCTTGTTTGAAATGATTTATTTTCTTCTTACTGCACATGATTACTAATGATTATTGAAGTATTAATATACTGGTCCAAGTTAAACAGATGGTGAATTAACTGAAATGTGTTGCTTGTGAAATGATTTATTTTGTTCTTACTGCACATGCATACTATTGATTATTGAAGTACTGATATATTGGTCCAAGTTAAACAGATGGTGAATTAATTGAAATAGTTAATGAACTAGATATATGCTACTTGTCTTCATTACAGTCATGTAAATACGCAGGTTTACTTCATAACAGTCGCGTACTGAAATCTTAAAAAAAAAAATTTAAGTAGTTTAAAATATTGATTCATCCCCCCACTCAGTATTTTTTAACATACACATTATAAACTCGGGAGGGATAGCTCTAACAAGCTTCACAAAAGCGTGTGTGTCGAGATATATATATATATATATAGTCCTATTGGGATGAGCCCTTAAGGCATTAAAGGGTTCATCCCTTGAGTCTTAATAAGACCATCCATTATAGACCGTCCTAACCAAGAACTGACAGTGAAGGAGGGGGAGGGTGGAGGGCAACATATATACACATATGGCCACGAGGATTGGAATTCATTAGCTAGAGGGGAAAGGATAGACTTCATGTTGAGCCATATGGCTAGGTGCCATGACCAAGGGTGCGTAGGTAGGGGAGCTCAAAGTCGTTGGATGTCACAGGAGTATTAGCAACATCAATGACCTCAAAATATTTACCACAGAGGTTTCAAGTGTAGGCCTGTTTAGGACTCTCTTGTGGGCCCGTCCATATCGCAACCTCTCAACTTGATCTTGGCCAGTGATACTATAAAGTGCTTCTCACTGTCAAATGGACCCTAGAGGTTTGGTACCTCGAAGGTTTTGAAAGGGGTCTAGGACATAACTCTCGATATTTTAATCGCCATGATGACATGGCATGGTAGGCCACTCAACTAATGTCTAGCGTAATAAGGTGGAAGACCCAAAATTAATTTTATAACAAGAAATGTGTTTTATGAAGGAGATGAGGATCTAGTGGGCCCCATAGCCATCATGGAAGGCATCATGGCCTAGGAATAATGTGGCAACCTGGGAACAGGACATGTGTCACTTGTAATTAGGGATATTGGTGGGGCTAAGCAACCTGTAAATGAGTGACACATGGCATTTCGGAGGGGGGCCACAACGAGGATGTGACATCACCCTGAGCTGACATCACGCCGATGATTTCATAAGGAGGCAAGCGAAAGGTTTTCTGAAGAAAAAAAAATGGTCGAGCAGATGTTATGTACCTAGGGGGGATAATATGGGGTACCAAGGGAGGTACCCAAGGTAATAATGTAATAATGGGATGGGCCATAGTAATAAATAAGGTGGTTAACCCATGTCATGTAAGGGACCACAAGTAGTTAATAATAATGTAAGGGGCCCATGGTATTAGTTGATGGTATAAGGAAACCATAGTAATGGTATATGGTATTGTATTTATGAGGCCTATATAAAGGCTAGAGACTCCACATGGAGGATAGGAAGATGAAGTGAAGTATTCTTGTATGAACAAGCATATGGCTTGTGGAGTGTTCTCCTTCCTTAAGGAGTGAATGTATGGTGTTGCCCTACCTTAAGGGTTTTGAGATTAATAAAGAAGCATCTATCTATTTTGATCTTGTTCTTTCTTGGATTTATTTCTGTTATCATATATCTTTTGGGTTAGATCTACAACAAGTGGTATTAGAGCTACAACAAGTGGTATCAGAGCACTTTCTTGGGCAAACCGTGGAGAGTTTTTTTTTTTTTTTTTTTTGCAAGGTTTCAGGGGCAGCGAGTTTGCAGATCAGATCTGTAAGTTTTGGTGCAAGATCTGTAAATTCTAATTGCAGATCTGGATTCTATGTGAAAAAATACACGATTTCAAAAAAAAAATCGATCGAATCGGAGTCCGGATGAAGGAGATATCACTGATCTAAAAATCAGTGGGGTTGTAGCCAATTTTCAGGACAGCGATTTTGCGGTGCAGATCTAGACGTCCTGGTACAAGATCTTCAAAATCTAATTGCAGATCTGGATTCTTTGGGAAAAAATACCCAAGTTCAAAAAAAAATCAGTCGAATCGGAGTCCGGATGAGGGAGATATCACTGATTTAAAATCAACTCTTTTTTCAGAAATTTTGGGTGACGACGGAAGAATAGCAGCGCAGATCTGAAATTCCAGTGTCTGAATCAGGATTTCTATCACACGGGCAGATGCAGAATGGTTGTTCCATTTCCAAAAACAGGTTATAATAGAGATTCTGAGCAATATTGACGAAACTATGACATTTTCAAATTTTCGCCAAGTGAGGAATTTTTCTCAAACCCTCTTCATGGAGATGCTATATTTTACAGGGAAAGATGATCATCCTACTATTGAAGAATTCATACAGACACACAAGTCCATAAAAGGGCAATATTGGAAGGTTTCAATGTCGCTTAATCTGAGAGATGAGGCTATAAATTGGTGGTCATCACTTGACCAAAAGCAGTTGAGCAAACTTTCAGATGCAAAATTTGAAAAAGTCTTTTTGGACAAATGGTCTAGGGCTAGAAAAAAGGAGAATGAGACACATAAGGGGTTAATTGCTACGGGTGTCTCCTTATTGCAGGTTCATGGCTTGATTCAGAAGGAGAAGATCATTGTTTCTATCAATCCTAGTTGTAAACATAATTTTATCAATGTTAGCTTGGCAAAAAAATTGCAAGTACCAGCAAAACAAATTGAACATACACAGGTGGATGGTAAGGATGTTCAAATCTATAAGGATTTGAAGATTTCTATGGATAAATATGTGTTGCATGGTGATTTTTATGCTTCCGAGATGGATAATATGGATGTTGTTTTGGGATATCCTTGGATGGAATCCATGGGTACTATCAATATTAATGTGCAGAAGAAATTCCTGAAGCTATGGTATAAAAAGAAGAAAATTACATTACAGGATATTTCCATCCATAAACAGGTAGAGAACACGGAGGCTGAAGCAGAAGATGTTCCAGGGAATGACACTTATACATCCGATGATGAGCCAGTGATGATCGACAATCAAACACAAACAGAGGCGGAAGCAGAAAAGGTAACAGGTGCTGACACATCTGATGAGGGTTCAGTGGTTGAAGTCATATTGGAAAAGAAGACACCACAACAGGCACCACAGCAGGGTGAATTAAAGAAAAAGACACCGTGGGTTAAAACTTCAACATATCATCACCCACATCACCCCGCAAGACAACAACCAACAAGATGGCAACCAATTAGCCACAAGGACAACAACCCCCATATGACGGATAGTGAGGAGCGACGATCCACCTACTACACACAGAAGAGCTACCGCGGTCAACTTCCATCTCAAGCGAGCGAGGCACCAGCGAGATCGAGGGTTCACCTTTCTCTTGGCTGGCTAGATGCACGTGCATGGTACCAGTGGACTACTCTTTTGAGTAGATCTTATTATTTATGTTCTTCCCATGTTTCGGGGACAAAACATGTTTAGGGGGGTGGAATGTTATGTACCTAGGGGGGATAATATGGGGTACCAAGGGAGGTACCCAAGGTAATAATGTAATAATGGGATGGGCCATAGTAATAAATAAGGTGGTTAACCCATGTCATGTAAAGGACCACAAGTAGTTAATAATAATGTAAGGGGCCCATGGTATTAGTTGATGGTATAAGGAAACCATGGTAATGGTACATGGTATTGTATGTATGAGGCCTATATAAAGGCTAGAGACTCCACATGGAGGATATGAAGATGAAGAGAAGTATTCTTATATGAACAAGCATATGGCTTGTGGAGTGTTCTCCTTCCTTAAGGAGTGAATGTATGGTGTTGCCCTACCTTAAGGGTTTTGAAATTAATAAAGAAGCATCTATCTATTTTGATCTTGTTCTTTCTTGGGTTTATTTCTGTTATCATATATCTTTTGGGTTAGATCTACAACAAGTGAAACCCAGAAATAATATGAAATGCTTCTTGATATCAAACCCTTAAGGTAGGGCAACACCATACATTCACTCCTTAAGGAAGGAGAACACTCCACAAGCCATATGCCTGTTCATACAAGAATACTTCTCGTCATCTTCATCTCTCTCCATGTGGAGTCTCTAGCCTTTATATAGGCCTCATACATACAATGCCATGCATCATTACCATGGTTTCCTCATACCATCAACTAATACCATGGGCCCATTACATTATTATTAACTACTTGTGGTCCCTTACATGACATGGGTTAACCACCTTATTTATTACTGTGGCCCATCCCATTATTACATTATTACCTTGGGTACCTCCCTTGGTACCCCATATTATCCCCCCTAGGTACATAACATTCCACCCCCCTAAACATGTTTCATCCCCGAAACATGGGAAGAACATAAATAATAAGATCTACTCAGAAGAGTAGTCCATTGATACCATGCACGTGCATCTAGCCATCTAAGAGAAAGGTGAACCCTCGATCTCGCTGGTGCCTCGCTCGCTTGAGATGGAAGTTGACTGCGGTAGCTCTTCTGTGTGGAAGTGTAGTAGGTGGATCTTTGTTCCTCTCGATTTGTCCTGCGGGGTTTGTTGTCCATGTGGCTAATTGGCTGCCATCTTGATTGTTGTCTTGCTGGGTGATGTGGGTGATGATATGTTGGAGTTTTAACCCACGATGGCTTTTTCTTTACTTCACCTCGCTGTGGTGCCTCTTGTGGTGTCTTCTTTTTCAATATGACTTCAACCACTGAATCGTCCTCAGATGTATCAACACCTGTAACCTTTTATGCTTCAGCCTCTGTTTGTGTTTGATTGTCGACCATCAACTGCTCATCATCTGATATGTCAGTCCCTGTAACATCTTGTGCGTCAACCTCCATGGACTCTACCTGTTTATGGATGGAAATATCCTGTAATGTAATTTTCTTCTTTTTATACCATAGCTTCAAGAATTTCTTCTGCACATTAATATTGATAGTACCCACAGATTCCATCCAAGGATATCCCAAAACAACATCGATATTATCCATCTCTGAAGCATAAAAATCACCATGAAACACATACTTATCCATAGAAAGCTTCAAATCCTTATAGATTTGAACATCCTTATCATCATCCTGTGTATGTGCAATTTGTTTTGCTGGGACTTGCAATTTTTTTGCCAAATTGACATTTATGAGATTTTGCTTGCAACTTGGATTTATAGACACAATGATTTTCTCCTTCTGAATCAATCCATGAACCTGCAATAAGGAGATACCAGCAGAAAATAACCCTTTATGTGTCTCATTCTCCTTTTTCCTAGCCCGAGACCATTTGTCCAAAAGGACTTTTTCAAATTCTTCATCTGAAATTTTGTTCACCCACTCGTTGCTAAGTAATAAATTCCATTTTTGAGCCTCACCTCTCATATTAAACAGCATTTGTAACTTCCAAAATATCCCATATGTGGACTTGTATCTTTGTATGCATTCTTCAATAGTAGGACCATCATCTTTTCCTGTAAAATATAGAGTCGCCATGAAGAAAAAATTCACTTACTTGGAGAAAATTTGTAATTGTCACAGTTTCGTCAATATTGCTCAGAATCCTTATTATGACCTGTTTTTAGAAATGGAACCATCATTCTGCATCTGCCCATGTGATAGAAATTTTGATCCAGGCACTAGAATTCCAGATCTGCGCTGCAACTTTCCCGCCGTCACCCAAAATTTCTGCAAAAAGAGCTGATTTTAAATCAGCGATATCTCCCTCATCCGGACTCCGATTCGACTGATTTTTTTTTTGAAATCATGTGTTTTTTCACAAAGATTCCAGATCTACAATTAGATCTTATAGATCTGGCACCAGGACGTCCAGATCTG
This sequence comes from Pinus tabuliformis, assembly GCA_031772625.1. Taxonomy (NCBI): domain Eukaryota; kingdom Viridiplantae; phylum Streptophyta; class Pinopsida; order Pinales; family Pinaceae; genus Pinus; species Pinus tabuliformis. The sequence goes on from CM062805.1 coordinate 665,494,903, forward strand.
CGCCGCAAATTCGCTGGCCCTAAAAATTCTCTGCAACCCCACTGATTTTTAGATCAGCGATATCTCCTTCATCCGGACTCCGATTCGATCGATTTTTTTTTTTTGAAATCTGGTATTTTTTCACATAGAATCCAGATCTGCAATTAGAATTTACAGATCTTGCACCAAAACTTACAGATCTGATCTGCAAACTCGCCGCCCCCGAAACCTTGCAAAAAATAAAAAAATTCTCCACGGGTTGCCCAAGAAAGTGCTCTGATACCACTTGTAGTAGATCTGATCCAAGATATTATAGATCTGATATAAGAATACAAGATAATGCAAATATACTGAGAAACAATAAGAAACCCAGAAATAATATGAAATGCTTCTTGATATCAAACCCTTAAGGTAGGGCAACACCATACATTCACTCCTTAAGGAAGGAGAACACTCCACAAGCCATATGCCTGTTCATACAAGAATACTTCTCGTCATCTTCATCTCTCTCCATGTGGAGTCTCTAGCCTTTATATAGGCCTCATACATACAATACCATGCATCATTACCATGGTTTCCTCATACCATCAACTAATACCATGGGCCCATTACATTATTATTAACTACTTGTGGTCCCTTACATGACATGGGTTAACCACCTTATTTATTACTATGGCCCATCCCATTATTACATTATTACCTTGGGTACCTCCCTTGGTACCCCATATTATCCCCCCTAGGTACATAACAGCAGAGAACATTACTATGACATCACCCAGTGATAAAAGTTGATGATAACAAAGAGGTTTATGAAGGGACGTTGGGGAATTTATGTCCTCAAATGGAAATAATTGTTGTCAATTAGTGATGGAGGAATCTTTGTCCTGCTCCCCAGACTGTGAGCATGTAGAAAAAGGACATGTGCACCATGTAGGAAAAGGGTCAAGTCGAGGTTATGTGGCCTAGTGGGCCTCCAATGATGACTTGTGCCATGTGTATGTGCATTATTTACCAAATGGGGAGGTCATGAGGATTATATATATATATATATATATATATATATATATATATATATCTGAAGGGGCCCTTATATCATGTGACATGTCATGAGCAGGTAAGAAACTTCCAACATCATGATGATATGGATAGCCACTTGGGCACCATGTAGAGACCACATAGGTGCCACGTGGCAGGTCAGAGTGACGTGACACTCTCTAGTAGGCCAATCTTTGAATGCCTATAACTTTTGATCCTCGATCCCAATTGAGGTAAATTTTATATCATTTGAAAGGTCTCGAGGAGACGAACACAATGGAATTATCCATTTCATGTTTTGAAAATTTTAAAAATTATCAAAAAATTTAGACCTCATTTCCATAACTAGACTTTTGAGGTTGGTTCTGTATAGTAACCATTTCCTTTCATCCTTATTATGGGCTAGAGGTGGTAATGGGGTGCATTATAGTTGTTTTGACCCATGGGGATTTCAACTTTGAATCTCACATTTTACATATTACTTCATAACACAACGATCACCAAATGAACTACCCCCTATTGGCTTATTTATTTATTATTCCTTAAACATTTCACTTTTCTCGTAGGAAATAATTATTAAAACATTATTTACTAATTATTTCTAACTCATTTGACCATATTGCTCAGAAATAATTATAAAATCATTTTTATTTATGAATTGTTTCACCCACTTTTCTTAATTAACTCAATTAATCATTATTTTTTGAGTTAGCTAAGTAAATAGAGATTATTGACCACTTATTTAGTCTTTTCCTCTCCGAAAAAAATAGAATACCCATAACGATTAGATATTAATTTGGCCTACCAATATTTTATTATTTGACCATATCAAGACTAATATAGCATTTTATTATAAATAGAAAGGTTTTTCTCCACTATTTATCATATGATAACCTCTCATCATGGAACTTATGATCCTAGAACTTTTGAGCTCTCCACCTGAGTTCATCCTCATCCTTTTCCCACATGAATACTAGGATAAAGGAAGCCATTACAAAAAGCATCTAATGGAATAAAGAACCCTCCCATGGAGGAGGAAGTAGCAACCCACGTTGACATGTTCTACTCCATAGGTGTCATGTTTCTTTATCATAATAAAATCACTTTTTTCAATTTGGATTTGCAGTTTTTGTTTATGTTTTGTGCCATTTACAGATTATGTATGCAATATTTCTAATAAATTATTACTATCTTGCAAATAGGGGTTTTCTTGTTTGAAACTAGGAATTTATTGAGAGGGGGCTGAATCAGTAATTGTGTCTTTTAGCAACGACCAATTTCAAATTATTTTAACAATCTTTTAACATTTTCTTTAAAAATTAGCAGATTTATATAATTTTTAGCATTTAACCATGAATTCAAAATCAAACACACAAGAAACACATGTAGACACCAAATATAAGTGGAAACCCATAAAGGGAGAAAATCACAATTTTTTGTTGTGATGTCAAGGCAAGCACGCACTCCATGTTTTTATAGGCTCCAACCTGTTCTTTTTCAAGCTACTATCTAAAAGGAGACACCAATTCCCCAATACATGAAAGTTTTATTTTGTTGGCTTACCTAGTCTTTAATTTTGAATTCCTTTTTTTCTCTTTGTCTTGGTTTTGTACTTTGTCTCTACTCGTTTACAACTTCTTATCTTCTATTCTCCTCTATCTCAATTCAACTTCACTTTTGCTCATCTTCCTCTCTATATTTCTCTCTCTTTGCAAGAAAATTTTCCAATTAGGTGTCTCTGCTATTAAATTAGCTAGAAATTCTACATTCTAAACATACATATTTACAGGTAGCTTGTTGTTTGTTTGTATTGTAACGCATGGATTTAAAGTGATTTGGTTTGTCTTTCTAGCTTCACATGGTCCATTTGTTTCACGTTCTTTCAAATTTTGAGGATCAAAACAAAATAAATAATGGTACTCAAAATATTAGAAAAAAATAACATAAGCCATCTCTAATGACAGCATAAACCAAACCATGGGTAAATGATCAATAATTTTTTTTTTTTGTTTGCGTTATTTCTTTTGTATGCTCCATAGAAATAATGAAGCCCTCTCCTAGCATGTGCAGACTAGTGGCATCAAGGATGGCAGGAAGGATCCTCGGTCATGCTTGTGTTATCATCTAATTGGAATAGTGTATCATATCACTAGGTTGATCTACATGCTCTTCAATAACTTGCTCATAATATTCCTCATAATATGGAGAAGATACAGTCACCATAAAATATAGTAGAAATATTTGTTTTAAAGTATGCAAATTATAATTCAAGCCATAATTCATATACCTAGCCAATGTTCTCCCTACCAACTCATTCCAAAGCTTCAAAAACTCCTTTGAATTCCAAGTAATTGACTTCTCTTTACGAGGACATAACTAATATCTAATGCTTCATTGTTGGTAGATATGTGCGCTTTGAATCTATATGATTTAAATTTATTAATGGTGAATGAAATGACTTATAACATAAAGCTAACCTATAAAATAAAGTATAGTTTGCAATGCTTCTTATTTGGAATTTAAATTTGTCAGTGATACCAATATGTGCAACAAGATTGATGTCATGTTGTGGTTGAGGGTGCCACCATCATAATATTGCAACACATCAAATAAGTCGTTTTCATGTTGGAAAAAATTATTAGGTGAAGAAACTTTAGAGGTATTGTTAACTCCTACAATTCTAATGTTCTTCTATATACATCGAAATATTTTGTTCCTACCTCATATTGAAGAGAAAAGAAATAATTATAGTTTATGATTCATTATGTAATCGAGATTGTGGGTGTTTATCAAACATTAATGGGATTTCATGTTTCCTTTCTGTAGAACATGAGTTCAGTAACATATATTAGTCATCCCACTCACAATGAACACCTTGACAATTAGATCTCAATTAGGCTTGGATAGAAAGTGCTTCTATAATTATTAAGTTCCATCATATTCAACCATAGAGTACACTAGATGGCATCCAAAATAATTGAACTCACATTAAAGAACTCTTCTTTTTTTTCTTGAAAGATGTAAAGGGTCTTATTATTGGGTTTTGGACCTGAACTACATACTTCTAGGTGATTTTTGATGATAGGCTTGTTGCAAATAAGTTGACTATGTTATATATCTACCTTTTCTAGTTGATTTGTATTTGAACTAATGATGTGCAGCCTCATTAATATCTCAAATAGGAACTGATTACCTTATTTTTTATGCCAAAAACCTTCAAAATTTGGCTTCCATACATTTATCTTTAGAACATACAGTACAACCTAGCTACCGTACATTTTTCTTCATAACATACAGAACAACCAATTATTCGGCCTCCAATAAGATCAAGGAATAGGCTCTCCCTTAACATATTACAAACTATACTTTTAAGATACACATGTGGTATAAATATATGCCAATAGACCCACGAAACATCACCATAATCATAATGTCCTATTTTGTGAGGTCTTATTACAGTGAAGATACTAAAGGGGGCTTTAGCATTTTCCAAAAGAGAATTAAAACACAATGTTGATAGTGTTATTAAATTCACATCTACAAAAAGTATATATAATTATTTGATGTACAAAATCTAAGCAAGATCCTTTAATAATAATAAATTATCTTTGTTAATATATGTAAGGCACGAATAAGCATAAACATTATAGAGTTATATGTGATGTTATTTCATGCATAAGATAGAGCGGCCTTGCATTAATTAAAATAAATTATGACGAAGGATATTAAGTTGTGATCTACAACCATTCACAAAGATTGTGCACTTTTAAACCACCAAACCATATATTAGATCATTGTAGAATAGAGAGAAGTCTTAACATACGAGCTTCAAGATTATACCTTCAACAAGAGCTTAAATATCCTTTGAATCCAAAATGCAGGTGTAAAACCAAACATCATTCAATGATTTCAAACCGAAATGAAGTAGCTCATGTATAAATAATGCATACCTTAACTAATCAACCTCACGATCTGCCCTTTATATGAAATATCTACTAAAAAAAAGTGTTATTCACCAAATACAAACCACACACACAAAATTACATCAAATCACAACAATGAAAGGTCAAGACATTGGGTTGGTGGGCATAGGACAACTACAAGTGTTACCTCTCTGGGAAAATCTAAATCACAATGAAACTTATCACAACAAAGGAAGAAACCTGAGCATCAGTGGTTGATATTGAAAACTACATAGTTTTACATATAATTAGTAAATAGAAGTTTGACCTAGTGGTCACACTTGTGAGTAGTGATACAAAATTAGAATATAAATAAAGCCTAATGATCTCTCAGCTCCCCTAGCTTAGGGCCAAATTTAGGCTTCTATAGAAGATAGTTCATCACAGAGCTAAAGCAAGCCATGATTGCATCCTATTCTAAGCATAATTGTGAGATATATAAATGGACTCCCAATCTTGTATTAGAGCAATAGTAAGACTATCTAGAACAAGAATGAAATGGTGTGATTTGTTTGAAAACTCGAATAAGAGATCCTTAAGTTTTGTTTTTGATATTGAACTATCTACTAGACTATTAGACCTAATAGGCACGTAATGTTGACTAATGATCTGCTTTGATAAGTGACAGAGTATATTGATGTTACATTCTAGTGGAGCCACATGTTGCTTTTCCATTGTAGGATATGTACATGATTCCAACTTTGACTTCGGTTTTAGGACCCTTTAAGGGTTGTAGGACCTACCAAACCTTCATTATTAAACCCCAAAACAATAATTACGCTTTGACAATGTATCCAAACTATATATTTGTGGCATAAATTGGAAATTTAACTCATAACCCTCTAATTGTCTTGCTTTTGCATGGTAATCCTTTGTTGTGTACAAAAGAGGAGTATAGGATGGAAAAATTTGTGTTTGAAGGAGGTCAAAAGGGTATTTTTAGCAGCAAAACATTCTTCAATTTCTAACCTTGACATCTCCCCCAACCCTAAGATTTTGTGTGTCCTCACACAAAAGAAGAAAATTTATGCATTGCACTGTCAAATATCCTTGGATTTTTCTATACAATGTTTCACAAAAATTGACCAACATTGATTCTTTGTGCCCATGAATTCCCAATGTTGATATTAATGCCTACCCTACTTATATTTTGCACATATTTCAATTTCCTTTTCAAAATTTTCCTATGAACTTGCAAATACAATTTTTTCATATGCCACCTCCTGGCCATTTTAGAGAGCTTCCTATTTCCCTTACAAATCTTCTAAATATCCTCCATGAGTTCTTCATTTACGGCCTTTAATGTGGCATTCTCATTCATGACATGTTTGTCAAAATTTTTGTACTCCTTAATCTTTTGCTTTAACTTCTTAATCTTCTTAACGTTCTTCTTTAACTTTTTCTTATCCATAAAATATTATAGATATTCCACTAGACAACTTGTCACAACAAATATGATAATCCTATATTAAAAATCTGAGATTCTACACTATTGCAGTTTTATTTAATTTCTAGATCTGTAGATTTTATTGTAATCAGTGCATGCATGCGAATGGAAATTATGCAGAAAAGTAGAGAATGAAAAAATAAGCACACACACACACACACAAGACACAAGATATGCTCTCTGGGTAATCCTTTCGGGAGAAAACCTAGCTGGAAGGGAGGTCACTTCACTCTCTTTCTCTATCTGGAAATATGGATGCAGGTACAAAGAAGTAATGTCTCTGGCTCGTGGGATGCTATAGTGCACAGATCCTCTCTATGTGATCTACCTCTTATCTCCCGTGGCTATCTTTGGTCAACTATGGAACAAATTTCTCTTGAAAGAATGGAATTCCTCTTCCTCCTAGTGGCCTAGTTATAACAAAACCCAATAGCCTACTAGTGGTAAAGATTGACTACATCAACTCTTAACTAGAGTTACAAAATAGACTTTTCTAGAGTCTTTTACATCAAAAACATGTGGCTATCCCATTTTCCATGAATAATGGGGGTTGACGTGGCATCCTCCTGAACTATAGGTGTGAAAACAAGAAGGTCAACTTCTGAGTGGCATAACTTTTGCATACGGACTCTGATTGACATGCTTCTTGCGTCGTTGGAAATGTCTATGTGTGTAGAATAGCATGAAAAAGTGTTATGCTATAATGGCAAATTTTTACCCTAAAAATGTCATTTGATGCTTCAAAATTCTCTTGGAAGGTTTCGGACCCCGTTTTGCCAAACGGGGTCCCACTGATAAAAACAGTTCCGTGAGCTGATTCCTCCAGTTTTTCCACCCCAAATGAATCGAGATGGATGAGCAAAAATATAATGATCCAATTTAGATCATTTTAGTTTGATACTCTCAGTGTAAAGTTTCATGGAAATCTAATGCACATTCAAATATTGAACTAGTGGATATATAAAGGCAATGGCTTCATTTATTAATGATTTCACCTTAGTCCTTGTATATACATATTTCTTATTTTGAATAGAGTAACAATCAGAGACAGTAGGGTTTGGGAAAACTTTGTTAAAATCGAAGGATTTTTCTATGGGATCAGAATTGCAAGTAGGGGTTTTCTTTTTAGTAAATAATTTTCAGATGTCTAAAATAGGATGCTCATGTATGTGGGTTGATTATTTCAATGAATGGGGAGGAGACACCACTAGTGGGTCAACCATAGAGATAAATTGTTCACGAGAGTCTGAAATGGTAACACGGGATGTAAGAGAACATGGGGGGGGGGGGGGGGATTTAACTTTTAGTCATGCTTATTGTAATCCTCCATGATGGGACAAAAGGCTAATATTTTGATTCTTTTCATTTCATTGTCTTGTATATGGTCACCAAAATTCATAGGCTCACGTCGGTTCTTCGCAAGGGTTTCTCCATATCCCTTCTCATTTGCTATTATATTAGGCATAATACAAGGGTTTCCAAATTAGTTTTACTGGCACATATTTATCCCATGTAATATCTCTTTTCGTCAACTCCTCAATGTTTAACAAATTTATAAGGTTGTAGTGATATAACCTATGTCTGGCATTCATAAGACTTTGTTGGACCCCTTGGGCTATACACCCCAAACTTTTACATAAGAAATAGTGAAAATTGATAAACTCATTCGATTCAAAATGCATCAATAACTTGATATGGCAAATAAAACTAATTGCATATCGTCCCTCGCATGTGACAAACTTTTTGCAGAACCTAGAGTAAGTTACACCATCTCTCAACAATACAATGTCGAGGTCATCCTTTCTTTCGATCATGTTCAAGCTCATATGTGCTAATAAATTTAATCTACATCTCCTTCTCAACTTATTTATTATTGAACCATTTTTCCCTGATTTTGGAAGGCGTATGGCCTGTGCCATAGATTCCTTCTTCATCATCATCATCATCAAGTTTGCAATCTGACCTACCTTCCTATCAAACCCTTTAGAAAATTCCATAGAAATGCATTTTCATAACCTCAAAATTACTTAATAAATGGAAGCCAGCCTACGACATTCAAAACCAGCTTACTAATGTTAAACTCGATGGAGTCCTCTAATTCTGCCAAGGACCAAGTCTCTTGTCTCATAGGCCCTAATTTTCCGTATAAGATGATCTCAAGGTTTCAATTTCTTATAACTATGTTACCAATTAGGCTAATGAATATAGAATTTGGGATGAGGAATATAAGGTGGTTATGGGAATAATATAGTGTGAGAAGTAGGAAATATACAACAGGAAGTGAGGTAAAATAACATTGAGATCAAGGTAACATTCAAGAAAGTTCTTGAATGACATGAATGTGATAATGGATTCCTAGAGTAAGATGACAAATTATCGGTGCATATCGACTAATAATAGTGTAGGATCATCGGGGAATATCAGGTTATAATTCAAATGGGAGAATAAGTGAATGTCATCTTCAAGATAATTGATCACTCACTCCAAAAATTGCAACAACAAGAGGAAAAATACCACACATAGAGACATATAGATGTATATTAGGTTTAAAAGTTTATATTGTTGAAAAATTACAAGTTCGAATTACGATGTAAAGCTTATAAAATTACGGATTTTACCTCGATTATCTTTCACCTGAAAGTCTTAACTTTTGTGGAAACCTTTGTCTATTTCCATACCAAACTAAAGAAAAATGGTAATATGGGACACAAACAACACCTTTGACTTTAACAATTTTAAAAGCCACCTCGACAAGGGATACACTGATTGATTTCACCAATAAATATTTTGAAAAATATGAAGAAACAAGGAAGCAAGCCTATCTCACGATGTTTGATCATTCCAAATTTGCATATTTTAACTAATTGAACACGTACATGCTATCCTATAACCTCTATATATATCCTGTAATTAATGCAAAGCAACCTGGAGATCAAGAAAACTATCAAAGATGTCGATGTTTTCCTTGAGTAATTTTATGAGATTCATGTGGATAAAGTTCAAAACTACATCATTCAAAATATAAAGGCAAAATCATGAAAATGGAATAAAGATGCTAAAAGACAATAAATTTGGCCTTTGTATGTAAAATCGCTTCTTCTTTTTGTCATAAACTTTTTGTTGATGCTAAGGTTACCATTGTTGATGATAAAACTTGTGTTCCCACAAAATGATCCAAAACAAGGTGATATTGATGTGTGATGACTGTGTAATATTGATGATTGATGAAGGATACTTGTCTAGAGCTGACTGCTAAAATTTGAAGCTAGTTGTGTGGTCTTAATACCTCATGAAGAAAATATTGAATGTTCTCCTACTTGGATTTAAGAAATAGGCTTTAAGGTATATTGAAATATGATAGATCAGTTTCTTTAACTGATATGGTGCCAAGAGCTATCAAATGATGGAGGAATGTTGTTTGTCAATGGTTTTTTGGAAGCAAGCTTTAATGTGATCCACATATTCTTGGTTCTTTGATTTATTAAAAACTATTACCATGTACTCTTTTGTCATGTCATGCAGGTCATCCATGACTTGATGATTTCTCTCTTGAATGCATGAAGGATATAATGAGTGACAAGAGAGAAACGTGTCAATCTTAGGTTCCAATATATGCTCTCCATTTATTGTTTCCTATGACCCTTCAGTTTCTTCGGAAGATTAACAAGGATGATTAAGGAAGGCTCTTGGGTATTCTTCTTGATATGGCTTTCCTTCTTAATGTTGCTCATGAATGTCTTACATTTATCATTCTCCTTGAGATGCAATTATGGTCCTAATGGCTATCAAGGTCTACTCTTCTTGAGATGTAGATATGCCTTGGCTTAGGATTCAAGAGATCTCTTGGAGTAGCTTCTCTTATCAATTTTTTTTAGCAACCTTATTTTGATAGGTTCTAAATCCTATCAGCACATTAATTAGTGTATGGTGGGTTCTTACAGAACCCTAAAAATAAGAACCTTCTAAAATCAACGAAATATGCAAAAAAAACTCAAGGAGAGATATGTCATGTACTTGGATGCTCTCATAATGTCAAGACCCTTTTGACACGAGTTACCTTACCCTTTCCATGAATCAATCTTAAAAGAAAATAAAACACACTTTTATAAAGAGGATTAAACCATGTTGTGAGATTTTGGTGATAATGACCCAATATGCTTCCAGAAAACTTTGCTTTCAAAAATGAAAATCACACCAAGATGAAAAATTATGGCATTACTTGAGTTTTGTCTCTTCACCTAGTAAGCTCGACAAGAAAAACCTCACTTGCAAAACATGAAATCAAACCAAATTGTGCTTACCAACACGAAAGGGGCATATGGGGCTCAGATGAGGTGGTTTCATAGGTTATTACCTATTTCCTTACCTCCCTTCCTCCTCTAATACTCAAATGTTAGGAATCTAATAAAAAAATAGATCACCAAGTCTTTATCGCTCAAGCACCTCTTTGGAAACAACAAGAAAGCATTGGGTGGAATAATTAAAAATAACAATTACTCAACATTTAGTTTTCAATCTAGAATCATATAATTTGCTATGCTACATTGTTTGTGTAGAGATAGAGACAGTAGTGGTCTGCTACACTAAGGACCCAACAAGGAAAAGCATAAAAACATTACATTGCCCTGAGTTTCCATTGCAGGGTCTATTATCAAGACCTCAGACAATTAAAATACCTTATGTGGAATGTTCACACAAATTAATCAAGAAAATATTATATAAAATACCATTGAGTTCATAGCGCCAAGCCCGCCTAGACTAGTTGACATTTCATTCCCTCAAGTCTTTAAGTGGTCCCAAGACTCGAGAACTCGTTGTGGATTCCAAAATCAAGCTTTAGGAAAAGGAAATCAGGCATCAAAAGACAAATCTTATCACCAAGGAAGCACTTTTGTCACACAATTGAAAGGATAGGATTATTAAACCTAGACTTCCCCTTGGGTTACAGACTGTTATGCACTCATTTAGTGTTCTAAATACAAAGTTGAGTGTGAATTCTACAATAGTTTTTTAAAACAAAGAGTAGTTTTAATATACAAGATTCAAGGTTAGATCTAAAGCAAGAGCGTAAATAACCTCTAAATCCAAATTGCAGGTATAGGACTAAACATCATTCTACAATTTCAATCGAAATGAAATAGCTCATGTACAAATTTTGCATACATTAACTAATCAACCTTACAATCTGCCTTTTGTATGAACAATCTACTGAAACATAGTGCTATTCACCAGATTGAAATTACACACACAAACTTAATATTAAATCATAAGAATGAAGGGGTAACGCACTAGTTTTGTGGGACCAGGCCAACCAGTAGTGTTGCCTCTCCTGGAAAATCTAAATCACAATTCAATTTAACATGGAAAAGGAAGAAACTTGAGCATCAATGGTTGATATTAAAACCCCACAGTTTTACATAGACTTAGTACATAGAGGTTTGACCGACTAGTCACACTAGTGAGTGGTAAATCAAACTTAGAAAAAAAATAAAACCTAATGATCTCTCTTCTCCCCTGGCTTCGGGCCATAGTTAATCTTTAATAGAAGATACAATTCATAACATAGCTAAATCAAGCCATGCTCGAACCCTATTCTAAGGAAAAACATGAGAGATCTAAATGGCATCCCAACCTTGGATTAGAGTAGCAATGAGACTATATAAAACAAGAATGAACTGGTGTGATTCAGTTGCAAACAAATACAAGAAATCCTTAGGTTTTGATTTTGATACTGAACTATTTTCCAGACTGGAAAACCAACGAGGAACACAATGTTCAACAACAATCCACTTTGATAAGTGACAAAGTATATTGATGTAGCATTCTAGGAGACCCACATGTCACTTTCCCATTGGAATATGTGTACATAAGTCCAACTTAGACTTTGGTTATAGGACCGTGTAAGGGTTGCAAGACTTGCCAAACCTTCATTAATAAACCTTAAAATAATAATTAATTTAGCAATGCATCCAAACTGTATATTTCCAACATAAATTAGAAAATTACCTCATAATCCTCTAAATGGATTTTTTTAGTATGGTAATCCTCTCTTGTGTACAAAATAGGACTATAGGAAAGAAAAAGTAGAGATTGAAGGGGGTCCAAAAGGGAATTTTGGTAGCAAAAAGTTCTTCAATTTCTAACCCCAATAGAAATATTTTATTTTTCCTCTATATGATGAACATTAAAATACACTTCTAACTAACGCAATCATTTTGAATAAGGATTATGAATGGTTCATGGCACTCGAAATGGGTTGATCTTTTTTTGTTCTTTCTTAGACTATCTCTTTAGTTCTTCTCAATCCCTCAATCTCCTATTTAATCTGACCTGTGCATTGGAAACTCCATATTCTCCAAATAGCCTGAGCTTATTGGTCAGAGTTTCCAGGAGGAGGCTCACATCATAATTTATATAAATGACTTGTTCTTCCAATTGTGCAAATCTCTCCTCTATGGGATCATGAGGATTATTAATAGATTTCTCGACCATGGTTCGGGTTTTATAACTTTCAGCTTAAGCAATTTGGATCCCCAACAACTCCTCACAAAATACCTAAAGAGGCCTGCTCTGATACCAATATGATCCTTAATGTTTCGTGAATATTTCATTGGATAGTTTGTCACAACATATCTATTAAAATATATTAGAAAATATTAAATCTATTGTATGAGGGTTAATTTCTTCTTAGATTATGGATGTGTTAATTATTATTTATTGTATATGCCCACAAATTAAAATTATGTATAAAATAGAGAAAAAATAAAACAATCACTCACAAACCACAATAATACAACACATGACTTGGGAAACCATTTTGGGTGAAAATCCAACTGGAAGGTGAGCTTGCTCTCCTCTCTCTTTCTTTGAATGAAAATGGAGGCAAGTATAAAGAGTGAGACTTATGGCCTATGGGCTGCTACAATGCACAAACCCTCTTTATTTGCTCTCTCTCTATCTATTATCAACTATTCTTCTCATATATGGAACAAAATGCACTCAAATAAAACAAAACCCATTTTCCTCCTAGTGGCTCAATTATAACATAGTGTGATATCCTACTAGTGGTTAACTTTGACACCTTCAACTCTTAACTAGAGTTACAATATTGACTCTTTCGGAGTATTCTTTATCATGAACGCATGGAAAGCATCATTTCCATGAATAATGGGTGTTGACGTGGCATCCTCTCAAACCATGGTGGTCAAAACAAGATGGTCAACTTATGGGTGGCATAATTTTTTCATACAGACTCTGATTGAGGAGATTCTTGCATCGTTAGAAATTATCTATGTGTAGAATAATGCTACATGGTGTTGTGCATAAGTGGCAAAGTTTTATGCCAAAAAACACCATTTGATGCCTCAAATCGCTTCTTGAAAGTTTTCAAACCCTGTTTTTTAAACTAGAACACATCAGTAAAAGTAATTGTGTGAGACTATGGAATTTAAAGCAAGAATAAGTATCTTGGTTTCCTCCTGAAAGCAAATGCTTATTGAAATTGATGAGAACTAACTTATCAAAAAGATTAAAAAGAGAACCAAAATGTGGTTAAAAATGTTAACTTTAGTAAATTTGGTTTTAGATGCAATTCCTATTTATTCATAAACAATGGCATATGTCCCTAAGAGGCTTCGATAGGATGTCAAAAAGAAACATTCTAAATTCACATGGATAGGAAAGATAGAAAATGAAGATATTCCTTTAATTAAATGGCAATGCCTAACCAAACTAAAGAAAGTGTGTAGATAGGGGTGGAGAGAAGAAAAAGAATGGTACAAAAATATATAAATCCCTTATCAATGGAGGAATGGATGAGGTTAGAATCCAAATGCACCCACAATACGTCAATAATCTAGAAGTCTCTTATATCGACTTTTCCCTTTGAACGAAAAGTGGCTAGTGACTTTTCCCTTTGATCGAAAAGTGGTAGTGTGAAAATTTGGAAATAGAGATAAGGTAAAGATAGGAAAAGACCCCCATAGGTTAGTGTGACGCATCTAGATAGCATGAGAGATTATAGTCAAACTACAAATAGGGCATGCAGACCCCAATTCTACTTCATTAAGGCAATAGGTCTGGAAAACTAGGAAAGCCTTAACCTTGACAAAGTTGGAAGTTTAGTACTAAAAACCCTGATATAGTCTAAAAAAACCCAATCATTGTGGATTACACATGGAGATTGGGATCCAAGGCTCTAAGTGAAGTGATCAATTGAGAAGGTATGGTCATGTGATGGAAGGCATTGTGAAAGCTCAATACACACTTTCAAACAAAATATACATGTGGCTAAACAATTGAATAAGGTCTTAACATGGGGATCTCTAAAAAAACAAGAGCGTTTTTATTTACAAGTGCAAATTCAAGACTACAGTCTTGCAATGATTGTCTTTGATGCTACAAGTAAAAACATACCAACAAAAGCTAGTCATAAAATCAATCATATACTTCACATGACCTCGGGATGCCTCTTTACAAAAGTGACATGAGAGTTAAAGTGTGAAGAAAAAGACAGATTAAAAAAACAATAGCAAAACAAGGTAAAAAAAAAAAATTATATTCTTACCATACAACACACCTCAATTACCTTCCAATGATAGTTAGTTAACTAGTACTAGTCACCTCAAACACCATTTTTATTCAATAGCCCATTCCTTTTCCACTAACTAATAGCATTTATTAGTTGTAAAATACTTTTAACTAGTACTAGTCACCTCAAACACCATTTTTATTCAATACCCCATTCCTCTTCCACTAACTAAGGGCATTTATGAGTTGTAAAATACTTTTATTACAGGCGAATCCAACTCATCATGTAGAATATTAAGATTTGTATTTAAATAAATAGAACTCATTTATAATTAAATACCCCATTCCTCTTCCACTAACTAAGGGCATTTATGAGTTGTAAAATACTTTTATTACAGGCGAATCCAACTCATCATTTAGAATATTAAGATTTGTATTTAAATAAATAGAACTCATTTATAATTAAATGAAAGTTTTCTGCATTGAGAGGGGCCACGTTAAACAAGTTTATAGTGACAAATAATGATTGTACTGGTAAATTTAAAAAAAAAAATTACGTGTATTTAATGTAAAGTTTAGGCCAGGTTAAACAAGTTTATAGTGACAAATAATGATTGTACTAGCAAATTAAAAGAAAATATTACGTGTATTTGACGAAAAGATTAGTTTTAAAGTGTGGTATGATTAATCAATATTTTTATTATTTTCGATATTTTATTGTAATGTTTTTAAACTTTAATAGAAAGTTTTTGAACAGTAAATTTTAATATTTTAATATATATAATTTAATTATTTTAGTAATTTTTTTTAGAAAGTCTTGTTTTGGAAATGAAATTTTATCTCATTGAAATTTGAATATTTTAATATATATAATTTAATTATTTTAAGAATTTTTTCAAAAAGTTTGGTTTTGGAAATGAAATCTTACCGAGTTGAAAGTCTTGGCTTCAAATTTTGTGCTATCCCTTCTCTAGGGATGAGAAGGATCTAGTCCAACCAAACTTGAAAAAAAATGTTTTTCGAAAAATTATATGTAGATATGTCTATTGGAATTGTCTTTAGTGCGACTTTTTGGAAGCTTTTTCGGTGGATTTTTCCGATCTAATTTCTCTAAAATCTGGCATGAATTTATTGAAATCACAAGTTTGATGGGTAACCTTTGAAGTGCCATATGGGTTTTTCAGGATGATGAATCCATATATACAGTGAAAAAACCATTTTAAATAAAACAAATCAAGATTTCACCTCAAATTTTTCCACCGGATTCCTGCACCCGAAAGTCCAAAAAGTTGCACTAAAAACAACTCCATGTCTATTTTGAAATAGAGTTTTGTAAATTTTCCTTAATTTATAAATGATTTAGATTTAATAATTTGAAAATATTCTTAATCATATACATATTTTCAAAATATTTTTACTTTTATACCTTGATTACCATACTAACTCTACAAATTCTCAACATTACAAATAACACAAACATTTTAATTACTATCCATATTTATTAATCATTTTAATTTATTTAATTATAAATAACTAAAATTTATAATCTTACAAAACATCAAATAACTAACTTTTTTAACATCTTGCCAAACATCAAATAACTAACTTTTTAACCTCTATTAATTTGTTAGACTGCGACCAGTTTTAATACCTTAACTTAACGTTCTTGGCATTAGTGGACAAGGTTAAGAGATTAACCGTTTTCCATATTGATTGATGACCCGTGTTTAAAATGTTTCAACGCGTTTCTGAAATTGATTGTATTTCGAGTGCAGAATAGGATAGTACTGACATATTATAGATTAATTTATCAATTATTTAATTTATATAAATAAATAATATTATTATTATTAATATTTATATTTAATTTATATAAATTAATAAATAATATTATCATCAATAATATTTATTGTTGAATTGAAGTTTCTGGATCCATATTAAATTATGAGAAGGATTTTCAGTGTAAATCACATTATGATATATTTATTGTCGTGTTTTCAACGAGTGTGGTTCATCTTCAGAGCGAGTTGAAGAATCAGATCATGACTGCATGTTAAATAGAGAGACTAGATCTTTCTAGCTAGGAGACCAGATCTTCCTCGCTGTTGGAAGATCTGCTCTCCTTATTTAACATGCAGCCATGATCTGATTCTTCAACTTGTCGTGACGATGAACCACACCCATTGGTTTGGAACGCGTCGACAAATATATCATAATGTGATTTACGTCAAAAAATCTTCTCATAAAATAATACTGATGTTATAACATATGTTGAACTTGTTTTAGAATATCTTTTAAAACTATTTTTGCTTGGTGGAGAGTTATGGGATGTAAAGATTCGGGTTAATGGTTTTAAAGTCAATTTTGCTTAATAGAAAACTATCAAATGTAAAGAAACAAGTTAATGGCATTAAAGTCAAAAATATCTAGTAAAAGTGAAAGCCTTCACCTTTATAAATCCCTAACTAATAAAAATTCTTTAAATAACAAAATAAATTAACCTAACTAATTAGTTAAATAACAAAATAAATTAGCCTACATTTTGACAATTAACTTATAATAAATGTCAGTACTATTTAAAAAAATATCATATAAACCATTTAAATATCCCTACATTTACATTAGGTCACCATCGCAGCTCTTAGTAAAACCCCCGCCTCCACGGCCCCATGCTGTCGGATGATCTCAATTCTCCCGGTGATGTCAGACGCCTCCAACTTTCTCTGCTCCTTCCTTTTCTGCATTTACAGTCCGAGTTCACAGATCTGCCATCCCTCCGACTTCATCAGTGTCATCTGCGGTCACGTAGTTCCTCCTGACATCCCATGCCAGCCGAGGATGTAGCCAAGTAGCCGTTAGTGACTAAATTTGATTGATTTTTTTTTTAATACCAGTGATTTTTAAATTTTTAAATATGATCAATAGGTGTTGGCTTAATTTTTAAAATGGTTGGAAAATGGAAATTTTATTTATAGTTTTTCATATTCATAAAATTATTATTATTTTTTTTTAATTTATTTCACTTATTTATCTTTTGATATACAAGTTTATGATTTGCTTGAACACCTCATTTCAAGTAATGATGATGTAATGTTACAACTTGGAGATTAAATATGAAAGAGAAAGAAAATGATGAAGTTAGAGATTATAGATTCTAATTCCATGAGAAAAAAAGAAAATAAAGAAAGAGTTAAAGATTATAGATTCTGATTTCCAGTTTATAAAATCATAGCTATGATTAGGGGTATTTGGATTTATGAGAAAACTCTTACTTGGATTTTTAGAAAAATATTATCTTTATTACATTTGCAATTTTACCAGCTTAAAATTGAACACTGCAAATAAAGTGGTAGAATGCCAAAATGAGATTTTGATCATGTTAGAAAAATATGTTTAAGGATATTAGGAAAAATTTATTTGTAATCTTATAGGTTGAGAACTGAACACTAAAAAAATAAGGAATTGAGAATATTGTTCAATTTCTATATATGATATAAAGTGTACAAATTAGTTTTCAATAGATAAAATTCATAAATATTAGATATAAAATTATAATTACCATTTATATTTGTTAAAAGTTATGAAAATAATGATGTTTTTTTTATTATATGAAATTATGATACTAGATTACTGTATTTGCATTCCTCTTACATTTATGACAGAAAAATAACAAAAACATATATAATATTTAAATGAAGAAATACTATATAAATTATATTGTAGATTACTATATTTGCATTCCCCTTATATTTATGACCCAAAAAAAATAACAAAAACATATATAATATTTAAATGAACAAATAATCCTACATTTATCTAAATGGACTGTATATTGATAATGAATATTGTATTTGAAATTATAATTATGGATTGACTTTATAGCAACAATGTTTTTGTTTTTTTATTAATTTTATAATAGCATATAATTGTTAAATATTTTTGTTTTTTTAGTGTTCTGTTAAATAATTTTGTTTTATCTTTAGCTATTGCTAATGCAAGCTGATTTATCATGGTTAATCAAGGAAAACCATGCCACCCGCAATAACCCGCTAGTGGTCCTTCAAAGAGCAGGGTATTAACCTATTGATGGTCAGTGAGGGGGCAGGTTATCACCCGTGCCAGATACCTATGAATCTTGACCTGTTAACCTGGTTCCCTTAATTATCTTGCAAGATGCCTATGGATCATGGCCTGTTAACCTTCTTCCTTACTTCTCAGAAATATAAACTCTTAACCAAATAAAAACAATTTTAAATCATACTCTATACTCACAAAAATGATTGTATTACTCTTATATTTACTAAAAAAAAATTAACAAAACTATATAATATTTAAATAGACCCAAAAAAAAAAACTGTAAAACACCAAAAAACAATCATGAATACAACTCTGCACAATCAAATTTATACCCAGCCAAATTAAATATAAAACACCAAGACACCAAAGGACAATGGTGCACGATCAAATTTACACCCTGCAAAATACAGACAGACGGGAAAAAGGAAAAAGGAAAAACCCATCTGATAGGCTGCCGCACACGAACCTGAAGGACACGGAAAGACGAGGATCTGCAGAGCATGTATTAAGTGCATGCATCAATTTGTGATTCATGTAACTCATGCGCTAGTCTTTTTGGGCTCCCAGCACTTCCTGACAACACCAACCTACCCAATTGTACTTGTACTTTCACGCGGTAATTTTATTTTTACTGCAAAGAATTTTATTGGAAAAGGCATATGGTATGAGTTTAGCATATTGTAGTGTTTGGAAAATTTTAGGGATTAATATTAGTAAATGGATTAATTTTTTATAGTTGTTTCAAAAGAAATTGGTCACTTTCTATATTTTTCTAAAAATGATTTATTCAAATTTTATAATATATTATTATTTTATTTTAAAAATTGTCAAAATTATATAAAACTATTACCAATTTATATGTTTTTACAAATATCAACAAACATTTTATAAGTGGCAATTTGGGGAATAGCAATATCGGCCAAGGTTTCTAAGGCAAATTTTCATCATTAACTTTTTTTTTGGGAATTTGACATTTTATATAATTAAGAAAAAATTAGGGTTTTTGATGATAGGTGGAGGCTTCCCCAGAAAAATTGGACAAGATATTAATCCTATATACAGTTTCATTCAAATTTTTTCTTCAAATATGAATCACTTAGGAAATCTTCATGCCATTATTATTCTATTATTTTATTTGAATTGATCGGAAGTGAAATTTTGATAGACACAAAAAAAAATAAGGAGAAAACTTATAGTGACATGAATTAATTGGACAATGTTTTTTTTTTTTTTTTTTGTAAGCTAAGGTAAAATTCTATTAATAAAAATGAAAACTATGTACATATACAAATCGCCACCCGCCCAACAGGGAAACCGGGTGAACTCCTAAAAATATATAACCGCCATCCAAAAGAAATAGAAGTTCAGTTTCTCAAACCAGCCTAAATAACCCGCTAATCTATCCAAAAACATACTATTCAACACTAGAGATAGATCCATACTGTTCAGCACTGCTACCATTAGACTACTATAAACTACTACTATCTGGAAAAGGCACAAAAATCTCCATGTAGAAACCTGTTAGTGTCTTCAACTGCTTTGGCTACGGATGCATGGCATCATTCCTTACTGCATTTGCTGCATTTTCTGTCTTCACAGCTATTCCATTCTCTTTCAACAGCTTTATGAGCTGATCCATTTTCCTGTCCTGCATTAGAAGGGTCATTTGTATATTTTTCAATTCTCTTTTAAACATTGGCATGCCCTGTGCAAGCTCCACCATTTCTACTGCTACTTGCTCCAGGGCCTTAGCAAGTAAACGCTTCATTCCCCAATATACGTGCAGGGACTGCTTATAGAGGGACATCCGTCCTCTTGTATGTCCAGGGTCAGGTAAGAAGGTCTCCCAATCAGCCATCTCTGGATCATATTGATCTTGCAGGGCTTCTTCTTCTAACTTATCTATTATCCTGCGAATTTTGTAATTAGTGTCCTTGGTATAAGCGGCCTCAGCATCCTGTAACTTCTGTCGCATATCCTTCTTGGCCCGACCGTGGACACCACGTCCGGAGCCCTCCTCAGAACCACGATTCTCTTCTCGCGCTACATACCTCCCTCTGCCCCTAACGCCTCCGCGGCCCCTTCTCCCGCGACCTCGCCTGCTCCTTCCTTCATCCTCCTCGTCATCATTCTCAGAATCTATCTCCGTATCTTCCTTGGCCTCCTCTGGAACTGAATGCCTTATCCACCGACCAACTTTTCCACCGGAAGACGGGCGTGGAGTATCCTCTGCAAGAAACTCCCGAATATCTACTTCCAACTCGTCCGAATCTTCAGGGGTATCTAAGTAAATGGGAGGGAGGGATTCATCCACCACCTGCTTCCCTTTCTCTGCCATCGTAGCTCCCTGACTGCGAGTTCGCCTACCTTCAGGTTGGTTTAGATTAATGTCCATAGTATCCCCCCACTGATTCCACACCAAACAACCACCTTTACACTCTGGACTCGTAAACAAAACAATGTAACTCAACCAGGCAATTATCCTTTGTATACAAGTCTCCCACGACTTCCTCAGTGACAGCAATTCCCACTCTGAGCTTGTAAACAGGACAACTAAAACCCTTACCTTCGCTCGCCTAGCTTCAGGAAAGAAATTTGCGTCGCTGCATACATACAGTTGTCATATTCGTTTGAAATCATCAGGAGAAGGCATTTTAGGCGGTCCTATCCTCCCCTCTCGCCTCATGATTATCCTGGCACAATATGACTGCCAGGTCATGCCATCTCATGTCCTCCTGTAATGCCACCCAGCTTCCATCCAATACACAATGTGAACCGCCACATGCCCAATTTGCCAAATAATTAGCCACTCTATTACCTCTTCGCAGAACATGGGTGATTGCAATATAGTCAATCCTCCGCATTTGGTCTGCAATATCCTGAATAATTGCAGCCGTCCGCCAGCTCTTGGCTACATGGTCCCAGGCTTTGCCCCCCTGTAATTTCCGCAACATTTCAATGACAATTTGGGAGTCACCTTCAATATCAAGGTTGCGATAACCATTCCTCGCAGCAATTCGAATACCATGAAAAATTCCCCAGAGTTCCGCTTCATTATTGGACATTTCACCACCCCATTCAGCATATACCCACCGCGAGATACCGCCACTATCTCGGAAAATACCACCCCATCCTGCATCCCCAGGATTGCCCTTTGATGCACCGTCAAAGGATAATTTAATACAGTTGTCTATTGGGAACCTAAAACGATTTGGGCTCTGGATAGTAACTCGACTACGCTTATCAGTATTAGGATACAACATTGTATAGTCTAGGCTCAATTGGCGTAAAATTCGTTGCTCATCCAAGTTTAATTGCCAATCCTCCTCCCGCCATGGTTCAGACAAGATCGTCTCTTTAATCGAACGGCAAACCACGTCCCATATGCTGGCTACATGGCAGCTGCGGTCTTTAAAAATGCGTCGATTACGTTCCTTCCACACCTCCCAAATTACGAAACCCAGCGCCAAACTCCATATCCTCCTCACCAGTTTGCTATGGAAATGACCTGTTCCCCATTGTAAAATGGTATTTCTTAGACTATGAGGATCCCTATTGACCTGCCCGAAGAGAACCCGCACCTCTTCCCACAAACTTTGTGTATACAAACAGCTATTTAGCAAGTGCTCCTGGTTCTCAATATCATTATTACAAAGATAACACCGCGATGGACCAATCATCCCGCGTTTCTGCAAATGATCCCACGTCAATATCCTTTCTCTACACACTAACCATGCAAACATAGTTACTTTGGGCCACCATTTACCTTCCCACAGTTTGTTCCACTCCACTTGGTCCTCCTGTCGATCCTCTCTTGTGAGCCAATAATAAGCTTCTTTAACTGTGAACATACCTTGCATGGCCTTACCCCAACGAAGAATATCACCACCTGGACGGATCTTGATTTTCCTGGAGTCCAATTCTCTGATGAACAATATTTGAGTCTCAGGACTGATTCTCTGCTGCCATTCCGTCGGGTGTTTCCATATCCTCCACTGCTCATTCGGATTAGGCATTCTCCAGTAATCCTGAACATATTCAAGTCCCGCCCGTTGCGCACCTACTTGAAGGTCCTGTAAATGTGGATTACTTTGCAGCTTCTCACGTTGTTGCCATCCATCCGTCCAAAACCTTGCTAGATTACCTTCCCGAATTTCCCAGAACGCATACTCCCGAACTATATCTTTGTTGCTTCTTGCGAGCTCCCAGATTTGGGATCCTCTTGGAGTTTCTTGTACCCGGACGCGGCCTTCCACCGAGCCTGGCATGTTGTATTTTTGATTCCAGATACGTTTCCATATATCCTCACCCCCTTGCACCCATCTCCACCATAGCTTCGCCCCTAAAGCCTTATTCACTATTTCCAAATCTCGAACACCCAGGCCTCCTTCCTCTTTCCGCCGGATTACCTGCTGCCATGAAACTAAAGTCCATTTTCTTTGCTGTGTTGGCCCCCCCCAGAGAAATTTACCAAGGATTTGTCGTAATTTACAGAACACTCCCTTAGGGGCAGGCATGATTGACAATGGGTATATAGGAATGGATAGTAGCACTGATTTTAAGAGAACCACTCTACTTGCTAGATTCAACAATCTAAACGACCAGTTATGTAATCTTTGCTGTATCCTCTCAATCAAATTTTGCCAATTGTTTATACGCCGAGAATTACTATCTAACTGAATACCTAGGTATTTTGTCGGTAAAGCGCCCTGTCTAAAACCTAACACTCGAGTTAAATGGGCTTTTACAACTTCAGGAGAATTAAAAATAAAAGTACAGGATTTATCATTGTTAACTGCCATACCTGAAGCGGTCATAAAAGCTTCCAAGATATTTTTAAATCCCCTTACCTCTCGAAGTGAAGCTTCACCAAACAACATCAAGTCATCAACAAACTGCTGATGAGTGATGATTAAATTTGACCCCCATAATCTCAGACCTTTGATTCGACGGTCCCTGACCTGCTGCTTAATTTTCCTGCTCAAGCCTTCCATTGCTAAAATGAACAGGAATGGTGAGATTGGATCCCCTTGCCTGATACCCCTAGTGGCATTAAACGTATCTGTAGGTATCCCATTGAGCAATATTGAGAAGTTCGGAGTAGAGACCAAACTACTTATCCAAGCAATCCACCTGCTGTCAAACCCAAAAGCCCGAAGAACAGCGCGGGGATAATCCCAATTCAAACGATCATATGCCTTTGATAAATCAAGCTTCATAAGCATTCCTTTCTTTTTCTGTTGTTTTAAAGAGTGTATGACCTCCTGTGATACCACTATACCATCCAGGATCTGCCTGCCTTCCACAAAACCAGTCTGTTCAGGCGCAATCAAATTTGGTAGGAGAGGTTTCAGCTGTTTCACAATCACTGACGATATTATCTTATAGATTACGTTGCAAAGGGCAATGGGTCTGAAACCCTGTGGTTCTTCAGATGCATTACTCTTAGGAATCAGAGTGAAGAAGGTTGAGTTAATACCTGGCCAGACTTGCTGTCTGAACCGTGATTCCTCCACTGCGTCCACTATGTCTTTCCCTAGAAAGTGCCAGCTCGCCTGGAAGAATTCAATCGTATAACCATCCGGCCCTGGGGCCTTATTCTTTGCCATGTTCATTACAACTTCCTCCACCTCCTCCAGAGTGACTGCCCTCATGAGTGCCTTATTCTGGTCTACTGTTATAATCCTTGGTATTTCACTACAGATAGTAGTAATAGCCTCTGCTCTATCCCTCCGAGTTTCCGTGAGCACCCCCTTAAAATACTCCACCAGAGTCCTTGCAATACCAACTTGCTCTATCTCTCTTTCACCCTCCGCATTCCTGATAGAGAAAATTCGATTCCTCTGTCTATGTTGAATCATGGCTTGATGGAAAAATTTTGTATTCCGTTCGCCTGCTCGTAACCATCGAACCCTTGATTTTTGTTGCCATAAAATCTCCTCTTGTTTGCGTCGTTCCTCCAGCTGGCCAAGAATCCGTCCTTCCTCCCTACTATTTTCTTCATCTCTGCCTTCCAATATTATCTTCTGCTGAATCTCTTCCATTGCTCCTTCCAACCGTTGCTTAGCTTCCAAAATGTTCCCAAATTCCTTCCGATTCCATGCCTTGATTCGCTGTTTTAATTCCTTTAGCTTCAACTGAAGCGTATGCATTCTCCCATTCCCTCTACTAGTACATTGATTCCACCAGGTTTCCATGTTTTGAATGAATTGTGGATCCCTTAACCAAAAAGATTCAAAACGAAAAGGTCTGTTCCCTTTGATCTGCTTAATATCTACCTCCAATTGAATGGGCCAATGATCTGAACCAATACTGGGCAAAATTTTCGCTTCAATAAACACATCTCTATTCAAAATTTGCTCTGATATCAAAAATCGATCCAAACGAGATGCAATCTGGCTCTGCCCACCGCGGCGATTATTCCAAGTATGTACACCATTTATTGTTTGAATGTCTACCAATCCTAGATCCTTTATCATGTCATTAAACTCTTCCATAATCGGATCTTCTCGCCTTACCCCTCCTCTCTTCTCCCCTAGATGCCGAATTAAATTGAAATCCCCCCCTATCATCCATGGGAGATTCGGAATGAGAAGTCTCATAGAACGTAAGTTCCTCAAAAAGTCCTGCCTATCACTACGATTATGAGGGCCATAGACCCCAGTAAACAAAACTCTTTCCCCCATTCCAACAAGTCTAAACCTGCCTGACAAAATTCTAGGGAAGGAAAGCCAATGTTCGAAAATTACCTCCTCAGTATTCCACAAAACAGCCAATCCTCCTGCTGTCGCTGTTGCATCTAAGGCCATAACCTCATATCCAAGCTTCATTCTCTTAACAATTGCTTCCATCTGTTGACCAGTCACCTTCGTTTCCTGAACCACCATAATACTTGGCTTGTCTCTTTGCAATCGATCCTTCAAGTATCTCTGTTTCCCCTGACTATTAAGTCCGCGGATATTCCAACTTTCAACAATCATTTAAAACTTTCGAGGGGTCTGAAGGAATACCTCAGACAGAGGTATCACCCGTCCAGAATTGACCAGAGTCTCTCCCACTGCTTGAATGGATTCCGTCAACGTTCTTCGTCCTTTTTTCCTGCCGGTCTTACCATCAATAATTGGGGAATCCTGATTATCCATCACCGCCCTGGATTCCAAACATCCAGCCATCTTCTCCTTATATCGTTGAAAAGTTTCCTTGTATAATTGTTTTTCGGTGTCTGGTATAAATCTCTCGTCCAATTTTTTCCAATCCGTAAGCAGTTTCTTCATAATTATTTCTTCCTCTGTTCCACTCTCTTTAACACTTTCCTTCCCCTTCGTTGCTTGATCTAAAGGTTTATTAGTTTTACCCTTCTCCTCTCCTTCCGGCTCGCGACTAGGGCTTCGACTTTTCCTCTTTCCATCCTTAATTATTTCCATCGGCGCTATCACATTACCCTCTTTGTTCGATACAAGTGAATTTATTTCATTTCGGTCTTTTCCTTGATTTCCTTCGTCCTGTGTATGAAGAACATTAAATTGATTTTGACTCGTTGGAATGACAATCCTTTCCTGGGAGGGGGGTTTAGGATTACCAGGATTAGGTCTTCTTCTCCGCTGAACCTCTTGAAACTCATTTGTTGCCCCACCACCTTTCTCAGACGATCGAATGTCCGCTGGTTTATCCTGTGTACCTTTCTGATCATTACCCTGCGGGCACTCCCTGGCAAGGTGACCATAAACATGGCAGCGACGACAGCGAAACGGTACATGTTCGTAATCAAGAGGCTGCTGCCAAATTTCATCCTGATACTCCAGCTCAATGGATTCCGGTAACGGGGCCGAGATATCCATATACACACAAATTCGAGCATACGACGTATATTTCCCCCGTTTCGTAGTCTCTGCAACTTTCACAAAAGTGCCAATGGAATTTCCAATGCCTTCTAAGATCTCTGGATCCCAAAATTCATCTGGTAATCCAAATAAACGCACCCAGAGTGGTGCAGCCTTGATTTGCTCTGCATCAGGGTTGTATCGGTCTTCCCAATACCGTGTAAATAAGCCCGCATTATTCATAAAATAGGGTCCCTCCTCAAAGACCTTTGCCTTGTCCTGTAAGTTAGCAAAAATTACTGTAAAAAACCCCTTAGCACCCAATTTAAGCTCAATATCCCCACGAGGGTTCCAGCGCTGATGAATCCACCGCAAGAGATCTCGTTCAGACGGCCAATACCCAATAAATTTACAGATTAAGGCATGGTCTCTCATATAACAGCGATATTCCTCCAATTTGTTGTTTGGAATGACATACCTGGGTTTCTTCTGCGCCCTTGGAAGACATTTGTTAACCAAGCGAGCCTGCCACTGGTTGCCCAGAACTGGGGTAGCATCAGCGGCATCCAAGCCTTGCCCATTCGCAGTACTAGTTCCAACATGACCCATCATGACATCCCGAAAGGAGGGGATTTCACCCCTCCCCTGCCGTACTTCCATTCCTAAGGTCAAAAAAGTAAAAAACCTGCTGTACTACGGTTCCCAAGAGAGTCTGCTGTGCTATAGTCACAAGGAAGCCCTTGTGCAAAACTGCCTCCTGAAGCTTGTGCAATTGTTAATCAGAGTGAAAGAGAACTTATTGAATTATTAATTGGACAATGTTAATATACATTTCATAAACAATTGTTTTTGCGTTGTAAAGCTAGACTAGATTGTTTTTGCGTTGTAAAGCTAGACTAGCTAGTTATTGTGCTTTTTATTTATAAAGATAGCTACCTTCCCCTGGTTATAAAAAAATTATGTATAACAACGCAGGAAAAATTGACTTACATAAATCTGCATAAAACATAAATAATAACATTGAAAACAAATGACCGTCATCAAATTTTCCATTTAACCAAAAAAAAATTGAAATTCCAAACTTGAATATAGTTACAACTAAAAGTCCAAAACATAGTATTTTGTTCTAGTTCAACAAAGAGGCCATCATAAAAGCCATGGTAAATATTGGCCACGAGAAGGTTGAATGGAAGCCAAAATCGATATGCAGTTTTCGTTTGTGTGTTAGTGCACGGCATGTGTTTACCCAAGCACGCACTTACATGTTCAAAACGAGGGCATTAGGAGCTGCTTGATAATAATGCAGATTAAAGAGCTTGGAGGGATCTGAACACTTTTTGGGTTGCAATGACCAGGTACAAACGTGCATGGCTGGACTTGAGTTTGAAGGCATTATTCCATCCAGGCCCTCTCATGATATACTTTTAAGAATTGTAAATATAAAAATTAAACAAATCTTTCGTTTTTGTTTTTATAATGTCTATAAAAAGGAATGAAAAATCACTGAAAAATAAGTATGCCATTTAGTTTGTCTGTGATGTGTGATCTTTATAAAAAAGAACAAACTTATGGAGAGTAAACTATATTATTTATTTTTATTTTTGTTTTTTGTTTTTTTGAAGATAATAGAAAAAGAATAACATTAAGAGAAGTTTTTAGGAAAAATATATATAGATATAATAATATTCAAGTATATATATTTTATTTATTTTTAATTTAAATCTATAAATTTTTATGGGGAAGTATGTGTTATTAACTATTAAATCCACAAAATAAAATTTTATTTTCAAACAAAACATTATTTATTTTCTTTTTGAAATGTTTATAATTTTTAAAATATATTTTTTATATTGAAAGATTTTCTATAATCTAATCTAAAGTAGATATATAGTTTTTCGCTCTATATTAAATATATCCTTTGATAGTTATGTTGATAGGTATGTTTATTTTGGAATAGGACTTTTAGAATTTTAATTTAATTATCAATAATTATGATGCAAGAGCACAAGCATTACTCTAGGAAAATTTACTTTGTGTAAGATCCCAAGGAGATCCTAAATTCTAGGAGTAAGTCTTATTTTCTTGTGTAAAATAGAGTTAAAGAGATTTTTGTTGTAGAGTGAGTTGTCATGATTTTAGAAGAATCTAGACTATTGGGATATTTTGAGTAGTTGATATTTCTGTCAAGTGGGCCTTGTAAATTTTGACTTAGGTGGTAACAATTTTGGGACAAATGTCCAATTTCTTTGTAAATGTGTACATATTTTATGTTTATGGAATTATAGGCCTTAGACAAGGATTTATGTTGTTTGGGACATATGTTCAATTTCTTTGTAAATGTGTACATATTTTATCTTCATGGAATTATAAGCCTTAGACAAGGAATTTTGTAGAAGGGTAGAGAAAAGAAAAGAAGCTTGGTGAACAAGCGAGGGAAAAAAAAAATCACTTCCTCTATAATCATACTTTTCAAGTTAATAGAATTTGGCTTGATATTTATGTATTTTAATACCCTGCTTGAATGTGTATCAAATCTTGTCCAAATGAAAGTGTGGCCAGGTTACTAAGGTGATAAAAGTCCAAAGAGAGGATAATGTTGACGAAAAAATAAAAGGAACGAGAGTCACTGAAATCCTTTATGTTAAGTAATAGGGACAAGCCACCAAATCCATGTACTATGTTTTCTCTGTTGCCTATACATTGGGTCTTGTAAAAAAGAGTAACATTGTTGTAGCTATGTGTCATAACCTCTTTCATATTTCAATAGAAAGTGACAACAAATTTTAGTAATTTCAATTGGCAAAGGAAGGTTGAGGCCCTTTGTGCTCTAGCATGGTAAGCCTCCAGGTGAAAGGGCATGTTACCAACAATGATGAGGTCATTAGAAGTCTCGACTTCACATTAAGGACAAGAATTGTTTGGAGAGAGAGAAATAACAAGGGTGAAAAGGAAGACACCTTTGTATTTAGAAATTAAGAAGCCACAAGGCACGAGTGCCTCTTTTCATGTCATCCAAAGGGCACATGGAGAAGTTGGCATAGTCTAGACGCCTCCACGTTCGAATAGGCATCCTGGCATAAGAATGTGTGCAGGAATCATTCATAGGAACAAGAGGAGTTGCAGGATTGCAACTCAAGGCATGGAGTGGAAGAAATGAAGCGTTGTCATGTCAAGTATGTTTCAATTCTGAAATGAAGTTAGTGAAATAGGAGGGTTCATGACAGTGCAAGTTTAATTTTCCTCAGAAGGATTAGGTCGTAGTGTGGTTTAACACAAACTAGAAAAATTCGACCCCGACCTTTCATTGTGGATTTTTCGTCTAACAAAGGAGTCAGGCTTCGACTGATTAATTGTCAATGTGTTTACAAAGATGTCTAACCTTTGACCTTAAGTTGGATCTGACCTATCAGTTTGGCTAAGAAGGAGTGGCTATAGTCATCCTGTGGCATATTTTTGTGGTGTAGACAAACTACAACCTTCGACCTCATAGTCGGAGCTGTCCTTAGATTTGTTCTAGTAGGACCATAAAGATCTTTTTATAATTTTGAGTGGTCTTATAAAATGGCTTGTGGCTTATAGGAGGTCGATAAAATAAGAGAGTTGGACTTAGTGTAAATCCCTATTAAAGGGAGGATTTGATGCTCATAGAAGAAGAGGTGTTTCGTCACCTAGCACTAGAGAGAAATACAAGAAGGCATGTGGGATAAAGAGGTTCAAGAAACAAAGAGAGAGGAGAACGTCATAAGAAGAAGATTATGGGAAAATTAGGGAGGCCACTAGGAGGGGCCTGCTATCATTGTAGTATCAAAGCACATCACTATGTGAATATTTCAATTAGTAGATGTTGCAGTTATCAGGAGAATGCACTTGAGAATAGAAGTAATAATTCATTTGTTTATTTAATGGTGACTGATGGTTTGATAATATTGTGAAGACAGGACATAAAAGACAGAAGATAGGAAAAGGAAATTTCCCAAAAGGAGGAACATAGTAGCAGATTCTAAAGAGGAACAAGTTTGGGAGCAAATATTAAAATAAATGATTAGAAGAGGAAGTGGCACAAAGAAAAAAAATCAACAAGGAACAAAGCTGAAAGGAGTGTAAGAGAACCCAACCAAGGAAGAGATATTGAGGAGAAACCCTGGCAAGTAACTCGTTTTTATTTTGTTTTAATTCCACCAAGCTAATAACTGCAGAAAGCAGCAGATGTGGATGGTATAACTACAACTAGTAGAAAGTTGTAAAAGAAGTTCCAAAGGAGGTGGCAAAGAACCCTTGCAGTAAGAGAGGTTGTTGAAGAAGAAAACTCAGTTGTGGTTGAAGAGTGAAGGGGACAGAGAATGTCCTCAAGAGAAGAGAACTAGAGGAATTCTCCAAAGGTGAGCAAGGTGTAGCGGAAGCCAAAAAGGATCAAGAGGTGACCAAGAAGTTCCAAAGAAGGGACTTAACGGACACCAATAATCAGGAGGAGGTGAGGTGTTTAGGTAACAAGCAATGGAAGATACTTGTTACACAGGCTTATGTGCAAGTCATAGTGGGCAAGTGAAGGCTCACAAAAAGGAAGGAAAAGAGAAGACTACTGCTGGACATAACCAGGGTTAAAAGAAAAGCCACAAAAAGGAGAAAAGGATGTCAAGAAGAAAAATGGCATGAGAAAATGTATCCATGAAGAATTTGAAAGGGAAATGGTGGAGTTGAAAGCACAAGTTGATGTACTAATATAGTGCCTACAAGCTAGGGAAGAAAGGCAGGGACACACATGATGAGGAGGTTCAAGTTACTTGTCAGATAGAATGGTTTCAAGAAGAAGATACCTAAGAGACCAAGGAAGGAGTTAAAACACTTGTTGAATGCTATAATAAGAGAGGAGAAGCTCAAACAAACTAAGCTTAAGGTTGTAGTAGTTCACATTTGTAAACTAGTGAGGTGATATCCTTAGAGAGAAAGGTAATGAGAAATTGTCTGAGAGTCTCATGGATTGCATGCAAATTCCAAAACATCAAGAGAATTTGTTAATAAAGGACCTTGATGAGACACTAGTCAAATGTCTCGAGGCGTGTGGAGAAGATCTCATGGAAGACGTTGGTGAGACATTGAAAGAAGGTCGGCAAGGAGAATTGGTAGCAGAAATATCAAAGTTGGCTAGATGACATTCCATCTTTAAAGTAGGTGAACTTTATTTAAATGCAGACCAAAAGCATTGAAGAGATGTCCAACTAAGAGAACAAGATACATGGATTGCTTCTCAAACTAAGCGCATGAAGAGAAGGAGTGTTGCAAACAGTTTCCAGAGACTAGCATACTCACAAATGAGAATAATGATATTGAGGAAAGAGAGCAACCCTTAAAGGATATTATGCAAAGGAGCAGATATGATAGTAAGGTTGAGAAGATGAGACTAATTAAAGGTATGAGTGACTACATGACAAGTCCAAATCTATAGCAGATGCTAGGAGCATCAGTGGAGGCCCTAGACCTTCACTCTTTTAAAGTTGATAATTTATTTTTATGTGCGGGTCAGAAGGAGGGACAACCATCACAAGTTGTCATCCAAGACGAGGAGACTATAAGAGGCAATAACAGAGAAGCATTTGAGAAGATACAGATAAAAGGAGGAGTGTATGAATCAACAATGATTTTTGTAGTGAATGGACAACCACCAAGGGTTGCCATATATATTTTGGATGAAGGACTAGGTTTAAAAATCACTAAAGAATGAGTGAATTAAAATTCTATTCAAATGAAGGATAATGCACTATTATCTCATAATGAGTATTAAAAGAAGACCTATTCACATGAAGGAAAGGTGTTGGGGGAAGTGACCGAAGAATCTAAGTCTTATGTTTTTGAAATTGACAATTGGTGTGTGAATGCAGGTATTGAATTTCCTAAGGGAAAGCTAATTGGGCTAATTGATGAAGGGAATTCCTCAATACAAATTAAGGCAACTTTTTAGTAGTAGAGGCTATGAGTGATAAATTTATCTCTTTTAATACGTGAGGAGACTATGATGGATAGTAATAAGGGCGAGTATACAAGTGAAGACCTTGTTGTTGAGGTGACCAAGATTGAATTGGCTTGGAATTACCTTCAAGAGGAAGTTTATGAAGATGCAAAGTAATATTTAAATGAGTTGCTCATAAATGGTGATGAGAACACTTTAAAGATTTTAGTGGAACTAAAATCTTTGGATGAGAAGTTGATGAAACAAATGGTTGGCATCCAACATGTGAAATTTGAGTTGAAGAAGGATGGGAATAGGATCAAGCAGGAAGATGAATTTAGGGTGTTGATGAAAAGAATACCTACATAAGTGTACAAATAGAGGAGGACAATAGCCAGTAGAGATAAGTAGTTGACTATGCAAGATTACCCTAGTAGCATAAGTGACATATTACAAAATTAATGTGGGATCTTGGTAGACTGAAATCAAAATTGGAATAACATGGAACTGTGCATATGAACAGCAACAACATTTTTTTCAGATCTTGGAAGGTTTGATCATTTGACAAGGAGGTCAAAATTTTTTCACTTGGGGATTCTAATGTAGGAGCATCACCCTAGGAAAATTTATTTTTTGTAAGATCTCAATGGGATCCTATAAATTCTAGGACTAGGTCTTATTTTACTATGTAAAATAGAGTTAAAGATATTTTTATTGTAAATCCAACTATCATGATTCTATAGGAATCTGGATTGTTGGGATATTTGAGTAGTTGATATTTGGTCCAAGTGGGCCTTGTAAATTTTGGCAAGTGTTTAGCTTAGGTTGTAGGTAGTTTGGGACAAATCTCTAATTTCTTTGTAACTCATGTGTAGATATTTTATGTTTATGGAATTATAGGAGTTAAATAGAGATTTCTATAGAGAAGGGTGGAGAGAAGAAAAGAAGCTCGGTGAACGAGCAAGGGAAAAAAAAAAATTTCCATTGTAATCATGTTTTTCAAGTTAGTAGTATTTGGCTTTATATTTATGTCTTTTAATCCCATTCCTGCACGTGTATCAAATCCTATCTAAATGCAAGTGTGCCTAGGTTACTAAGATGATAAAAGTCCATAGAGAGGACAATGTTGACAGAAAATAGACGGAAGGTTGATCACTGGAATCCTTTGTTTTAAGCAACAAGGGTGAGGCACCAAATCCCTTTACTATTTTTCTTTGTTGCCTATACATCAGGTCTTGTCAAAAGTAGTAACACCCTCGTAGTTGTGCACCATAACCTCTTGCATATTTGAATAGCAAGCCACAACACATTTCAATAATTTTAATTGGGAAAGGGAAGCTTGATTCCCTTTGCACTATGGCGTGGTAAACCTCAAGGTGAAAGGGTGCATTGGCAATAATGTCGAGGTCATTGGTAGTCTCAACTTCACAGTAAGGACGTGCATTGTTTGGAGTGAGAGAAATAGTGAGGGTGAAAATGAAGACACCTTTGTATTTAGTAATTAAGAAGAAAGAAGGCACAAGTGCCTATTTTCATGTCAACCAAAGGGCACATGGGGAATTTGGAATAACTTAGGCACCTTCACGTTTGAATAGGCGTACTGGCATAAGAAAGTGTGAAGGAATAAGAGGAGTTGCAGGCCCACAACTCAATGCCTGGAGTGGAAGAAACAAAGCATTGTCATGTCGAGTATGTTTCAATTTTCAAATGAAGCTAGAAAAATAGGAGGGGTCGTGAGATTGCAATTTTAATCAGCCTCGGAAGGATTGGACCGTAGTGCGGTTCAACAGGCGCTAGAAAAGCTGACCCCGACCTTTTGTTGTGGATCTATCGGCTGACAAAGGAATCAAGCTTTGATTGGTTAATTTTCAGCGTGTTTACAAAGATGTCCAACCTTTAACCTTAAGTCGGAACCGACCTATTGGATTGGCTAAGGCGGAGTGGCTATTGTTGGCCTATTCTTTTCCAACCTACTGATTAAATGAAATCATAAATGGAACAAATTGAAACACAACTACTTTGTTCTACCCTGTTGTAGTGGACTGCAACTATTCAAGCAAATGAACAGGAAACAAGAAACTACTTAAGTCAATGAGTAGGAAACCAGAAATTTGTGTTGAGCCACTGTAATGAAAATGCATCTATTTAACCAAATGAACAATCAAACCATGCATCTATGCTAGTGTTGTGATGGAAATGAACTGCTTAATTGAATGAACAGAAAGCATGAATCTATACTACTGTTGTAATGAGAATGCATTTGATTAAGCAAATGAACAGAAAGTAGGAAGCTATGCTAACATGACAGTACAATAAAGAGGAGCTTTGGCTGCTAGGGTCGGGCCCCAACCCAAGAGCTTCAGCCCTCTGAGTTAACTCACTGCTGGCTCAAATAAAAACTCATCTTCATTATCAAAGAACTGTATCACATCAAAACTGTTGCAAAGTAGAAGTTTGAATCCTTGCTAACTAATTGATTGACTATCTAGTTGTCCGGTAACTAGCTAAAAAAACTAAGGTCCTAAGCCCCTTCATTTATACATATGAAGTCTCAACGACTTCCCTCAAAATTAGGGAGGTATAGCTCCCAACCTAATGGTAACTTGTCCTTTCAATTTCACTAGCACGGTTGCCTTCTAGTAGGCTGGCTGCTTGTACTTCCACTTGCTTGGTTGTCTTTTAGTACTCCTGATTTGGTTGTTTGTACTTTCAGCTGATGGAGGTATATTCGAATGGATGGGCAGTAAATGAGGAGGATTTACCTCCTGTAATTCCTCTCCCTTGTCTCATCCAAGTTTTTAGCAAGGTCTTTTACCATAGTTCCTTGCTTTTACCTTTTATCCCTGCATTTCCCTTGCTTTTATCCTTTATTCCTGCATTACATGCACATTAGACCACAAAACAAAATATCCAACTCTAACTCAACTCATAAGCAAAATATAGTCAAAAGTATGCAATAAGTTGTGAGAATAGTTGGTTTAACTAAGCTAGGAGGTTAATTAAGGCCATTTAAGGCCCATATAATTACTCAATGATGAGACTCATAACAGCCTGCGACATTGAAAACTGGCTTACTAATGTTAAACTTGATGGAGTCCTCTAATTCTGCAAAGGACCAAGTCTCTTGTCTCATAGGCCCTAATTTTCCCATTAGGACGATCTCAAGGTTTCATTTTCTTATAACTATGTTGCCAATTAGGCTAATGAATATAGGATTTAGGGTGAGGAATATAAGGTGGTTATGGGAATAATAGAGTGTGAGAAGTATGAAATATACAATAGGAAGTGAGGTAAAATAACACTAAGGTCAAGGTGACATTCAAGAAATTTCTTGAATGACATGAATATGATAATGGATTCCTAGAGTATGATGACAAATCATAGGTGCATATCGGCTAATAATAGTGTAGGATCATCGGAGAAGATTAGGTTATAATTCAAATGGGAGGATAAGTGAATGTCATCTTCAAGATAATTGATCACTCACTCCAATAATTACAACAACAAGAGGAAAAATACCACACATATAGACATATATATGTATATTAGGGTTAAAAGCTTAATATTGTTGAAAAATTACAAGTTCGAATTACAATGTAAAGCTTATAAAATTATAGATTTTGCCTCGATTATCTTTCACCTGAAAGTCTTAAATTTTGCGGAAACCTTTGTCTGTTTCCATACCAAACTAAAGAAAAATGGTAATATGGGACACGAACAACACCTTTGAATTTAACCATTGTAAAAGCCACCTTGACAAGGGATACATTAATTTATTTCACCAATAAATCTTTTGAAGAATATGAAGAAACAAGGAAGCAAGCCTATCTCACGATGTTTGATCATTCCAAATTTGCATATTTTTACTAATTGAACACATACATGACACCCTATAACCGCTATAAATATCCTGTAACTAATGCAAATCAACCTGGAGATCAAGAAAACTATCAAAGATGTCGACATTTTCCTTGAGTAATTCTATGAGATTCATGTTGGATAAAGTACAAAACTACGTCATTCAAAATACAAAGGAAAAATAATGGAAATGGAATAAAGATGCTAAAAGACAATAAATTTGGCCTTCGTATGTAAAATCGCTTCTTCTTTTTGTCATAAACTTTTTGTTGATGCTAAGGTTACCATTGTTGATGTAAAACTTGTGTTCCCACAAAATGATCCAAAACCGGGTGATATTGATGTGTGATGACTGTATAATATTGATGATTGATGAAGGATACTTGTCTAGAGATGACTGCTAAAATTTGAAGGTAATTGTGTGGTGTTTATACCTCATGAAGAAAATATTGAATGTTCTACTACTCGGATTTAGGGAATAGGCTTTAAGGTATATTGAAATATGATAGACCAGTTTCTTTAACTGATATGGTGCCAAGAGCTATCGAATGATGGAGGAATGTTGTTTGTCAATGGTTGTTTGGAACCAAGCATTAATGAGATCCACATATTCTTGGTTCTTTGATTTATTAAAAACTATTACCATGTACTCTTTTGTCATGTCATGCAGGTGATCCACGACTTGATTTCTCTCTTGAAAGCATGAAGGATCTAATGAGTGACAAGAGAGAAACGTGTCAATCTCATGTTCCAATATATGCTCTCCATTTATTGTTTCCTATGACCCTTCAGTTTCTTCGGAAGATTAACAAGGATGATTAAGGAAGGCTCTTGGGTCTTCTTCTTGATATGACTTTTATTCTTAATGTTGCTCATGAATGTCTTACATTTATCATTCTCCTTGAGATGCAGTTATGGTCGTAATGGCTATCAAGGTCTACTCTTCTTGAGATGTAGATATGCCTTGGCTTAGGATTCGAGAGATCTCTTGGAGTATCTTCTCTTATAAAAAATTTTAGCAACCTTCTTTTGCTAGCTTCTAAATCCTATGAGCACATTGATTAGTGTATGGTGGGTTCTTAGAGAACCCTAAAAATAAGAACCTTCTAAAATCAACTAAATATGCAAAAAAAAACTCAAGGAGAGATATGTCATGTACTTGGATGCTCTCATGATGTCAAGGCCCTTCTGATAGGAGTTACCTTACCCTTTCCATGAATCAATATTAAAAGAGAATAAAACACACTTTCATAAAGAGGATTAAGCCATGTTGTGAGATTTTGGTGATAATGACCCAATACACTTCCAGAAAACTTTGCTTTCCAAAAAGTAAAATCACACCAAGCTGAAAAATTATGGCATTACTTGAGTTTTGTCTCTTCACCTAGTAAGCTCGACAAGAAAAACCTCACTTGCAAAAAATGAAATCAAACCAAATTGTGCTTACCAGCACGAAAAGGGCATATGGGGCTCAGATGAGGTGGTTTCATAGGTTATTACCTCTTTCCTTACCTCCCTTCCTCCTCTAATTCTCAAATGTTAGGAATCCATTTAAAAAAATAGATCACCAAGTCTTTATCACTCAAGCACCTCTTTGAAAACAACACCAAAGTGTTGGGTGGAATAATTAAAAATAACAATTACTTAACATTTAGTTTTCAATATAGAATCATATAATTTGATATGCTACATTGTTTGTGTAGAGATTGAGACAGTAGTGATCTACTACACTAAGGACCTAACTAGGAAAAGCATAAAAACATTGCATTGCCCTAAGTTTCCATTGCAGGGTCTATTCTCCAGACCTCAGACAATTAAAATACCTTATGTGGAACGTTCACACAAATAAATCAAGAAAATATTATATAAAATACCATTGAGTTCATAGCACCAAGCCCGCCTAGACTAGTTGACATTCCATTCCCTCAAGTCTTTAGGTGGTCCCAAGACTCAAGAACTTGTTGTGGTTTCCAAAATCAAGCTTTAGGAAAAGGAAATCGGGCATCAAAAGACAAATCTTATCACCTAGGAAGCACTTTTGTCACATAGTTGAAAGGATAGGATTATTAAACCTAGACTTCCCCCTGGGTTACAGACTGTTATGCACTCATTTAGTGTTCTAAATACAAAGTTGAGTGTGAATTCTGCAATAGTGTTTTTAAACATTGTTTCAAACCATTAAAAACACTTATCAAATCCATAGGTTATCAATCATAAAAAAACATACATAGATTCGTTTTTATAAAGAAAGAACAAAGCATTAATATTACTTCAAGATCATATCTTAAACATAACCAAACTCAACACTTATAAATATCATATAGTGTTTATTGATTGAATGTACATCTACAACAAGTATATATAATGATATTATGTACACAAGCTAAACAAGATCATTTAATAACAACAAATTCACTATGTTAATATGTGCAAGGCAAGAATAAGCATAAACATTACATAGTTATATGTGTTTTTCTTGCATGCATAAGACAAAGCAACCATGCATTAATCAAAATACATTATGACAAAGGATCTTAAGTTGTGATCTACATCAACTCACAAAAAATGTGTGTTGTTAAAACATCAAACCATATATTAGACCATTGTAGAACAAAGAGCAATTTTAATATACAAGATTCAGGGTTAGATCTAAGGCAAGAGCGTAAATAACCTCTAAATCCAAATTTCAAGTATACGACTAAACATCATTCTATAATTTCAAATCGAAATGTAGTAGCTCATTTACCAATTTTCCATACATTAACTAATCAACCTCACAATTTGCCTTTTGTATGAACAATCTACTGAAACATAGTGTGATTCACCATATTGAAATTACACACACAAACTTAATATTAAATCATAAGAATGAAGGGGCAACGCGCTAGTTTTGTGGGCCCAGGCCAACCAGTAGTTTTGCCTCTCTAGGAAAATCTAAATCACAATGCAATTTAACATGGAAAGGGAAGAAACCTAAGCATTAATGGTTGATATTAAAACCCCACAGTTTTAAATAGAATTAGTACATAGAGGTTTGACCGAGTAGTCACACTAGTGAGTTGTCAATCAAACTTAGAACAAAAATAAAACCTAATGATCTCTCTTCTCCCCTAGCTTTGGGCCATAGTTAGTCTTTAATAGAAGATACAATTCATAACATAGCTAAATCAAGCCATGCTCGAACCCTATTCTAAGGAAAAACACGAGAGATCTAAATGGCATCCCAATCTTGGATTAGAGTAGTAATGAGACTATCTAAAACAAGAATGAATTGGTGTGATTCGGTTGAAAATTAATACAAGAAATCCTTAGGTTTTGATTTTGATACTAAACTATTTTCCAGACTAGAAAACCACTGAGGCACACAATGTTCACGAACAGTCCACTTTCATAAGTGACAAAGTATATTGATGTAGCGTTCTAGGAGACCCACATGTCACTTTCCCATTGGGATATGTGTACGTAAGTCCAACTTCGACTTTGGTTATAGGACCCTGTAAGGGTTGCAAGACTTGCCAAACCTTCATTAATAAACCTTAAAATAATAATTAATTTAGCAATGCATCCAAACTATACATTTCCACCATAAATTAGAAAATTACCTCATAATCCTCTAATTGGCTTGTTTTAGCATGGTAATCCTCTTTTGTGTACAAAATAGGACTATAGGAAAGAAAAAGTAGAGATTGAAGGGCGTCCAAAAGGGAATTTTGGTAGCAAAAAGTTCTTCAATTTCTAACCCCAACATAAATATTTTATTTTTCCTCTATATGATGAACATTAAAATACACTTCTAACTAACGCAATCATTTTGAATAAGGATTATGAATGGTTCATGGCACTCAAAATGGGTTGATGTTTTTTTTGTTCTTTCTTAGACTATCTCTCTAGTTCTTCTCAATCCCTCAATCTCCTATTTAATCTGACTTGTGCATTGGAACCTCCATATTCTCCAAATAGCCTGAGCTTATTGGTCAGAGTTTCCATGAGGAGGCTCACATTATAATTTATATAAATGACTTGTTCTTCCAATTGTGCAAACCTCTCCTCTATGGGATCATGAGGATTATTAATAGATTTGTTGACCATGGTTCGGGTTTTATAACTTTCGGCTTAACCGATTTGGATCCCCAACAACTCCTCACAAAATACCTAAAGAAGCCTTCTTTTATACCAATGTGATCCTTAATTTTTTGTGAATATTTCATTGGATAGTTTGTCACAGCATATCTATTAAAATATATAAGAAAATATTAAATCAAATGTATGAGGATTAATTTCTTATTAGATTATGGATTTGTTAATTATTGTTTATTGTATATGCATACAAATTAAAATTATGTAGAAAATAGAGAAAAAATAGAATAATCACTCACAAACCACAATAATACAAGATATGACTTGGGAAACCATTTCAGGTGAAAATCCAACTAGAAGGTGAGCTTGCTCTCTTCTCTCTTTCTTTGAATGGAAATGGAGGAAAGTATAAAGAGTAAGACTTGTGTCCTATGGGCTGCTACAATGCATAAACCCTCTTTATTTGCTCTCTCTCTATCCATTCTCAACTATTCTTCTCATCTATGGAACAAAATGCACTCAAATAGAACAAAACCCCTTTCCTCCTAGTGGCTCGATTATAACATAGTGTAATATCCTACTAGTGGTTAATTTTGACTCTTTCAACTCTTAACTAGAGTTACAATATTGACTCTTCTGGAGTCTTATTTATCATGAACACATGGATAGCATCATTTCCATGAATAATGGGTGTTGACATGGCATTCTCTCGAACCATGGTGGTCAAAACAAGATGGTCAACTTATGGGTGGCATAAAATTTTCATACAGACTTTGATTGAGGAGATTCTTTCATCGTTAGAAATTATCTGTGTGTAGAATAATGCTACATGGTTGTTTTGCATAAGTGGCAAAGTTTTATGCCAAAAAAGTACCATTTGATGCCTCAAATTGTTTCCTGAAAGTTTTCAGACCCTGTTTGCCAAACTAAAACACATCAGTAAAAGTAATTGTGTGAGACTATTTACTTTAAAGCAAGAATAATTATCTTGGTTTCCTACTGAAAGCAAATTCTTATTGAAATTGATTAGAAATAACTTATAAAAAAGATTAAAAAGAGAACCAAAATGTGGTTTAAAATGTTAACTTTAGTAAATTTGGTTCTAGTTGCAATTCCTATTTATTCATAAACAATGGCATATGTCCCTAAGAGGGTTTGAGAGGATTTCAAAAAGAAACATTCTAAATTCACGTGGACAAGAAAGAAAGAAAATGAAGATATTCCTTTAATTAAATGGCAGTTCCTAACCAAACCAAAGAAAATGTGTAGATAGGGGTGGAGAGAAGACAAAGAATGGTACAAGAATATATAAATCCCTTATCAATGGAGGAATGGATGAGGTAAGAATCCAAAGCACCCACAATATTTCAATAGTCTAAAAGTCTCTTATATCGACTTTTCCCTTTGAACGAAAAGTGGCTAGTGACTTTTCCCTTTGATCGAAAAGTGGTAGTGTGAAAATTTGGAAATAGAGATAAGGTAAAGATAGGAAAAGACCCCCATAGGTTAGTGTGATGCATCTAGATAACATGAGAGATTATAGTCAAACTACAAATAGGGCATTCAAACCCCAATTCTACTTCATTAAGGCAATAGGTCTGGAAAACTAGGAAAGCCTTAACCTTGACAAGTTCGCAGTTTAGTACCAAAAAGCCTGATATAGTCTAAAAAACCCAATCATTATGTATTACACATGGAGATTGGGATGCAAGGCTCTAAGTGAAGAGATCAATTGAGAAGGTATGGTCTTGTGGTGGAAGGCATTGTGAAAGCTCAATACACACTTTCAAACAAAATATATATGTGGCTAGACCATTGAATAAGGTCTTAACATGGGGATCTCTAAAAAACAAAAGAGAGTTTTTATTTACAAGTACAAATTCAAGACTGCGATCTTGCAATGATTGTCTTTAATGCTATAAATAAAAACATACTAACAAAAACTAGTAATAAAGCCAGTGATATACTTCACATTACCTCGGGTCCCTCTTTACAAAAGTGACATGAAACTTAAAGTGGGAAGAAAAAGACACATTAAAAGAACAATAATAAAACAAGGTAGAAAAAAATTGTTTTTCTATTTTAACTCTTTATATATTAACATGTTAAAACTAATAAACATCTAACATCTAAAAATATAATGTTTATCCATGTAACACACCTCAATTACCATTTTTATTAAATATCCCAATCCTCTTTAATGATAGTTAAAGAATACTAATCACCTCAAACACCATTTTTATTCAATATCCCATTTCTCTTCCACTAACTAATGGCATTTATTAGTTGTAAAATATTTTTAACTAATACTAGTCGCCTCAAACACCATTTTTATTCAATATCCCATTCCTCTTCTACTAACTAATGGCATTTATTAATTGTAAAATACTTTTAACTAGTAGTAGTCATCTCAAACACCATTTTTATTCAATATCCCATTCCTCTTCCACTAACTAATGTCATTTATTAGTTGTAAAATACTTTTATTACAGGGACTAATGGCATTTATTAGTTGTAAAATACTTTTATTACAGGGGAATACAACTTATTTGGAACATTAAGATTTATATTTAAATAAATAGAACTCATTTATAATTAAATGAAAGTTTGCGACATTGAGAGGGGCCAGGTTAAACAAGTTTATAGTGACAAATAATGATTATCATTTGGAACATTAAGATTTATATTTAAATAAATAGAACTCATTTATAATTAAATGAAAGTTTGCTACATTGAGAGGGGCCAGGTTAAACAAGTTTATAGTGACAAATAATGATTGTACTAGCAAATTTAAAAAAACATATTACGTGTATTTAATGAAAAGATTAGTTTTAAAGTGTGGTATGATTAATTAATATTTTTATTATTTTGATATTTTATTGTAATGCTTTTAAAATTTAATAGAAATTTTTTGAATATATATATATATATATATATAATTTAAGTATTTCAAGAATTTTTTCAAAAAGTTTGGTTTTGGAAATAAAATCTTACTGAATTAAAAGCTTTGGATTCAAATTTTGTATTATCTTTTCTCTTGGGATGAAAAGGATCTAGTCCAACCAAACTTGAAAAAAGAAATATTTTTCAAAAAATTATATTTAGACATCTATGTCTACTTTGCAATAGAGTTTTCCAAATTTTCATTAATTTATGAATAATTTGAAAATATTCTTAATCATATACATATTTCCAAAATATTTTTAATTTCATATCTTCTTTACGATGTTAATTCTACAAATTCTCAACATTACAAATAACACATAAACATTTTGATTACTATCAATATTTATTAATCACTTAATCTATTTAATTATAATTATAAATAACTGAAATTTATAAACTTACCAAACATCAAATAACTAACTTTTTTAACATCTTGACCCACATCAAATAACTAACTTTTCAACGTCTATTAATTTGTTAGACTGCGCCCAGATTTAATACCTTAACTTAACGTTGTTCGCATTAGTGGACAAGATTAAGAGATTAACCGTTTTCCATATTGATTGATGATCTCTGATTGAAATGTTTCAACGC
This sequence comes from Pinus tabuliformis, assembly GCA_031772625.1. Classification (NCBI taxonomy): domain Eukaryota; kingdom Viridiplantae; phylum Streptophyta; class Pinopsida; order Pinales; family Pinaceae; genus Pinus; species Pinus tabuliformis. The sequence goes on from CM062805.1 coordinate 665,539,171, forward strand.
GTTTCTGAAATTGATTGTATTTCCAGTACAGAATAGGACTGAGATATTATAGACTTAAGAAATTTATTAATTACTTAATTTATATATATAAATAAATAAATAATATTTATATCAATAATATTTATATTTAATTTATATAAATGAATAAATCAATAACATTTATATTATAACATTGTTAAATTTGTTTTAGAATATCTTTTAAATGGCGGCCCTTACCATATGAATAGTGAGTACTTCCGGTCCTTTAGTTCTCAAGTTCTTCTCCTTATGAGTCGAGCCCCTGTCGGTCCTCTCTTTTGGGCCCCTTCCCCAAAAGAGAGTTGTTCCTCACCATATGAATAGTGAGTCCCTACCGGGCCTCTCCTCACACGTCGATGGCGGCCTTTTAGTTCTTCAAGTTGATGGCGGCTTTTGGGGAAATTGGATTAATAGCTTTGCTAACGTATTGACTTGTATCATTTGGGTAACTAGACATAGAATCAAGATCAAACGGGACCAAGGCAGTTTTCCAAAAATATCTAGTAAAAGTGAAAGCCTTTACCTTTATAAATCCCTAACCAATAAAAATTCTTTAAATAACAAAATAAATTAGCCTAACTAATAAAAATTAATTAAATAACAAAATGAATTAGCCTACATTTTTAGATAGTAGCCAAATAACTATCCCACTACTAATTTGACAATTAGTAATTTAACAATTAATCTATAATAATCAATACTATTTAAAAAAATATCATATAAACCATTTAAATATACCTACTACATTTTACATTAGGTCACCATCGCAGCTCTTAGTAAAACCCCCGCCTCAACAGCTCCATACTGTCGGATGATCTCAATTCTCCCGGTGATGTCAGATGCCTCCAACTTTCTCTGCTCCTTCCTTTTCTGCATTTACAGTCCGAGTTCACAGATCTGCCATCCCTCCGACTTCATCAGTGTCATCTGCGGGGACGTAGTTCCTCCTGACATCCCATGCCAGCCGAGGCAAGTAGCCATTAGTGATTAAATTTGATTGAATTTTTTTTAATAAGAGTGATTTTTAAATTTTTAAATATGATCAATAGGTGTTGGCTTAATTTTAAAATAGTTGGAAAATGGAAATTTTATTTATAGTTTTCATATTCATGAAAATTTAATTTTTTAATTTATTTTTATTTATTTATATTTTGATTTTTTTTAAATTTATTTCACTAACTTATGTTTTGATATACAAGTTTATGATTTGCTTGAACACCTCAAATCAAGTAATGATGATGTAATCTTATAACTTGGAGATTCAATAGGAAAGAGAAAAAAAATGATGAAGTTAGAGATTATAGATTGCAATTCCATGAGAAAAAGAGAAAATAAAGTAAGAGTCAGAGATTATAGATTCTGATTTCCAGTCTATAAAATCATAGACTATAATTAGGGGCGTTTGGATGTATGAGAAAACTTTTACTTGGACTTTTAGAAAAATCTTCTCTTATTACATTTGCAATTTTACAAACTTAAAACTGAACACTGCGAATAAAGTGGTAGAATGCCAAAATGAGATTTTGATCATGTTAGAAAAAATGTTAGAAAAAATATGTTTAAGGGTATTAAAAAAAATCTATTTGTAAATTTATAGCTTCTGAACTGGACACTAAAAAATAAAGAATTGAGAATATTGTTAAGTTTTTATATACAATATAAAATGTCCAAATTAGTTTTCAAATTGAAATAGATAAAATTTATAAATATTAGATATAAAATTATAATTATAATTTATATTTGTTAAAATTGATGAAAATAATGATGTTTTTTTTTTTATTATATAAAATTATGATTTGACAGAAAAAATAACAAAAAACATATATAATATTTAAATGAAAAAAAAATTAACAAAAGCATATATAATATTTAAATGAAGAAATACTATATAAATTATATTCTAGATTACTATATTTGCATTCCCCTTACATTTATGACCAAAAAAATAACAAAAACATATATAATATTTAAATGAACAAATAATCCTACTTTTATCTAAATGGACTGTATATTTATAATAAGTATTGTATTTGAAACTATAATTATGGATTGACTTTATATATTTATAATAAGTATTGTATTTGAAACTATAATTATGGATTGACTTTATAGCAACAATGTTTTTGTTTTTTTATTAATTTTATAATAGCATATAATTGTTAGAGATATTTATAATAAGTATTGTATTTGAAATTATAATTATGGATTGACTTTATAGCAACAATGTTTTTGTTTTTTTTATTAATTTTATAATAGCATATAATTGTTAGAGATTTTTGTTTTCTTAGTGTTTTGTTAAATAATTTTGTTTTAAATTCAAATTTGGAGTTTTTACTTTATGTATATTTTACAAAAATCAAGTAATGTTGAATATATTTATACATTAAAAATATATAGTAAATAATCAAAATACATAATCGAATTCAAGAAAAAAATACAAACACATACTAATAATATTAGTTACCATAGTTGTTGTATTTTTTCATAAGTTGGAAAATCTATCATAATTTAGTTGTCAAATCAGCCATTAGGACAACCATCTTTAGTTGTTGCTAATGCAAACTGATTTATCATGGTTAATCAAGGAAAACCATGCCACCTGGAATAACCAGCTGGTGGTCCTTCAAAGAGCAAGGTATTAACCAATTGATGGTTAGTAAGGGGGGGTTGGTGGTCAGTGCGGGCGCAGGTTATCACCCCTACCACATACCTATGAATCTTGGGCTGTTAACCTGGTTCCCTTAATTATCTTGCGAGATACCTATCGATCTTAACCTGTTAACCTTCTTCCTTACTTCCCAGAAATATAAACTCTTAACCAAATAAAAACAATTTTAAATCATACTCCATACTCACAAAAATTATCGTATTAGTTTTATATTTACTAAAAAAATTTAACAAAACTGTATAATATTTAAATAGACAAGAAAAATAAAAAATGTAAAATACCCAAAAACAATCCTACACCAAAAAACAATCATGAATACAACTCTGCACAATCAAATTTATACCCAGCCAAATTAAATATAAAACACCAAGACACCAAAGGACAATCATGGATGGAATGGTGCACGATCAAATTTACACCCTGCAAAATACATACAGACGGGAAAAAGGAAAAACCAAAAACCCATGTGATAGGCTGCCGCACCCGAAGCTGAAGGACACGGAAAGACGAGGATCTGCAGAGCATGTATTAAGTGCATGCATCAATTTGTGATTCATGTAACTCATCCGCTAGTCTTTTTGGGCTCCCAGCACTTCCTGACAACACCAACCCACCCAATTCTACTTTCACGGGTAATTTTACTTTTATTGCAAAGAATTTTATTGGAAAAGGCAATATGCTATGATTGGAAAATTTTAGGGGTTAGTATTAGCAAATGGGCTAATTTTTCATAGTTGTTTCAAAAAAAAATTGGCCATTCTCTATATTTTTCTATAAATGATTCACCCAAATTTTATAATATATTATTATTTTATTTTAAAATTGCCAAAAGTATATAAAGGCTATATATAAAACTATTACCAATTTACATGTTTTTACAAATATCAACAAACATTTTATAATTGGTAATTTGGGGACTAGCAATATTGGCCAAAGTTTCTAAACTTTAAGGCAAATTTTCATCATTAATTTTTTTTGGGGAATTTGACATTTTATATAATTAAGAAAAATTTAAGGTTTTTGATGATAGGTGGAGGCTTCCCCAAAAAAATTGGACAAGATATTAATCCTATACACAGTGCCATTCAAATTTTTTCTTCAAATATGAATCACTTTGGAAATCTTCATGCTTTTATTATTCTATTATTTTATTTGAAATTGATTGGAAATGAAATTTTGATAGACACCAAAAAAAATACAGAGAAAACTTGTAGTGACATTAATTAATTGGACAATGTTAACATACATTTCATAAAAAATTGTTTTTGCCTTGTAAAGCTAGACTAGCTAAATTAGTTAGTTATTGTGCTTTTTATTTATAAAAATAGCTACCATTCACCTGGTTATAAAAACAATTACATATAACAACAGAGAAAAATTTGACTTACATAAATCTACATAAAACCTAAATGATAACATTGAAAACAAATGCACATAAGGTGCATGATAGGACGGCTGGGGCGGTTGGCTTTCGCACCCCCCAGCCGTGATGCGGCGGCCCCTCGCTGGGCGATTTCGAACGGCTATGCCGTATTCTGGTGGGTTCGGCCTTATTCTGCTTCTGCTGGCTTCGGCCGTATTGTAAAAATATCTGTAGGCTTCAGCCATATGTGGATTTTCTCTCTGAAAAAAAAACATGGAAAACAAATCACCGTCATCAAATTTTCCATTTAACCAAAAAAAAAAAAATTTCCATTTAACAAATTTTTTTTGAAATTCCAAACTTAAATATATTTACAACTAAAAGTCCAAAACATAGTATTTTGTTCTAGTTCAACAAAGAGGCCATCATAAAAGCCATGGTAAATATTGGCCACGAGAAGGTTGAATGGAAGCCAAAATCGATATGCAGTTTTCGTTTGTGTGTTAGTGCACGGCATGTGTTTACCCAAGCACGCACTTACACGTTCAAAACGAGGGCATTAGGAGCTGCTTGATAATAATGCAGATTAAAGAGCTTGGAGGGATCTCAACACTTTTTGGGTTGCAATGACCAGGTACAAACGTGCATGGCTGGACTTGAGTTTGAAGGCATTATTCCATCCAGGCCCTCTCATGATATACTTTTAAGAATTGTAAATGTAAAAATTAAACAAATCTTGCGTTTTTATTTTTATAATGTCTATAAAAGGGAATGAAAAAACACTGAAAACTAAGTATGCCTTTTAATTTGTCTGTGATGTGTATAAAAAGAAAAAAATATGGAGAGTAAACTCTCTTTCTATATATATTTGAATGTAATTGAAAAAATAACATTAAGGGAAGTTTTAGGATATATATATATATATATATATATATATATATATATATATATATATTAATATATATATATATATATTTTTCAAGTATATATATTTTATTTATTTTTAATTTAAATTTACAAATTTTTATGGGGAAGTATATGTTATTAATTAGTAAATCCACAAAATAAAATCTAATTTTCAAATAAAATGTTATTTATTTTATTTTCGGAATGTTTATAATTTTTAAAATATATATTTTATATTAAAAGATTTTCTATAATCTAATCTAAAGTAGATATATAGTTTTTCCACTCTATATTAAATGTATTTTTTGATAGTTATGTTGATAGGCATGTTTATTTTGGAATAGGGTTTTCAGAATTATAATTTAATTATCAATAATTATGATGCAAAAGCATCACTCTAGGAAAAATTACTTTGTGTAAGATCCTGTAAATTCTAGGAGTAAATCTTATTTTCTTGTGTAAAATAGAGTTAAAGAGTTTTTTGTTGTAAAATGAGTTGTCATGATTTTAGAAAAATATAGACTCTTGGGATATTTTGAGTAGTTGATATTTCTTTCATGCGGGCCTTGTAAATTTTGACTTGGGTGGTAAGAATTTTGGAAGAGATGTCCAATTTCTTTGTAACTGTGTACATATTTTATGTTCATGGAATTATAGGCCTTAGACAAGGATTTATGTAGTTTGGGACATATGTCCAATTTCTTTGTAAATGTGTACATATTTTATGTTCATGGAATTAAGCCCTAGCTAAGGGATTTGTGTAGAAGTGTAGAGAGCAGAAAATAAGCTTGGTGAACAAGCGAGGGAAAAAAAAATTACTTCCTCTATAATCATACTTTTCAAGTTAATAGAATTTGGCTTGATATTTATGTATTTTAATACCCTCCTTGAATGTGTATCAAATCTTGTCCAAATGAAAGTGTGGCCGGGTTACTAAGGTGATAAAAGTCCAAAGAGAGGATAATGTTGACGAAAAAATAAAAGGAATGCAAGTCACTGAAATCATTTGTGTTAAGCAATAGGGACGAGCCACCAAATCCATGTACTATGTTTTCTTTGTTGCCTATACATCGAGTCTTGTCAAAAATAGTAACACCGTTGTAGCTATGTGTCATAACCTCTTTCATATTTGAATAGAAAGTGACAACAAAATTTAGTAATTTCAATTGGCAAAGGAAGGTTGAGTCCCTTTGTGCTCTAGCGTGGTAAGCCTCCAGGTGAAAGGGCATGTTACCAACAATGTCATTAGAAGTCTCGACTTCACATTAAGGACAAGCGTTGTTTGGAATGAGAGCAATAACAAGGGTCAAAAGGAAGACACCTTTGTATTTAGAAATTAAGAAGCCACAAGGCATGAGTGCCTCTTTTCATGTCATCCAAAGGGCACATGGAGAATTTGGCATAGTCTAGATGCCTCCACATTCGAATAGGCATCCTGGCATAAGAAAGTGTGCAGGAATCATTTGTAGGAACAAGAGGAGTTGCAGGCTTGCAACTCAAGGCCTGGAGTGGAAGAAATGAAGCGTTGTCATGTCAAGTATGTTTCAATTACGAAATGAAGTTAGCGAACTAGGAGGGGTCATGAGAGTGCAAGTTTAATTTGCCTCAGAAGGATTAGGTCGTAGTGTGGTTTAACACACACTAGAAAAATTTGACCCCGACCTTTCGTTGTGGATTTTTTCGTCTAACAAAGGAGTCAGGCTTCGACTGATTAATTTTCAACGTGTTTACAAAGATGTCTAACCTTTGACCTTAAGTTGGATCTGACCTATCAGTTTGGCTAAGAAGGAGTGGCTATAGTCAGCCTGTGGTATATTTTTGTGGTGTAGAAAAACTACAACCTTCAACCTCATAGTCGGAGCTGTTCTCAGATTTCTTCTAGTAGGCCCATGAAGATTTTTTAATAATTTTGAGTGGTCTTATAAAATGGCTCATGGGCTTATAGGAGGTCGATAAAATACGAGAGTTGGACTTAGTGTAAATCCCTATTAAAGGGAGGATTTGATGCTCATAGAAGAAGAGGTGTTTCGTCACCTAGCACTAGAGAGAAATACAAGAAGGCATGTGGGATAAAGAGGTTTAAGCAACAAAGAGAGAGGAGAACGTCATAAGAAGAAGATTATGGGAAAATTAGGGAGGCCACTAGGAGGGGCCTACTATCATTGTGGCATCAAAGCACATCATTATGTGAAGATTGCAATCAGCAGATGTTGCAGTTATCAGGAGAATGCACTTGAGAAGAGAAGTAATAATTTATTTGTTTATTTAATGGTGACTGATGGTTTGATAATATTGTGAAGACAAGACATAAAAGACAGAAGGCATGCAAAGGAAGTTGCCCAAAAGGAGGAACATAGTAGCAGATTCTAAAGAGGAACAAGTTTGGGAGCAGACATTAAAATAAATGATTAGAAGAGGAAGTGGCACAAAGAAAAAAATCAGCAAGGAACAGAATTGAAATGAGTGTAAGAGAACCCAACCAAGGAAGAGATATTGAGGAGAAACCCTGGCAAGTAACCAGCTTGTTATTTTTCTTTAATTCCACCAAGCTAAGAACTGTAGTAAGCAGCAGATGCGGATGGTATAACTACAACTAGTAGAAAGTTGTAAAAGAAGTTCCAAAAGAGGTGGCAAAGAACCCTTGTAGTAAGATAGGTTGTTGAAGAAGAAAACTCAGTTGTGGTTGAAGAGTGAAGGCGACAGAGAAGGTCCTCAAGAGAAGAGAACTAGGGGAATTCTCCAAAGGTGAGCAAGGTGTAGCGGAAGCCAAAAAGGATCAAGAGGTGATCAAGAAGTTCCAAAGAACGGAATTAAGGGACACCAATAATCAGGAGGAGGTGAGGTATTTAGGTAACAAGAAATGGAAGATACGTGTTACATGGGCTTGTGTGCAAGTCATAGTGGGCAAGTGAAGGCTCACAAAAAGGAAGGAAAAGAGAAGACTACTGCTGGACATTACTAGAGTTCAAAGAAAAGCCACAAAAAGGAGAAAAGGATGTCAAGAAGAAAAATGGCATGAGAAAACTTATCCATGATGAATTTGAAAGGGAAATGGTGGAGTTGAAAGCACTAGTTGATGTACTAATATAGTGCCTACAAGCTAGGGAAGAAAGGCAGGGATAGGCATGATGAGGAGGTTCAAGTTACTTGTCAGATAGAATGGTTTCAAGAAGAAGATACCTAAGAGACCAAGGAAGGAGTTAAAACACTTGTTGAATGCTACAATAAGAGAGGAGAAGCTCAAACAAGCTAAGCTTAAGGTTGTAGCAGTTCACATTTGTAAACTAATGAGGTGATATCCTTAGAGAAAAAGGTAATGAGAAATTGTCTGAGAGTCTCATGGACTGCATGCAAATTCCAAAAAATCAAGAGAAATTGTTAATAAAGGACGTTGATGAGACATAGTAAAATGTCTCAAGGCGTGTGGAGAAGATCTCACGGAAGATGTTGGTGAGACATTGAAAGAAGGTCGACAAGGACAACTGGTAGCAGAAATATTAGAGATGGCTAGATGACATTCCATCTTTAAAGTGGGTGAATTTTATTTAAATGTAGACCAAAAGCATTGAAGAGATATCCAACTAAGAGAAAAAGACACATGGATTGCTTCTTAAAATTAAGCGCATGAAGAGAAGGAGTGTTGCAAACAGTTTCCAGAGACTCGCATACTCACAAATGAGCATAATGATATTGAGGAAAGAGAGCAACCCTCAAAGGATATTATGCAAAGGAGCAGAGTGACTACATGGCAAGTCCAAATCTATAGCAGATGCTAGGAGCATCAGTGGAGGCCCTAGAGCTTCACTCTTTTAAAGTTGATAATTTATTTTTATGCCCGGGTCAGAAGGAGGGACAACCATCACAAGTTGTCATCCAAGACGAGGAGACTATAAGAGGCAATAACAGAGAATCATTTGAGAAGATGCAGATAAAAGGAGGAGTGTATGCATCGAAAATGATTTTTGTAATGAATGGACAACCACCAAGGGTTGCCATATATATTTTGGATGAAGGACTAGGTTTACAAATCACTAAAGAATGAGTGAATTAAAATTCTATTCAAATGAAGGATGATGCACTATTATCTCATAATGAGTATTAAAAGAAGACCTTTTCACATGAAGGAAAGGTGTTGGGGGAAGTGACCAAAGAATCTGAGAAGTCTTAAGTTTTTGAAATTGACAATTGGTGTGTGAATGCAGGTATTGAATTTCCTAAGGGAAAGCTAGTTGGGCTAATAGATGAAGGAAATTCCTCAATACAAATTAAGGAAATTTTTTAGCAACAGAGGTTAGGAGTGATAAATTTATCTCTTTTAATACATGAGGAGACTGTGACGGATAGTAATAAGGGCGAGTATACAAGTGAAGACCTTGTTGTTGAGGTGACCAAGATTGAATTGGCTTGGAATTACCTTCAAGAGGAAGTTTATGAAGATGCAAAGTAATATTTAAATGAGTTGCTCATAAATGGTGATGAGAACACTTTAAAGCTACTAGTGGAACTAAAATCTTTGGACAAGAAGTTGATGAAACAAATGGTTGACATCCAACATGTGAAATTTGAGTTGAAGGAGGATGGAAATAGGATCAAGTGGGAAGACGAATTCAGGTTGTTGATGAAAAGAATACCTACATAAGTGTACAAATAGAGGAGGACAATAGCCAACAGAGATAAGTAGTTGTCTGTGCAAGATTACCTTAGTAGCATAAGTGACATATTACAAAATTATGTGTGGGATCTTGGTAGACTGAAATCAAAATTGGAATAACATGGAAACTATGCATATGAACAGCAACAACATTTTGTTTCAGATCATGGAAGGTTTGATCATTTGAAAAAGAAGTCAAAATTTTTCCACTTGGGGATTCTAATGCAGGAGCATCGCAATAGGAAAATTTAATTTTTGTAAGATCCCAATGGGATCCTATAAATTCTAGGAATAGGTCTTATTTTACTATGTAAAATAGAGTTATAGATATTTTTATTGTAAATCCAACTATTGTGATTCTATAGGAACTTGGATTGTTGGGATATTTGAGTAGTTGATATTTGGGCCAAGTGGGCCCTGTAAATTTGGCAAGTGTTTAGCTTAGGTTGTAGGTAGTTTGGGACAGATCTCTAGTTTCTTTGTAACTCATGTGTAGATATTTTATGTTTATGGAATTATAGGAGTTAAACAGAGATTTCTATAGGAGAAGGGTGGAGAGAAGAAAAGAAGCTCAGTGAACGAGCAAGGGAAAAAAACTTTTCCATTTTAATCATGTTTTTCAAGTTAGTAGTATTTGGCTTTATATTTATGTATTTTAATCCCCTTCTTAAACATGTATCAAATCCTATCCAAAGGAAAGTGTGCCTAGGTTACTAAGACGATAAAAGTCCATAGAGAGGACAACGTTGAAAGAAAATAGAAGGAAGGTTGATCACTGGAATCCATTTTTTTAAGCAACAGGGGTGAGGCACCAAATCCTTTTACTATTTTTCTTTGTTTCCTATACATCGGGTCTTGTCAAAAGGAGTAACACCCTTGTAGTTGTGCACCATAACCTCTTGCATATTTGAATAGCAAGTGACAACACATTTTAGTAATTTCAATTGGGAAAGGGAAGCTTGATTCCTTTTGCATTATGGCATGGTAAGCCTCAAGGTGAAAGGGCGCATTAGCAACAATGTCGAGGTCATTGGTAGTCTCGACTTCACAGTAAGGATGCGCATTGTTTGGATTGAGAGAAATAGTGAGGGTGAAAATGAAGACACCTTTGTATTTAGTAATTAAGAAGAAAGAAGGCACAAGTGCCTATTTTCATGTCAACCAAAGGGCACATGGGGAATTTGGAATAACTTAGGAACCTCCACGTTCGAATAGGCGTATTGGCATAAGAAAGTGTGAAGAAATAAGAGGAGTTGCAAGCCCACAACTCAAGGCTTGGAGTGGAAGAAACAAAGCATTGTCATGTCGAGTATGTTTCAATTTTCAAATGAAGCTAGAAAAATAGGAGGGGTCGTGAGAGTGCAATTTTAATTGGCCTCGGAAGGATTGGACCGTAGTGCAGTTCAACAGGCGTGAGAAAAAACTGACCCAGACCATTTGTTGCGGATCTATCGGCTGATAAAGGAATCAGGCTTTGATTGGTTAATTTTCAGCGTGTTTACAAAGATGTCCAACCTTTAACCTTAAGTCAAAACCGACCTATTGGTTTAGATAAGGCGGAGTGGCTATTGTTGGCCTATTCTTTTCCAACCTACTGATTAAATGAAAGCATAAATGGAACAAACTGAAACACAACTACTCTGTTCTACCCTGTTGTAATGGACTGCAATTATTCAAGCAAATGAACAGGAAACAAGAAACTACTTAAGTAAATGAGTAGGAAACCAGAAATTTGTGTTGAACCACTGTAATGAAAATGCATCTATTTAACCAAATGAACAATCAAACCATGCATCTATGCTAGTGTTGTGATGGAAATGAACTGCTTAAGTGAATGAACAGAAAGCATGAATCTATACTACTGTTGTAATGAGAATTCATTTGATTAAGCAAATGAACAAAAAGTAGGAAGCTATGCTAACATGACAGTACAATAAAGAGGAGCTTTGGCTACTAAGATCGGGCCCTAACCCAAGAGCTTTAGCCCTCTGAGTTAACTCAGTGCTGGCTCAAATCAAAACTCATCTTCATTATCAAATAACTGTATCACATCAAAACTGTTGCAAAGTAGAACTTTGAATCCCTGCTAACTAACTAATTGACTATCTAGTTGATTGGTAACTACCTAAAAAAACTAAGGTCCTAAGCCCCTTTATTTATACATCTGAAGTCTCAACGACTTCCCTCAAAATTAGGGAGGTATAGCTCCCAACTTAATGGTAACTTGTCCTTTCAATTTCACTAGCTCGGTTGCCTTCTAGTAGGTTGGCTGCTTGTACTTCCACTTGCTTGGTTTTCTTTTAGTACTCCTAATTTGGTTGTTTGTACTTTCAGCTGATGGAGGTATATTCGAATGGATGGGCAGTAAATGAGGAGGATTTACCTCCTGTAATTCCTCTCCCTTGTCTCATCTGAGTTTTTACCAAGGTCTTTTACCATAGTTCCTTGCTTTTACCTTTTATCCCTGCATTTCCCTTGCTTTTATCCTTTATTCCTGCATTACATGCACATTAGACCACAAAACAAAATATCCAACTCTAACTCAACTCATAAGCAAAATATAATCAAAAGTATGTAATAAGTTGTGAGAATAGTTGGTTTGACTAAGCTAGGAGGTTAATTAAGGCCAATTAAGGCCCATATAATTACTCAATGATGAGACTCATCACAGCCTGCGACATTGAAAACCAGCTTACTAATGTTAAACTTGATGAAGTCCTCTAATTCTGCCAGGGACCAAGTCTCTTGTCTCATAGGCCCTAATTTTCCCATTAGGATGATCTCAAGGTTTCAATTCTTATAACTATGTTGCCAATTAGGCTAATGAATATAGGATTTAGGATGAGGAATATAAGATGGTTATGGGAATAATAGAGTGTGAGAAGTAGGAAATATACAATAGGAAGTGAGGTAAAATAACACTAAGATCAAGGTAACATTCAAGAAAGTTCTTGAATGACATGAATATGATAATTGATTCCTAGAGTATGATGACAAATTATAGGTGCATATCGGCTAATAATAGTGTAGGATCATCGGGGAAGATCAGGTTATAATTCAAATGGGAGGATAAGTGAATATCATCTTCAAGATAATTGATCACTCACTCCAATAATTACAACAACAAGAGGAAAAATACCACACATATAGACATGTATATGTATATTAGGGTTAAAAGTTTAATATTGTTGAAAAATTACAAGTTAGAATTACAATGTAAAGCTTATAAAATTACAGATTTTACCACGATTATCTTTCACCTAAAAGTCTTAACTTTTGCGGAAACCTTTGTCTGTTTCCATACCAAACTAAAGAAAAATGGTAATATGGGACACGAACAACACCTTTGACTTTAACCATTTTAAAAGCCACCTCGACAAGGGATACACTAATCGATTTCACCAATAATTTGAAAAAGATGAAGAAACAAGGAAGCAATTCTATCTCACGATGTTTGATCATTCGAAATTTGCATATTTTAACTAATTGAACATGTACATGATGCCCTATAACCTCTATAAATATCCTGTAACTAATGCACATCAACCTGGAGATCAAGAAAACTATCAAAGATGTCGACATTTTCCTTGAGTAATTCTATGAGATTCATGTTGGATAAAGTTCAAAACTATGTCATTCAAAATACAAAGGAAAAATAATGAAAATGGAATAAAGATGCTAAAAGATAATAAATTTGGCCTTCGTATGTAAAATTGCTTCTTCTTTTTGTCATAAACTTTTTGTTGATGCTAAGGTTACCATTGTTGATGATAAAACTTGCGTTCCCACAAAATGATCCAAAACAAGGTGATATTGATGTGTGATGACTGTATAATATTGATGATTGATGAAGGATACTTGTCTAGAGATGACTGCTAAAATTTGAAGGTAATTGTGTGGTGTTTATACCTCATGAAGAAAATATTGAATGTTCTACTACTCGGATTTAGGAAATAGGCTTTAAGGTATATTGAAATATGATAGACCAGTTTCTTTAACTGATATGGTGCCAAGAGCTATCGAATGATGGAGGAATGTTGTTTTTCAATGGTTGTTTGGAACCAAGCTTTAATCTGATCCACATATTCTTGGTTCTTTGATTTATTAAAAACTATTACCATGTACTCTTTTGTCATGTCATGCAGGTCATCCACGACTTGATTTCTCTCTTGAATGCATGAAGGATCTAATGAGTGACAAGAGAGAAATGTGTCAATCTCATGTTCTAATATATTCTCTCCGTTTATTGTTTCCTATGACCCTTCAGTTTCTTTAGAAGATTAACAAGGATGATTAAGGAAGGCTCTTGGGTCTTCTTCTTGATATGGCTTTTATTCTTAATGTTGCTCATGAATGTCTTACATTTATCATTCTCATTGAGATGCAGTTATGGTCGTAATGGCTATCAAGGTCTACTCTTCTTGAGATGCAGATATGCCTTGGCTTAGGATTCGAGAGATCTCTTGGAGTAGCTTCTCTTATCAATTTTTTTAACAACCTTCTTTTGTTAGCTTCTAAATCCTATCAGCACATTGATTAGTGTATGGTGGGTTCTTACAAAACCCTAAAAATAAGAACCTTCTAAAATCAACGAAATATACAAAAAAAACTCAAGGATAGATATGTCATGTACTTGGATGCTCTCATGATGTCAAGGCCCTTCTGACATGAGTTACCTTACCCTTTCCATGAATCAATATTAAAAGAAAATAAAACAAACTTTCATAAAGAGGATTAAGCCATGTTGTGAGATTTTGGTGATAATGACCCAATACACTTCCAGAAAACTTTGCTTTCCAAAAAGGAAAATCACACCAAGCTGAAAAATTATGGCATTACTTGAGTTTTGTCTCTTCACCTAGTAAGCTCGACAAGAAAAACCTCACTTGCAAAAAATGAAATCAAACCAAATTGTGCTTACCAGCACGAAAAGGGCATATGGGGCTCAGATGAGGTGGTTTCATAGGTTATTACCTCTTTCCTTACCTCCCTTCCTCCTCTAATTCTCAAATGTTAGGAATCCAATAAAAAAAATAGATCACCAAGTCTTTATCGCTCAAGCACCTCTTTGAAAACAACACCAAAGTGTTGGGTGGAATGATTAAAAATAACAATTACTCAACATTTAGTTTTCAATCTAGAATCATATAATTTGATATGCTACATTGTTTGTGTAGAGATCGAGACAATAGTGATCTGCTACACTAAGGACCTAAATAGGAAAAGCATAAAAACATTGCATTGCCCTAAGTTTCCATTGTAGGGTCTATTCTCGAGACCTCAGACAATTAAAATACCTTATGTGGAACGTTCACACAAATAAATCAAGAAAATATTATATAAAATACCATTGAGTTCATAGCACCAAGCCCGCCTAGACTAGTTGACATTTCATTCCCTCAAGTCTTTAGGTGGTCCCAAGACTCAAGAACTTGTTGTGGTTTCCAAAATCAAGCTTTAGGAAAAGGAAATCGGGCATCAAAAGACAAATCTTATCACCTAGGAAGCACTTTTGTCACATAGTTGAAAGGATAGGATTATAAAACCTAGACTTCCCCCTGGGTTATAAACTGTTATGCACTCATTTAGTGTTCTAAATACAAAGTTGAGTGTGAATTCTGCAATAGTTTTTTTAAACATTGTTTCAAACCATTAAAAACATTGATCAAATCCATAGGTTATCAATCATAAGAAACCATACATAGATTTGTTTTTATAAAGAAAGAACAAAGCATTAATATTACTTCAAGATCATATCTTAAACATAACCAAACTCAACACTTATAAATATCGTATAGTGTTTATTAATTGAATGTACATCTACAACAAGTATATATAAGGATCTTATGTATTCAAGCTAAACAAGATCATTTAATAACAACAAATTCACTATATTAATATGTGCAAGGCAAGAATAAGCATAAACATTACATAGTTATATGTGTTTTTCTTGCATGCATAAGACAAAGCAACCATGCATTAATCAAAATACATTATGAGAAAGGATCTTAAGTTGTGATCTACATCAACTCACAAAAAATGTGTGTTGTTAAAACATCAAACCATATATTAGACCATTGTAGAACAAAAAGCAGTTTTAATATACAAGATTCAAGGTTAGATCTAAAGCAAGAGCGTAAATAACCTCTAAATCCAAATTTCAAGTATAAGACTAAACATCATTCTACAATTTCAAATCAAAATGCAGTAACTCATTTACAAATTTTGCATACATTAACTAATCAACCTCACAATCTGCCTTTTGTATGAACAATCTACTGAAACATAGTGTTATTCACTAGATTGAAATTACACACACAAACTTAATATTAAATCATAAGAATGAAGGGGAAACGCGCTAGTTTTGTGGGCCCAGGCCAACCAGTAGTGTTGCCTCTCTAGGAAAATCTAAATCACAATGCAATTTAACATGGAAAAGGAAGAAACCTGAGCATCAATGGTTGATATTAAAACCCCACAGTTTTACATAGAATTAGAACATAGAGGTTTGACCGAGTAGTCACACTAGTGAGTGGTCAATCAAACTTAGAACAAAAATAAAACCTAATGATCTCTCTTCTCCCCTGGCTTTGGGCCATAGTTAGTCTTTAATAGAAGATACAATTCATAACATAGCTAAATCAAGCCATGCTTGAACCCTATTCTAAGGAAAAACATGATAGATCTAAATGGCATCCCAATCTTGGATTAGGGTAGTAATGAGACTATCTAAAACAAGAATGAACTGGTGTGATTTGGTTGAAAACTAATACAAGAAATACTTAGGTTTTGATTTTGATACTAAACTATTTTCTAGACTGGAAAACCAACGAGGCACACAATGTTCACCAACAGTCCACTTTCATAAGTGACAAAGTATATTGATGTAGCGTTCTAGGAGACCCACATGTCACTTTCCCATTGGAATATGTGTACATAAGTCCAACTTAGACTTTGGTTATAGGACCCTGTAAGGGTTGCAGGACTTGCCAAACCTTCATCAATAAACCTTAAAATAATAATTAATTTAGCAATGCATCCAAACTATACATTTCCACCATAAATTAGAGAATTACCTCATAATCCTCTAATTGGCTTGTTTTATCATGGTAATCCTCTGTTGTGTACAAAATAGGACTATAGAAAAGAAAAAGTAGAGAGTGAAGGGGGTCCAAAAGGGAATTTTGGTAGCAAAAAGTTCTTCAATTTCTAACCCCAACATAAATATTTTACTTTTCCTCTATATGATGAACATTAAAATACACTTCTAACTAACACAATCATTTTGAATAAGGATTATGAATGGTTCATGGCACTTGAAATGGGTTGATGTTGTTTTTGTTCTTTCTTAGACTATCTCTCTAGTTCTTATCAATCCCTCAATCTCCTATTTAATCTCACCTGTGCATTGGAACCTCCATATTCTCCAAATAGCCTGAGCTTATTGGTCAGAGTTTCCATGAGGAGGCTCACATTATAATTTATATAAATGACTTGTTCTTCCAATTGTGCAAACCTCTCCTCTATGGGATCATGAGGATTATTAATAGATTTGTCGACCATGGTTCAGGTTTTATAGCTTTCGGCTTAACCGATTTGGATCCCCAACAACTCCTCACAAAATACCTAAAGAATCCTTCTTTGATACCAATATGATCCTTAATTTTTCGTGAATATTTCATCTAATGTATGAGGATTAATTTCTTCTTAGATTATGGATTTGCTAATTATTGTTTATTGTATATGCATACAAATTAAAATTATGTAGAAAGTAGAGAAAAAATAGAATAATCACTCACAAACCACAATAATACAAGATATGACTTGGGAAACCATTTCAGGTGAAAATCCAACTGGAAGGTGAGCTTGCTCTCTTCTCTCTTTCTCTGAATGGAAATGGAGGCGAGTATAAAGAGTGAGACTTGTGGCCTATGGGCTGCTACAATGCATAAACCCTCTTTATCTGCTCTCTCTCTATCCATTCTCAACTATTCTTCTCATCTATGGAACAAAATGCACTCAAATAGAACGAAACCCCTTTTCCTCCTAGTGGCTCGATTATAACATAGTGTGATACCCTACTAGTGGTTAATTTTGACTCCTTCAACCCTTAACTAGAGTTACAATATTGACTCTTCTGGAGTCTTCTTTATCATGAACACATGGATAGCATTATTTCCATGAATAATGGGTGTTGACATGGCATCCTCTCGAACCATGGTGGTCAAAAAAAGATGGCCAACTTATGGGTGGCATAAAATTTTCAAACAGACTCTGATTGAGGAGATTCTTGCATCGTTAGAAAGTATCTGTGTGTATAATAATGCTACATGGTGTTGTGCATAAGTAGCAAAGTTTTATGCCAAAAAAACACCATTTTATGCCTCAAATCGCTTCCTGAAAGTTTTCAGACCCTATTTGCCAAACTAGAACACATCAGTAAAAGTAATTGTGTGAGACTATTGACTTTAAAGCAAGAATAAGTATCTTGGTTTCCTCCTGAAAGCAAATGCTTATTGAAATTGATTAGAACTAACTTATCAAAAATATTAAAAAGAGAACCAAAATGTGGTTTAAAATGTTAACTTTAGTAAATTTGGTTTTAGTTGCACTTCCTATTTATTCATAAACAATGGCATATGTCCCTAAGAGGGTTCGAGAGGATTTCAAAAAGAAACATTCTAAATTCATGTGGTCAAGAAAGAAAGAAAATGAAGATATTCCTTTAATTAAATGGTAGTTCCTAACCAAACCAAAGAAAGTGTGTAGATAGGGGTGGAGAGAAGACAAAGAATGGGACAAGAATATATAAATCCCTTATCAATGGAGGAATGGATGAGGTAAGAATCCAAATCCACCCACAATATGTCAATAGTCTAAAAGTCTCTTATATCGACTTTTCCCTTTGAATGAAAAGTGGCTAGTGACTTTTCCCTTTGATCAAAAGTGGTAGTGTGAAAATTTGGAAATAGAGATAAGGTAAAGATAGGAAAAGACCCCCATAGGTTAGTGTGATACATCTAGATAGCATGAGAGATTATAGTCAAACTACAAATAGGGCATTCAAACCCCAATTCTACTTCATTAAGGCAATAGGTCTAGAAAACTAGGAAAGCCTTAACCTTGACAAGTTGGAAGTTTAGTACTAAAAACCCTGATATAGTCTAAAAAACCCAATCATTGTGTATTACAGATGGAGATTGGGATGCAAGGCTCTAAGTGAAGAGATCAATTGAGAAGGTATGGTCTTGTGGTGGAAGGCATTGTGAAAGCTCAATACACACTTTCAAACAAAATATATATGTGGCTAGACCATTGAATACGGTCTTAACATGGGGATCTCTAAAAAACAAAAGAGAGTTTTTATTTACAAGTGCAAATTCAAGACTGCAGTCTTGCAATGATTGTATTTGATGCTATAAGTAAAAACATACCAACAAAAGCTAGTAATAAAGTGAGTCATATAATTCACATTACCTCGGGATCCCTCTTTACAAAAGTGACATGAAACTTAAAGTGAGAAGAAAAAGACACATTAAAAGAACAATAATAAAATAAGGTAGAAAAAAGTTTTTTTCTATTTTAACTATATATATTAACATGTTAAAACTAATAAAAAAACATCTAACATCTAAAAATATAATGTTTACCCGTGTAACATATCTCAATTACCATTTCTAATAAATATCTTAATCCTCTTCTAATGATAATTAACTAGTACTAGTCACCTCAAACACCATTTTTATTCAATATCCCATTCCTCTTCCACTAAATAATGACATTTATTAGTTGTAAAATACATTTAATTCATACTACTCACCTCAAACACCATTTTTATTCAATATCCCTTTCCTCTTCCACTAACTAGTGGCATTTATTAATTGTAAAATACTTTTAACTAGTAGTAGTCACCTCAAACACCATTTTTATTCCATATCCCATTCGTCTTCCACTAACTAATGGCATTTATTAGTTGTAAAAAAAAATTTATTAGTTGTAAAATACTTTTATTACAGGCGAATACAACTCATCATTTAGAACACTAAGATTTATATTTAAATAAATAGAACTCATTTATAATTAAATGAAAGTTTGCTACGTTGAGAGGGGCCATGTTAAACAAGTTTATAGTGACAAATAATGATGGTATTAGTAAATTTAAAAAAAAAAAAAAATATGTGTATTTAATGAAAAGTTTAGGCTGAAAAGATTAGTTTTGAAGTGTGGTATTGATATTTTATTGTAATGTTTTTAAAATTTAATAGAAAATTTTGGAACAGTAAATTTAAATATTTTAATATATATAATTTAAGTATTTCAAGAATTTTTTTCAAAAAGTTTGGTTTTGGAAATAAAATCTTACCGAATTGAAAACCTTGGGTTCAAATTTTGTGTTATCCCTTCTCTCAAGATGAGAAAGGTCTTTTTTTCAGATAGAGAAATCATCATAGATTTTTATATTAAGATAATATAAAGATCACAATACATTGTCATATGACAGTGGGAACTGCCTGGCTATAACAGCATATAGAACAGAATTGAAAGATCCCCAAGAGATCAGAACCAAAAACTCAAAGTCCAACCAAAGATCGGGATGAGAAGGATCTAGTCCAACCAAACTTGAAAAAAATGTTTTTCAAAAAATTATATTTAGATATGTATGTCTAGTTTGGAATAGAGTTTTCCTAATTTTCTTTATGAATAATTTAAATTTAATAATTTGAAAATATTCTTAATCATATACATATTTCCAAAGTATTTTCAATTTCATATCTCCATTACCATGTTAGTTCTACAAATTCTCGACATTACAAATAACATATAAGCATTTTGATTACTATCCATATTTATTAATCATTTTAATTTATTTAATTATAAATAACTAAAATTTATAATCTTACCCAACATCAAATAACAAACTTTTTTAACATCTTGCCCAACATCAAATAGCTAACTTTTTAACGTCTATTAATTTGTTAGACTGCGCCCAGATTTAATACCTTAACTTAACGTTCTTGGCATTAGTGGACAAGATTAAGAGATTAACCGTTTTCCATATTGATTGATGATCTCTGATTAAAATGTTTCAACGCGTTTGTGAAATAGATTGTATTTCCAGTGCAGAATAGGACTGAGATATTATAAACTTAAGAAATTTATTAATTATTTAATTTATATAAATAAATAAATAATATTATTATCCATAATATTTATATTTAATTTATATAAATTAATAACATTTATATTATAAGATATGTTAAATTTGTTTTAGAATATTTTTGTTTAGTGGAGAGTTATGGAATGTAAAGATTCAGGTTTTTGGCTTTAGAGTTATTTTTGTTTAATGAAAAATTATCAAATTTAAAGAAACAGGGCAATAGTTTTAGAGTCAAAAATATTTGGTAAAAGTGAAAATCTGCATCCTTATAAATCCCTAATTAATAAAAAAAATTAAATAACAAAATAAACTAATCTAATTAATAAAAATTAGTTAAATAACAAAATAAATTAACCTATATTTTTATATAGTCATAACTATCCCAATACTAATTTGACAATTACTAATTTAACAATTAATTTATAATAAATTTCAATACTATTTAAAAAAATATTATATAAACCATTTAAATATCCCCACATTTTACATTAGGTCACCATTCCCGGCCTCCCCGGCCCCGTGCTGTCGGATGATCTCAATTCTCCCGGTGATGTCAGATGCCTCCAACTTTCTCTGCTCCTTCCTTTTCTGCATTTACAGTCCGCGTTCACAGATCTGCCATCCCTCCGACTTCATCAGTGTCATCTGCGGGGACGTAGTTCCTCCTGATATCCCATGCCAGCCGAGGCAAGTAGCCATTAGTGATTAAATTTGATTGATTTTTTTTAATACTAGTGATTTTTAAATTTTTAAATATGATCAATAGGTGTTGGCTTAGTTTTTAAAATAGTTGGAAAATGGAAATTTTATTTATAGTTTTTCATATTCATGAAAATCTAATTTTTTAATTTAATTTAATTTATTTATGTTTTGATTTTTTAATTTAATTTAATTTATTTATGTTTTGATTTTTTTAAAGTTTATTTCACTCATTTATGTTTTGATATACAAGTTTATGAGGAGCTTGACCACTTCATTTCCAGTAATGATGATGTAATCTTACAACTTGCAGATTAAATATGAAAGAGAAAGAAAATGATGAAGTGATGATGTAATCTTACAACTTGGAGATTAAATATGAAAGAGAAAGAAAATGATGAAGTTAGAGATTATAGATTGTAATTTCATGAGAAAAAAAAGAAAATAAAGTAAGAGTTAGAGATTATAGATTCTGATTTCCAGTGTATAAAATCATAGACTATGATTAGGGGGCGTTTGGATGTTGATTTTTAGAAAAATCTCCTCTTTATTACATTTGCAATTTTACAAGCTTAAAACTGAACACTGCAAATAAATTGGTAGAGTATGTCAAAATGAGATTTTGATTATGTTAGAAGAAATATGTTTAAGGGGATTAGAAAAAATCTATTTGCAATCTTATAGGTTGAAAATTGAACACCCAAAAAAATAAAAATTTGAGAATATTGTTCAATTTCTATATACGATATAAAGTGCCCAAATTAGTTTTCAAATTAAAATAGATAAAATTCATAAATAATGGATATAAAATTTAATTACAATTTATATTTGTTAAATTTTATAAAAATAATGATGGTTTTTTTAATATGAAATAATGATTCTTGCATTCCCCTTATATTTATGACCCAAAAAAATAACAAAAACATATATAATATTTAAATGAACAAATAATATATAAATTATGATTCTAGATTACTGTATTTGCATTCCCCTTACATTTATGATAAAAAAAAATAACAAAAACATATATAATATTTAAATGAACAAATAATCATACTTTTATCCCAATGGACTGTATATTTATAATGGCTGTTGTATTTGAAACTATAATTATGGATTGATTTTATAGGAACAATGTTTTTGTTTTCTTATTAATTTTATAATAGGAGATAATTGTTAAATATTTTTGTTTTTTTAGTTTTTGTTGAGTAATTTTGTTTTAAATTTAAATTTAGAGTTTTTAGTTTCTGTATATTTTACAAAAATCAAGTAGCGTTGAATATATTTTTTTAAATGTATAGTAAATAATTAAAATACATAATTGAATTTAAGGAAAAAATACAAACTTAAATTAATAATATTAGTTACCATAGTTGTTGTATTTTTTCACAAGTGGAAAAACTTATCATAATTTAGTTGTCAAACCAATAGTGAGGACAACCATCTTTAGCTGCTGCTAATGCAAGCTGATTTATCACCGTTAATCAAGAAAACCATGCCACCTGAAACAACCTGTTGGTGGTCCTTCAAGGGGCAGGCTATTAACCAGTTGGTGGTCAGTAAGAGGGCTTTGGTGGTCAGTAAGGGGACAAGTTATCACCCCTGCCAGATATCTATGGATCTTGGCTGTTAACCTGGTTCCTTAATTCTCTTGCCAGATGCCTATGGATCTTGGCTTGTTAACTTGCTTCTCTTAACCAAATAAAACAATTTTAAATCATACTCCAGAGTCCAAAAATGGTTACATTACTCTTATATTTACCAAAAAAAATTAACAAAACCATATAATATTAAAAAAAAAACAAAAAAACAAAAAAAAAAAAAAAAAAAAAACCCAAAAAAAAAACTAAATGTAAAACACCAAAACACCACAGGACAATCATGGATGGAATGGTGCACAATCAAATTTACACCCTGCAAAATACAGACAGACACACAGGGAAAAGGAGAAACCAAAAACCCATGTGATAGGCTGCGGCACCCGAAGCAGAAGGGCATGGAAACAGGAGGATCTGCAGAGCATGTATTAAGTGCATGCATCAATTTGTGATTGACGTAACTCATCCGCTAGTCTCTTACCGGTGCAAGCCCCGGAAGTGATGATTGATGCTATTTGATTCATTTCACTAGTTTCAATCCCACTTCTTCACCCCTGTGAGCATCACCCGATGCAATGAGTGCTAAGTGAACTATTCAAAAATCATGAGAAATTAGTCAGTTACTACTACCTCTCATGGAAATGGTCATACGTGAATGACTTACTTAACGCAGTTGAATCCCAAAATGATATCTACCTCTCATGGAAATGGTCATATGTGAATGACTTACTTAACGCAGTTGAATCCCAAAATGATATCTAATATAATGCACTGCGTAAACCCCCATACTTAAATATTTATGATTTTTTCAAAAAAAAAATTGATCACTTTCTATACTTTTCTAAAAATGATTAACTCAAATTTTATAATATAAAATTATTTTATTTTAAAAGTTACTAAAATTATATAAAGACTATATATAAAACTATTACGAATTTGCATGTTTTTACAAATATCAACAAACATTTTATAATTTGCAATTTGGGGACTAGCAATATTGGTCAAAGTTTCTAAACTTTAAGGCAAATTTTCATCATTAAATTTTTTTTGGAATTTGACATTTTATGTAATTAAGAAAAAATTAGGGTCTTTGATGGTAGGTGGAGGGTTCACCAGAAAAATTAGACAAGATATTAATCCTATACACAGTTCCATTCTAATTTTTTCTTCAAATATGAATCACCTTGGAAATCTTGATGCTATTATTATTCTATTATTTTATTTGAAATTGATTGGAAATGAAATTTTTATAGACAAAAAGAGAATACATAAAAAACTTGTAGTGACATTAATTAATTGGACAATGTTAATAGACATTTCATAAACAATTGTTCTTGCCATGTAAAGCTAGACTAGCTAGTTATTGTGCTTTTTATTTATAAAGCTAGCTACCTTCACCTGGTTATAAAAAAATTACATATAACAATACAAAAAAAATTGACTTACATATATCTACATAAACCTAAATAATAACATGGGAAACAAATCACCTTCATCAAATTTTCCATTTAACAAAAAAAATGAAAATTTCCATTTAACAAAAAAAGAATTCCAAACTCCAATATATTTACAACTAAAAGTTCAAAAAAGAAAATTGTAATTCCAAACTTGAATATATTTACAACTAAAAGTCCAAAATATAGTATTTTTGTTCTAGTTCAAGTTTCAACAAAGAGCCCATCATAAAATCCATGGTAAATATTGGCCACGAGAAGGTTGAATGGAAGCCAAAACCTGCTAGAATTAATGGAGATTAGGTGATTCTTGTTACGTAGTTGTTATTCTACTTTTCTTAGTCATTTTGTTCCTATCATTCAGGGATATGATTTTTTGTCCCTAAAAAATTGTATCTATTTAATATTGGAGTTTAATGTGACACCTAAGCGGTGTATTTGCTTGTAGGAGCTCCTCTTAGTGATCCGCACCTGTGAGCTCCTCTTGTGTTGTTTGTCAATTCATGTCTTCCGTGTGCAACTCTTGACATGGTATCAGAGCTGCAGGAAGGAGCTTGTACGCTGAGTTGAGGATTATAAAAATGCGACATCGTCGCGTGGAGACTGAAGAGTAATCACGCCGATACTCTTGAAGACTACGCGAATTTTTTATTTCGTGCATCGTCGCAGGTTTCTGGTGTACACCTGCGACTAGTCGCGAACCCAAGGTGAATAGTCGCGACGATCGTTTTATTGGCTGCGCGTGCCTGGAATCTGCATGTGGCTGGTGGTTGCGTGTGGCTTGTAGCTGGTGTTGAAAGCCTGCGGATCCTACGTGTTCAGACTGTTCCTTCTGACCGATTGAGTGGCTATTTGGTGCAGTGAGCGTGGAAAACGGTGGCTGTGGTGGTTGAAAACCTGTGTTTTCTTTTGAGGAGGCTGCATGTAGATGGGGGAGCTTGCCCCATCCTTGCCGCGTGAAGGAGCCAGCCGAGGAGCCCAGCCTTGCCGCGTGAAGGAGCTGGTGGGTGTGGTGGACGGCTTGTCATGAAATAGGATGAGAATACGATATTCTCATGAAATAGGATGTGGGTGCCATTAATTGAAGTTTTTTTAATTAAAGAATTAAAAAAGGAGGGGGCTCCTTATTTTTAAAAAAAAGGGGTGCATATTTTTTAAGAGAATTTGGAGTGATCTATTAAAAAAAAAAAAGATCTAGAGTTCCTTTAATTGAAATTTGAGGAATTATTATCATTTAGGGCTTTTTTTTTTGTGAAGGAAATTCTCAGTGATCAAGGTATTTTTTTAACATTTGAGGGTTGCTTAAATTGTTGAAGATTTTATTCATTCAAGATGAATAATCAAATCGCTAAAGCTTATCTCAATGAGAGTAAAAAGCTTGATGGTTCCAATTACACAAATTGGAAGTTTAAGCTCCAGACTTTGCTTGAGGGACAAAATGCCTATGGCATTGCCACTAGTGATGAGGTCAAGCCGACTACTGCAACTGGTGGATCGAATATAACAATTCAAGGCTGGGAGAAAAGGGAGATGAAGGAAAAATTTCTTCTCAAGTTATCAGTCAAAGATTGCATCATCCCTCACATTCGAGATTGCAAGACAATGAATGATATCTAGAAAATTCTCAAAGAGATGTACGAGATCAAGAACACGAGTCGAACTTTGTACCTAAGGAAGAAGATTCTCTCAATCAAGATTGAGGAGAATGATTCCGTTTCTTCATTCATATCCCAGATAAAGGAAGTTAAATATAAACTAACTAATATCGGTCAGACTATGGCAAATAATGATCTGGTGAAAATTACCATGAATGACATGACAGATGATTATCATATGTTTATAATGAGATTGAATGCAAGAGAAAAGCCTCCAGGCTTTGAAGAGCTCACTGGGATCTTGCTACAAGAAGAGTAAAGGAGGTTGTCTCTCAAACCTCAAAATCTAGATCTTGCATTGATGACAAAGTTCAAGCCAAAAGGGAAAGCAGTGGCTGATCACAGGAAAGACAGTGCATCATGAAAAAGGACACCACAACGTATGACCTCGCATAAACATGACTCTGCTCCTAAATGCTTTTATTGTGGTAAGACAGGCCATATTGCTAAATTTTTCCATAAGAAAAAGGCAGATGGGGAGAGGTACAAGCAGAGAAGACATGCAGGTCATCTCGTTGATGCAGATCAGAACCAGGATGTCAGATTATTTATGGTTGAAATTGCACTAGCTACTGAGGAGGATGAATAAGATATTTGGTTCGTAGATTCTAGAGCCTTCTCACATATGACAGGTAAAAAGCAATGGTTCAGAAATTTTAGGGAATCCAACACTGGAGTAAAAGTATACCTTCGAGATAATAAAGGGTATGAGATCAAGGTACATGGAGATGTCCTTGTTACTCTGCCTGATGGAAAGATCAGGAATATATTTGATGTATGGTATGTTCCTAGTATTAAGAAGAACCTGATTTCTATATCAAAAATTACAGATCATGATCTCAAGGTAGAATTCTTTAAATCTCATTGTATTATTAAAGACTTGTTGGACCAGATGAAGCCTATTGCTACAAGTATTCGTATAGGAGGACTCTACAAAATGGATGTGAAGAGTACGCCACAACAAGCATTGATGTCATCGGATAAGTCTGCTGAAAATTTGTGGTATTAGCGACTTGGGCACATCAATTTCAGTGACCTTATTATGTTGCAGAACAAAGGTATGGTAGATGGTCTTCCTGTTTTGAAAAAGTTTCATATTGATTATGAAGCATGTGCATTCGATAAAAAGCATAGAGATGAATTTCTTGTTGTTAAAGATAGGAAATAGAGGGATATACTCGAACTTGTACACACTGATTTATGTGGCCCTATGCAGACAAGATCATTAGGTGGGGCCTACTATTTTCTAATCTTTGTTGATGGTTGTACGAGATTCACATGGGTGTATTTTCTTAGATAGAAGAGTCATTCCTTTGAGTATTTCAAGCAGTTCAGGAACATGATCGAGAAGTAGACATGAAAGTTCATCAAGATTATTCAATTAGATCAAGGAGGAGAATTCAAAAAAGGGGATTTCAACAAATACTATAAAGAGCATGGAACACAGAAGCAGTTTACAACACCTTGCACTCCTTAGCAGAATGGAGTAGCTGAGAGGAAAAACAGAACACTGGTGGAGTGTGCTCACAGTATGTAGAAAGGTAAGAATCTAACTAATGGCTTTTGGGCAGAACCTGTCAATACTGCAGTGTATTTGAAGAATATGGGTCCCACTAAAAGTCTTGATTATAAAACTCCTTTTGAACCATTGTTTGGTTTCAAGCCTGTAGTAAGTCACCTTAGAGTATTTGGTTGTAAAGCTTTTACGTATGTTCCCAAAGAAAACAGGAAGAAGTTAGATTCAAAAGCCATTAAATGTACCTTCATTGGATATTGCAGTGAGTATAAGGCTTATAAATTGTTTGGTCCTTCTACTCACAAGGTGTTTGTTAGAGACGTAGTATTCCATGAACAGGTTGATGATGGAAATCCTGTTCAAAACAATGAAGAATGGCATGTACCTTTACTTTCAAATGAGGATGTTGAAACAGGGATCAATCAACAACAGAAGCAACAACAGAAACAGCAACAACAACAACAACAACAATAACAGCAGCAACAACAACAAGATAAAGAGGAGGAAATTGAGTTCAGTCCATAAAGAGGAGAACATAGCAGAATAGTTGAACCCCCACCGCTCAAGAGATCTAGCAGGCTGAAACAGTTACCAACTCAATATAGGGATTGTGCACTCATGACTGGTATGTTAAACATTGCAGAACCTTCCAATTTTTATGAAGCAAGTAAGAGTTCTGAATGGAAGGAAGCAATGAAGGAGGAATATGAATCTATTATTACGAACAATACTTGGGATCTAGTAAAACTTCCCCATGGTAAACAACCCATAGGTTGCAGATGGTTATTTAAGTTGAAATTTAAAGCAGATGGGTCTATTGATAAGCATAAAGCAAGGTTGGTTGCAAAGGGGTATTCCCAGAAAGAAGGTATTGATTTTGAGGAAACATTTGCCCCTGTTGCAAAATTAAATACTATTAGATTGATTATTGCTTTAGCCACTAAGCATCATTGGAAAATACATCAATTAGATGTTAAATCTACTTTCTTAAATGGTGATTTAAAAGAAAATGTATACTTAGTGCAGCCTGAGGGGTTTGTTAAGAAGGGAGCATAGCACTTAGTATGTAGATTAAAGAAAGATTTATATGGTTTAAAGCAGGCTCCTAGATCCTGGTACGAAAAAATTGATTCATTTTTCCTCATGCATGGTTATAAACGGAGCAAAAATGATCCTAATTTGTATACTGTGTTTAATGATGAGGGGAAGATAGTGTTGATTTCTTTATATGTAGATGATCTGATCATGACAAGGAGTGTAGATAATCTCATTGAAGAAATTAAGCAGCAGTTATCACAGAAATTTGAGATGAAGGACCTTGGAGAAATGCATTACTCTTTGGGTCTAGAAGTTTGGAGAGATTCAAGCCAAACCTTCTTGTCTCAGGGTAAGTATGCTAAGAGTTCGTTGACTAAATTCAAAATGGATGAGTGCAAGGCTACATTTGTGCCTTTACAGTAGAACAAAAAAATTCAGGTGGATGATGGTTCGAAATATGCAGATGCAACATTGTACAGACAGATGGTTGGTAGTCTTATCTACTTGACTACAACAAGACTAGATCTAGCTTATGCAGTCAGTGTTTTGAGCCAGTTCATGACTCGACCTCATGAGAACCATTAGATTGCAACGAAAGGAGTACTGAGGTATCTGCAATAAACTTCATACTTTGGTATTTTGTATTCTGACTGATTTGATGTTAGTTTGACAGGTTATACAGACTCTGATTGGGCGGGAAATTTAGATGATAGAATATCAATTACAGGTTACGCCTTCAGCATTGGGTCCTGTTGTGGCCAGCAACAACCCCCCTTCTTATTTAGTTTTATCACTAATACTAAATAAGTGGGGACCCTTATTAAAAAATTTAAAAAAATCAATTAATGCCTGTATTTCCTTTTTCAATAAAACTTACTATCATAAACTTAGGAGAATACCCTCAAAAACCTAAAAAGACTTAAGTTTTATGATAAGTTAGAAGGAAATCACTCCTTAAAAGCACGTCACATCGCAAAAAGGGTAAAGGATACCTTCTCACAAGTAGAATTCTAAAAATGCGAAATCGCGATGCGAAATCACGCATGAAAAACCCTCATCACATCGCATGCCTTAAACCTCACCTACGCTGAAGTGCCTTAAAACGCCGATATGCGATGGCGCATCTCGTGAATCGCATTTCGCAAAAAATACATTGACGGATGCTTGCCACACATAAAGGAACTGCGATTTGCGATATTGTGATATTGCGATCTACGATACTAAGATTTGCGATATTGCGAAGAAAATCGCAAAATCGCCTTATCGCAGATCTGCACGGCCTGTCGTTCAAGAAAGATTTTTCCATAAACCGAGGCCCGGTTATGCGCATTTATGTTAATTAATGAGTTAGTTGGAAATCATTAATGAAATATGGTTTTGATCTTATCAAGAAGCCAGTTCACGTAAGGTGATATCTTTTATATGTTTTCCACATTTAAAGCTTTCCCATCACCTTTTCTTATCATCATTCTCACCTCATTTGTAAACTGCAGAAGTGAAGAACTAAGAAGTATACAGAGCAGAACTCAAGATATTATGGGAAAGAAGGGTAAAGCCCCCAGTACTAAAGATAAAGAGATGAATCCCTTGTACACAGACACCACCAACAAAAAAGACGCCGGTATCACTACTTGGGAAGGCATGTATAGTTTACTTGAGGAAGAAGATCCCAAGGTAATGGAGGTAACGGCTACTGCAGGTTCACACGGGTGGCGAGACCCAAAATTCTCCCGTATACAGACATGGTTAAAAATAGTGCTAAATGATGCTGATATCACGTATAAAGAAATCAAAGCTCAGAATCAAGAACGTATAAAATCATTCTTTCCACAAAATTTAAGCTTTATATCCTCTAACAAAATGCGCAAGAGGCGAAAATTGCATCAGGGAAGCCCGGATCTAGAAATGGAGGCAGTTTCCAATCGAGCATCGCCAGGCAAAACCCCTCGAGATGGAAAGCCTCAAATTGCTCAGTCACCTGTAAGCGCGGAAATTTGTAGGGAAAAAGCGCTAAAGATGGAAAGTAAAATTGGAACTCAAAACCAATAATATTTATCAGGTATATCACCAAGCGATATGTAGATATCTACCAAATGTGCAGCGTCTACAAACAAGCTGGAGACAAAAGGCTCAAGAAAAGGCAGAGTCAATCCAAAGGTTAACCAAGTTGAATTGGGATTCTTACTGGGCGTACTTGGTAAAACCACACAACCAGTGCATGACTCTCAAATGTGTCATCAATTCTGCCGAGAAGATGGCGCCAGCTCTTACAGATTCCGTTTTTGCAGGACAGCTAAAATCGGAAGTCGGCCACCCAACTCTCCTCAAGCAAATGTTGAACGCTTGCGACTTCAAGGAGCAGATACATAAATAGTTAGTTAGTAGTTTTAGTTTTAGTTTTGCTTTATTTTTTCCTGAAATGAGGACGGTCATTTAAACCGCATCCTACATTTTTGTAATAAATTATTTTTAGAATTAATTAGTAGTATTTAAACCCTTCTCATGCATTTAGAGAAGGGTCCAGAAATTTCTCAAAAACTTGTCCTTAGAACATGCACTTTTGCACCCTCCAAGGAGGTTTTGATGAATTAATGGAACATGATTTATTGATATTTGCGTTTAATATCTACTACTGATGTTGCACTTTTGTACTCTTAGTGGATGTTGGATTAAGAAGAAATAGATCATTATTACTGGAGCTCATGAGTAGAACTAGTTATAAATGGTACTTTTATCTCTTAACTGTTTCTGCTTATGTGTTATGGTGATATTCATGTTCAGTTATTTATATATGAATGCTTAAATTCTTGAGTTATCATTTGGCACTTTTGTACGGTGATAGCTATTTATTTATGCTTAGTATATGAGTAGCTTACTATGCGATATGTTTTTCACAATTGTTTCATCTAACTTTTTATATGAAATGGTTTATCTTTATTGAATTCTTTTCTCATAGCAGTTGAATGATCTTTATTACCAACTGTCATTTGAAATCATTTTAGATCGCATAAAGGAAAGATTACATCCCGGTTAGTTTAGAATTAGATATTTATGTTTATTAGATTACAATTGCATGTTGATAGATTAGATTTAGAATAAAGAAAGCATTTTACTTAGAAATCATTAGTTAAGAAATATCAATTCTCAACACACACACACATATTGGGAAACTGGTCCCATATCCCCAGTCGGACCCACTATACCAAACGGAAAAGGAGCTATTAACCAAGGTCCGGACTGGGTGGGTATCCCCCTTATTGTAGACCCAATTTTTGGGGCTTCAACATATTTGGTGCTAGAAGGAGGGCCTGAACTGTGAATGGAAAGTAAGTCTAAATATAAATACCATTCTGAAAGTAAATCGCCCTCACCATCTCCCCTGACTTCTCCATTGCACTTAGAATCTTTAAATCTTGAGCCAGAAGTCGAAAGAACAACAACCACTGCCACAAACCCTGATATTTTAGAGAAATCTACTATTGAACCTCCTGAAGTTGAATCTTTGATTCATAAAATTCAACAATTTTCAATATCACCTCGAAGATTTGATAAATCTCAAGGCAGTGTGACTTCGCAATATAATCCTGCTCATCC
The DNA here is from genome assembly GCA_031772625.1 of Pinus tabuliformis. Taxonomy (NCBI): domain Eukaryota; kingdom Viridiplantae; phylum Streptophyta; class Pinopsida; order Pinales; family Pinaceae; genus Pinus; species Pinus tabuliformis. The sequence continues at coordinate 665,571,489 of CM062805.1, forward strand.
TCTCACCAGATTAAAAAGTGAAAAGTTTGGTATTGTGCCAACTGAGTTACCTCTACCTACAAGGAAGAGAGCCAGGAATTCACCTAAAGGGTCTGATAGTGAGACTCTTTCGTCATCATCATCCATCTCAACTTCCCCACCACGAAGTCAACCATCCACTCCTCCACTTCAAATCATCATCCATCAGACCACTAGAACTTCAACATCTCCTTCTCAAACATTAGGAACTGTAATATCCTCATCTTCCCAACTGCAAGCATCATCTTCTGCGCTTTCCTCTCTTAGCAGTTCAACGATGGCCCAAATGCCATGGAATAACCTAGGGGCAATCTTAATGCCTGCACCCTTGAGTCAAATACCGGCCCATCCTAAAAAATGGCTGCCTAAGTTTAATCCTAAAGCAGGCATGCTAGTAGAAGAACACATAAATAATTTTATGTTATCCATAAATCTTAATGGGGTCATTAATGAGGACGTTGTCGTTCGGCTTTTCCCTTACATGTTGCAAGGAGCAGTTGGATCATAGTATTTCGCATTACCATACGGGTCCATTACCAGTTGGGACATCTTCCAAGAACAATTTTTTACTAAGTTTGGTGATGACAGGTCCACTGCAACATTAATCAATGACCTATCTAACCTTAGAGCCGAGTCAAAGGAACCTATCAAAGATTTTAACTCGCGTTTTAATAAACTATTGAACAAAATTCCTATTGCTTCTAAACCCAGCGAAGAAGTGCGAAGTGAATGGTACATCTCTGCGTTACCATCAAACATAGCAATCTTCATGGATAGAGCTAACAAAACAACTTTAGCTGACAATATGAAGGAAGCAATAGTGGTAGAGAAACGTATCATAGCTCTAGAAAAGAAAAATGCCGTTGAAGAACGTAAATCCAAAAAGGTTTCTTTCAAAGAAGATCCAAAGAAAAAACAGCCCAAAGACCCATTTGATTTAGAAGGATTGCAAAAAGTTTTGAAGACCATGTCTAATGAAATGGTTGATATAAAGAAACAAGTAGCAGAGACTTCTTCTAAAAAGCCTTATAAGCCTTATAGAAGAAATCCTTCGACTAATCCAAAGCCTCCTAACGCTATTACAAACGCTGAATCAGAATAAGAAGAAGAGAAAATTACTACCGACGTACCTACCGATGAAGAAGAAGTTGTAGAATTACAAGGTATGTGGGATTTCATCCTCCCTGATGAAGAGGATCAAGAGGCATCGCCAGTTAGTACTCGAAGTAGAAATCAACTCGATCCTCCTCAATCTACTCCTAAGCCAAAGAGCGTAAGCTCAACGCCTAAGGATAAAGTCGCAGTCAAGAAAACTACATCCAAAGCGACTCAAACAAGCCCAGTCCAAACAGATTCACCAACTCCATCTAAAACATTGATTGTTTCGGATGAAATGGAGTATAACATCATAGAAGACATGAAGAATACTAGGGCCAACATCACTTTTTATGAATTGAGCAAGTTAAAACATCAGCAAAAGCTCCTTATGAAAGAATTGCATGCAGTACCAGTTGCACCATTGCCTGCTGTTGTAATCTTGCAAGCTTCCCATGATATGGGAAGATCTCCAAATACTGTGATTAACAAAGTTGATCCAAATGACATCGCTCTAATTAGAGGAAGGTCGAAATCTCATACTTTGCCATTTCTTCTTACTTATAAAATTTTCAATAAAAATTTGCATAATTGTTTAGTGGATTCAGGAGCCTCATCCAATATTTTACCTAAATCAATTTGTGCAAAGTTGAACGTTCAACCTCAAAAATCTGCTGTGCGCATAGTGCAGCTGGACCGGTCGCAAGTTGAAGTGATCGGCGAATTAAATCAGGTTACCATAAGGCTGTCATCTAATCCAAAGGTATGTCAAGTTATCGATATTTTAGTCGCAAACATTCTAGAATTCTATGGCTTAATTCTTAGCAGGGATTGGTCAGAAAAGCTTCATGGATACTTTGCAACCGATTGGTCGCATATGTGGCTCCCTTACAATGGTAAGCCAAATTAGATAAAGGTTGAGCGAGAAAGACATCAGAAATACATAGTAACAGAATTGGAAGGAGTAAACGAACCGGTAGCATACAGCAATAATATAATTGGCAACTATTCTGTTGATTCTTTCCTAGGAAATTTCAATGCTCACACTTCACCTTACTTAGAACATTCTGTTTTATCTCAAGTAGAAAATTTTTCTCAGACAGATAGTTCTAAATGTATTAATTTTATAGATAATCTTGTAAATAAATCTTTATTTTGGAAGTTATTTTTTTGACGGTTCTAAGTCTAATGAAGGAGCAGGAGCAGGATGTGTATTAGTTAGCCCAGAAGGAAACAAAACTATGCTAACTTGTAGACTTGAGTTCGATTGCACCAATAATACTGCAGAATACGAGGCTTTAGTCCAAGGATTATACAAAGCAATCGGATTGAACATCAAATATCTACAAGTCTTCGGAGATTCTGAAATTGTTATCAGACAAGTACGGAATACTATACATTGTCTATTAGGTCATTTAAAGCATTACCAATCTTTAGTACAAGATCTGACTGAACATTTTATAGCATTTAATATTTCATCAATTCCTAGAATCCAGAATGCTAGTGCCGACCTCTTAGCAAACGTGGCTTCCAAGCTCATTCCCTCAGAAGACTTTAGCCCCGATAGATTTTCAATTGAATTAATCTTTAGACCCTCAATTCCTGATAACATTACAAATTGGAGAATTTTCAATGATGATCCTGATATTGTAAGCTTCCTCACCTCTGAGGGGTCTTATACTAATTAGATAATTGATGAGGACCAACATGACAGACAATTGCAACAAGATAGCACTAATAATGCTATGCCAAAATCAGTAGTCAAATTAGAAGATCTATATGATTTAAAAGATCGATTCAAAAGATCTACCAATTCAAAGCTTCAAAGTTCAACTCTGAACTATGAATTAGTGAATCTAGGAATTGATACCAAGCCACAGAATATCAACCTAGGCCTTGGCCTGGCCCTTGAAGAAAAACTAGCATATGTTCGTCTCTTGAAACAATACAAAAGTGTCTTTGCTTGGAACTACGATGAACTTAAGACTTATGACACTTCTATCATCCAACATACTATCCCAATGATAAACGATGAAAAACATGTCCAGCAGAAACTGAGAAAGATACATCCTAATTTAGAAAACCAGATCAAATCTGAGCTTAATAAGCTATTGAAAGCCAAAATCATCTTTCCCGTACGACATTCTCAATGGGTTTCCAATATGGTTCCCATTAGAAAAAAGAACAGAGACATTATAATTTGCATTGACTTTCGAAATCTAAACAAAACCTACCAAAAAGATAATTTTCCTTTGCCTCCTATGGAGAAAATGTTGCAGGTAGTTGCAACATCAGAATTAATGTCCTTCTTGGATGGTTTCTCCGGCTATAACCAAGTTGTGGTCCATCCTGATGATCAATTAAAAACCACGTTCAGGACCAAATGGGGTACTTACGCCTATCAAAAGATGCCTTTTGGTCTGATTAACGCTGGTGCCACATTCCAAAGAGCCATGGACATCTCATTTAAAGGATTAGTAAACAAATCGGTAGTAATCTACCTAGATGATATAACTGTACATTCAAAGAAACGAGGCAATCATATCAGAGATTTAAAACAGATCTTCCAATGGTGTCAAAGGTATGGAATTTCACTTAACCCAAAAAAATCCTTTTTTGCATTAAGTGAAGGAAAACTTCTTGGGTTCATAGTGTCGAAATCTGGAATCCATATCGATCCTGATAGAATCAAGGAGATTTCCGAAATACCTTTGCCTCACAACAAGAAAGCTATGCAATCTTTCCTTGGCCAGATTAACTTTGTAAATAGATTTGTTCCAGATTTTTCAAGAATCGTATCTCCTTTATAGGCAATGATTAAAAAGAACTCAAACTTCAAATGGGGCCAAGATGAGTATGAAGCATTTAATTTGATCAAACAAGCAAGTGTTAATGCTCCATCTTTAGCAACTCCCAAATTTTCCGATCCTTTTATTTTATATAAATTTGCATCTGATAAGTCATACGCTGTGATACTCACTCAACCAAATCAAGACAAGGCAGAAGCCTCGATTTCTTTTTTCAGTTCAAATCTACAAGGGGCTGAGTTAAACTATTTAGACGTAGAGAAACAAGCATTTGCTATTTTCAAAGCGATAAAATATTTTAGACCCTTTTTACTTAAAACCCATACAAAGATCATAGTACCATTCCCAGCGGTAAGAAATATTTTAGTTCAGAAAGATGTGGGTGAGAAAAGAGCCAATTGGGTTACCGCATTACAAGAATAGGACGTTGAGATTAAACCAACAAATATTGTTAAAGGTCAAGGCTTTTGCAAAATGCTGGCTGGAACATCGCTTATTTCTAAAATACCATCTACAGAGATACAAATGTGTGAGGTAAGTCTAAACGATGTTGATTCATTATACGCTGATATCATATTCTATCTAAAGAATGGATATGCCCCTTCAAACCTCGATTATGCAAAGAAAAGAGCTTTAAGGTTGAAGGCTAAGCAATATCAGCTCATGAACGATGTACTTTTTAGGATGAATTATGATTCTATTCTCCTTAGATGTCTTGAGAAGTCTAAAGCTGAAAAGGTTTTGCAGGAACTCCACGATGGACCAGCAGGTGGACATTATGCTGGTGATACTACTGCACATAAAATCCTCCGCGCAGGCTATTACTAGCCCACATTATTCAAAGACGCGCATAGTTATGTAAGAAAGTGTCAATTTTGTCAAACTGCTGCTGGAAGACAAAAGAAGCCATCATTACCTTTGCAGCCAGTCAACATTGAACAGCCTTTTAATAAATGGGGATTGGATATAATAGGTGAGATCATTCCGCACTCTTCTAAACAACATAGGTATATCCTTACAGCTACAAACTATTTTACTAAATGGGTAGAAGAAGTTCCTCTCAAGACAGCTAATGCCGAACACATCATTGAATTTATAGATCAGTTCATAATCACCAGGTTTGGTTTACCCTCTGCTTTAATGTTTGATAATGCATTGTATTTTTCTAGCAATACTATGACTGAATTTGCACTCAAAAGAGGTTTTAAGCTTAAGTGCTCTGCCAATTATTACCCACAGGGAAATGGGTTAGCTAAATCTATGAACAAAAACTTGATTAGGATCATTAAGCAAATCATTGACCAGAGTCATAAAAATTGGCACAAGTCTTTAATATATGCTTTATGGGCGGACCGAATAACACAGAAAGCCTCTATTGGCACTTCTCCCTTTAATTTAGTTTATGGGAAAGAAGTGGTTCTTCCAACTCATCTAGCAATTCCCTCTTTGGCCTTAGTTCAATATATTGATGAAACAGAAACTTCTTCCTTACAACTAAGGCAGTTAGAAATCCTTAAGCTAGAAGAGCAAAGAGAGCAGGCTAAAGTAACTCATGCTCATCACCAAGCATTAGTAAAAGCTTCTTTTGACTCAAACATGATGTCCAGAAAATACTTTCGGATAGGGGATCTAGTTTTAAAATGGGACAAGGCTCACGAAGAAAAGGGCAAACATACGAAGTTTCAATGAATGTGGCTTGGACCTTTCCAAATTGCAGAAATCATAGGCCCATCTATCTTTATGTTACAGGATTTAACAAGAAAAAGAGAATCTTTACCCGTTGATGGGCATATCCTCAAAAAATACTTTCCATAGGAGATCATTCTTCTATTTTTGTAGATTAGTTTTCTTTACTTTCATAATAAAACCAGTTGTAAACGGTTGCATTTGGAATTCATGAAAAGGACAAGTATTTCTTTTAGATTTTGTTTTTTCGCTTGTATAAATAGAAATAATCTAGAAAGTTGGTCATTATTATTGAAAGATACAGTCAAAAAGCTATTATCTTGAATAGGATACTAGTTTCAACCTTGTAAGTTTTGATAAAAAGCTACCTTTAGTGGGAATTTGTTTTATATCAGTCCAATGAAAGGAATCCATAACAAAACAAAGATTCTTTGTAGAAAAGCTCTTTCCAAAAACTCTACCACCGTCCTCCAGAGCTATTATTAAGGAAACAATGACTTCCTCCCCTCTTAAGGAATCACAAGCTTCAGGGAATAATCCAATGATATACTTTAAAACTTAAAGAATAAGAGGTCTCATCACGAGCCGACTTATCATGATCATAGATATTATAGCTTGCTGACTTTTCCAAAAATGCATACCACAACAGGGCAATGACTCAAGATTGTTGCAATCAAAAGACAAGGGGTCTCATCACGAGCCAGCTTGTTCAGCAAATCTATAAATCAAGTGAGTGGTACTGTCATAATTTGGCTATCAAACCAAGGCATTGTTCTTTAAGGATTAAAAAGAAAATGAAAGCAATAAGTGTAGATATGGATTTCCCTTTGAAAATTGTATATTTCTCCAAGTGGGATACAGGATCATTGTTGGGTAACAGGTAACCCTGTCGAGGCTAAACGCCTACTGGCAACAGTGGCTCTACCTACGACAAATGAGCATATTTAAAACTGATTTACAGAGAAGGCTTTGTTTTTATCTTTATAAACCAAGTAGTGACTGATGTAAATACAATGACTAAGCTCTAGGAAGTAAATAAACAAAGTTCGCACAAAAGAAACAAATTATCATTAACGGCTGAAAAGCATAGTGTATTTTATCTTTCTATAATAAAGTTTGATTTTCTAGAAAATTTCTATTTTGGAAGTTTAGGAAATTCAAAAAGAAAAGCAGAGATAACTGGTTCTTCCAAGTGAATCACCAATTGTTGTGGCCAGCAACAACCCCCCTTCTTATTTAGTTTTATCACTAATACTAAATAAGTGGGGACCCTTATTCAAAAATTTAAAAATCAATTAATGCCTGTATTTCCGTTTTCAATAAAACTTACTATCATAAACTTTGGAGAATACCCTCAAAAACCTAAAAAGACTTAAGTTTTATGATAAGTTAGAAGGAAATCACTCCTTGAAAGCATGTCGCATCACAAAAAGGGTAAAGGATACTTTCTCACAAGCAGAATTCTAAAAATGCGAAATCGCGATGCGAAATCACGCATGAAAAACCCTCATCGCATCGCTTGCCTTAAACCTCACCTACGTTGAAGTGACTTAAAACGTCGTTATGCGATGACGCATCTCGTGAATCGCATTTCACAGAAAATACATTGACGGATGCTTGCCACACATAAAGGAACTGTGATTTGCGATATTGCGATTTGAGACACTGCTATCTACGATATTGTGAAGAAAATCGCAAAATCGCCTTATCGCAAATCTGCACGGCCCATCGTTCAATAAATCTTTTTCCATAAACCGGGGCCCATTATGCGCATTTATATTAATTAATGAGTTAGTTGGCAATCATTAATGAAATATGGTTTTGATCTTATCAAGAATCCAGTTCACGTAAGGTGATATCTTTTATATGTTTTCTGCATTTAAAGCTTTCCCATCACCTTTTCTTATCATCGTTCTCACCTCATTTGTAAACTGCAGGAGTGAAGAACTGAGAAGTATACAGAGCAGAACTCAAGATATTATGGGAAAGACGGGTAAAGCCCCCAGTACTAAAGATAAAGAGATGACTCCCTTGTACACAGACACCACCTGCAACAAAGACGTCGGTATCACTACTTGGGAAGGCATGTATAATTTACTTGAGGAAGAAGATCCCAAGGTAATGGAGGTAACAGCTACTGCAGGCTCACACGGATCTTCTGAGGTGTCTATTACAGATCTAGCTTGTTCATTCTTGCACAGGATAGCGGCGAGACCCAAAATTCTCCCGTATACAGACATGGTTAAAAATAGTACTAAATGATGCTGATATCACGTATAAAGAAATCAAAGCTCAGAATCAAGAACGTATAAAATCGTTCTTTCCACAAAATTTAAGCTTCATATCCTCTAACAAAACACGCAAGAAGCGAAAATCGCATCAGGGAAGCCCAGATCTAGAAATGGAGGCAGTTTCCGATCGCACATCGCTAGGAGAACCCCTCGAGATGGAAAGCCTCAAATTGCTCAGTCGCCTGTAAGCGCGGAAATTTGTAGGGAAAAAGCGCTAAAGACGGAAAGTAAAATTGGAACTCAAAACCAATAATATTTATCAGGTATATCACCAAGTGATGCGAGGATATCTACCAAATGTGCAGCGTCTACAAACAAGCTGGAGACAGAAGGCTCAAGAAAAGGCAAAGTCAATCCAAATGTTAACCAAGTTGAATTGGGATTCTTACTGGGTGTACTTGGTAAAACCACACAGCCAGTGCATGACTCTCAAATGTGTCATCAATTCTGCCGAGAAGATGGCGCCAGCTCTTACAGATTTCGTTTTCGCAGGACAGCTAAAATCAGAAGTCGGCCACCCAACTCTCCTCAAGAAAATGTTGAACGCTTGCGACTTCAAGGAGCAGATACATAAATAGTTAGTTAGTAGCTTTAGTTTTATATTCAATTTTAGTTTTAGTTTTTCTTTATTTTTGCCTGAAATGAGGACGGTCATTTAAACCGCATCCTACATTTTTGTAATAAATTATTTTTAGAATTAGTTAGTAGTATTTAAACCCTTCTCATGCATTTAGAGAAGGGTCCAGAAATTTGTCAAAAACTTGTCCTCAGAACATGCACTTTTGCACCCTCTGAGGGGGTTTTGATGAATGAATAGAACATGATTTATTGATATTTGCGTTTAATATCTACTACTGATGTTGCACTTTTGTACTCTTAGTGGATGTTGGATTAAGAAGAAATAGATCATTATTACTGGAGCTCATGAGTAGAACTAGTTATAAATGGTACTTTTATCTCTTAACTGTTTCTACTTGTGTTATGGTGATATTCATGTTCAGTTATTTATATATGAATGCTTAAATGCTTGAGTTATCATTTGGCACTTTTGTACAGTGATAGCTATTTATTTATGCTTAATACATGAGTAGCTTACTATGCGATATGTTTTTCACAACTGTTTCATCTAACTTTTTATATGAAATGGTTTATCTTTATTGAATTCTTTTCTCATAGTCGTTGAATGATCTTTATTACCAACTGTCATTTGAAATCATTTTAGATCGCATAAAGGAAAGATTACATCCCCGGTTAGTTTAGAATTAGATATTTATGTTTATTAGATTACAATTACATGTTGATAGATTAGATTTAGAATAAAGAAATCATTTTACTTAGAAATCATTAGTTAAGAAATATCAATTCTCAACACACACACGCACATATTGGGACACTGGTCCCATATCCCTAGTCAGACCCACTATACCAAACGGAAAAGGAGTTGCTAACCAAGGTCCGAACCGGGTGGGTATCCCCCTTGTTGTAGACCCGATTTTCAGGGCTTCAACAGGTCCGGGGTCATCTCTTCGTGCAACAAGAAGCATCATACTGTAGCCTTATCCTCAGCAGAAGCAGAATATCAAGCTATGTGTGCAGCATCATGTGAGGCAGTTTGGTTGCACAAACTTCTCCAAGATGCAGGGGAAGAACAAATAGAAGCTATGGTTATCAATTGCGATAATCAAAGTTCCATCAAACTGGCCTACAATCCTGTGTTTCATAAAAACACTAAGCACATAGACACTCAATTTCATTTTGTCAAGGAAAAGGTGTAGTCCAAAGAGATTTGTGTTGAATATTGTAATTCTTGTGATAATATGGATGATATATTTACTAAGCCTCTAGGAAGACTGAAGTTTGAGTTGTTTGGGGACACATTAGGTGTGTTTAATAACCCATTCTCCATTAAGGGGGAGTGTTAGAATTAATGGAGATTAGGTGATTCTTTTTACATAGTTGTTATTCTAATTTTCTTAGTCATTTTGTTCCTATCATTCAGAGATATGATTTGTTGTCCCTAAAAAATTGTATATATTTAATATTGGAGTTTAATGTGAAGCCTAAGTGGTGTATTTGCTTGTAGGAGCTCTTGGTGATCTGCACATGTAAGCTCCTCTTGTGTTTTTGTTAATTTATGTCTTCCGTGTGCAACTCTTGACAAAATTGATATGCATTTTTCGTTTGTCTGTTAGTGAACGACATGTGTTTACCCAAGCACGCACTTACATGTTCAAAACGAGGGCATTAGGAGCTGCTTGATAATAATGCAGATTAAAGAGCTTGGAGGGATCTCAACACTTTTTGGGTTGCAATGACCAGGTACAAACGTGCATGGCTGGACTTGAGTTTGAAGGCATTATTCTATCCAGGCCCTCTCATGATATACTTTTAAGAATTACAAATATAAAAATTAAACAAACCTTGCGTTTTTATTTCTATAATGTCTATAAAAAGGATGAAAAATCACTGAAAAATAAGTATGCCATTTAGTTTGTCTGTGATGTGTGATGTTTATAAAATAAAAATAAAAATAAAAAATTGGAGAGTAAACTATATTATCTTTTAATTTATTTTTTTAAGATAATAAAAAAATAACATTAAGGGAAGTTTATATATATATATATATATATATATATATATATATTATTTATTTTCAATTTAAATCTATAAATTTTTATGGGGAAGTATATGTTATTAACTATTAACTCCACAAAATAAAGTTTTATTTTCAAATAAAATGTTATTTATTTTATTTTTGGAATGTTTATAATTTTTAAAATATATATTGAAATATTTTCTATAATCTAATCTAAAGTAGATATATAGTTTTTCCACTCTATATTAAATATATTCTTTGATAGTTATGTTGATAGGCATGTTTATTTTGGAATAGGAATTTCAGAATTTTAATTTAATTATCAATAATTATGATGCAAGAGCATCACTCTAGGAAAATTTACTTTGTGTAAGATCCCAAGGAGATCCTGTAAATTCTAGGAGTAAGTGTTATCTTCTTGTGTAAAATAGAGTTAAAGAGATTTTTGTTGTAAAGTGAGTTGTCATGATTTTAGAAGAATCTAGACCATTGGGATATTTTGAGTGGTTGATATTTCTATCAAGTGGGCCTTCTAAATTTTGACTTAGGTGGTAAGAATTTTGGGATAGATGTCCAATTTCTTTGTAATTCTGTACATATTTTATGTTCATGTAATTATAGGCCTTAGACAAGGATTTATGTATTTTGGGACACATTTCCAATTTCTTTGTAAATGTGTACATATTTTATGTTCATGGAATTATAAGCCTTAGAAAAGGATTTCTGTAGAAGGTAGAGAGCAGAAAAGAAGCTTGGTGAACAAGCAAGGGAAAAAAAATCACTTCCTCTATAATCATACTTTTCAAGTTAATAGAATTTGGCTTGATATTTATGTATTAGCTTGGTGAACAAGTGAGGGAAAAAAGAAATTGCTTCCTCTATAATCACACTTTTCAAGTTAATAGAATTTGGCTTGATATTTATGTATTTTAATACCCTGCTTGAATGTGTATCAAATCTTGTCCAAATGAAAGTGTGGGCAGGTTACTAAGGTGATAAAAGTCCAACGAGAGGATAATGTTGACGAAAAAATAAAAGGAACGCGAGTCACTGAAATCCTTTATGTTAAGAAATAAAGATGAGCCACCAAATCCATGTACTATGTTTTCTATGTTGCCTATACATCAAGTCTTGTCAAAAAGAGTAACATCGTTATAGCTATGTGTCATAACCTATTTCATATTTGAATAGAAAGAGGCAACAAATTTTAGTAATTTCAATTGGCAAAGGAAGGTTGAGTCCCTTTGTGCTCTGGCATGGTAAGCCTCCAGGTGAAAGGGCATGTTACCAACAATGATGAGGTCATTAGCAGTCTCAATTTCACATTAAGGACAAGCGTTGTTTGGAGTGGGAGCAATAACAAGGGTGAAAAGGAAGACACCTTTGTATTTATAAATTAAGAAGCCACAAGGCACTAGTGCCTCTTTTCATGTCATCCAAAGGGCACATGGAGAATTTGGCATAGTCTAGACACCTCCACATTCGAATAGGCGTCCTGGCATAAGAAAGTGCACAAGAATCATTCGTAGGAACGAGAGGAGTTTAAGGCTTGCAACTCAAGGCCTGGAGTGGAAGAAATGAAGCATTGTCATGTCAAGTATGTTTCAATTGTGAAATGAAGTTAGCGAACTAAGAGGGGTCACGAGAGTGCAAGTTTAATCTGCCTCAGAAGGATTGGGTCGTAGTGCGGTTTAACACACACTAGAAAAATTTGACCCCAACCTTTCGTTGTGGATTTGTCGCCTAACAAAGGAGTCAGGCTTCGACTGATTAATTGTCAACGTGTTTACAAAGATGTCTAACCTTTGACCTCAACTTGGATCTGACCTATCAATTTGGCTAAGGAGGAGCGGCTATAGTTAGCCTGTGGCATATTTTTTGTAGTGTAGAGAAACTACAACCTTCGACCTCATAGTCGGAGCTGTACTCAGGTTTGTTCTAGCAGGCCCATGAATATTTTTTTATAATTTTGAGTGGTCTTATAAAATAGTTTGTGGGCTTGTAGGAGGTCGATAAAATACAAGAGTTGGACTTAGTGTAAATCCCTATTAAAGGGAGGATTTGATGCTCGTAGAAGAAGAGGTGTTTCGTCACCTAGCACTAGAGAGAAATACAAGAAGGCATGTGGGATAAAGAGGTTCAAGCAACAAAGAGAGAGGAGAACGTCATAAGAAGAAGATTATGGGAAAATTAGGGAGGCCACTAGGAGGGGTCTACTATCATTGTGGTATCAAAGAACATCATTATGTGAAGATTGCAATCAACAGATGTTGTAGTTATCAAGAGAATGCACTAGAGAAGAGAAGTAATAATTTATTTGTTTATTTAATGGTGACTAATGGTTTGATAATCTTGTGAAGACAAGAAATAAAAGACAGAAGATATGCAAAGGAAGTTGCCCAAAAGGAGTAACATAGTAGCAGATTCTAAAGAGGAACGAGTTTGGGAGTAGACATTAAAATAAATTATTAGAAGAGGAAGTGGCACAAAGAAAAAAAATCATCAAGGAGCAGAGTTGGAAGGAGTGTACGAGAACCCAACCAAGGAAAAGATATTGAGGAGAAACCCTGGCAATTAACTAGTTTGTTATTTTGCTTAAATTCCGCCAAGCTAATAATTGCAGTAAGTAGCAAATGTGGATGGCATAACTACAACTAGTAGAAAGTTGTAAAAGAAGTTCCAAAAGAGCTGTAAAAGAACCCTTGCAGAAAGAGAGGTTGTTGAAGAAGAAAACTCAGTTGTGGTTGAAGAGTGAAGGGGATAGAGAAGGTACTGAAGAGAAGAGCTAGAGGAATTCTCCAGAGGTGAGCAAGGTGTAGCGGAAGCCAAAAAAGATCAAGAGGTGCTCAAGAAGTTCCAAAGAAGGGAATTAAGGGACAAAATTAATCAGGAGGAGGTGAGGTGTTTAGGTAACAAGCAATGGAAAATACTTATTACGTGGACTTGTGTGTAACTCATATTGGGCAGGTGAAGGCTCACAAAATGGAAGGAAAAGAGAAGGCTACTGCTGGACATGGCCACGGTTCAAAGAAAAGCCACAAAAAGGAGAAAATGATGTCAAGAAGAAAAACGGCATGAGAAAACTTATCCATGAAGAATTTGAAAGGGAAATGGTTGAGTTGAAAGCACAAGTTGATGTACTAATATAGTGCCTACAATCTAGGGAAGAAAGGTAGGGACAAGCATGATGAGGAGGTTCAAGTTACTTGTCAAATAGAAGGGTTTCAAGCAGAAGATACATAAGAGACAAAGGAAGGAGTTAAAGCACTTGTTGAATGCTACAATAAGAGAGGATAAGCTCAAACAAGCTAACCTTAAGGTTGTAGCAGTTCACATTTGTAAACTAGCGAGGTGATATCCTTAGAGAAAAGGGTAGTGCGAAATTGTTTGAGAGTCTCATGGACTGCATGCAAAGTCCAAAATATCAAGAGTATTTGTTAATAAAGGACGTTGATTAGACACTAGTCAAATTTCTTGAGGCGTGTGGATAAAGTCTCACGGAAGATGTTGGTGAGACATTGAAAGAAGGTCGGAAAGGAGAACTGGTAGCAAAAATATCAGAGTTGGCTAGATGACATTCCATCTTTAAAGTGGGTGAACTTTATTTAAATGCAGACCAAAAGCATTGATGAGATGTCCAACTAAGAGAACAAGACACATGGATTGCTTCTCAAAACTAAGCGCAAGAAGAGAAGGAGTGTTGCAAATAGTTTCCAGAGACTAGCATACTCATAAATGAGAATAATGATATGGAGGAAAGAGAGAAACCCTCAGAGGATACTATGCAAAGGAGTGGATATGATAGTAAGGTTGATAAGATGAGACTAATTAAAGGTATGAGTGACTACATGACAAGTCCAAATCTATAGCAGATGCTAGGAGCATCAGTGGAGGCCCAAGAGCTTCACTCTTTTAAAGTTGATAATTTATTTTTATCTGCGGGTCAGAAGGAGGAAAAACCATCACAAGTTTTCATCCAGGATGAGGAGACTATAAGAAGCAATAACAGAGAATCATTTGAGAAGATGCAGATAAAAGGAGGAGTGTATGAATCAACAATGAGTTTTGTAGTGAATGGACAACCACTAGGGTTTTCCATATATATTTTGGATGAAGGATTGGGTTTACAAATCCCTAAAGAATGAGAGAATTAAAATTCTATTCAAATGAAGAATGATGCACTATTACCTCATAATGAGTATCAAAAGAAGACCTTTTCACATGAAGGAAAGGTGTTGGGGGAATTGACCGAAGAATCTGAGAAGTATTATGTTTATGAAATTGACAATTGGTGTGTGAATGCAGGTATTGAATTTCCCAAGGGAAAGCTAGTTGGGCTAATAGATGAAGGAAATTCCTCAATACAAGTTAAGGCATTTTTTTAGTAGCAGAGGTTAGGAGTGATAAATTTATCTCTTGTAATATATGAGGAGACTCTGATGGATAGTAATAAGGGCGAGTATACAAGTGAATACCTTGTTGTTGAGGTGACCAAGATTGAATTGGCTTGGAATTACCTTCAAGAGGAAGTTTATGAAGATGCAAAGTAATATTTAAATGAGTTGCTCATGAAGGGTGATGAGAACACTTTAAAGCTACTAGTGGAACTAAAATCTTTGGATGAGAAGTTGATGAAACAAATGGTTGACATCCAACATGTGAAATTTGAGTTGAAGGAGGATGGAAATAGGATCAAGCGAGAAGATGAAGTCAGGGTGTTGGTGAAAAGAATACCTACATAAGTGTACAAAAAGAGGAGGACAATAGCCAGCAGAGATAACCAGTTGACTATGTAAGACTACCCTAGCAGCATAAGTGACATATTACAAAATTATGTGTGGGATCTTAGTAGAATGAAATCAAAATTGGAAGAACATGGAAACTGTGCATATGAACATCAACAACATTTTGTTTCAGATCATGGAGGGTTCGATCATTTGACAAGGAAGTCAAATTTTTTCCACCTGGGGAGTCTAATTGCTATAGGATAAAATGCACGGTATACGGAGAATGAATATAACCTCAAAGGTCTTCCTGAGACCTTTGGCAGACTGTAAGATTATCTGCAACCGTGACAAAGTTACATGCATGTTCAAAAACAATAAATAACTATCAAAGTAGGAGAAGGAGATTACCTCAAGCCTCTATGTAGATTTTTTGGACAGCGCAATGCAGCTAGGTGGAAATCCCCTCAGTCGGCTCCAGATCAAGTCCTGCACAAAGAAGAGACAAGCATAATCACAACATACAACTCTGATAACTAATACAAGAATACATAAAAGAACATCTAATTACATATAACTAAGCTACTCATGCTAATAAGTATTGGACAAACAACTGAATGAATGATGGTACCAACACCACGGAGTAGACAGTACAACTGCAGTTCTATATTAATATTGGAAGAGTGATTACAACCATCTGTTGTATCATCCTTCCTTTACCCCTCCAGCTTCTCTCTCTCTCTCTCCCTTCTTGCTCACTTCTAATGATTCGAAACAATGCTCAACAGTCAAGTATGCTATCCTTTGAAATGCTCTGACCTCTATCACAATAGCCCTAGCTTTTCTTATGTAGCAATTGAGTTAGGGTTGCCAAGTTCCTCCTTGAGTTCCCTAGGGAAAAAGCAATGAACTTGCCATGCTTTTCAGCTCTTTCCCATTTGCCTCCTTCTTTCGGATTAGAAATCCTCCAAATAGGTTGAATTTGGATGTTTCCTTGCTTTTCTTGAGTAATTTTAGGAACAAATATCTAGATATTTATGAGTCAATTCGTTCCTTTGACCCTTAGAACTTCACCAAGTTTCACTAACGCTATTCCCATACTAGCAACTTGAGTTAGTAGGGTCACTAACGCACCCTTAGGCTTGCAAACAAGCTTTATAAAGCAGGTTGTTAGTGCACAACCAGTGTTAGTGTGGAATCAAGGCCTGTGATTGTGGTCTTTGCTTCAACTATCATGTCTTTCCCCTCTAAGTTGATGAGGAGGTCAATTTGTTGTATAACACTAATGCAGGAGCATCGCTCTAGGAAAATTTAATTTGTGTAAGATCCCAATGGGATCCTATAAATTCTAGGAGTAGGTCTTATTTTACTATGTAAAATAGATTTAAAGATATTTTTATTGTAAATCCAACTATCGTGATTCTATAGGAGCCTGGATTGTTGGGATATTTGAGTAGTTGATATGCCTTGTAAATTTTGGCAAGTGTTTAGCTTAGGTGGTAGGTCGTTTGTGATAGATCTCTAATTTCTTTGTAACTCATGTGTATATATTTTATGTTTATGGAATTATAGGAGTTAGATAGAGATTTCTGTAGGTGAAGGGTGGAGAGAAGAAAAGAAGCTCGGTGAACGAGAAAGGAATTTTTTTTTTTCCCTTTGTAATCATGTTTTTCAAGTTAGTAGTATTTGGCTTTATATTTATGTCTTTTAATCCCCTTCCTGATCGTGTACCAAATCCTATCCAAATGAAAGTGTGCCTAGGTTACTAAGACGATAAAAGTCCATAGAGAGGACAACGTTGACAAAAAATAGGGATGGGGCACCAAATCCCTGTACTATTTTTCTTTGTTGCCTATACATCGGGTCTAGTCAAAAGGAGTAACACCCTTGTAGTTGTGCACCATAACCTCTTGCATATTTGAATAGCAAGCGATAACACATTTTAGTAATTTCAATTAGGCAAGGGAAACTTGATTCCCTTTGCACTATGGCATGGTAAGCCTCAAGGTGAAGGGACGCATTAGCAACAATGTCAAGGTCATTGGTAGTCTCAACTTCACAGTAAGGATGAGAATTGTTTGAGTGAGAGAAATAGTGGGGGTGAAAATAAAGACACCTTTTTATTTAGTAATTAAGAAGCAAGAAGGCACAAGTGCTTATTTTCATGTCAACCAAGGGGCACATGGGGAATTCGGAATAACTTAGGCACCTCCACGTTCAAATAAGTGTATTGGCATAAGAAAGTGTGAAGGAATCATTCGAAGGAATAAGAGGAGTTGTAGGCCCACAACTCAAGGGCTGGAGTGGAAGAAACAAAGCATTGTCATGTCGAGTATGCTTCAATTTTCAAATGAAGCTAGAAAAATAGGTGGGGTCATGAGAGTGAAATTTTAATTGACTTGGGAAGGATTGGACCGTAGTGTGGTTCAGTGGGCGCTAGAAAAAACTGACCCCGACCTTTTGTTGTGGATCTATCAGTTAACAAAGGAATCAGGCTTTGACTGATTAATTGTCAGCGTGTTTACAAAGATGTCCAACCTTTTACCTTAAGTCGGAACCGACCTATTGGTTTGGCTAAGGCAGAGTGGCTATTGTCGACCTATGCCATATTTTGTGTGGTGTAGAGAAACTACAACCTCTAACCTCATAGTGGAGTAGACCTCAGTTTTGTTCTAATGGGCCCATGAAGATAAATTTTATAAATCTGAGTGGTTTTATAAAAGGTCTTGTATGAGTTCGATAAAAGACGAGAGATGGAGTTAAGTGGAAATCACTATTAAAGGAAGGATTCAATGATCAGAGAAGAAGAGGTATTTTGTCGCCTAGCAACTCTTGGGAGAAATACAAAAAGGTACATGCAATAAAGAGGTGATTTCCGAGGGTTGTGTTAGCGCTTGAAATTTCACCTCAGGCTGAGAAAGGTAAACTCCAAGGCAACATCAAACCACTTAGCCTCGTAGCTAGCCCTACTGGGCAGGAGAGGGCTCTCTCCAGTCTATCTCGGCAGAGATCTTCAACGGGCGAGATAACCAATAAAGAACACTAATTTTAGGCTAGTAAACTGATAAAAGGTTTGATTTGAGATTTTTAGGATTTTGGTGGAAAATCGGGAAAAGGCAATTTTGGGTGCGGGGATTGGACACAGTTTTTGCAGGGGGTTCTTTGGGGCAAGGTAGGAGACTGTATTGATGCCTTTGAATTCAGTGAATGGATAGGAATGACCGGTGAGGAGCTAAAGAGAGCAAGAAACCTTCAAGAGTTCTCTTTAGACAGATGAAAACATAAATATTAAGGAAACTTAAAAGCAGAGCATGACAATCATGAATTCTACTTTAACACTTCATTTGCCTAATTTGCAGAAGGAAAAGTAAGAAGATGATTCACATAAAAAACTTACAAGTACAAAGAGAAACACACCATCAATACATGTAACCACAGGAATCCCAAAAAGGACTGCAAAACCCTGGTCTTTCTTCCTTTGCCAAAATTGCAGAGATACAATGAGTAATACAATAGAGCTTTCTCCCTCAAGAGTCCAACCATGAAAATAACCAAGAAAGTACATAATATAGGCAATCTAACATCTTTCCTTGCCTCTAGGGGTCGAGCTCACTATCCTAGGAGCTGTTTCAACCAATTATAAACTGAGCACTGAAAACTAGGTAGTCAAAACAACTTGCCTCTATAAGCTAGGAAACCAATTCATTCATTAAATTTTTGCCTATCTCATGAATGAATCTTCTAGAAGAGATAAATAAGTGTCAAAATATCATAAAATTACATCATTTACAACAAGGAAGATCAAAATCTACTCCAAAAGTCAAATCCAGTCAAAACTGCGTTTTGCTGAGCTGTAGGTGAATTTCTGTGAAAACTGCCCAACACGTCGAGCCCTGATCCTGAACGCATCGCGCGCCTTTGGAGCTGCTTTTGAGGCACTTCCAGGTGTCTAAATCAGGAAAACGTAGGCTTTTTGGAAAGGTCTAGATGTCTACTTTCCCACCCAAGTGGAATTTCTAAATTTGGTGGCCATTTGCCCCTCCAAAATTGCAATCTCCCAAGACTGCTTCCTGTGTGTCAAAAAGGTGGCAGAAAGTCATTTTTTGCTTGTTTTTTGACTTTCTGGAGGCCCAAAACTTGGTGAAATTTCTTGGAAATTGCTGAGCAAGTGTATCTTTGCATGACAAATCCAAAAATGCTGAGTTTTCCTGAAAAAGAGTTGCCCATCGAAAGGGTCGCGCGCGGCGCGCGACGTGTTGGTGGAGAAAACCTATTTTTTGCCCAAAAATTCACAAGTGACCAAAAATGCTCAAATTTTTTTGAAATTTGTGCTGGAGTTAAGTCATTTAGCATCATGCTCCTTCAAGTAAGCCTCAGCCAAGATGTGGAGGGGATCAGGCCTTTTCCTTCGTTTTAGTGCTTTGGCCAACCGTCTTTGGAGCACCTTCATTCTTGCCTTGCATACGTGCATTCGGGCCCAATAGTGGTTTTTCATGTTCCGGAGCAGGTCCTTATCTTGGTTGGCCTTGGCCAGCAACCTCTCCAAATGAGCATTGACCCGGAGAAGCATAGCCTCTCGCTCAACGGGTACCAAATCACCGGGTCTCTTGCAAGCCAAGTTGCGGTCCTCATGAATCCTCCACAACTCATCAAGAGTGTGCTCATCTTCCAATTGCTTGTTGCGCTGCTCCAAATATGTAGTTGTCCATTGTGCCATCTCTAACTTTTGCTGCAACAAGCAGTTCTCAGTCTCCTTTTGCTGAATGATCTCGAGAAGCTCCGTGCTAGGAGAATGGATGTCAAGATCAATGATGTCGATATCTGGATCACCTGACGGTCCCTCCTTAATCATGGGCTGCTTGCCCCTCTCTGATACCTGTGCTGCTGTCGGAAGCGAGGCCCCTTCCACCTGATGTGGAGAAAATACTCGCCGAGCTTATGCAAATAAGGCCCTGTGGCCTCTCTGATATGTGACCAATGGAGGAGAGTTGACATGTCTGGTCTCAGGGATATCATGTTGTTGTGATGGTCCTCCCTCCTCATGAACAACCTCAGGAGGTGGTGGTGGCGCTGTGAAAAAATCACGAGAGATAAAATCCTCGCATGGGATACCCTGCTGAGCCAACTGATGTATGACCACAAGCTGGATCAAACCATAATGATAGATGCCCCTGTGTTGCTGTGATGGGCTCTTTCTCTGCATCAAGGGCACCATCTTCTCAATATTCCGGCACATGAAAAATGGTATGTTCATCATCCGTACCTGTGTGAAATGCATCAACAAGCGAATATGGTACGAATACAAACATGAAAATCTGCCCTCAGAGGTGAAATAACGCATGATGAGCCTCATCAAGGGAGCATACTCATCCCTCAAAAATCTGAAAGGAAATACACCAGTCATGTGCCTCATATATGCAGGTTTAATGTAGGGCTCATACTGAAATCTGTCCAATAGTTTGCGCTTGTTCCACTCTTCTCCAACATTAGGTATCCCTGTTGCTTGAGCAACCATCTCAGGTGTCAATGTAAAATCCACCCCTGCAAGATTCACATGCCCGTCATGAAAATGCAAAACAAACAAGCGGACCAATTCCCTGTAATGCTGAATTTGAGAGATCCTCTCGCAAAACTCATAACATGACAGGTGGCGAAAACATGTGACTGCAAGTGGACAAGCCTGCAAATAGGTCAAAGAGGTGGGCTCCTCTCTCACATGGTGACAAATCTTTCCACCCCTGTGAGGCCCCCTTTGTACCTCAACCTCTAGTGTTGACTCACGGTCATCACTTTGCTCATAGTCGGTTTCGGTTTCTGACATGGTTTCAAGAGCAAAGTGGCTGAAATGTACTGCTGCTTCTGCTAAAAAATCTGCTGTTTTAACTGTTGAAATGCTATTTTAAGGGGACAAATAACACAAGGGAGATGTTAGGGAGGGGAGACTTTTAAGGGAAATTAGGGAAAATATATGAAATAGGGAATTAAGGGAATGAATCATGACATATACACCATCACACAATTATAATTTGCAAGGGTTTTATGGGAGGTAGGGTTTAGGGTTATATTATTGATTTTTAGGAATAGGGGTAGGGTTTTAGGGCTTTTGGTATTTTTGGTAGGGAGATTAGGTAGAAATGATATGGGAGGTGGTAAAAGGATGTGGGGAAAAAGTGGGGGTGAAAAGGATGACCTTGAAAACAGCAAAACAAACCCTAGCTTTACTAGCACTTTGACATTCTTAAGCAAATACACATGGACTCCTCATTTGAAAATAATGGCTTTTAAATACATTCTCATGCTCTTTCAAGCTTTAGCAAACAATACATTTTGATGATTGGAGGCCTACCTGCAACCTTGAAGAAATTTGGGGTCGTTTTGCAGTTTACAGGCAATTTTCTGTGGATGAATCCCCAACATGTAGCGCGTGGGTCTGGACGGGTCGCACGCGCCCAACGCGTCGCGCCAGTGCTTTTTTCCAAATGCGATGACTCCCTTGACGCGTCGCGCCTGCCCAACACGTCGCGTGCAGGTCTGAACGGGTCGCGCGCGGGCTCTGTCTGCAATTTCGCCCAGTTTCTCTTCAAATCGCCTTTCACTCTTGCTTTGAGGCAAATGATGACCAAATGGAGGGAGAGAGGGGCTTTATAAGCTTGATTTAAATTAATTTCCCCTCAAACCCTCTTTCTAATGTTTATAACATGACACTTTTTCAAAATTTAAATGTTGTTGACTTTATGGTTTCCTTTTGTCCTGAAATTGGTTGAACTGATGCTTTTTCTTGAAAATTTTTGCAGGGATAGCTTCTGAGGAATCTTGGCAAAGGGGACCAGGGCTGCATGCTGACTTTCGAAGAATTTTGAATTTTTACAACTTTTTACAAAAATGAGAAAATGACCTTGTCTTTAAAAACAGGGTTTTTAAATCCAAGGTAAAAATTAGCTGTACAAGATGAAATATTTTGAAGAAATACTTTGATAGTCATCCCTCTGGCCTGCTGGGCATTTATTGACTTTTAAAGACATGACCTCAAAGACAAATTGGACCTAAACCCTAGACCTAGGACTTTTGACCTCAAGACAAGACAAGTAACCTTGAAAGAGTTTATTGACTGAAACAACTTGATCCAGCAGTGCCAAGAGGGGAATAAAGACACCAGCTCCTCCATTAGGGTTATGGCATGCCTAATGGAATGCAATGAGATGACATTAATGAGACACCTACTTATGCAAATGCAAAGAGCTTTGATCGCTGATGGAGGGCTACTAGACCGACTCTAACAGGTTGAAGTAACAGAGAGGGGAGAGTGTGATAAGAAGAATATTTTAGGCAAATTAGGCAGATAAAGAGGTGATTTCCTGGGGGTTCAAGTAACAGAAAGGGGAGAGTTTGATAAGAATAATATTTTAGGCAAATTAGGCAGGCTACCAGGCAGGACTTTGATATTAGGTGGATGGTAGGGATTTAATCTGCATGGAATGTTTTATAATAGTGGTAATAATATACTCAAATCAAAAGTTGAAATTTATCTTTAAAGTAGTTACCCCCTTTTTCTCTTTTAATTAAATTGATTGATTAGAAAAATGCCATATGAGCAAGTGTAATATGAACTGAGTAATGGGTTTTTAGGCATGTAGTATTGATAAGTCATGGTATTGTAAAAAAGCATATTAACATATTTAGAATCCCCATGGTAATGTGGGGTAAATCCCCATGGGTTAAAGTCATGTTTTATATTTGTTTAAATGTATATATGTTTAACTTATATATTAATACTCTTGATAATCGGTGCACCCATATAAATTAAATGGCATGTACACTACATAGGCATCAATCTCTGATAACCATTTAAACACTTATTTATGATATGTATCTCACATTGCTAAAATTAAAAAATCATAAAAAATAACTAAATTATAACTTTATTTAAAGTATTATTATTATTCCCCCGATCGGGGTGATAATGGCGGCAATCAGGGGAATTAATACGAAGCGGGCGAGGGATGATGACGAGGCAAATGGGATTTGGGTAATGATGAAGGCAGACAGAAAGATCAGCAGAAAGGATATCATTCCAAGGAGGAGCTGCGATGAAGTAATGAAAGACGAAGTTGGTGGAGGTAATGCTGCAGAGATTGGACGTGGGTACGATGGCACAGAAGGAGGACGAAGGGAGGTGGGCGGTCATGAAAACGGCAGGTGGCAGAAGAATCGGGAGAAGAGAAATGAGGAGAAATGGCGGAGGAGAAATCATAAAGGAGGGAGGCGAGGCAAAGGAAGAAGCCCGTTTAATGAAACTGCAGAGAGTTCGCAAAGAGACAGGGTGGTGAAAACTTTAGTTAGGTCCATAGAAAGGCAGAGGAGGCAGAGAGAACAACCAGGCAGCGCCGAAAGGAGGAAACGAATGGCTACAAGGAGAAGAATGAGAAACGAAGCGGACGAGGAGAGCAGAGGCCAGCAAAGCCCGGAAAAGAAAGGGAAAAGAATTGATGCTGGGAGATCTACAGAGCAGTATCAGACAGTTCAGGACGAGACCGAGGATGAAGTGGAAATGTTTGATTCCGACCACGACAGATCTGAGCAACCAAGAAAGAGTGTATGGAAGGACGAGAGGCAATCAAAGGACAAACCACAGGAAGAAAGGAAGTATGGAGATAGGAGAGGCAAAGGGCGAGAGGAGGGAGGCGATTTCGGGAGCACTTCGGGTATGAAAGGTCTGGGAGGCAGAGGAAACTATGTGAATAGAGGAAAAGTAGGATGGGGACGAGGCCGACGCAGTAGAGGAAGAGGAAGGTTGGAAGGGAAATGGGAGGAATGTGAACCATTATCGGCAAGAAGATACAGAAAAACATTGAAGAAGAGAATACAGTTCGCAGAGCAAGCCTACAGTGAAAACACTAATGAGGATATCAGAAGAATAATACAGCAATTGGAGGAAGAAGCGACTCAGGGTCAGTCAGGATCAGAAATGGAAGATTGGGAATACCTGCTACCGGATCCAGGGAATACTAGAGGACGCATGACACTGTATAAACAAGCCTTGCATGTATACTGGGTTATGAAAAGGCTGTTGGCTAAGGCTATGGAGCAGGTAGCCATGGAGATGGCTGAACTGGCCCAGGGAATTCCTAATTTGAAGAAAGAAATGCAAAACATTCAGGTCACCTTGATAATGCAGGACAAAAAACTGGAAGAGATACAGCAGCAGATAAAGAAGATCAACCCGGGAATAAAGAAAGAAGATGATCAGTAGGAGGCCATGGCTGGTTAATATCTGGAGATATGTATATGCTTTTCATAGTTTTTTGAATGCCGGTGGACAGGTTTTGGTTTCAGTATTAGTTTATAATGCAAATAGGAATCAGTAGTAATCTTTTTGAATGTTTAGTTTACTTAGCCTAGACAAGAAGACTTAGTATTTTTTGTTTTTGGATGGCTGTCAAAAACTTAAGGTGGCCAACAAACCTGGTTTCCCTTTGGGGCGGGTTGAGGCCACCATGAAAATGTACTGGTTTCAATTCGAATTAATGGAAAAAGTATGGTCCCTCCTTAGCTTACAAAAAAAAAAGTATTATTATTATTAGTTATAAAAATAATTAATATATAAAATAAACATTTGTGCATTAAAATAAACATGCAACAAGATTCTTAACTATGGAAATTGAACACCTTCATTTTAATATGGAGGTTCTTAATTTTAATCAGGTTTTGTTACAATACCATGGGCTAATACTATGGCTTATTAATACCACATGTCCAAAAAACCATAACTGGTTTCATATGATAATTGTTTATACGACATTTTTTCTAATTAATAAATTTAACTAAAAATAAAAAAAGAACATAACTACTTTGGAGATAAATCTCGACCTTTGATGTGTGTATACTACTAAGAATATCCTAGAATATTTCATGAAGGTTAAATCTCTACCTTGAGTAATTATTAATGATAATAATAATTTAAAATAAATTTATAATTTAGTTAGTAATTTTTTTTGCAAGGTGAAATGTATCATGAAGTAAGTATTTTGATGTTTATTATGTATTTATGTATATCCCTATTTACCACCCATTTAATTTATATGATTACCCTAGTTAATATGGAGTTAGCACTTGGAATTAAAACAAAAAACAAAACAAAAAAACAAAAACAATGTTTGCCATAAATAAAATATTTCAATATTAACATTAGGTAAAATATCCCAAAACTATTTATTTATCTATCTATCTCAACCATAGGCACACATGGGAAAACCGTACTCACTCATTGTCAAATATGATCAACCTTAATCAACGATTGTCAAATATAGCCAACCAAGGTTCAAACCATAGTTAACATCCATTTTCACCATGGTCAAACTTGGTCAATCATAATTAATGATATTCTATCTTACTCAATTATGGTCAAACATTATCGACCATAGCCAAACATGGTTCCTCATGGTCAACTATGTTCAACCATAATCAACCATGGCTAATCAAAGTGAACCAAGGTATTCCATAATCAATTATTTTTGTTAGACGTAGACAACCCTAGTCACCCCATGTTCAAATCATATAAAATTACCATGGTCAACTATCGGTAATAATAATTAGTCAAATTCAAACATGGTCAATGATTACTGCCCATGGGAAAACCATAGTCAACCATTATTTAACCCACAATGGTTTTAATGGGGGAGTAATACCATACCACATGCATTCATATTGGGGGATATAAATTTAGGAAAAAATGACATAATATATAGGGGGATTTATAGGGGATAAGGGGTTTTTATATTGAAAGGTATAAAAAAAGGAGATCAAAGTTAATGAAAAAATATAAAGGGGTATAAAAAAAGTTAATGAAAAAATGGATACCTACAATATCTAGTGAAAGTAGGGGTTTTTTTAATTGGGAAGGTGTATTGGGTTCGTAGAGGTAGGGGGTTAAATAATGTGATTTTTAGAGGTATTTTCTAATATGTAGCCAAATTAAGGGTATTGTTTAATATGCCATGAACACATGTGATATGTCAGAGGTTCATTGAGTGAAGCCCCTATGATTAATCATGATCCAACATGGATATTAACCATAGTTAAACCATTCAACCATGGTCACCCACAGTAAAACCATAATCATCCATTGTGCCCTAACATGGTCAAGTAAAATCAACTAGGGTCAATCATAGTCAAATATTGTCAAACATAGACAAGCATAGGGTGAAAGAATGAAGATGGGTTACACCTTTGGGCCAATTGTGGTGATGAAATTTCAATTTTTTTCTCTTTTATCGAATTGAAGCCCTCAAAATTTATATAAGCATTGTGAATTTTGATTTGAAGTAAAAGACAAATTGTGAAGAATTATGTTGTGGTCTTAATCATATTTTTTGCAAAAATATTTAGTGTCATATAATATGTCAATTTTCCATTAAATGAAATGCTTGTCCTTGCAAATTTTCACACATCTTAAGAGGTATGTGTGTGTTCACATAACATAACTTAGTCTAAAATGTGTAATTTTTAGAATATATATGTATGTATATATATATATATATATATATATATATATATATATATATATATATATATATATATATATATATATATATATATATATATATATATATATATATATCTATATATGTATGTATGTATGTATGTATATGAGCATAATCTACACAGAGAGAGATAAGTTTTCAATTTTAAAAATATATTTTTTATTATTTTTTGAAGTTGGCGAAGTAAGTTTCAGTTGCATTTTGTAGACACGTGTTCACGTAAGGTTTTTTTCAACTATTTAAACAAATTTAAAAGCCAAAAGTAACCTTTTGAAAAGGACTCGTAAACAAAGATAGTGGTATTTAAAAAAAAAATCGTAATGTATATTTTATGATATTGATTTTTTATTCAACCTTTTTAAAACAATTATTAAAAAAACAAAGATTATGTTTAAAAGAAATTAGATGAAAAATATCATATGAATTCGAAAATTTCAAACTCATATGACATTCAATAGAGGATCCCTTCATGAATCCAACATGATCAATTGTCCACCTAAGGACAAATTTAGCGCTAATTCTGTTAGGGTACAAAATGGTGTTACTAGAAATTTTGCAGAAGGGGTGCTGAAATTATGGATTTTAGGACTTAAGAGACTTGATCAAGCAATTTATTTTGAAATTCAAATAGCTTGATCAAGGGTTTAAGAAACCCTCGATCGAGCCCTTACTGTGGTTAAATAAAGGCTCGGTCTAGCTTTAAAGCTCAATCTATCCTATAGCTCAATCCAGTTTTAAGGCTAGATATAACCTATAGCTAGATCTGTCTTTAAGACTAGATCTCTTTTTAAGGCTCGATCGAGCCCGTAGCTTGATCGAGCCACTTTCTTCAATTCCATGCCTAGTTTGTATTAGCAGGAAATTTAAAAAACATGGCTCGATTGAGCTCCTGGCTAACCTCAGGTTACATTGTTTAAGCCATTAAATATCTCAATCGATCACTTAAAAAAGGCTCGATCGAGCCATTGTTTTTTCCACTCAAATGCACCCTCTCTCACCAAAAAGTGTAACCTAGCTCCATGCTTTCACCCCATAACAAATCATGGTCAATTGAAGTCAACCAAGTTTCACCAAGGTCAACTAAAATCAACTACTGTTTACCATAGTTAACCATGGCCAAACATAGACAACCATAACAAATCATGGCCAATTGAAGTCAACCAATTTTCACTAAAGTCATTTGTAACCAAACAAAATCAATCATAGTTAATCATTTTCAAATCATTATTAACCATGTTCAAACTATGTTAAACATGATCCAACATAGATTAACATAGTCAACCATGGCTCAATCCTAGTCAAACATGGCCAACCAAAGTTACCCATGGTCAACCATGGTTAAATATAACCATCCATACTCAACCAAAGTTAATCATTGTCAACTATAGTGAAATAAGAGTAACTCTAGTCAACAATGGTCAACCAAAGTCCACTATAGCCAACTATAATAAAAAATGGTCAACTAATATCAACCAAATCAATCATTGTCAATTATGATTAACCATAATTAGACATGGTCAATCATGGTCAACTATAGTCAACAATGTAAAAATATAGTGAACCTAGTCAACCATGTTCAAACATGGTAAACCATTGTTAGCCATGGTCAAACATATTCATTGATAGTCAAATATCATATATATTTTAATTTATTGATATTAATTTTCTAATTTAAAAATCTACCAATCCTCCCTAGCCATGTCGGTGACTAACTAACATAATCGCATAATCAAAATTGGTTTGTATACATTAATCAATGCAATTTTTCACCTTTTCCTAACTTATGATGTTGATCAACACCACACACCCAAAAGATGTAGTGTTCTATAAAATTCAACCAAGGTCAACCATAGAAAACCCATAGGTTAATAAACCAAAGTGAATCAATGTCAACCATAGTAAAACAAACATAAACAAAAGTTAACCATAAGTCGAACATAGTAAACATAACATGTGAGGAAACATGGTGAACCATAGTCAATCATGGTGATAGATGCTAAACCATTGTTGAACATGATTGAATAGTTAACCATGGTAAAATATAGTCAATGATAGTCATATCTAGTAGACATTTTAATATGATCAGTATTGATTTTTTAATTTATATATCTACTAATCCTTCCCACAAATATCAAACACCAACTACAATAAACACATAATTACAAGTGGTTGATATACACTGAATGAAAATACCTTCTTCACTTTTTAACTAATGATGCAATAGTCAAAAACACAATCCAACATAATCCTTGGGGAATGTCACAATCTGGCATAACACTTGATAGATGTTGCAATTTGACTTAACCATTGAAAAATGTAACAGTTTGACATAATTCAACCAAGATGAACATTGCAATGCAACACTTTCATAGTAAACCATAAGTAAATATAATCTATGTGACATTTTTCTTAGTTGAATTATTACTACGTTCATCAATAGTTATGTCACAATGTAATGTTCCTCAAGGTTCAAATTAAAATATGACATTCCTCAATGGTTATTGCATTTATCTTTGTTAACTTATCTAATCACCTAAAGTCAATTGTAATCAAACAAAGCAAACCATAATCAATTAAAGTCAACCACAATGAATCAAAGTAGTTCATAGTGAACCATGGCCAACTAACGATAACCATGGTTTACATAAGTCAATTGAAGTCAATGAAACAACCTTAGTGAAAAATAGTCAACCAAATACAACCATGTTTAACATAATTCAAACATAGACATTACAATAGTAAACCATGGTTAAAAATAATTAATCATATTCAACCAAATTCAACCATAATAAACCATGGTTAACATAAGTCAACCATTCAAGAACGTCACACTAAAACATAGCCCTTATGAAATGCCATAAGGTGACATAACCCTAGATGAGTATCAGAAGATGTAAGCATTTAGAAATTATGAAATTCGACATAATTCAGTGAAAGTGTACATCATAATGCAAGATGATCTTTGGAGAACATCACAATCCTACATGAACCTTGATATATGTGACATCACAACACAACTATTAAATTTGACATAATTCTACCAAGGAGAATGTCACATTATGAAATTACCATAAAAAATCATTGTTAACATAATTAGTATCCAGTCAACCATGGGAAACCATAATCAAAATGGTTAACCAAAGTGAACCATGGCGAACTAAAGACAACCATGGTTAACATATGCCAACCATGATAAACATCACAATATGAAATAAACATTGAGGAATGTCATAATCTATCCTAATCCCTGAGGAAAATCAAATTATGATGTAAACATTGAGGAATATGGCAATTCAACATTGTTACATTACCATTGAGGAACATCAAAATCCAACATATCCTTTCATGAACGTCACAATGTGACATAACCCTTTAAAAAAACTACAGTTCAACTTCAGTCCACCAAGATGAACGTCACAATTAGACATAACCATCGAGAAATATAAGAATTCTAGATAAGCTGACTAAGATGGTTATCATAATGCATCATGACCATTCACGAACATTGCACTAAAACATAACCCTTAAGGAATGTTGCAAAGTGACATAACCCTTCATAAACATCACAATGTGACATAACTATCAAGGGATGTAGAAGTTCAACATAACACAATGATAATGAACATTGAAATGCAAAATAATCATTGGGAAACATCATAATCCAACATGACCCTCGAAGAACATCACAATGCAACATAACTCTTGATGGATGTCACAATATGAAACAATTATTTAGGACGTAACAACTCAACATAAGTAAACTATGATGAACATTATGATGAAACATTACCATAGTACAACCATGGATAAGCATAATAAACATAATCCCATGCAATCAACCATGCCTAAACAAAGTCAACCAAATTGAATCATAGTCAAATTAAGTCAAAAATAGTCAAACATGGTCAAAAATGTCAACCATAATAAACTCATAGTAAACCAAATTCAACCAAGCTCAACAAAAATTGGTAATTTATGGTCAACAATATTCAACTATACACAACCATGGTCAACCATAGTGAAACCAAAGTCAACCATAAATAGCCATGCTCAACCAGATATGACCATCATAAAACATTGTGAACCAAAGTCATTCATTATTAACACGATCAATCTTAATCAAACATTTGGCCAATAATAGTTCAACATAGTTAACTATAATTAACAAAAATCAACCACAGTGAACTATACTTGATGATAGCCAATCATATTAAGACATAATCAACCATGGCTAACCAAAATAAACTATGGTCAACCCTAATCAAACATAAAAAACATGATCAACCATAACAACATGGAAAATCATAGTTTAAGGTGGTCAACCACAATAAAATATCATGGATATTTTTATAATAATTATATTTATATTTTAATTTACAAATCTATTCATAACCCCCATCCCAATCACAATGATGGTCAACTAACACAACCACATAATTATAAATTGTCATGATTTACACTAATAAAAAGATAAAAATATCAACATGTGTTAACCATTTTTAATTATATAACTATGCTACTACTTATTTCCGTTCACAACTACTATTGAATCTAAAGAGAGGCTAACCTCATTGTTAAATGCAAGAAAGATCCTCCCACCATTAAAAAGTTATAAATATATATGTATAGAGAAACAACATCTGTATAGAGATATTTTAGTTGGAATTCATCACCCAGAACTTGGGTGTAAAGTTTTGTCCTAATGGTATAGAGTAGTTTGTTGTCAAAACTCCATCTTGCCACAAATTCCTCCTCTATTGGATCCCACTCTTGTACTAGAGTGTATTAAGGATCTCAATGCATTAGAAATCACCAAAGAACCCATGAATCTTAATCAGTCAATACATAAGAGAGAACCCAAATGACTTACCAAGATAATAATAAAGGTTGATCTAGGTTGTTAAATACATTCACAATAATTTATCACTAGTGACACTATTAATCTAGGGGTCGGGAAATTGCTCATTTATTAGAATTCCATGCAATGACAACAATGGGTATTAGACAAATCCTGACAAGTCATACATGAGCTATATTTGTTATCGTTGAAAGAAGCCAGAGGATTTTATTAACCATACCTTTTAAGGGATACCAAGAGGTCATATTGTGCCCCATGTGATGTTCCATGTAAAAAAGCTATAGGGATCTTTTGCTAGAGAATATAACAAAAAATGTTATAGAAAAAACACACAAATCACGGAATGCCTCATGAAACCCATGGAGTTCTTGCTAAAGATAGTTGGCCCTTATGCAATGGATTCATTTGTTTCTCTAAAGTTAAACCTGAAGTCTATACCACATAATTCATGTTATCAAACAAAGGAATATCTAATATATTGAGGTGGGATGGTTTGCCTTCAATGGTTAAGCTCTATGCAAGAACATAATGGTCTTCAAAATAGTTTTTTCACGTAGCCATTGAAAATACACAAATTGATTTTCTCAGATATAAGGGGATTATGTGGTATAGGAAAGTCGACCAACACTATATGCTAACACTGAGCCAGCTTTAAAGATGGTCGTAATCAATCTGGTCTTGTATGTTGCATGTGCTCTTGAGGTTGAATGCCTGGAAATCCTCCCCTTTCCAATCATGTTAGCAGGATTCAGCTTAATCGAGATGAGGTTGTTGGTGTCCACGCCCATGTGGTTGTTTCCATAATCATAGATTTATTCACTCTTTATTGTGTCAAACTCCACTACAAACAAGTGATACACCTACCCTCTTTGATTATAGAGCCATTGCAGTATCGTTCGATCCCTACCATTGATCCAACAAAGAATCAAGAGAAAGCACATGAGATTTGAAATGGGTTGGCACTGGGATTGAGGATGACTCGTCGATTTTAAAAGAATCATATTACGACTATGTACCAAAGATTGGGGAATGGTGTGGACTTCTCAATAAGTCTAGTTGTTCCTCCTCCATTACACAAAACATATGGAGAGAAGGCCATGCAGTGCGACATATAGTGGAGGTAGAAAAGTTGAGGCTCGGTTATGACAAAAGGAGGAGTGATATCACTGCTAGTGAAGGGTGAGGGCCCTTAAGATGAGTGACCAAGAAGAGAAAAAAAATAGGGAAATAAACCTTGTATAAGACTTGCAAAAACCCTCATGTGAGGTCTTCATTCCATAGAGCCTCCCTTCAACTTATTTTCTAATTAGTAAAATACTATTATTAATAAAAATAATTAAAAATAATAATTAAACAATTATTAGATTATTATGATCTAATTTTTTACACATAATGCAAATTTGATGCTAGTCTAATTTTAACATATTCAAATTGATTGAATGTAACAAATTTTTATGAAAATTGATATAATATTTGACACATATTTGATGCTAAAATGACAGAGATTTGACACTAGCATGACACAGATATGATGATATTAAAATTGATTGAATGTAACACATTTTTGTGCAAATTGATATAATGTTTAACACATATTTGATGCTAAGATGACACAGATTTGACACTAGCATGACACAGATATGATGATAACATGATTCCAACTTTATGATTTCCAAAAGTTCCATATGATTTTTTATTCTTAATATTTCCAAGAAAACCATCCAAAATTAAAATCTTTAAAAATAGTTAATACTTAGGTAAATAACATATTTACCATCATTTACTTCTCACCATAATTTAAGCAAGTATTTGCATAAATAAAAGATAGGAATAAGATGTAAATAAATATGCTTACTAGGAGTTACTTCCTACCATTATTTATGTAGGAGTAAAATTGTAAATGTGTAGAAATATCAATTCGTTATTTCCCACCAAATTAAGACTATAGGATTGGATTTTTCTATTGACCACCATTAATTTAGCATCGACCAATCCAAATTATAGTGTTTTATGTAATTTTTTCTAAAGAATAATTTCTAACTCGAGTGTGTGTGTGTGTGTGTCTATATATATATATATATATATACACACACACACACACTCTTTTTTATCAATATCTTTATAGGCATGTTGAGAGGCATGCCTATTTTGGAATAGGGCTTCCAAAATTTTAATTTAATTATCAATGATTATTAGGTGGATGGTAGAAATTTCACCTCCATGGAATATTCTAGAATATTGAAATATTCTAAAATATTCTTTGTAATATTCACAAATCAACGTTTGAAGTAGCTATACCATTTCGTTCTTTTTAATTAAATTGATTAATTAAAAATAAATGTTATATGAACATGAGTTATGATTTTTTGGGCATGTGATATTAGTAAATCACTGTATTGGCCCAAGGTATTGAGACAAAGCCTATTTATAAGTTAATAATAATAATCTATAATAAAGTTATAGTTTAATTTAAGATGTATTATGAAGTAAGCATTTTAATGTCTATGGTCATTTTCCAACTAGTGGATTTATATGGCTATGTTATTTAATAGGGAGTTGGTAAAGACTTAACTTAATGGAATATCCACAGAATTTGTTTATTGGTAGTCAATGATAGAGAGTTGAGAATTTATCTCAAAAATAGTTATGCCTTTCTTTTTCAATTTAATTGAAAAAAAGTTATAAAAATAAATTAAAATAATTATGTCGATAGGCATGTCTATTTCAGAATTGGCTTCCACAATTTTAATTTAATTATCAATAATTATTAGGTGGAAGGTAGAGATTTAACCTTTATGGAATATGTCACAATATTCATAGAAGTATTCACAGATCAAGGGTTAAGATTTATCTTCGAATCAATTATACTATTTTAATTAATTTATCTAAAATTAATTAATTAAATAAAATGTCATATCAACATATGCCATATTGGGCATGTTGTATTGATAATCCATGATATTGGCCCATGATATTATAACAAGAGCTACTTACAGGTTAAGAATCTCCTTGGTAAAGTGGGGATGAATCTCCATGGTTAACAATATTGTTACTGGTTTTTCAAAATGTATATATATGTTTGACTTGTATATTAATTATTTTATAACTAATAATAATAATAATAAACTATAATAAAATTATAATTTAGTAATTTTTATGATTTTTTTTTTTTTTTAAATCTTGATAATGTAAGATGTTGATGCAGGAGCATCCAGCTCAATATTATCATTGTATTTTAGTAGACATAGGGGGTCTTGTGTTTCAAGGAAGTTGGTTTCCTAAGTATTGAATTAATGTAATTATAAGGAGTTTTGAGTGATTTTAATGAGAATAGAAATTAATTGAATATTGTGAGGCATAATTGTAAATGTTCTCGAATGTAAGAGAATATGAGAGATTTAGGATAGTTGAGAGAATTGAGAGCTTTGAGAATTGATTGTAAAATCCAAATTAGGAGTTAGTTCGTGATTTTGTGGATTTGAGAGAATCCTTGAGGATGAGAAAGAGATTTTAGGATTTTGTTGAGAAGCTTATGGATCTAAACCAAGAATTGGTTTTAGAATCCCTTTTTCTATAAATGTAAGCCTAAAAGGCATGATCAGAGGTTAGAGGGTAGAGACAAAGAGAGAGAGTTAAATAATTAAATAGATAGAGGTGTTTGTAAGCCTACGGACAGATGATGTAACAAAGGCCATTAATTAGAAGATCAGGCCAAGGAGAGACAAAGAGTCCCACTATGTAATTGTTTGTTGATATATATATATGCACAGAGATTCAAATTCCAATTTGTATAAGTGTGTTATCAAATATTGAATGATGAATGAATGAATTAGCATATTCTGTGTAACAGAGAGTTGCAGGTGAAGTTCAGCGATTACACAGAGAAGTAAATGAAGAGGAGGATCATAATGGATCATTAAATCCATTAGAAGGATCAAAGTCAAAACTCAGGAGGAATCACGCAGTAAAACAGCAGAAAGGTCGAAACCCAAAGAAAACTCAAAATCATAGAAATGCTGAAGGAATAGCGTAAAACTTAAGTAAACAGAGTAGCGGAGGAGTAAGGTATCTACGTACAACCACTGTTGGATATAATAGATCAATGGGCGGGATCCAATCGCAGAGACAGAGGAATTGATATCGCATCGACAGATTTATATGTAAAGGTGGTATATCGGGTGAGGCAAAGGTGGTAAGTGGTAATATTGTGTGACCGCCCGATTCCATTAGGCAAACGACATGTAGCATGCCGAGTAGAGAGAGAAAACCGCTTTTTCGAGCAGTTATTCTCCATGCTACTTGTCCACCCGAAAACATCGTGGACCGTCAGATCCACTAATTGCAAATCAACGACGGAGGACTATCGAGCAAGTTGTGTTTGTTCGGAGAAGACATCAGCTATTGATCTGATGGCAGAAGATCAACAACGGAGATTAATGCACATCACAAATGTTATATGGAGTTGGATCGGAGAATGAATGCGGCATGCGATGAAGGCGGAACCGATAAGGGTATAGGCGCAGTTATATAGTGTTTGAAATCCGGAATATGATTACATATCGGAGGCGGAAGGTAGAGTGTGTAGTGTGACCGCGGAGAACCCGATATTGCAGTAGCAATAACGGTAATCTCGATAACTGTGCGAAGGCTTTGAAAAGGGCGGAAAAGGTATGTTACATATGTTTATTAGTGTATTTCTATTATAAAGCATTATAATAGAAATAAGGCGTGATAAGAAGGTTTTATGAGTTAATCATATATAACCAATGTTAAAGAGTGGGAAGAGTTATATATGCGGCCATAGGAATTAATAAAGTTTTATGAGGATGTATCAAGTCCCGATAGAAAGGATTGGAAGGGCTAGACTATGTGGTTAATAAATAAATAATTCCACATGAATTCTAATTAAGGGGGCCTTAAACCATTGTTTAGTTATAATGAATCTTTGACCGGATGGTCATATAAATTCTTGGGCAGAAAATGGTTTAGGCATAGGCCTATATGCATATTGTGGGTAAAACAGGGGTAACTCTGTGTCATTTGGTATCATAGAAGAACAAAGAAATTATGTGTGAAAGTTTCTTTGGAAGAATTTAGAACATAAATATTTGGAAAGATGTGTATGCAGGAAAGGGAGATCAGATTCTAATCTGACAGTTAAGCGACCAGAGTAAATCTGGAAGATTGGTAAGAGGAATACTAATCTTGATATTTCTGCATTTTGATAGAATGTTCAGATTTTGAGAAAGAAGAGCAAGTGATTTATGTCCAAGGAATCTGTATAATTGGAATTATGAAATGTTTGAAATTGAAATTGGAGAAGAACAATTAAGTTCTTAGAGGCAGGTGAGTAAGAATTAAGAAGAGACTGCAGAAACATAAAGAATCTACAACAATGTTTTGAAGAATGGAGATTCACTTGGATGTGAAGAGTGGGTGGAGAAACCATGCAGGTATTGTTTTATTTAACTTTGATTTGAGTTTTGTTGGATAAAGAAATAGATTGAGATTGATAGTTGCAGCTAATGAAGTATCTTAGCAAAAGAAGATCAAGCCTTAAGAAGCAGTAATGAAGGAAATTGTTAAGGATTTCTGAGTGGGAAAAAAACTCAGCAAAGGAGAAATTGTTGCTGATAGCTAAGCTTTGCCAAGATAAAGCTGGAAGATTGGAAGAAAGAATCAGACTCTAAATCTGATTGACAGTGGCTGAATATTGAGAATTTGTGCATTGGAAGCATGAAGATCTGCTGAAACAGATTTGCAGAAATGGTGAGATCCTGAAGGTAGGTGAAGGTATGCAAATTTGTCTAATGAT
Organism: Pinus tabuliformis; assembly: GCA_031772625.1. Lineage (NCBI taxonomy): Eukaryota > Viridiplantae > Streptophyta > Pinopsida > Pinales > Pinaceae > Pinus > Pinus tabuliformis. The sequence continues at coordinate 665,608,919 of CM062805.1, forward strand.
TAGCAGATATTGAATGAATGAAATTTTAGAGCAGGATTACAGTAGTTAAACTGTAAGAAGGACTTTGTAAGCTCTTGAAGTAACAGAGTTTGAAGATACAGTTGAAGGCTAGTGGAAAGGACAGTCCATTCAAAAGTGCAGGTGAATGGGAGGACAAGATCAGACAGAGATCTTAAAGGTGAGGTGATATGTTCTTATTTTAATTTGAATTGAAGATTGGAGAGTTGTGGTCTTTATATTGATGCACAGGTAGCAACAGAGGAAGGTGAGAAGATTGCAGCAACCTAGAGCGAGGAGTGCTCAATTGGTTCCAAAGGAAAGAACCAGAGAAATGCCAACAGACTGAGCTCAGAGGAGAGAAGCTTAGTGAGGCATATGTAGTAAGAAGGAGACTTGTTACTGCAGGGGTATTGTTGCAGCTCACAAAGGTAATTCCACAGAGGATGTGGTAGAATTTCTAAGAGATAAAGGAAGCTGGTAAGAGTTTCTAAGTGAAAGCAAAAATGTGGCAGAACCTTGAGGAATTCCAATAGAGATTGGATAAAGAGAACAATTGTGTTCTTGGAAAATACAGATGAGTTGAAGCCTAGAAGGAGCAAAGAGAATTGCTCAAAGGAGGTTCCAGAGATAGAGAACCAATTGCTTGCCAAAAGACCAAGTACAGAGGAGAGCTTGGTGAGGTAAGTGGCAGCAGGGCAGACTTGTTGTTGTAGAGGCTTTAGTGTAGCTCATAGTGAGTGAGTGAGGAACTCATAGAGATGGAGAGGATGATGACTAGTGACAGTCATAACAGAGGTTCTGAAAGAAACCACAGCCAAGGACAAAAGGAAGGAGATGCCAAGGCAAATGGCATACAGAAACAATTAAATAAAGAAGAATATGAGAGGGAGAAGGATGAGATAGCAGTTCAGCTTGAAGTATTAATGGAAATGTTGCAGAGAAATGAGATGGACCAAAATTATGGTTATGTCATGAGAAAGAAAATGAAGTGGCAGAGGCTACAAGAGAAGAGGAATCAATAGGTGAATATGCAGTTAATAAAGGAGCTAAGGGAACTTGAACAGATTATAGATGTCAAATTGAGGACAGAGAAGCTCGAAAGAGTTGAGCTACAACAAAAGGGAGATGTTGAAGAAAATGTTGAAGTTTCGATATGTGAAGCAGAACGTGGACCATTACTTTTTGAAAGTGATGAAGAGCCAGAGGAGTTGGATCATATGAATGATTCAAAGCAGCCAGAAGACTTGATGACTGAAGCATCAAGTGATACCAGAAGGTCTTGTATTTTTAAAATTAATGATTTGTGTATGATTGCAGGTTTGGAAGAAGATAGGCAGTCTTTTAAAGCTGTCAAAAATATGGAAGAATACCTTCCAAAAGATGAAAGTTTTGAAGCAGAATATGACAAGGAGATTGGAAAAGAATCAATTCGCTACAGTGGACAAATGTTGAAAGACATCATTGTAACAGATGATGAGAAGGAGAGACTAGTTGACAGTCTCAAGGGTTCTTTGAGTTAAAATCAGCGTACTGATATGATGACAGAAGAAGAGAGATCAAAGCGGCATACTGTAGTGTTGCCAAAAAAAGAAGAGGTATAGAAGCCTTATATTTTTTATTATGATGATTGTCTTATAAATGAAGGTTTTGTTGCAGAAACTGGAACAAATTTGGCACAGGAGGACAACCAAATGAAAGAAGAAGAGGAAGAACATCTACTGAAGGATGTTAAGAAAGATTTAGCAAAGGAAGAAGGACCATGTGATGATGGGTCAATCGCAAATGAAGAAATAGGAGATTGTGTAAAATTTCCAAAGTTCACTCCAAGTAAAATCATTGAGTTATATAGGGAATTAGACTTTCAAAGGAGGAAGTTAGAAGAGAAGAGGATAAATGTTCAAGATAAATTGCTGAAGAAGGATGACAAAGAAGTTGTCATAAATAATAATCAAGAAGAAGTTGACAGGTGCAGAAAACAGAAGCAGGAAATTGTTTTGAAAGACAATATAGCAGCAACTGAAAAGGTGCAAAATAATAGTAAAGAAGAAGGTAAGGATGAAAAGGAGGTGATCAGGATAAGTGAAGAACAAGAAAAAAGGAGAGTTCATCAATCAAGAGATGAAAACAATCAGCAAACTGAGGATATACTGGACAGAGAGATTGAACTGATAAGAAGGTTAATGATGAAAGTGTCTCAGAAGAAGACAACAACAAGAAAGGAGAGGAGTGACAACAAGAGGAAGACAGCAGTAGACTATGAAAGCAGGGCAAGTGGATCATTCCAGCATAAGGTATGGAGACTTGGAGAACAACAACAAACAACAACAACAATAGAACAATGGACAAGCAAAGACAGATTACAAAGTAAAGCCTGGGATCCAGGAGGAATCAATTATCCAGAGTTATGACCAGGAGGTCATAAATTTTCTTACCTAGGGAGTCTAATGCAGGAGCATTCAACTCAACATTATCATTGTATTTTAGTAGACATAGGAGTCTTGTGTTTCAAGGAAGTTGGTTTCCTAAGTATTGAATCAATGTAATTATTCGGAGTTTTGAGTGATTTTAATGAGAATATGAAATAATTGAATATTGTGAGGCATAATTGTAAATGTTCTCGAATGTAGGAGAATATGAGAGATTTAAGATAGTTGAGAGAACTCAGGGATTTGAGAATTGATTGTAAAATCCAGATTAGGAGTTAGTTCATGATTTTGTGGATTTGAGAGAATCCTTAGGGATGAGAAAGAGATTTTAGGATTTTGTTGAGAAGCTTATGGATCTAAACTAGGAATTGGTTTTAGAATCCATTTTTGTATAAATGTAAGCCTAAAAGGCATGATCAGAGGTTAGAGGGTAGAGACGGAGTGAGAGAGTTAAATAATTAAATAGATAGAGGTGTTTGTAAACCTACAGGCAGATGATGTAATAGAGGCCATTAATTAGAAGATCAGGCCAAGGAGAGACAGAGAGTCCCACTATGTAATTGTTTGTTGATATATATATGCACAGAGATTCAAATTCCAATTTGTATAAGTGTGTTATCGAATATTGAATGATGAATGAATGAATTAGCATATTCTATGTAACAGAGAGTTGCAGGTGAAGTTCGACGATTACACAGAGAAATACATGAAGAGGAGGATCATAATGGATCGTTGAATCCATTAAAAGGATCAAAGTCAAAACTCAGGAGGAATTGCACAGTAAAACAACAGAAAGTCAGAAACCTAAAGAAAACTCAAAATCACAGAAACGCTGAAGGAATAGCATAAAACTTAAGTAAACAAAGTAGCGTAGGAGTAAGGTATCTACGTACAGCAACCGTTGGATCTAACAAATCAACGGTCGGGATCCAATCACAGAGACAGAGGAATTGATATCGCATCGGCGGATTTATATGTAAAGGTGGTATATCGGGCGAGGAAAAGGTGGTAAGTGGTAATATTGCATGACCGCCTGATTCCATTAGCCAAGTGACACGTAGCACACTAAGTAGAGAGAGAAAACTGCTTTTCCAGACGGTTATTCTCCGTGCTACTTGTCCAACCGAAATCATCGTGGAGCGTTGGATCCACTAATTGCAGATCAATGGTGAAGGACTATTGAGCAAGTTGTGTTTGTTCGGAGAAGACATCAGTCGTTGATCTGATGGTGGAGATTAATTCACATTGCAAATGTTATATGGAGTTGGATCGGAGAAGGAATGCGACATGCGATGAAGGCAGAACCGATAAGGGTATAGGTGCAGTTATATAGTGTTTGAAATCCGGAATATGATTGCATATCGGTGCCGGAAGGTAGAGTGTGTATTGTGACCACGGAGAACCCGATATTGCAGTAGTGATAAAGGTAATCTTGATAACTTTGCGGAGGCTTTGAAAAGGTATGTTACGTATCTTTATTAGTGTATTTCTATTATAAAGCATTATAATAGAAATAAGGCGTGATAAGAAGGTTTTATGAGTTAATCATATATAACCAATATTAAAGAGTGGGAAGAGTTATATATGCGGCCATAGGAATTAATAAAGGTTTATGAGGATGTATTAAGTCCCAATAGAAAGGATTGGAAGGGCTAGACTATGTGGTTAATAAATAAATCATTCCACATGAATTATAGTTAAGGGGGTCTTAACCCATTGTTCAGTTATAATGAATCTTTGACCGGATGGTCATATAAATTCCTGGGCAGAAAATGGTTTAGGCATAGGCCTATATGCATACTATGGGTAAAGCAGGGGTAACCCTGCATCAAATGTATCATAGTGCAAGTGTTTTGGTGCAACCGACCAAGTTTCAAACCATAGTCAACATCTATTTACACCCATGGTCAAACTTGGTCAACCCTCATTAATGATAATTTACTATAGTCAATTATGGTCAAAGTCGTCAAGAATCAAACATGGTTCCACGTGGTCAACCATTTTCAAGCATGGCCAACCATGTTCAATCATAGTAAAAAATGGTTAACCGTGACCAACCAAAGTGAACCAAGGTCATCTATAATCAATTATTATTAAACATGGTTAACCCTAGTCACCCCATGTTCAAACCATATCAAATTACCATTGTCAGCCATAGTAAAAAATTATTAATCAAACTCAAATGTGATCAACGATTACCACCCATGGGAAATCATAGTCAACCATGGTTTAATCATGGTCCGACATGGATATTAACCATAGCTAAATCATTCAACCATGCTAACCCATGGTGAAACCATAGTCATCTATTGTTAAAAATGTTTAACCTTAGCCAAACATAATCAAGTATAGTCAACCATGGTTTACCATAGTCAATCATGTTCAAACATAAACAAACATAATAACCATGACAGATTAAAGTGAGTCATGTTTCACCGAAGTCTTCCATATTCAAGAAAAATCAACCATAGTCAATTATTGTCAAGCCATTATCAACCATGTTCAACCTATATTAAATATAGTTCAACATAGATGAATATAGTCAACCATTTTTCTAACATAGTTAAACATGGTCCAACCATAGTTAACTAGAGTTATTCATAGCCAATCACACTTAACCATTGGCAACTATAGTGAAACAAGGGTAATCATCATTAACCAAAGTCCATTATAGTTAACTATAATCAAACATTGTCAATCATGGTCAACTATAGTTAACCATATCAAAATATAGTGAACCATGTTCAAACATGATAAACCATTATCAACCCTAATTGAAGAGTTAAACATGGTCAAACATAATCAATGATAGTCAAATATCATAAATATTTTAACTTTATTGATGTTATTGTTTTAATTTAAAAATTTATCAATCCTTCCTAGGTATATTGGTCATTAGATGGTATAATCACATAATTAAGTTGTTGACATACATCTATCAATGTCATATTCCAAATTTTTAAAAATTATACCAATTAGAACTACACCCCCAAAGGAGGTAGTGTTCTATAAAAGTCAACCAAGATCAACCATAGTAGACCCATATAACTAGTGAATAAAGTAAGCCAAAGTCAATCATAAGTAGAAAATAATAAACCTAACCCTTGAGGAAAACATAGTCAACCATGTTCACAAGTGATAAACCATTGTTAAACATGATTGAATAGTTAACCATGGTCAAACATAGTTAATGATACTCATACATCATAGACATTTTAATATTATTGATATTGATTTTTTAATTTATAGATCTATCAATCCTCCCCACACATATTGACTGTAAAATATCATAAACACATAATTACAAGTAATTGATATACATCAATCGACACCATTTCCCACCTTTCTTAACTAATGATGCCAACAATCAACAACACAATCCAACATAACCCTCAAGGAACATCGCAGTGTGACATAACCTTAAGTTATAAATGTTGCAATGCTACACAACCATAAATGAATGTGGCAATTCGACATAAGTCAACTAAGATGAACATTGCAATACGACATCGTCATAGTAAACCATCGTTAAAATTAACCATTGTCACATTCATCTTGGCTGACTTGTGTTTAATTGGTATGTTCCTTAATGGTCATGTCACAGTGTGATGTTTCTCAAGGTTTAGGTTAGAATGCGATATTCCTCAATGGTTGCTTCATTTATCTTTGTTAACTTATCCAATCACCCAAAATCAATCATAATTAGTCAAGGTCAACCATAATCAACTAAAGTCAACCATAGTCAACTAAAATAGTTCATAGTGAACCATGACCAACTAAAGACAACCATGGGTTTACATAAGTCAACTAAAGTCAATCATACAACCATAGTGAACAATAGTCAACTAAAGAGAATCATGGTTAACATAAGTCAACCATAATGTCACAATGTGACATTACCTTAGTAAAGCATGGTTAAACATAATTAACCATGATAGGCCAAAGTCAACCATAATCAACCATTTAAAAACATTACACTAAAAGAAAACCCTTATGAAATGTCGTATAATGACAACCATAAATGAGTATCACAATGAAAATGTACATCATAATGCAACATAACCATCAAAGAACATCACAATACTACATAAACCTTTATGGTTGTCACAATGCTACACAACCATTAATGAACATCATAATTTTACAACATTCTAAGAAGACGAATGTCACAATGTCACGTTACCATTAAAATCCAAGGTTGATCCTAATCAACATGGTCAACCATGGTGAACCATAATAAACCAAGGTCAACTATAGTGAACCATGGCCAATGAAATATAACCATTGTCAGCATAAGTTAACAAAGATAAACATTGCAATATGAAATAAATATTAAGGAATATCATGATCCAACCTAACCCTTCAGGAACATCACATTGTTACATAACCATTTAGGAACATAGCAATTCAACATAATTCAACCAAGTTAAATATCTCTATGCTACATACCATTGAAGAAAATCACAATAAAACATATCTTTTTATGATTATAATGTGACACAACCCTTCAAAGCCACTACAATTCAATGTCAATACACCAAGATGAATGTCGCAATAAGACATAAATATTAAGAAACTTAATAATTCTAGATAAACTGACCAAGATGGCTATCATAATACATCATAATCATTCATGAACATTGCATTAAAATATAACTCTTAAATAGTGTTACAAAGTGACATAAGCCTTAATAAACATCACAACGTGACATAACCACTAAGGGATGTAGTAGTTTAATATAACACAATGACAATGAACATTGAAATGCAACATAATCATCTAGAAACATCACAATCCAACATAACCCTTGACGAAGATCACAATGTGACACAGCTATTGATGGATGTCACATTATGGCACAACCATTTAAGACGTAGCAATTCAACATAAGGAAACCATTATGAACATTGCACTGCAACATCAACATAGCACACCCATTTTTAATCATAATAAGCATAATCCTCCACAATCAACCATTTCTAATCACAATCAACCAAATTGAATCAAAATCAAACTAAGTCAGTCATAGTTAAACATGGCCAAAGAAAGTCAACCATAATGAACCCATAGTAAACCAAAGTCAACCATAATAAACCAAAGTTAATCATAAATTGACCATAATCAACCATAATAAACTAAATTCAACCAAACTGAACCATGGTTTGTTATTTATGGTCAACAATATTCAATCATACAAAACCATAAGCCAAAGTCAACCATAAACAACCATGCTCAACCAAAGATAATCATCGTAGAACATTGTGAACCATAGTCATCCATTATTACATGATCAACCTTAATAAAAAAATTGGCCAATAATAGTTCAACATAGTTAACCATAATTAACCAAATTCGACCAAAGTGAATCATACTTGATGATAGTCAATCATAGTAAGACATAATCAACCATGGCTAGCCAAAATCAACTATGGTCAACCCTAATCAAACATAAACAAACATGGTCAACCATAACAACATGACAAACCATAGTTTAAGGTGGCCAACCATACTAAAATATAACATATATTTTTATAATAATTATATTGATATTTTAATTTACAAATATATTCAAAATCCCCACCCCAATCACAACGATGGTCAACTAACACAACCACATAATTATAAGTGGTTATGATTTACACTAATAAAAAAATCAAAATATCAACATTTGCTAACCATTATTAATTATATAATTATGCTAATACTTTTTTCCCTATTTTTAATTATATAGTTATGCTAATACCTTTTTCCCTTCCCAATCAAGTTAAAAAGAGGCTAACCTCAATTAAATGGACAAAATGATCCACCCACCTTTAAAAGTCATAAATATATATGTATATGGAAACAACATCTTGAATGTAGCGCTGAGGAACGAGTCCTACAGTACTTTATGTCAGCGACATGTTCTTGAATCCTTTGATTGATGGAACGACCAGTTTCCCTAATGTAGGGAGTCCTGCAAGAACATGGGATCAAATACACACCTTTCATGTCTTTCGGATTCACTGGGTCTTTGACAGTTTTTAGGGAGCTTCGAATAGTGTTCAAGGGTTTGAAGGTGGAAGAAACATCATGTTTCCTAAGAACCCGAGCAATCTTGTCTGTAGTCCCTTGAATAAAGGGAAGCAAAACATTGGAAGCAAATTCTCTAGGTTCATTCTTAACCCTCAAACCTTTGCATGATTTTCGAAAATCTTTGATACCCATCGATTTGTTATAGCCATTAAATTCAAAATCATTAAGGAGATGGTTTTTCTCGTCCTCAATGTGATTTTCGTCAGAAACCCGCAAAGCACGAGTAGCTAGAGTGTTTAGAACCCCCAGTTTCTGTGTTGGAAAGTGATGAGAGTCAGCATGAAGATATTGTTCAGTGTGTGTTTTCTTACGAAAAACTTGGTGAGAGAAAGAACCATCAGATTTCTTAGAGATAAGAACGTCAAGGAAGGGAAGGCTACCATCAATCTCAGATTCCATGGTGAATTTTATGGATCTTGATTGATTGTTAAGATGTTGAAGAAAAAGATCCAACTGGATTAGACCATGAGACCATAAGATGAAGGTATCATCAACAAACCTTTTCCAAATCTTTGGTTGAAAAAGGGTTGAGGATAAGGCCCTGGATTCAAAATCCTCCATGAACAGGTTAGCCACCACAAGGGAGAGAGGAGAACCCATGGCAACTCCACAAGTTTGTTCATAGAACTCACCTTCAAAGCTGAAAAAAGTAGAGGTCAAACAAACTTCAACCAGCTTGGTTGTATCAGGATTAGATCTGCAATTGATAACCTCAACCACCTGATTGATAAGAATATTAGTGAAAAGAGAAACCACATCAAAACTAACCATAAAATCGTTAAGTTCAAAATTTAAGCCTTTTAAATAATTAAATTTCCCTCCTTTTCTCTTAAAAAAATCATTTTTATTTTTATTGTTTATATATGAAATGTTTTTGTTTTTAAATATAATAATATACAATTTCTATTTTTATTTTGGTACTATTTCGTAATTTTAAGGCTTTTTTAATTTTATATTTTTAAATTTGACTTTGTTATATTTTTCTAACAATTTCTAATTTTTATTTCAGTACTATTTCTTATCTTTAAGGGTTTTTCATTAATTTTATATTTTTTAAATTTGATCTCGGTATATTTTTCTAAAGTTCATGATAAATTAAAAATTAATAAAAATTTAACTATTAAGATTAATAAGTTGCATCTCTACTATTTATTGGATCTATTTTTCAGCGATACGTCTATACCTATGATAAATTGCATCTCTAATATTTATTAGATCTATTTTTCAACTATACATCCAATTCCACGATGATGGTTCTAAACCCGTGTTCTGAACCCATAGACTTTATAATCTGCATGTATTTTTCTCCGAAAATACTTCAAAATTATCTGAAATAACATGACACAGCCAATGGAATGTAGATGTAACTTGTCAGCATGCTTCAAAATTATCTGACATGACATGGCATAGCCAATGGATTGTAGAGGAAAGGACGGTGGAAATCCTTGAAAGACAGTGGAAACGTTTGAAGCACTTCTAATGAATTGAAAGTTCATATATATATTAATCACGGCAACGGTGGTCCAATTCAAGTGACTTTTTCAACTATACATCCAATTCCACGATGATGGTTCTAAACCCGTGTTCTGAACCCATAGACTTTATAATCTGCATGTATTTTTCTCCGAAAATACTTCAAAATTATCTGAAATAACATGACACAGCCAATGGAATGTAGATGTAACTTGTCAGCATGCTTCAAAATTATCTGACATGACATGGCATAGCCAATGGATTGTAGAGGAAAGGACGGTGGAAATCCTTGAAAGACAGTGGAAACGTTTGAAGCACTTCTAATGAATTGAAAGTTCATATATATATTAATCACGGCAACGGTGGTCCAATTCAAGTGACTTTTTTTTTTTTACAGAGGAAAATCAACATATGGCCAAGGCCAGCCAACAGATTTTTTACAATATATGGTCGAAGCCAGCAGAATTTCAGAATTGCAGAAGTTGTTAATGGATGGAGTAAATTGGCTGTCAGGTTGGAATCTGTTGTTTATTTTGATAATTTAATAGGAATGTTTGAATTTTGTTTTTATAGTGAAAAATTCAGAATCATCACAAATCCCAAAGCACCAAAAATCTTAAATATTTAAGATAAAAAAAAATATCAAATTTTACCAAAATCTGACCAAAAAAATCTATTATTTTAAACCAATTTACTCTATTTTTAAAATGCCAGCCCATGTCACGACCAGTTGATTGTAAAGCAAAGTGTTATGGAAAATCTGGAAGGAAAGAATTCAGGTAAACTTTGAAACATATTCCTGTGGATATATCCATATTTGTACTATGTCAGTGATTTTTGATCATATTTTAATGCTGGAATGAGCGTCGGCAACCTAGATAATCTGACAAGACTCGCTTCGCTAATTCTGTCTGTCCTCGCTTTTACACACTCGTTTTGGGCTGCATAGACTTTGTTTCAGAACATTATGGGAGTTCGAGCACATGATCCTCTGGGTTGATCCAGCGTTTGTACCAAATCGAATATTTTGGTTTTTTAATGAAGTCAGGCGATGATCGAGGGTTTGTGCCTAACCGAATATTTAGTTTTTTAATTTTTCCCACGCGCCAGGAAAACAGTTTGTGATTGAATTTTCAACAACTTGATGGCAGGAATTGCAGATGGACTTAAACACAGGTACTGAGGGAGGTACTGTATCAGAGATTATGTCACATAAATAAATTAATTAAAATTGAAGGAACTTGCCTCAAGCACATGGATATAAAGGGCAATAGGGTTATACAGATCATATATTAGCTGTCACTTGGATTCTTCTTAACTATAAGTCGTTAGTCATGCTGTTCACCTGACAGGATTGGCTAGAAAACCCTTAAATAGAAGTTTGGTGTGACATTGATTATTGAAGCTGTAAAGTAAACAGGGAAAGCTCTATTGGTTCGTTATCTGTGGGCTGTAAAATTTGTCTGTTGTTACATATTGTTGTGTCGGTCAGGTCCCGGAGTTGGAGAATTCAGGGAAGAGCTAAATATTTTCTCTGTTTAGTGGGATTGCAAAATCTGATGTATAAATGTTTTTCTATTCAATATAGGGGCTTTTCTCGGCCTATGCTTGGTCTAGTTAAATCAAGAAAGACAATTTGAGAGTAGAGATTTTTACAGTTATTTGTTTGAAATTTTCAGATATGAACTTGTGCAACTTTTCCCTATTTAATTGGTCTGAAACTTTCAAATATGAACTGTCTGCAAATTTTTCATATCTAATTTATCTGAATCTTTCTAATATAAACTGTGTGACAAAAAAAACTTGTACACAATTCATCTCCAAAAGTTTCATACAAAAAAATCAATTCAAAATATGATAAAATCCTCAAGAAAACAGTTATCCATTGCAGTATATAGTAGATAGATGAATTAGTAGTTTTGGATTTCTGTGAAGCAATGGTTATTAAAAAGTAAAATCATTGAAAAACAAAGAATTTTACTGGTAACTCATCTCACCATTTTAAATTCTTATTCTTAAATTTAAGTAATCCAAAGTATATAAACTTTATTTTTGTAAATTTATGAACACTTTATTCTTGTAAATTTATTACTAATGTGTATATACTCTATACTCTAATGTGTATATGTACTTACTGTCTTACATACATCGTCTATGTTTCTATCTGCCTTTTTCCTTATCTAACCTATTATAACTAACATACTGTGAAGGCTTATATAGACAGGATTTAATTGGTGGCTAAAAAGTAAAAATTGAAATTTTATCAATTTCTCTAACACAGAGATTACTTAAGAAAAAATATCTTTAAAAAAAATATGATAATTACAATGGATGCACTTTTACCTCTGGCTTATTTGCAGTGAATATCGTATTTTTTACCCTTACTCAAGCTGGATTATCATTTATTGTCATCTTGATGCATTGTGAGAATTGGTATTCTCAATAAATATTTTTTCCCTTGCACTATAGCAATGAGGGTACAAGATATTGAATTCCAGTTGCATTCCCCTGCTTTGGTTTGGCTGCTGCTCTCAGTGGCATAAAGCAAGAGAGAACCCGAGACCTGAAGCACGTCTTTATTTGAATTGGATTTGCCCAAACACATGAAAAATTTGCCAATTTGCTACAGATGACCTTATAAAAATTACTTTACATGAAGGAAAATTTTAATGTATATTACCTGCACTAAAATTATAATTTTCCTTATTGCAACTTGATTACAATGACAAAACATCCTGAAGTGATCACTAGCCCACAAAGTTCTTGGTTTTTTTCACAACAACACCATCATTTCCAGCCAAGACTCTGTACTTATCCTTCCGAGTAAGACTTGTGCATTCATACGATAAGGTAGCTGCCAATACCCTCTGGATGTAATTTGCAACCTCATGTGAGCTCTTACCTCCAGTACAAGTCAGCTCCAGAGGAAGCTGATTAAGGAAAGTGACCTCATAGGTTGGACATGGATTCATGAAGAAGTAGAAAGGATCCATTCCCTTCCATCCCCTAGCAGTGGTTCCATGGAACAGACTCATCTTGTTGTTCATGGCTACAGGCACAATTTGGTCTGTTAACTCCGCAAACAATGCACTGAATCTCAACAGAAAGGGCTCTCTGCAAGTAGTCCCTTCTGGACAGAGGACCATATCCCCTTCTTCCAGTAGTTCTTTGATCATCTTAGCATCCTTAACTCTGTCCCTACTAAGCCGAACAGTTTTGATAGGTGAAAGGAACTCAGAGAGCCTTGAAAGTGAGTATGTTACTGCAGCTATAGGCCTCCCCAGGGCCGTAGATAGAAATATTGGATCCAAAAGCGTTCTGTGTGAACATACAAACAGAACTCCCTTTCTTCCATTGATATCATCCTTTTCTCTCATATCAGGGGGTGGTGTCCCTTTTATGATCACCTTAACTCCGAGGCACCAGAATGCATAGTAGGTCATTGACATGGGAAGAAGTGCTCCTGCTGCAATCCTGAGGCAAGCTAGAAGAAAGCCTACAGGGATCCAGAGAATGATAATAAGAGTTTTAAGAGGCGTTGGACGTTGCACCAGTCTACCATCATGGAAAACTAAGGGCTTTGGCAGCATCTTCCTGTCCACAGCCTCTGCGAATGGATTTGCAGGAACCATATAGCCTTCCTGTGCAGAAAACACAACATCATGAATCCTTAAAATTTGTTAACTGTTCATTTGTAGAAATAAAGAGAGTAAATGGCAATGCAGCTCGCTTGATGCTCAGTTTTCTACACATGGTTTTATGGTGTCTGTGTTACCAGTGAAAATAACCTAAGATTTAAGGACCGAGTAAGAAATGACACGGATCATATACTACGATTAAACAGATACTGCAGGTGAGGAGGAAACTACTACAGTTTGGATGTAGCTATAAAATATATCTGACACAGGAAAAAACTTATCTAACCTTTAAAATAAATATTAAAAACTTCATCTGATGATGAGGATTAGAAAGTATGTTATGATGTTACAGTGATGAATCTCAATGACAGTCTGTGCAAAATGTCACCCTCAGATTAATGATTGTTGGGATTGCTACGGAATGATATAAAAAAATAACCACTAAAAACAATCAGACCTGTTTGTGCAAATGTCACCCGGAGATCAATAATTGTCAGGATTGCACAGGATCATTGGGGGAGATAAAAATAACCCAAAAAAGCAATCAAGATCATTGGGAGATTACACAAAACACACAGAGGAGCTGGAGTTACCTTGCAGAGTCTGATGAAAGGGTAATCTGTCTTCCTATCACCAAGACCAATATCAGGCAAATTATCGTAACCAAAAGCCCTTATCAAGGCCTTGGCCTTCTCTGATCCTACCAGAACCCCAGGCCTTTTCACAAAACCTGTTGCACGTCCTCTGAAACTATTAATCTCAGTCCCAATCACCACGTCTGCACCCAGATACTCCCTCAAGAAAGGCTCAACCATAATGCGGGGATTTGCAGTTAAAACACATCTCTTACCACAGGCTGAGAAGATTTTCCATGCCTGTGAATGCAGATCCTCTGAGTAGAATTTGGGTAGGACTGCACTGGCTACAGATTCAATGTCCTCTATTCTTACTCCAACAAAAGTAACAAATATCAAAACTTGGATTCCAGCAGTTTCTGATATTAAATAGTAGAGCAAACCTGCAAAAGGGGAAGCTAACACCAATCCCAACAGACGGACTATTCCACCTGTCTCAAATGCCGTTAGGGCAAAGTAGGGAAATGAACTCCTTCCTCTAAGAAGTGTTCCATCCAGGTCTGCTGCAACGATATGTTTTTCTCTTCCAACTGAGCTGCATTTGTCAATAGGAGGAAACTCTGAGTATACTGGTTCCCCTTTGGCCATTTCTTTTGTAAATGCAAACACCCAATCAATCCAATTTGAATGATAGCTATGATTCCAACTGTACTTGAAACAAAATGAGAAATCTGCCAGCAGGCAGACCAGTAACTACTTCTTCTCGCTTTCAGCTCCGTCTAACCATCCCTGAGATCGATGCAAAACCAATTTTCAACTTCACCTAGGGATCATCTCGGGCGTACATCAACTAGAATTCTGATTGGAAATTGCTAATGTAAAGGAATGGGATTTCCTACAGTTCAGATTTAATACAAATTGGGGCTCTGGGAGGTTCAATAACCCAACGAGCCAATTCTTCTCCCAATCAGAAGCAGTCCTGAAGCTGCAGATAACCTCTCTGAATGGGAATTGCACCAAAACCAAGTATAAATAGATAACCAAGGACAGGAGACATTGGCATGATCTCTTTTCCCAGTATTCAAATCGGGGTGAAACAAATGTGAATCACTAGTACTTCCTTCAAGCTGTAGGATAATTGAATCACTTATATTTCATTTAAAGAAGTGGGACAATGGGCCAAAATCATTGGAGGATAAATTTATGAATTTTAAAGGTCGAAACTGTTTGTTTGATGAAATGGTACGTTCTGGAATTACTTATTGTAGAATTTATTGTAAGAGTTGTTGAGCTTGCTGATATTATTTGCCGAATACAATCTGTGTTTTCAATAAGTTTGATCATTCATTGATGGAAATTGAATGCTAACATGGGCAAATTATAAAATAAGAATTTTTAAGTGAGAAGTATTTGTATGATGAAATTACAATGCCATTTCCATTGATTTCACAGGTGAAGAAGGGGACAAAATGCAAAATATTATTTCATTGAGAATGCAAATTCCATTGATTTCATAAGTGAAGAATGAAGACAAATTGCAAAATATTATTTCATTGAGAATGCAATAATTGGAAAATAATTTTTCCTTGAGATTGATGCATTAAAATCTACTGAGGACAAATTTCATCAAAAATAAATTTCTACGAGGTCATTTTGGAGCCATCGTTGACCTTGATCTTTGGTTTTGACAATTAACTTTATTAAGATGGAGCAGTATAACCATGGTACGTTCTGGATTTACTGACTGTGGAATTTATTGTAAGAGTTGTTGGGGGTTGCTGAATTGAAGAGTTGTTGGGGTCGCTGATATCGTTTTTTTTATTAAAGTCTGTGTTTTCAATTAGTTGATAATTTATTGTTGGAAATTAAATTTTGATGGGTTCAAATTACAAAAGGTTTAGTGTAATTTATAGATTTTTTCATTTAAATCATTAAAATTTGATAATATATCTTTAAGATTTTTTATTATTTAAAATATATTTTTAAATGTATAAATAAATTTAACATTTTTAAAAATTTTGGAAATACTCAAATTATGTGGATTAAACAATTTAAATTCAAATTTTTTAAAATCTATATTGAATTTTAATTAAAATTAACGAAAAAATAGTAACGAAAAAGACTACTAATCTAATTACACAATTTTATAACAAAATTTTAAGTGAAAATTATTTGTACGAGGAAATTCCAATACGCAATTTCCATTGATTTGATGAGTGAAGAATGTGGACAAATTGGAAAATATTATTTTTTGGGATTGATGCCATTAAAATCTACTCTGGATGAGGAGAAACTTCCTCAATTAAATTTCTACGAGGTCAAGCTGGAGCAAATCGTTGACCTGTGAATCTTTGGTTATTATGACTACAACCATAACCAATGAGCGAGTTGCTGTTGCCATCCTCCTGCCCGTGCTGTGTTTTTATTTGGCAGCTGTGATTGGCTTTGGAAAGTGTGCTTCGTCGTCGTTTTTATAATAATATGTGGGTGTTAGGTTGAAAGCATGTGATATTTTTAAGTAATTTATGATCCACGTTCCGCCAATAAATACCTTACCCTAACTTTGACAACTTGCAAACACTTGTATATTCGAGATTAGGTCAATCCTTCCAGGAAGCATTTAAATCAAACGAAGGGAATCATATTAATGGGTTCACTTTCAAAACCATGTGTAGGTGGTCCATGAGGCTCTCCACATTTTACAAATTAAGAAATGATCAATTCTCACCTCTTTTTTGAGAATTGTCTACACATGAAATTTAATTAAATGGTCAATGTAAGATAATTGTTACATATTTAATCTTATATATTTTTGGAATTGTATTGTGTAATATGGTTGATCTATTTAACGTTTTGGATGGTAACTTCATCCATCATCACGGATCAAAAAGAGAGTCTTGTCAATATCATAATATGTTTAATTGTGGAAGTCTCCAATCAATTATGTAAGAGAGTTATTTAGTTAAACTTTAAGAAGGCAAAAATGTGAAAATACAATAAAATTAAATGTTTAGTGTATATATATATATATATATATATATATATATATATATATATATATATATATATATATTGTATTGCTTAAAAACATGGAGTACATATTAAGTTATGGAGTTATAGGTTGGTTTATCACTACGAAAACTAAACTAGATCTAGAATTTCAATCTTTTCAAAATAGTAGAGAATATATTTCTACTTGTTAATATATAAGCTGAAAACCAAAAACTAAAATCTGAGCCACATATACCAATTACACACTAAGAGATACAGACACGGAGCATGAAGAAATAAGATAGAAAGAGACCAGTCTAGGAGATTTTTCTGAATTTGTAACTTTAATGGGAATGGGGGATGGTCCCTGTTATTGCCTAGAGAGCAACCTAGTTCGAGAGGAATACCCATATACCATTATGTGTGATCTAGCCTACAATCTAGAGCTATCAATTGATGGTGCATGTGATCTAGAGAGAGGAGAATGCCCATCCAAGGAGTTCAAATCTTGCTTGGCTATGGCCCAACATCCTTGTTTGAGGGGAGAGTCTACAAAGGATTTCCGTGAGGAGGGGATCAATGAAGTTGGTGAGACGCGCCCCTGAT
Organism: Pinus tabuliformis; assembly: GCA_031772625.1. Classification (NCBI taxonomy): domain Eukaryota; kingdom Viridiplantae; phylum Streptophyta; class Pinopsida; order Pinales; family Pinaceae; genus Pinus; species Pinus tabuliformis. The sequence continues at coordinate 665,626,704 of CM062805.1, forward strand.
TAGCTAACTTATTTGCGATTTTGTTTCTATTTCTTCTAATGTGACTAAGGACGATCATTGGAATGGAAGGAAGGAATGATGCGACTCATATGAGTAGGCTTTCAAGTCTCCAGCTACAAGATATTTCTCTGATTTAAGTGTTGATTTTTTCATAGCATCAGGAGGTATTCTTGCATGCCAAAAAGGCTTCCCAGGTAGGCCAAAGCAAATTATGAAATGAAAATAAAAATTATTATTTTTGGGCTTCATGTACGCCCTAATTGTCAAGTCGGCACCCCAAATGAATGGGTGTGACCCTTGGTCAAAGTCCACCCCATTTGACAAATATAAATACACAGAGAGACTACCTCATTTTGACCACTGTAGTGTTCTAGCTAGGGTACTAGACTAGACTATATTAATTATCGACCAGGATGCGTAAGCTTAGAGGCATGCGTCTAAAGTATATAGACATAAAGGATTGTTGGCTAAGTGGTTATGATGTAGGTCACAGGGCTTCTTTACGGAAGACTGGGGTATGTTACCTATCATCAAACACTCAGGTCACTCTGCTAATATACCTGATTACAATGCTATCATTAAATGCATTCACACTGAAACTAAACACTGTGTATCACTGCAACAATGATCTCAATCTCCTTACAAAGACATTACACATAAAACCCTTGTTCAGTAAACACCCAGCATTCGCTAACATTTATACAATATCAAAATATACAGAGATCATAAATGAATTGTGAAATGAAAACAAAGTTTATGATGGTGCTCTTAAAAGACAACAAAGGGATCGAATCCCTTAAAGGACGCACTTCCAGATCTCAGTGATGACTGTTCAACATTACCATAAATGCAAACCAACCATAAGCGCAAACCATATACATTCAATGGAAGTCAAAAGCTATGGAAATCGAAACCCAAGTAATTGTAACTGCTGTGCAAACCATGTAAGACCTATTGAACTCGAAATCAAACCATACGATAACTAAGTGCAAATAAAATGAAAGGAACAGTATACCGGTTGAACGCAAGGCCCGTCCGCGTTCCAGAGGTACACTGGACTATATTCGACCGGCTATCAAATCAATACACGAGACACAAATCAGAACTGTAACTGGATTCTTGGTATTAAGTTCAAAAACAGAGTTTTTTAGAGTGATACAACGATTAACCTCCTATCCATTACTCGGACTGTATTTACATAACCATGTTATTTCGATAATGAATGTACATTCGGAATTTGGTTGTTGCCGCTTTTATTACATCGAGCTTTTCAAAATGTTTCTATCCTAACTGATAAAAAAGAACAAAAACTAAATCAAAATAGAATGAGCTGTTGTTTCTGCCTTTGTCGCCAGTGTGCCATGCTTTGACCTGGGTTGACCGCGCATGTAGGAGAGTCGATCCGGCTGTAAGATAGGTGTTTGTCCATGCTTGGACATTCTACTTTTCATCCATGCCTTTCGTTCTCGCCCAGCTGTTGTGCCACATGTCAAACAATGAGCTAATTACAGGATGTTGGAACTTCCTGTAACCATTTCACCAAAAACTTCTAATTCTTCAACATAAAATTCCTAAATCAATTCCAATGCATTTTAATAACTATAAGACTATTAATAATTAATTTTCAAGGATTCTAAGGAATATATGATGAAAAGGAATGGGTAAATGATGTGTTTTTAGGAGGAAAAAGGGGTCTTGGGATGATACCAACATCTCTCCCCGACTTAAGGACTTAGCATGTCCTCATGCTATCCCCGAAGTGCTTCCCTTGAACTCTGTCCCTGCCTGGATCTCCGCTGCCTTGAGCAATGTGTCCACATTCTTTTTCACCTGGTTATCTTTTTGACCCTTGAGCTCCTGTTTTAACTTTTTGTATTTTTCTTTGAGGGTCTTCTTCTGATTGTACCACTTAGTGGCCCAGTTAGAGATCTCAGTTTGCTCAGCCTCCAGTTCACTGATTCTTTCCTTTAACTTTTCATTCTTCTTCTGAGTTTCTTTACTCTGCACCCGGAGCATTTCATTTTCTCTCTTGATAACTTTTTCTAGCATATTAGCCTCCATGAGCTCCTCCTTTAATTCTTCAATTTGTTTTTCTAGTTTCTTCTGTCTCTTAATGGGAGGCGGTGAACATCTTTCCTGCTTGTTATTGCTTTCCACCTCTATATCAATTTCTGGTCCTGGTAGTGAGTGGTCACCACTCTCAACGTCCATTTGTGCAGGTGCATTGGATTCAAGCTGGTCCTCTTGTAACTGGGCTTTTGGTGTCCTCCTTGTTCTTCGTGAGTAAGTGGTGAAAATTTTATCTTTTTCGGCCCTCTTAGCATCTTCCTTTCTCATGTTCCTATTCTTTATGCTGCCCACAGGTAGAGGTGCCTTGCTGGTTTTGGATACTGGGATTTCTTCATCAATGTCCTTCATGAACCCCGAGTCCTCTTGCACTTCTTCTTTATCTTCCTCATCTCTAATTTGATTAACATCTAGGAATTCTTTCCATGGCTTCCCTCTTCTCTGCAATTCATGGTCAATAAGGATTTCTTTAATTAAGCCAAAGTGATACAGGCTTTTGTCTTCATTCCCCTTCTGCTTCTGGATAGCCTTGGACATCTTGGTTAAGCTTTGTAACAGAAAATATGGTACACTGATAACACATTGTTTCTTCAAATGGAGGAGTAGTTTAATGTGGTATAGATAGACAATACTGTAGCGGCCTTCACAGGTTATGAATTTTTGAAGGATGTAGACCATCTCATCCCAGGGATGCATCAACCAACTTCTTGGAACACCCTTCTTCCAGTTCACTGATGAGACTCTAAATCTAGACATAAACTGTGTCCACGATTTCTCTTTAAATTGCTTGGTTTTAAAATACTTCTCCCCTTCTGGACTAATCCCTATTGCCTGAGCTATAGTATCCTCTGAAACCCTGAATGAGAAGTTACCTATAAGGGCTTTTTCTCCATTAAAGGTGAAGGCAAATTGCTTGGTAACCTCCTCATTGCTTCCATGAAATTTCTCTAGAAATGGTAACCACTGTATTTCTCTAAGAATCTCAATGCAATCCTCACAATATTGTGAACTGTCGAACACACTCGGTTCGACCCTATTAGTCATAGCGACAGAGGGTCGTGCTTCTAACCCTTCTCTGTTTATGTTCTTACAATTTTAACAAAGAAATTTCAAACTGGTTACCTGGTGTATCGCTTCCCTTAGTCTTCAATATGATGCTCGGCCGGTCGATTGTCTTATGACTGTGGTGGGAATCGAAACAGAGTGGTGATACTTCCCTCTTTCGGCGCTCACCGCTCACTGCCTCCAATCCTCACTGTGTAAATCGACCCAAATGATAATACTTCTCCCGGCGCTTACTGCTTCTGATTTTACTTTGAAAGTTATGGGAATCGAATGCGGAAATGATAGATACCCGGCTGTACTCACTTCACAACGTATTCATTCATTTTAAAACAGAGGAGTGATGTACACTTACATAGATGTCACCACAAGCTGTACGCTTACATAGATGTCACCACAAGAGCGCTGGGAGCATGTATATATAATGCTGGGTATGGTTTTGGGAAGTCCCTTGAATCATTGGGTACGTCGGGTGGTGGAGATATGATTTAGCTGCGTGGAATGAAATAGATAGGCCGCTTTACATTTGTCTCTTTCTCTTGTATTTAAAAACACAATCCGCCACGTGTCCTATTCCAGTTGGTATTCGGTTAGATGGAGGATGTTGGTATGACTGTAGGATGTATGAATAGGTTGATGTGTTGGTAAAGGGGTTTAGAAGTATGAATAGGTTGATGTATGAGAATGATGAGAATCAGTGGAATAAGGGATGATAGGAAATGTAGGTGTCCTTGAAATCAATCATAATAGTTCACAGTCATCAAAGTTACATTAAAAATCAATCTAAGAAATTAAATGTTTAAGAACAAGAAACATATTACTCTTTTGTTGGTCGTTATTGTATTGACATGCTGAGTAGCTAGTCCCTTTTTGACTGATCTTTTGCTTGTTGTAACAAGTCCTCTAAGGAAGATTGAATGCACAGGTCCTTTGAGAAAAATTTGAAGATATAATAGGTCCCTTGAGAAAGATTGAATGTAACAGGTCCCTTGAGAAAAATTGAAAATGTTCATGCAGCTCCTTATATTGATACAGGTTCACTGAGCTTGGGCATTTGATGGAGTCTTAGTGCCCAAATCCTTGTAGAAGCTTGATGAAACTTTGTTGAAGTAGCCCTTGGTGTCAATTTCTTTAACAGGTCCCTTCTGAATGTCTTAAACAGGTCCCTTACTGCTGGTGTTGGTAGCATAGTTGTCTAGACAAAACAGGTCCCCCTGCATAATGTTTATAACCAGGTCCCTCTGAGATAAAACAATGACAAAACAACTTATTTATTGAAGTCTGGAATGTTGGAACAAGCTGCTTTGGAAATTTACAGTGAAGATATAGAATAAGAAATCTTTAAGAATTTACAATGGAGAGATAAAAGAACAAAGTGTTGATGCCTCTCTCCCCGACTAAAATTTTGACTTGTCCTCAAGTCATGATTCAGCTGATAAATCAAACAGTAAACAAAAGAAAGAGAATTCATACCCGCCAGAGACTGGTTTTTAAGTAGGAATTCGAGGTTAGAGTGTGCCAGAGACTGGTTTTCACATCTAAACCATTATTTTATATATATATATATATATATATATATATATATATATATATATATATATATATATATATATATATTTTTTTATATTAATTTTTTATTGTTTTTATTTATTTATTTATTTCTTTTTGACTCTGAAATTGAAAGGAAATGAAACTAAGGCAGTGGTACTGCAGCTGAGGGCTGCAATACCTCAACCTCTCTTTGTTGAGATAGTGTATGGAGAAAATCTTGCTTGCTGATGGGCTTGGTGTAGAGTTTCAGGCGATGACCATTGACTGTGAAAGAGTGACCTTCTCCATCAATAGTTTTGAGCTTGACTGAACCATGTCATAAGCCTGAACAATTTCATAGGGGCCCATCCAATGGGTGGTGAACTTGGCTTTATGATCTCTGAATTTTGAGTCGAAAAGTAAAGCCCAGTCACCTTCCTTAAACTGCTTCTTCTTAATATGTGCATCATGCCACTGCTTCCTTTGTTTTTGCATGAGGATTGTGGTTTCCTCTGCTTGCTGCCTCATCTCATCCAGCTGGTTCAACTGCTGAATTCTTTCTTTTTGTGCTTGGTCCAAATCAATTTGTAAATCTGCAGCCAGTTTAAAAGTATGTATTTGGAACTCAATAGGAAGCATTACCTCTTTTCCATACACCAATTGATATGGTGTAAATCCTGTAGTAACTTTCCAGGTAATCCTGTAAGCCCAGAGTGCATCTTTGAGCTTCTCTTCCCAGTTTTTCCTGTTCATTGCAACAGTTTTAGTAATGATGCCTTCCAAGGTTTTGTTTGTGGATTCCACCTACCCATTGGCCTGTGGATGGTAAGGGGTACTTTTCCTATGCTTGATTTGGTATTTGTCTGTGATGTCCTTCACTAGCTTTGAGGTGAATTGGGTACCTTGATCAATCAAAATTTCCCTTGGTACTCCATACCTCACAAAAATCTCCTCAAAAAGGAAATTGACTACTGTGTGTTCGGTTGCTCTAACCAGTGCTTTTGCTTCAGCCCACTTTGTGACGTAATCAGTACATACTAAGATGTACTTCTTACCATTGGAGGTTGGGTTAATGGGTCCTATAAAGTCTAGAGCCCACTTATCAAATGGCTCTAAGTGAACTTGGGGCTGAAGGGGCATCTCATCGGTAGCTGTGGGCCTGCCCATTCTTTGGCAGCTGTCACAACTCTTTACATACTTCTTGGCATCCTTGAAAATGGATGGCCAGTAGTATCCAAGAGTAAGAACTTTGAATGCTGTCCGCTTCACTGCAAAATGCCCACCACACGGTTCATCATGGCAAGATTTTAAAATATCAATTACCTCATCATTTATTACACATCTCCTAATAATCATATCATAACCAGTGTAAAATAAATCGCCATTAAGCCATGAATATCTAGCACTTTGTTTGACTAGTCTCTTCCTTTCCTTTGCAGTAAAGTGTGGAGGTGTCCTTCCTGTAGACAAATAATTGGCCAAATCAGCATACCAAGGAGTTACTATGGAAATTGCAAATAAGTTTTCATCTAGAAAAGAATCTTCAACTGGAACAACCTCACCTGGATTTTGCAGTCTAGAGAGAAAATCGGCCACCTGGTTCTCTTTGCCTGGTCTATCTAACACTGTGATGTTAAATTCCTGTAACAATAGTAACCATCTGGTAACTCTGCCACTAGTTATTGGTTTATTCATTAAATGTCTAATGGCCGAATGATCAGTATGTACAAAGACCTCATAACCAGTTATGTAATGTCGGAATTTATTCACAGCATAAATGATGGCAAGTGTTTCCTTTTCTGTAACTGTGTAGTTTAACTCTGTAGGTGTTAGATTTTTACTAATGAAATAAATGGCATAAGTACAAGATTCCTCTTTTTGGCCTAAGGATGCACCTACTGCAGTGTCGGATGCATCTGTAAAGATATGAAATGGTAGGCTCCAATTAGGCCCTCTCAAGACTGGTGCAGTTGATAACTTCTTTTTGAGCTGTTCGAATGCTTGTTGGCAGTTCTCATTCCAGTTGAAAAGTACATCTTTGGTTAGAAGTTTAAACAAAGGTAAAGCTATCTTACTAAAATTTTCAATAAATCTGCGGTAATAGCTTGCATACCCAAGGAAACTTCTTACCTCTCTTTGATTCTGTGGAATTGGCAAATCAGCTATGATCTGGATCTTGGCTGGGTCAACCTTGATGCCTTGAAAAGAAATATAGTGGCCTAACACTATCCCTTCATTTAACATCATAAAGCACTTTTCATTGCTGAGGGACAGGTTAGCTTCAATACATCTTTTCAAAACTCTCTCAAGATTTTCTAATGCATGTTCAAATGAATTGCCATATACTGAAAAATCATCCATGTAGACTTCAACACAATCGTGAATTAAATCAGCGAAAATAGCTAACACAGCTCTCTGAAATGTAGCTGGTGCGTTACAAAGTCCAAATGGCAAAACATTGTAGGCATAGGTGCCCCAAGGACAGGTGAATGTGGTTTTGTCCTGGTCTTCAGAGGCTATCCTGATCTGGTTGTAGCCACTGAAACCATCAAGAAAAGAAAATGATGACTTGCCAGCTAGGGTGTCTAACACTTGGTCAATAAATGGCAGTGGGAAGTAGTCTTTGAGCGTTGCTTTGTTCAGCTGTCTGTAATCAACACAAATGCGCCACTTACCATTTTTCTTGGGCACTATAACCAATGGGGATACCCACTGACTGTCAGAAATAGGATATATAAAATTAACTCTCAAAAGTTTTTGCAATTCCTCTCTGACAATATCTTGGAGCATGGGGTTCATTCTTCTCTGTGGTTGCCTCACTGGTTTAATGGTGCTATCTGTATAGATGTGGTGAGTGCATGTGTCGGGGTGAATCCCATGCATATCGGTGTAGTCCCAAGCGAAGGCTTTTTGGTATTTTCTCAAGAGTTTAATCAATTTCTCTTGTTGAGATGAGTCTAGGTGATTGCCTATGTTCAGAGTTTTCCCTGGACTAATCTCTATGATCTGACTCTGTGTATTGGTGATGGATTGAACTGGAAAAATGTCGTGAAATGTAGTTTGCAAAGATTGGATGGTGCATGTTTCTTGAAAGCTTTGGGCCAGAAGTACATATGCAGCATGATATTGTTCACTTCTCAAATTTTCAGACATATCAGGTTGAGAAAGGAATAATTCTACCAAATCATTATTGTCTTCCTGGAAATCATAGATTTGGTCAATGCTAAAAACAGATTGTACTTCTTCTTTATCATTAAATTTATCATCAAGCCACAAATTATGTGTTACTGCTGGTGATTGTGCCGATGGATAAAGGGTGAGTTGTTTTCTTTCGGTCCCCCTTAAAATGATCATGTTGCCTGATCGACATCCTATAAATGCATCAGCAGTCGCTAACCATGGTCTACCTAGAATGATAGGGTGTCCTCCTAAATTGGATTTGGGTTGAAGGACTAGGAAATCCACTGGATACTCCCAAGAGTCCAGTGAGACAATGATGTCTTCCAAAATCCCTTCAGGAATGACTTTGGATCTATCAGCTAGTTCAAGAACAATCGTGGTGTGTTGCAAATTCATGAGCTGGAGTGTTCTCATGGTTTCAAGAGTCATGACATTGATTGCGGCTCCAAGATCTATCAAAGTGTTTGGAATCCGTATGTTGTTAATGATAGTGGTCACTTTGGGAATGCCAGGATCAACATACTTCTCCATGGAGATGGTATTGGTCATAAGGCCTGCTAAATTTCCTAAAACATGAATGGTTTGAGGATCAATCCTTTTCCTAGCAGGCTTCTTGAGGCACATGTCTTTGATGGCTTTGGTATAGATAGGAATGTCTTTTATAGCTTGCAGCAGTGGGATTTTTATGTAGACATTTTTAAGCTCATCTAAGACATCAAATTGTGGTATAGACAGTGGTGGTTTTACTTGGACCAATCAGTCTGGAAAAGGTGGATGCAGTGGTTGCATCTGTTTGTCTTTGGTATCATTGATTGGTTTTGTTGGATTTGTCATTTCATTTTCCTTTTCGGTGTTTTCTTCTTGCTTATCTGTTATTGGAGAATCCTTGTTGAGCACCCTACCAGACCTCAAATTAATGTTTTGCAAAGGCAGTGTGGAATATGAGGTTCCTTCTTCTACATTGTAGGCTGGCCTCTCTGCTCTATTATTCGGATTTGGGACAGTTTGAGCAGGAATTTGAGTGGGTCTGGGAGGTTGTGAGTTAGCTGGAAATTGCAGTTGTGGTGCATTTATTGGTGGAGGAGCAGGCAGAGCTTGTTGAGGAGGTTGGGGCTGATAGACAACTTGCTGAGGATACTGCTGATATGGTTGAGAATGTGATGGATACGGCTGTTGGTATTGTTGATATGGTTGTGAGTAAGGTGGGTATGATTGAGGATATGTATGATAAGATTGGGAGTACTGTTGAGACGGTCTCCATTGGTGTTGTGGTTGGTTTTGTTGCTGCCATGGCATGGGTATATTCCATGAGTTTTGTGCATACATTTGATCATTCATAGGAAATTGCAGATTTTGATTTGGAAACATACCTTGGATTGCTGGCCTTGGATGCCATGGTCGCTTTGTGCCCATGTAATACATGTTTTCCATCTCTGCATTGGCTGCCATATTACAGTTCTGCAAAATTTTAACTTTAGGACAGTTAAACATATCATGATGTTCAGTACAGAAAGCACAAACTTGGATGTTCTCTAGAGGACAATCTTTTAATGCATGTTTCTTTCGGCACTTTGGGCAGAAGATAGCCATGATATGATCTTCATCTTCTTGTTTTTTTTTGGCTTTTAAAGTGTCAATTTGGTTCCCTAGAGTGCTTAACAAATCTGTTTTAAACTCTTCTAAAAGATTCCCTATTTCGGCCCTTGTAACACTTGCAGAGGCAGATTTTGTGACCCTTGATGACAGGCTTCTCTTTCCCATTTTAGCTTTACTCCTTGAATACTTTTCTCACAACTCAGCGATTTCTTCAAAGGGTAAGGCAGAAATGTCACCTTTGCCCATCAGGTTGAGATCATCCATGTATTCCTCTCGGATACCTTTCAAGAATATTGTGCGGACCAGATCAGGAGGCATAGTTCGGTGTTTAGATTTTTGTAAGTTATAGACAAACCGTTCTAAATATTCCTCTAAGGTTTCATCCTCTTGCTGACTCATTCTAAAGATATCATCTTTAGAGTCTTTGGATCTGCAATAAGGCTGATATTTCCTAAGAAATATTCTCCTCATACCATCCCAATCAACTATAGCATGCTCACCAAGCCCCATGAACCATTTCAAGGCTGATGCCTTTAGTGTGGCTGGGAACAATCTAAGCCTATGGGCATCATCTGTATAGCCATAAGTTCGACATACAATGTCAAACTCGAACAAGAATGAGTCCGGATCCTCCGAAGCCATACCATAGAAATTTGGTAGCACGGATGGGGGTATGTTTTTCATTTTGATCTCCTCATCCTCCTGTGGTTCATGTATAGGGAACTTAAAAGTTGACTCCTCTTCATCTCCTTGGCGTGGTACTGAGCCAGATCCTTCCTCAGCCATTGTAATTGGTCTCTCTGTGTCAGTGTCACTTGGTGGAAAAAGGAGGAAGGAAGATTGTTCGATAACTGTACTACTTTCTCCTTGTGTAGAAGGTTTAGGAGAGTGCTTCTTCTGCGATTTATGTGTGAATAAAGTTTCCCTCTCAATAAGAGTAAGTTCCTGTCCTGAGTAAAATTTTTCTGCCAATGTTTGGATAACTTCCTCAGCTGGTGTTGTATTCCCTAGAGAGTCTGCTCCTAATGATGATGGGTTAGTTTTTAGATGGTGGGGGGTTTTTACAAATCTCCCTTGACTGTCTCTAAATCTAGGCATAAATGAACATGATTTCTAACTGTGTTTTTGTTTATTTTTGTGTGTTGAATTTTTTTTTTCTTTTTATCTGAATCCTTTAAGTACGCCTCCCCGGCAACGGCGCCAAAATGTAGTGTTCTAGCTAGGGTACTAGACTAGACTATATTAATTATCGACCAGGATGCATAAGCTTAGAGGCATGCGTCTAAAGTATATAGACATAAAGGATTGTTGGCTAAGTGGTTATGATGTAGGTCACAGGGCTTCTTTACGGAAGACTGGGGTATGTTACCTATCATCAAACACTCAGGTCACTCTGCTAATATACCTGATTACAATGCTATCATTAAATGCATTCACACTGAAACTAAACACTGTGTATCACTGCAACAATGATCTCAATCTCCTTACAAAGACATTACACATAAAACCCTTGTTCAGTAAACACCCAGCATTCGCTAACATTTATACAATATCAAAATATACAGAGATCATAAATGAATTGTGAAATGAAAACAAAGTTTATGATGGTGCTCTTAAAAGACAACACAGGGATCGAATCCCTTACAGGACGCACTTCCAGATCTCAGTGATGACTGTTCAGCATTACCATAAACGCAAACCAACCATAAGCGCGAACCATATACATTCAATGGAAGTCAAAAGCTATGGAAATCGAAACCCAAGTAATTGTAACTGCTGTGCAAACCATGTAAGACCTATTGAACTCGAAATCAAACCATACGATAACTAAGTGCAAATAAAATAAAAGGAACAGTATACCGGTTGAACGCAGGGCCCGTCCGCGTTCCAGAGGTACACTGGACTATATTCGACCGGCTATCAAATCAATACACGAGACACAAATCGGAACTGTAACTGGATTCTTGGTATTAAGTTCAAAAACATAGTTTTTTAGAGTGATACAACGATTAACCTCCTATCCATTACTCGGACTGTATTTACATAACCATGTTATTTCGATAATGAATGTACATTCGGAATTTGGCTGTTGCCGCTTTTATTACATCGAGCTTTTCAAAATGTTTCTATCCTAACTGATCAAAAAGAACAAAAACTAAATCAAAATAGAATGAGCTGCTGTTTCTGCCTTTGTCGCCAGTGTGCCATGCTTTGACCTGGGTTGACCGCGCATGTAGGAGAGTCGATCCGGCTGTAAGATAGGTGTTTTTCCATGCTTGGACATTCTACTTTTCATCCATGCCTTTCGTTCTCGCCCAACTGTTGTGCCACATGCCAAACAATGAGCTAATTACAGGATGTTGGAACTTCATGTAACCATTTCACCAAAAACTTCTAATTCTTCAACATAAAATTGCTAAATCAATTCCAATGCATTTTAATAACTATAAGACTATTAATAATTAATTTTCAAGGATTCTAAGGAATATATGATGAAAAGGAATGGGTAAACGATGTGTTTTTAGGAGGAAAAAGGGGCCTTGGGATGATACCAACAACCACACATAACAACAACATATCTTCTGAAGTGAGTACAAGAGAGGAGAAAATTAGAGGATGAATTGACCAAGTTTGACCATATCTGAAGTTTGAATAAAGTTGATCATTAACCTATTGTTTGATCGAGTTAACTGGTTGTACTTCACCGAGATTTCTGGCTGACTTTGACCGCAAAAAAGAGGCCGAGTTTGACTGCAGTAAAGGAAAATTTAACCGCAGGGGTCAACCACAGGTCTGAGTTGATCGTAGGGTTCAATCACGGGTCTGAAGTTAATCATAGGACATACATTGACCATGTCAACAGTTGACTAGAGGTAACTATTTTTAGGGTTTAACTAACATTGAATAATTTGGAATTTTGACCAAGTTTGACTGGTATCTTGGACATGGATTTTAGCACATATTTCTAGAATATTTTGAATTGTAAATATTGATGAAGAACAATTTCTCCCTAGAAGAAAAGTTGTTGGGTTTTTCCCAAGGTTAGGTTTTCTTAGGGTAAATTTTGTTGTCTCTATTGTGCATGGTTGTCTTTATTATCCTACTGTTTTCATTTTTGTTGATTTCTTTTATGTATAATTACTTAATGATATATGTGACATAAGATAACATGATTCGAAATCATTGGAAAGTAATTATCAGATCAGAAGATCAGTTTCTACTATGCATTATTATAGAAAATCAACATGGTATTAGAGCTTGGTAAAAGAGAATCCATTGAAGTCCTAGAAGAATCATAGTAAGTTGACAATGAACAATGAGATGCTGGCAACAGTAAATAGTCATGGACATTTGAAGTGGGACTTTGTACCCCCATTATTCCAGCAATTGGGCTTGGTCATATCTTTCATACAACATATTGAGAGAACTTTCAATGGGAATACCTGTATCGATACAATTTGAGTAAGTCCAACAAAATACTAGATGGAAGAAAAGAGACATTGGTACAACACAAGTTCTCACCATGTGACCAATTCCTAAGTAGAATCCAAACCAGAATTTCACTAGATACAATTAAAAAGAGTCTAGATTACATATGACTGAGTTGAAGCAACAATCTAGGGCCAGGCATTAAACAACCATTGAAACCATTTACAGAGGTACTTGAATTAGCAAATTGGAGTCAAGAGCATGCTACCATTGAGAACCATTTGAGGAAGGTTTTGAGAATCATGTGTTTGATAACCTATAATGGATTATATACTTAAAGACCGTAATGTTCTTGACAATGAAAAGGTTGTTGTTATTATTCATTGTTTTCTGTCCCTTGTCCCAAAACTGTAGCAATCTGTGGCTTTAAAGGAAAATCATGTCATAGACATATGTCTTTTCTTTATTTTATTGTTGTTATTGCCCTAGGAACAAGACCATAGTTGGATCAAAGGGAGTTTGAAGGACTTATACATTAAGGACAAACAACCGAGAACCTTTTAAGGGAGTCGAGTTTGTTTTTGTTCTTCATGGAGTCTCTATGTTTGATTGAGATCTTGAAAATCCAGGAAAAGGATGAGTTTCAGGATCATGTAAGCCAAAGGGAGTTGAGGAGAAAGCCTTCCACACCTACTTTTATAACACAAGAAATTCTAGTGATGAGGTTAGATAAGCTATCTAGAGACTCAAAAGCATAAGGAAGCACCCATATCTTTGAGTACACCTCCTATAAAAATATACACAAGGAATTTTGGTCCATGATCTTGGCTTGAAGGATGTTCTTGTGAACCTTAATTATGTTCCTTCAAATTCACAGGTGCTCAATGTTCTTCAGAGATTTGAGATGTTGTTACAACATATTGTGATGAATCAATGGCAAAATTCTTTCAAGAGACAATGATTGATTATGTGACTATAATAGGTATAATTTTCACATGAAAAGTTTGATGAAATTGCAAAGGGTATCGATAGGTGTCCTTATTCTTACCTTAGGGTTTGTAAACCCTAGATCAAGACTTGGAGTAATTGAAAGAAGTAGATTTGGTGTAATGCATACTTGACAACACTTGGTGTCAACTTGTTAATGAACCGTTGGTGTGGCTAAATAGCTCAATGAATGGAATGAATAAACCCTAGCCCTTACAAATCATGTAAGGAAGGAAAACATCATGAACAACTATTGTTGAGGATGAGGAAATTGCATATGGAGTTCATTAATTTCTGCAAGGAGGAAAGGATTGAGAGGGAATTGACAATTCCCAACAAACCTCAACAATTTATTTCTAAATCAAGAGATAAGTACTTCATATCTTTCTCCCTTGATTATTTTTCCTTGGTCAACCTCTTGTATTTGTATTTTTTGCTTGGTTACAATTGTTTCTTCCACGACCTCCTAAATGAGGTTTGCAGGTACATCATGAAGGCTTACAAGGCAATGATTCTAATAGCTTTAGGAAGAACAAAGCAAAGTTTGTGACAAGAGGGTTCTCCCCCTAAGAGGGAGAAACTAAAATAGAAGGAATTTTTTACAGCTTCAACAAAAGGACTTTGATAAAGGAAGCAACAGTGGCAGAAGGATTTTCTTCCAGAATAGAGGGAGCAGCCATGACTACCACAAGAAAACCTACTTCAATATCATAAGAATTTTGGCCTTAGAGATTGAAATGAATGATTCTGGCAGATACATTATTTATTGAGATTGGAGATTTAGATTTGGTGAATCCCAAGATATATAGGTAATTGATTAGATTTATGAAGTACTTGGTTGAAACCAAGCCAAATATTTTCTTTGCAATGAACATCTTGAACTTGTTTGCAGTTGAGCCGAGGCATATACAGTGGATAACAACAAATCATGTGGTACCTATGTTGTACCATTAGATTTGGTTTGAGATATGTCTCATGAGATGAAGTGAGTCTTTGTAGGAATATCACAAGTCATGAAGAAATGAGGCTTTAGAAGCTAGAAGGACATGCCCGGTTCGCTTCATTTGAGACATGATGCAAAGAGGAGAAATAGAGCTCTAGTGCATATCCACAAATGAGTAGATTGTGGACAAAGATGAGCTTAGTTGATGTTGAATGTCTCCCTCATTGGAAGGGAATAATGAGTTCTTTGCAGGATTGGGTTGATCGTCTCCTGAATCCATAAAGGAATTTTACCAAGAGGAGATGAATATATTCACCTTAGAAGCCAGTAGGACTTGGCTATGTCAACTAAAGGAGATAGATGTAATTCACCTTTGAAGCTAGAAGGACTTGGCTAGGTCATAAAGGACTTTAACTAGAAAGGTGAATGGTAAAAAGGAAAGTTCTCTCCATAAGAACTTGGATGCCAAAAGGACTTGGTTAGGTCATGACTACAAGAGATTAATACATTTCCTAAGGAGCCATAAGGACTTTTGCGAAAATACTTAGATGCTTATGTACATATGAGAGAGTTAAATTTCCCACTCCTGGATGGAGTTATTTTGTATACATGCATCAACATGACAAGCTCATGAAGTTTTCTTAAGGAAGAAGAAATTTCAACAAGGAAATTTCTTTGTAGAGAATACCTCCCTCGCTAAGAGGGAGTGTTGATTTGTGTGTAGCATCATGAGGTATTCCTGCATGCCAAAAATAACTCCCAATTCGTCCAAAGAAAATTATTATTTTTGGGCTTCATGTAGGCCCCAATTGTCAAGTCGACCCCCCAAATGAATGGGTGTGACCCTTGGCCAAAGTCGACCCTATTTGACAAATATAAATACACAAAGAAACTACCTCATTCCAATCACACACAACAACAACATATTTTCTGAAGCAACCACAAAGAGGAGCAGATTATAGGATGAATTGACTAAGTTTAACCATACCTGAAGTTTGACTAGAGTTGACCATTGACCTACTATTTGATCGAGTTTACTAACTATACTTGTCCAAGATTTCTAGTTGAATTTGACTGCATGTGTAGGATGACTTTGACTTAGAAAAGAGGCCTAGTTTGACCGTAGTAAAGGACAATTTGACCATAGGTTTGATATGGGTTTGACTACAGGGGTCAAGCACAAGTAAGAAGTTGACAACAGGAGATAGGTTGACCAAGTTGAGAGTTGATTAGAAGTAACTATTTTGGGGTTTGACCAATGCTGACTACTCTAGAATTTTGAGCAGGTTTGATGAGTATCTTTAACTTGGATTTTAGCACAGATTTCTAGAATATTTTGAATTGTAAATATTGTTGAATAACAATTTCTCCTTAGAAGAAAATTTGTTGGGTTTTCCTAGGGTAAATTTTGTTGTTTTTATTGTGCATGGCTCACTTTATGATCCTAATGTTTTCATTACTATTGATATTTTTTGTGTATAATTTCTTAATGATATATGTGACAAAGATAACTTGATTGGAAATCATTGGAAAGTAATTATCATATCAAAATATTAGCTTCTATTGTGCATTATTATAGAAAATTCAAAACTAGGTGCCATGTAGGATCTTATGGATCATGTTTATAATGAGCTGAAAATCTCCCTCCGCCATGAGTTTGGTGTATCCATGACTCTGGGAAATCAATAATACCTTATCTACAATTTTCAATTTTGATGTGTTGTTACTATTATATCTCATAAAGCCTAAATAAATGTAAATTGTGGAACCCAATTGATCCTTGAAGATACCTCCATAGCCCGCCACCCAAGTTACCTATTGAGCACCGTCAAAATTTAGCTTTAGAAAATTAGGGGGAGGAGGGCTCCATGAGGAGGGAATAGTCATTGTAGCAAGGTGAAGGGAGGGGGAAATCGTGACTCCTAGAGTAGGGAACCAACTCTAAAGAAACAAGACCTCCTCTATTAAGGTTTGTCAGTCTTCATTTGACAAGGACTGTGCAATAATTTATTCCTTTATATTATTTTGAATTGAGATCCAAAGAGAGTCATGAGGGAGGGAGCAATTCTTGAATATGTGATTATTCCTCTCTTTTCAAATAGACCAAAGGAGCAAGCATAGAAGGAGAGTCCAAATGCAAATTCAAAATAGGATTGTTAAAATCTTGAGCCCTTCAATATTTTTTGATGGTGTGAGGGATAATGGATAGATAATGGTCTTATTTATTCATGTTAACTTTTATAATGTTCCATTGTTGATTGGAATAGGTGCAACTATTGAAGAGATTCTTCACATTTTCAACTTCTTAAAGGCACAAAGAACAACAAGGGGGGCATGTGTTTTCATTTCTAAATGTTTTCCCATGTTAATGCTATCCTTAAACTAGGAGCCACAGGAAGGTGGAAACTTTCGGCCATATATTTATCTACTAGATGCAACTCCAAATGGAATATTTTGGAAAACTCTTGGAGACCTACTTCTAGGCTATAAGCCTCATGGATGGAAAAGAAGCTACTTGGACTATAACCCCATTGCATTTTATTGAATAGTTTGCATATCAGGATGAGCTTGTTGAAACTTCTACTAAAATTTTGACCAGGTCTCATCTCTTGGCTTGGAGTTCCATTCCTTCATAATTAAACATTGTCTCTATGTTTGATCTGAGTTAGAGGCATCCCAATAGACTTTGACTTTGTGAATGCCTCGGGAAGTCATGTGGAGGTGCATATCCCTTAAGTTGTTTTGGTTCTAGAATTTTGGGATTTGTTTTCATGAGCCTGCACAGAAAATGGTCGTGTGTCCATCATAGACTTCCCGGAAGCGATATTGTTGTATACAAATGCATTATTTCTTTTCTTAGGTTCCAAATAGAGGAGCCTACTTACGAGAAGGGAATTCTTATGAGCTACCCAATAGGAATGTGCATTGGATATTTTCTCATCTAGATACATTTCCAAAGGTCTTGATCTCCTTGGAGGAAACACTACCAGATCTTGTCTCCTAAAACTGTAGATAATGTTGAAGGATCTCTTAGCCCTAGACCTCCCTTCATTTTGGGTTTGCAGATTTTATCCCAAGCTACAAGCACCCATTTTTTTCCAATTTAACTCATCCCCACAAGAAACACCACTTCAAGCTATTATTTGAGTTAAGGATGGAGGAGGGATATATTAGAGCAGAGCATAAATAAATGGGAAAAGCCTATAGAACCAAATTGAGGAGGGCTTGTATTCCTACTGATTTTAGTGATAAGAAGGTGCAGTTAGATAACTTGTTGTTAAATTTGATAATGATATCCTCCCATAAGTTGAGTTTGAGGAGACTATCCACTAGCGGTGCTCTTATGTATTTTTCTAACAATTTGTTGATTTGGAAACCAAGTGTCCTTGTAATATGTTTCCACACAGCCAAAGACATATTAAAGAAAAAAATCCAAGATTTACTTATGCTTATTTCCATACATGAGGTGAGAGAGAAGTCCTCTAGAATTTGAGAAAATTATTTGGCTTATTGAATAGTTGGAATTCCCACACCCAATATATGTTCCACAAATTGTTGGTACAATATAGGATGATCATCACCAAATAGACACAATCCTTTGACTTTTCCACCTTAATTACTGCTTTGAATGCCTAGCTAAGAACCTCTAGTACTATGATAAAGAGAAAAGGTGACATTGGATCTCCTTGTTGGAAATCTGAGAGGTCGAGAAGGGGGAAGTAGGTGATCCATTTACAAAAATAAAGAAGAAGGTTTAAGAGATAAGGTTCCTAATCCAACAAATATAATTAGGGTTGAAGCCAAAGGCACTAAGAATGTTGAAGAAATAACTCTATTTGAGTTTATCAAATACTTTATAAAGATAAAGTTTTACAAGCATGTTGTGTTTTTTGGAGGATTTTAAAGAGTGAATGCTTTCATATGCAATCATTATACCATCAGAATTTGATATCCCTCCACATAACTATTTTTTTATGCAAAAATGAGTTGAGGCAGGGCGGGTTTGAGATGATTGGATATTATTTTAGTGATCACTTTGTATATTACATTACATAGAGAAATGGGACGAACATTGGCTAGGGTCCTCGAATTTTTCCTTTTTTGAAATTAAAGTGAAAAAGGTAGCATCAAGAGCTTTCATGATGGTTTTTTATCTCCTCGATTCATCTAATACTTGCTAAATATCATATCTAATCGTTGACCAACAGGCTTAAAAAAAATTAGCAGTGAAGTTGCCTGATCTAGGGACCTTGTTATGGGGCATAAATTTGACTACCTCTTCCACTTCATCAATAGATATATGTCTAAAGAGAGACACATTCTTCTCTTTGGTAACTAGAGGCAAAATGTGTTGAACTAGTTTATTTGTATCCTATGAGGGGTTTGAATTGGGGTTAGATAATAGACATTTCTAATATTGTACCAATGTATTAGCTATGTCCTCATGATCCTGAACCTTGAAACCTGCCTGGTTTTTTAAGGAAGAAATATGGTTGTGGTGATGATGTTAACGCATCAAATTCTGGAAGAAAGCAATATTTTTCTCTCCCTATTTCAGCGATCAAATTCTAGATTTTTGTTGCAAAAGTATTTCTTCATTCTTCCTTCTTTCTTCAAGTAAAGTGAGAGTATGTGCTTCCTCCTTTATGAGCTCCTCTAATCTTCCTTGGTGAATGACTTCCCATTGGATGCACTCCATTTGGGCTTCTAGATTCTGTTTGTCTTGGGTGATGACTCTTAATTTTTATTTATTCTAGGTTTTAAGCTAATATTTAATGTGCTTCAACTTCTTTTGAAGGAAAAACATGGTTGTTCCTTCCAACTTGGCTCATTCCTTCCACCAATCCTTGATCATGTATTGGAAGTCAAAATGTTGGAGAAAAAAACACTCTAAGTGAAAAGTCCTATTTTATAGGGTGGGACTTGGTTTTGATGTCTAACTTGATTGGTTAGTGATCTGAGCCATTGCTAGGGAGGATAGAAGCCTCCATGAAAATATCCTTGGACATTGTATTTTCATAGATGAGATACCTATATATATTTGAAGATATTCTCTAGGAGCCACCTCTATGGTTGTTCCAAGTATTAGTGACATTAATGGTGCTAAGCTTGACCAAATGAGAAGAAGCCATGACATATTGGAGGAGGATAAATTTTACCTATAGCTTTCTAATGTCACCATTTTTTCTTCTAAATAGTTTATCAAATTTAAACCCCCCTAGGATCCAAGATGTTGGGGATATGAGAAGACTAATTTTCCTAATGGAATTAAGAAAATGAGGCTCGTCTCTAGGCAATGAAGGGTCATAAAAATTTGAAGGAAATCAAGTTTCTGATGATCCCATGAGCTTAAATTGTATAGAGAGAATTATAAAAGAAGAAAACATGTTAAGGATGGATAGCTCTAGAGAGTTTTAGATGATTGAGACCTACTTATTGAACTTAGGCATCAAGAGCTATTGATTGGAATCCTCGACCCCATTTGTCTTTCATCTTACATACAACTTCACAGGGTGTTTTAGTTACTAAATCATTAAGAAAGATGGGTGTTCCCTGAGCCATTTTTCTTTGAGAAGACTTTGCTTTCCCTTGCAATTGAGGCCTCTAATATTCTAGGAGATTATCTTCATTGGGGAGATGAGTCGGTCGAGGGATAAACCTTGGAGATCAGATTTATTCTACACAAGTTGACAAGAATTTCACCCAATTATTCTATTGTTTTTTTATTGCTCTTATGACATTTTTCTTCTCATCCTTGTGTGTCTTTGTAGTCTCCTTCATTAGTTGGACATGAACCCCTAAAGGATTTACATTGGTTTATCCTATTGACACATTTTAGGCTTGTTGCATTAATTTGAGAATGGATCTGCTTAGTATTTTTACTTGATGCTCCACGAGCGAGTTTGGGTATTTATCTTTCCATGCCTTCACAATGCTTGGGAGGTCGAGATTGTCAAAATCCATTTCTTTAATGCCCTCATTATTGTGTGATAAATTAGACTATTTCTTTGAAGGTTCCTTAAGATCTAGACTTTGGGGTTGTGAAGAGGTAACAAGAGGAACCTTAGAGGATTATTTGAATTTGTTGGTATATCTAGGGAGAGGGGTTCAGAGGAGGGGTTGGGGATTCAAGATTTGCAAGAAATTCAATTTTTTGCTAGTAACAAGGGGTTTTCTAGAGTGTGTCTGCGAAAGTGGAGGCTTGGGTCCATGGAGATGATTAATCAATCTAGAGAAGTCAGATATGTAGCTTGGCCTTGGTTTGGAGTGGTCTCAGGAACCAACATGGGATAATTTATATAGAGATACCCATATTCGTATCATCTATGACAACCAAATGAAATGTGTTCATGGTCCAAGTTTTGCTTCTAGAGGTTGTCTTAATAATAATATCAATCAAATGGGGAAGTGGATCTAAGATATTCATATATACACATTTATGAGCATAAGATATGTATCTTGATTGTTTAATGGCTTCCATGACTTTGAAAAAATGACACAAAGCATTGCCGATGTCTGCTAATATTTCTTCATCCCATAACTCTCTGGGAAAGGGGTACATGCAGATCCAAACTTGGGTGGCCGTAATATACTTTTGTTTGGAACAAATATCTCCATCCAAAACTTGGATATAATCCTACAAATTTGAAGAAGTATGGGTCATTTTCAGAAACCCTCATGGGAGCTTCCACATTCAAAAATACCCTGGTGAAAAATCCTTTTTCCCCCAACGTCAATTTGATATGTCCCTTTGGCTTCCACTTGTGTTAGATCTAGTAGCTAAGGGACTTTTTTAGGTCCAAATGCCTATGAATTTCTTGATCAAGGCACGGTCTCTCATGTGCACTCCCCAATTTGATTGGAATGAACCTCAAACTTTGGATTTGTGACTACTTTTCGAAGGTAGCACCCTAGAGGTCTCTGACTAGTGAAGCCTATATTGAGGATCCTCGTTGTTGATCTATGCCTAGATTTTTTGGAACCTATTTAGGGTGAGGATTAGTTGATTGACTAGGGATATGGTCCCATGTAATAAATTTATTATAGGAGGGAGTTCCACTTCTTCTTACAACACCAACAATGACGGCAAAAATTGTAGAGATGACATAAGAGGCGAGGAAGTCGGCAACAAGGTAGGGTACATGCTTATAATATATCTATATATCTATATGCTTAGAAGTCGACAACTAGGTCGATTTCATACTCATGTGACATGGGGTCGATTCCAACCACTACCACTATAACCCCTAGGTGCCTATGTATGCCTCTTCCGTAGATAAATATAAGTTGGGGGGATTTGAACCTCAAATTTCTTGGCACATTACACGTCATTTTTACAATGTCTTCCAACTCAATTGCCCCCGAGGGAAAATGCGTAGAATATATCATTTGTCTTTGTATTTTTCCTTTTTATTGTGTTAAGAGGTGCTTTATAATGCAATATGGGGGAGATGTAGTGGTGAGACGTTAGATCAAAAAATAATAATGAAAAAATATAATTTCCACTTAATTAAAAAAGTAATAAAAATATTAAGTAAGGTGAATTAATTTCTTATATTACAATTTTGTTTTTATTAATAATATTACAATTTTTTATTTTTTATTATTTTATTTTATTTTCGAAAAAAAAAATTTACAAAATGCATACCACATTAAAAGACATTTAAGTAATGACGTACATATCCGTAACGGTGATATTTCAAAACTTTATATTTAAATTTAGTTAATTACTATATACAAATTTAATACTTACAATATACTCTTTTATTACAATTTTTATTTTTTATTATTTTATTTTATTTTATTTTCGAAAAAAAGAATTCACAATATACATACCACATTAAAAGACATTTAAGTAAAGACATACATATAGTAACAATGATATTTCAAAATTTTATATTTAAATTTAGTTAATAACTATATACAAATTTAATACTTACTATATACTCCTTTTTAAGTTACAAACATAGGCACACACAATTCATAGCACATTAAAAAATTAAATTATTTTTTTTATAAAACATATAAAAGAAAAATAACATTTACTATGTTAAAGAGAAAAAGGGAAATACCACATTTGTACGTAGTTATATGTATATTAGAGGTTTTAATAAAATTAAAAATAAGAATACTTGTAAATATGTAAAATTACAAAAAATAAAAACAAAATACAAATAGTAGATATAAATTATAAACTATAAACTCATTTTATCATATAAATTAAAATAATAATAATTCATATTTATAATTATGATATTTTAAAACTTCATTTTTAAATTTAGTTAATAAACATATAAAACCTAAAATAATTTATTTTTTCTTTCATATATATAACATGTGAAAGAAAAATGTCCCAAATATATGTACATAGTTATATGTATTATGAGGGTTTTAAAAGAATTAAAAATAAGAATATTTTTAATATATATATATATATATATATATATATAGTAAGTAAGTAAGTTTGTCTCAACCTATCCCTTGAATTATGTGCAAATCCTAATTTATTGAATATAGATAGTTATTATCTCTTATGTCCCGTAAATATGTTGAGGCAGTTCTCAACAATGAAAAATTATTAGTCTTTGTTTGCAAGTTGTGTGTTTTCTTGTGAATTGTTAGCCCCTTTTGTAAGAAGGAGTTAACCGCTTATTGAGAGAGTGAGCCACTTATTGTGAAAAGTATTTTCCATTTTTAAAGGAGGGAACCAAGCCTTACTGTGAGAATATTTTTAAGTATTTTCCACTTTTAAAGGAGGGAACCAAGCCTTACTGTGAGAATATTTTTATCCTTTTTGTAAAAGCAAAATCTCTTTGTAAAGGATAATTAATGAAGCAATTTGTTGATTTAGTGAATGTAAAGTTGTAGTCAAAGTTGGTGAACTTTGTTATCATTCTAATTTGCATATTTTCTCATTTGCTTGTTGTTTAATTTCAATTTTAAATCTTAATTTTTAATTATTATGCCAATTTCCATGTTAATGAAAGAATTGAGAAATATGTAAAGCATTTAGAAAAGGAGAACCATTAAGTGTGTTTTATACTACCTATATTTGAATTAAGCTTGGCATCAAAGTGGCTGTCTAAAGGGTTTGTTGACACGCTTTCTTCTTCGTGTTAGATTCTTCAATTTGTTTCATTTTCAGTTTAAAATTGTAGGTTTCTTGGTGGAAAAAAGACAACCATGGAAAAAAAATTAAGAGAGAAAGACTTCAGGAGATTGAAGACATAAATTAACAAATTCAAGACGAAAACTCTGAATTGAGAAGAAGATTGCAATTCTACAAGGATGATAAGAAAGGGTTTCAAGATAAATTGTTGTTCCATGAAGATTTTTTCATGGGAATAATTCAAGAGTTACAACTTGAGTTGCAAGGCACGTACACGATTTTGACAAATTTCTAGAATTGTGAAGGAGTGGAGGAGAAAAAAGAGTCTATCATGTAACTGAGACCACTCTTTATTACGATGCACAAGCCATGACTGAGCTATAAACCATAAGTAATTCATAATATTCTTTCTCTTCTCATCAAGATTTAGATGCTTCTTTTGGTGAATCTAAGAAGCATACTCAATTATTGCTTCTAAGTTGCTAACCAAGATGGGATATTATGGAAATGGCATTCACATTAATAGCCAAGGAATTACTAATCCCATACAATTTGAGGAAAGACCTTGTTATGAAATTCTGGTATATGCACAAGAAGTTGGAGAATGATATAAGATAATTGAAACAAAATAAGCTTCAAGAGGAGAATCCAGGCCATTATATTTATAGAAATGGCCCATGCAAATGGATGTGACACCACTTCATGATGGTGTGAGTGAATGCAAGTTAGAAGCAAGGAAGGTATAACACATGTGAAAAGAATTAACAAAGAACTTAAAGAATCTCTAAAGAGAGACAAACATCTTAAAGAAGGAGGTAAAACATTTTTCTCACATCAAATTGCACAAAGTACCACTCTAAAAGGTATGGAAAGCATGAGTTCTCTAATGTTTTCATCAATTATGAGAAGAATCACCATGCAACAAATTTTTTGTGGTATGCATATCCATGCACTTTTTGTAGATTAGAAAACCATTGTGTGGCCATATGTTGGAAGAGAAATCATATGCAAAGGATGATCATGTCCTTCAAGAAGGATTAAAGATGTAAAGAGCACTATCAAAGTCAAAATGTAGAGGAAAAAAAGAAGGACGATTTTCCAAGAGAATGGGAAATAATTATTGCACTCAATATAATATGGGTGGTCATTGGGTTGACAAGTGTTAGAAACTTAATCCACAACTTCATCCAAACCGTTGTAAGGAAGTTGTGCAAACACCCACAAAGAAAGAGGTAGTAGATGAAAGATTAGGTTAATCACTGACAATCCAAGAGGTATCTCATGAAGATTCCCGCATATGAAAGAAGATTCCATTCAGAGCGAGAAACCCAAAGAGGAGCATTTATTAGAATGAATCAGTAAGAAATGCATATCATATTTGCATAGCTAAGTTTTTCATGCTTATGTAGTACCTCCAAATCATTTTTTTGTTTCCATTGTTGAAAAGTCATGAAGGAATCTAAATTCATTTATACGTAAGTGGGGAGGTAGATCACTCATAATTAAGAGTTGAATATGGATCAACCATCTAAGATGAGAAGCACATAAGAGATCCAATATAAGATATCTAGTGCTCTTAAACAACACACATGATTAACACCATTCTCATTTAGTTTGAGACTCATCAGATCTCTAGTTTGTGATCCAATGGCTGCAACTCCCTCTAATTTATGTCACATCCCTTTTTCCTTTCTAAATTATATTGTGATCTAGGAACTTGCACAAAAAGTCCAATAGTATCATGTTCTCTATTATTTGTGTTAGAACCTTGGATACATTTTTTGTTGTGGCTTTGCCTTCTAGAACGTGGCTCTGGTTCATTGGCTTTTGGACATTGGTGATTTCATCCTCTGTGTTTTTATGGCCATGGAAATCAATCCCTTTAGCACGCATATTTCCAAAAGGGCCATTGAGTAGACAATTTGGTGGATAATTTGGGCATTGGCAACATTGGTGTCAATTCTAGTATTTTTTATTGTTGTCCCACTTAGTATTTATGTGATCTATCAACCCACTTTCAAGAGAAATATGGGTGCACAAATCTCTCCAGGAAAACAATGTAGAATATTTGGCCAACAACCAAGTTTGGGGGTGTAGAAAACCACAAATAATGAAAGGCATCACAAGAATATATATAACATATCTTCTATATTCACCTACTAGTTACTAAGTGAAGGAATTGCATTTTTTGGTGTATGGATATAGTGCGTACAACCACATTGAAACATCATGCAAAATAATTCCAATGTGTAGATATGGATATGTGCACAGAGGCAATTACAACTGGGTGAGAAAGTGAAGATGGGAAACACTTTTTGGAATGGGGATGAAAATTGCGCTTTTGGAAATACAACTATCGGCTGGAAAAAAAAAAAAAGTCTAACATATTTTCTTGGAAAGAAGTTTCAGTATTTTTTTCTCTGGTTTACCTCTAATTAAGAACTCTTGGCTGATATTTTGTACAAACTCTTGATTGAGAGGTTTAGTAAACAATTTTCCCTTTCTCAGACTCTTGGCCACCTAGAATTTTGATAACTTTGGGCCTAGAATTGTGATAAACTCTTGGTCGAGAAATTTAGTGGAGGATTTTCCTGGTCCCATACTCTTAGCCCAAAGACTATATTAAACTCTTGGCTGAAATTTTGAATGTATGAAAGTGGAAGACACAAAACCTTTAACCCATTTCTCCTATTTTTCATTAGTTGTTCCTTGAACTACATTGTCCACCACGTTGTCAATGACATCAATCCTGAACTACATCAATCACATTTTCACTTCACCGGGGAAACGAAAGGAAATGGAGAGTGAAAGGGAAAGGGCACCAGATACAATTACGAGAAAATTAATCATAGGTAAAACTTCAAGGGTACTAGGTACATTTATGAGAACCATATTTTTTAATGTGCCATATTAGGTATGTGAATGTGCCATATTTAGGTATTATGTGAAATGAAATACCTGATCAATGAAATATAAATAAGACCATTGATTATTAAAAGGATGCTAATTCACATTAATCATTATGTCATAAAGACGGCTAAAAAAAACCACCAGAATTTTAATGACAACGCTTTTGCTATAGAGATAGTAAATTGGATATTAAAGGAACAAAAATGCCATCTCAATGACTAGATACACTAGGTACTCAATGAGAAATGCTTTATCTCTGTAAGTCTCTCCACCCATGATTTGTTTGTTGAAGCAATGGGAGGTAAATCATTGCGCCTTGGGTATTAATGAAGTATGGGAGAAGCATGAAAGTTGTTACAACTCTTGAATTCACTTATTTGCAACAAATAAATTTCCTAGATAGTGAGGAACCCCAACAGTGAGAGTGTACAACCTCATGACTCAATGAATGGTTGAGTACATGATTTAAGGGAACATGAATTATTAGAACTGAACACATAATATGATGATTTTGTGTGTGGCCTCCTCCACACTTCCCACATAAAAAGGAAAATAGATAAGAGGTAATTTATAGAAGTCCCAATTTAAAATCCCATTTTAGCAATATGAACAATAGCCAACAACTAGCAATTCTCCACCATTGATTTCATTTGGTCGTTGGATGGACTGCCTCGAATGTCGTATAGTTTCCAAACCCATAGTGTAAATGTTGGCACAACCATAACTCAGGTCATTATGTACATGTGTTATAACTTTATCAAAAGAAATACATTATCCAGGGTCAATTAAGAGTGAAATGTATCCTTTTTAACTAGTGGTTGTAGCTAACGAAAAAATGCACCAATTAGTATAAAATGGAGAGGTGGCGCATACCACTAGGAAAACAATCAATGAATTATGATCCAATGGGGTATTTGGCTTAATGTAATTTAGACACTTTTTTTCATAACTAAAGCAAGAAGCAAAACTAGAGCACCAACAATGAATTCACATAGCAGTCTAACCATAATGGAGAATACATATTTTATCATGGAAATCTAATAGAGAAAATGCACAATTATCACTCTCCTAAACATATACAAGGATGTGAGTAGTGATTTTAAACTCTTGAAGTTTTCCCCCTAGCTAATTATCATTGCGTTTGACTGCCTTGAAGGTCTAAAGTCTGGTAAGGTTTCATACCTTAATTCCAAGAAGGAACTTATACAAAAATCAATGTGTTAGGGTCAACAATTATTTCCAAGTTGTTTCAGAACATTAATAAACCATTAGTTGAGTTTATTGTTATGAGTTTGTGGAGACTAGTGTGATGCATCATACTATTAGATCTCCTTCAGTGGAGATCAACCTATAGCATAGGTCATGTTATACAAGTAATTATCCTTCATATAACTTCATGGGAGTTGTTTTGCAACATAGGCGAAGTGTAAATTGTGCAATCGTACTGAAATTCTATAGTCCTTGGAACCTTCTTCTATATCTAGTAGAGTTATTTGGTAAACCTTCCTCTGTAACCTAAAGGTTGTGCTATGGATCTATAATAGTGTGACGGTCTCCTTTTCCCATGAACCATGAATTACATATATAGTGTCAAGAAATGTTACCCAAGCCTTCTCAGATACACCATCATAGTAAGATCCACACAAATGGTTAACCATATGGTTGATACAGGGTTACACCATGTCCATGGCACAAACCAAACTACCTAATTCTTTATTTAAGATGATATGAAGGGACCTCTAGATGTCGTTAAATTTTTCCATATGGCCAGATCATGCAACTGATGATGCATGGAGTCATGGTGCTTGCTAGTATACCATTCATGACAAACTTTGTATCTTACTATGAAAACCCTAGAGCCTTCCATGGTTGGAGATCCAACTAGACTAGGAAATAGTCACCATTATTGTAGAATTAACCACAAGTTCTGATTCATTGAAGGGTTTTCCCCATAATGCACTACCCAACCTCTTATGATGACCTTGTTTCATATGGCAAAACCCTTGTTGTAGCAACCCGTCCTTGGCTACTTGATTGTGGTGGTGGTAGTGTTATTTTATTGTAAGTGTTGGTTTGCTTGGATAGAAAAGATATTACTTATCTCCCCCTTTTTGAAAGAAAGTATGCATGACATTTTAGAATACCACCAATATCAATACAAAGCATCATTAGTAAGTTGCAGGAAAACAATTTAATTTATATTGTTATTGCAATTAAATATCAATAGTATACATGCAAAGCTATGGGAATCCTTCCATTTAAGAATTCATATTTCTGAGCATACATTTTGTCATTGCAGCTAGATATTAGCCATGAAAGGCATAATCAATTAATAAGGGAATCATCACATCTACAAATCACAATTGCAATTGGATATAAATTCAAAATTTTACCATTAGAAAATGAGGTCTATCAGCTATCAACAATACATAACATCCACAATTAATATGGGAATCACCACATATACACACTGTAATTGCAACTAGATTAAAATCAGAATTTTACCACTAGAAAATGAGGTCTATCAGCTATTGTAGAATGTGTTAAGATGGTAACTAGGCAAGGTAGTAAGTGAATGAAACTAAAAATTTAAAATTGTCGTATGCACTATGAAGAGTAATCAAGCATAAGTTCAACACATGGAAACTTCTAGAATGTGAGCAGGGACATATCTCTACTCTGATGAATTCCTTTTTATGATATATTCAAGAAGATCAAATACTTATGTAGATGTTGTTACTGTGTGTCTATATCAAATAACTCAATAATTGTGCAGAAATTAGTAAAAACATATATCATGGGAAGGGAATACAATGAATAGAGGTGTAGGGGTATAGTAAGCCTACAACCAATATTTCATATGAGACAAGCTTGTGTCATTAATAAGACAACTTCCATCAAGATGCCATCGAACCACCAAATATCATTCCAAATGAGCCTTTTAACGCACACGTGGACACCATGCAGATGCTATGTATGAGGCTTCAAAATATCAGATAATTATGGTAACACTTGATGGCCCAACCTTAAGAAAACCTAAGGATTTTCGTAATCTAGGTACCCCCAATTGCAAACCTTGCCTTATACCAATATTACTTAAGAGTAATGTTGTCCAGGAGGTCTGTAGGGTTAGCCTGGGAATTAACAAACAACACCCATTTGCAAGTCACACCCATGTTTACAAATTTACATCTATCAATCTTCAAACTAATTATAACTTACACACACAAGACTACAACCTTATAACCATGCACATACATATTTGGGCATCTCATTTAATTACCCAACACTATGTGTTAAAACTATTTTTGCACCTTTTTCTTTTATTGCAAGCAGATTAGTGTATAGTAGGATTTCATGTTCTTGTAGAAAGTAGAATTAACAATATCTTTTCTTTCATGATTAAATCTTATGCTTTTACATGCATGACTTACTAACTTCGTGATGAATATTTTATGTTAGAAAATCATGGTATCCCTTTAATTTGCAATATGGAATTTCCTACATGAGTTTCCTATAATACTACAGAATTTCTTGTATCTCTACTACAAATCTTGTAGAATAGTCTAAAATCCTTCATTTTGAGCATTTTTCTTCATTTCAATGCATACTTTATATATCACCTCATAAGTGGTACCAGACAATATGGTTCAAGGAAAAGGAAATTAAGAATTGTATAATATTCTTTTAAATTTAATTATGAATTCTTTTGTTTCATTCATTTTCAATTCTATAATTTAGATTATTTTTGTTTCTGTAGTTTAGAAATAGCCTCTTTATTTCTACAAATTATTAGTAACACTTTCATTTCTTCTAAAGTTTGACACCAAACTTTTTGAAGAAATACCAGCAAAAATATCTTCTATAAATTCAGTCCATCAAGGTTGGATATCACTTTAATTTTAAATATTTTAAGTGAAAGTGACATCTTAAAGTGATATTTTAAATTATTAGTGTTAGGGTCCTATATTACAAGGATCTTAGTCATTTCAGTCTTTCTATGTACTTGAGGTCAATTTGTAAATGTCATTCTTGATTTCATGAGTATTATGGTTTAAAAGGTTCTTTTGTGAATATGAGGTCTTTTGTGAATAAGGTTTAGGATTAAGTCTCATGAAAAGGTTCTAAGATTGAAAGAGGCCTATTTGGTCAAGGCAAAGTTTAGTGTCATGAGAGATCATCATAAAAAGGGTAATCATAAGGGGTAATTGGTCATGTCATGAAATATTTCGTCATCATGAGTTTGTTATGCTGAGTCATGTCAGTTATAGGGATTAGTTATGGTCAGTCATGTCATGCTACCATTATTTCAAAAACACCACTTATCCATATTTCACATCTAGAAGCGGGTCATCATTAATTTAAAAGAATATCCTAGAAGTGTATGAAGGTTTCAAAATTGCCTTATCAATTTCATTTCAACCCTTCAAAACTATCATCTGCTTTGAAACACTTTGGAGAACGAGAAGAGAACACTGCGATTTTCTATTGAAGCTACTGCAAAAGTTAGAGTTTGTTGCATTTCTATTGTGAGGGGTAATTTTCAAATATGGAGGTTTGCAGCTTAAGCAAAGGTTTTTAAACAGGTTTCCAATGCTGTATGGGTTGTCTTCCACCTGCCCAACATGTTCAGAAGTCCAAAAGATGGCCGGAAGCATGGTAACCAATGAGTTGCTGTGCTTCTTGATGCACAATTGTCAGAAGCATTAGGGTTTAATTAAAAATCATTTTTTTTGCATTATTTTTTGTTTGGGAAGTTAAAATAGGTTTACAGAGATGGAAACATTATCAATCATCCCTTTTTCCTTAGTTAAAGTTCAAGCATGTGATTAAAGCCATGCAAAGGAAACTCACTGCACAAATGTATTTTCACAATATCTCTTAAACCGTATACCCATTTTCTATGAAATATTTACAGGAGATGCATGGGGGTAATATAAATTAATTTCACATCAAATTGCTTCACGATTTTTGAGAAAAGAGCCACCGTCATCTACAACTATTTTTGGATTTTATCAAAATCCATGAGTCAGATTTGGATCAAATGTTTTGTGAAGAAGGATTATAGTGATATTAACTTGCTATAAAAAAATCAGCTCAATCAGGCTTACCGTTTAAGATATATTCAAACAATAGAGTCTCTATGAAAAGGAGGCAGGGGGTACTACGCATGTTTTTGGCAAATTTGATAACAAAAGGGAGATAGTGGTTTAGAGGGATGTTTTGAGTTTCGAAGTTGATTCATGAGTTCATAACCTTCTCGTGGACATTTAAAGACAACCCATTAATTTCATCCTTTTAGAGATGGACCAAAGGTATGCACAACTTGGATTGTTGCGCAAGTTACTGTGCAATTGGAGATTCACAACATATCTGCTGCATATAGAGACAATTTCCTTTTTTGAACAATTTTTTTTTCACTCCAGATTTGGAAAAAGAGGAGTGTTATTACCACTTTAGACATTATTTATATTTGAAGAATTTTAATATGATTTTTTTATACAAGTTCAATGTATTTGATGTGTAAGAAAGTTGTAATAAATAGGTCAAAGGTAGTTTCCTAGTACTTAGAAATGTAGGTTTTAATCCCATACAGAAATTACCTGCACATGAATTATAAAAACAGAAAAGCAACAATGGCGAGAGCATAACTCATAAAACAAATATATGCAAAGATTTTCCCTTGGATCCCCAAAACCGAGACTACCAGATTGATTTTTAATTATGTTCCTTTCAATGTTAGAATACATATAAATACATTCAAAATCACCCATAAACCCCAATCCATTAAACCTAGATTAGAACATAATAGTAATTCCCTTGATCGGATCTACAAAATACCATGGAACGAAAACCATCGTGCCCAAAACCATGTGCGAAATCCATGCACAAAACCATAGGTAGGTCCGCCCACCTAATATAGGCTAGTTGTGGAAAGAATATAACACAACCCAACATTCTCCCACTTGTTGTTTTCTTTCCACAAGGGGCCACAGGAGAGATTAGTCATTTATCTAGCCTTGCAATGCCTATTGTTTCTCTACACCAAGAGAACTTCTCAGAGCTCATAGACTTTATCAATGTATCTGCAGTATTCTTCAAAGTATCCACCTTTACGAGCAACACCTTTTTGTCTTCTACCATATCCCTCACAAAGTGATACTGAACATCAATGTGATTTGTATTTGAATGATAAGTAGGGTTCTTTGCCAAGAAAATTTCACTTTGGCTATCACATTCTATCCTTATAGCTCATTGTACTAACCCCATACTTGAACACAATCTCTGCAACCAAACTGCTTCCTTTCTTGCATGAGTAGCTGCCATGTATTCTGCCTCTGTAGTTGACAGTGCCACTACATATTGTCTCTTACTCATCCAACTAACTGCACCTCCAAATATGTTAAACACATACCCACTTGTAGATATTCTATGATCTAGATCTCTAGCCTAGTCTGCGTCAACAAAGCCTCGATGTTGAAAACTCTGTCCAATCATGGTCTTCCTTGGTAGTACAAACCATAATCACTAGTGCCACACAAATACTTAAAAACCCTCTTCACTACTATCCAATGCTCCTTCCCTGCTTTTGACATAAGCCTTCTCAATACTCCCACTGCATGTGTAATGTCTCGTCTAGTACAGAACATTGCATACATCAGACTAACGACTGCACTTGCATATGGAACACGGGACATGCCCTCTTCCTCTTCTTGTGTCTTGGGACACTGTTCAACAGATAACTTTACACCTACAGGAATAGGAACCTTCACTGGTTTACTATCTTGCATATTAAACCTTTGCAATATTGTCTTGAAATACTTCCTTTGGTTTAACCAGAGCTTCATCTTTGCCCAATCTCATTTAATTTCCATGCCCAAAATATAGTTTGCAGCACCAAGATATTTCATGTTCAATTTGGAGGACAATTGGGTCTTCAAATCCTAGATAATTTCTTTTTCATTTCCAACCAACAACATATTGTCCACATACAAGACTAGATAAATAACACGGTCACTAATTAAGTTAAAATACACATAGTGATCTGCTTTGCTTATGGTGAAGCCAAGTCCCCGTATAAATGTATCAAATTTCTGATACCACATCATTGGTGACTGTTTTAACCCATACAGAGACTTTTTTAACTTGCATACTAGTTATTTCTTACCCTTCACGGCAAAGCCTTCAGGTTGCTTCATGTATATCTCTTCTTCTAGATCCTGGTGAAAAAATGTTGTCTTCACATCCATATGTTCTACCTTAAAATCAAAAGGAGTAACAATAGATAAAATTAATATAATAGAAGTTACCTTGGCAACAGGAGAAAAAATATCACCAAAATCAATTCCTAGCACCTGGAAATAACCTTTTGCTACCAACCGAGATTTTTATTTATCCACCTTTCCTTATGCATTCATCTTCTTCTTGAACACCCATTTGCTGCCAATGGGTTTCCTTCCAGCTGACAACTCCACCAGATCCCAAGCCTCATTTTTGTGCAAAGATGCCATTTCATCAACCATGGCCTCTTTCCAGAGTTTGCCATCCTCTGAATCTACTGATTCCTTCAGAGTTCTGGGATCATCATCAGTAATAGATAAAGTAAAATTTGAATAGAAAGAAGATGGACTATACCTTTCTGGCTACCTTCTTTCTCGAACTGATCCTCTCACAACATCAATTTGTGGCTCTCATCTTCTGATTCCTCTTCTGCTGTAGAGCCTGATTCTTCCTCCTTTAGCTCAAATTCTATCTTATCAGGTTCCTTTGGTAGGACTTCATGTTTAATAACATCTTTCACCTCTCTAAACACCACATCTCGGTTGTACACAACCTTCCTTGTTACTGGGTTCCAAAGCTTATAACCTTTTAAACCATCCTTATACACAATAAAGATGCACTTTTCAGATTTACTATCCAACTTTGTTCTTTTCTCCTTTGGAACATGTACATATGCATCACATCCAAATACCCTCAGATTTGAAAAAGAGGGTTTCTTACTAGTCCATACTTCTTGTGGAGTCTTATCCTCCAATGCTGATGAAGGTGATTTGTTGACCAGGTAACATGCAGTCTCCATTGCCTCTACCTAGACTTTGTTGGGTCCCTATAATACTAGTGATTACCCCATTACTATTGTAGTTATACCCCTTATTTATATTGTTATGCCCCTATTACCCCCATATTGTTATTTCTGTGCCCCATAGAATCCCTCTATTGTTATTTTTGTGGCTTTATATTATTATTGTTAGGTCGGCTGGATTACATTGTGACTCCTTAGACTCCTATATATAGAAAGGAGGTTTTGTCATTTGTATCATCCAAGAATTGTTCATTTATGTAATGTAAAGGAGGTGGCCCCCTCGAAGAGGCTGAATTCTAAGGCGTTGATCTATCTTTTCTATCTTTTCTTGAGCTGGTTTCATAACATTTGGTATCAGAGCTTTGGATTCTAGGGTTTCGCTGCTCCAAACAGGTCATCGTGGCATTTTCGCTATAACTTTTTTTCTGTGACGTTTCAGAAGTCGCAAAAAAAACCCATTTGAGAAGAATCGCAGCTGAACCTTGGGTCCGAATTTCAGAGCTTTTTGCATGCTATTTTCGGAGATATGATCTGAGGAAGTTGGTCTTTTTGCAGACTCCTGAATTACACTCAAAACAGGTGACCTGGGGAAAATCATCATAACTTTCTCTCTGAGGATCGGATTGAAATTTCGTAAAAAGGTACAAAAGAGGACAGACTGTAGTTTCTTGTGTGTGTGTTTTAGATTCAAAGGTTGAAACAGTGACTCGTGGCACGTCGTACAAGTTCGCTCTACTGAACCAGTCTAAAAGCAAGTCACTGTGGGAGATTTCACATAACTCTTCGTTGGAGAATCCAATTTGGCTCAGACTTATGGCATTGGAAAGAGGACGCAGAAGGATACTACAGGTAGCAATTTTAGAACTGGATGATCTGAAATTACAGAGATACATCAGATTCAATATCAGGCTTCTATAAAGTGAAAAAAGGTGTGTAGTTTTTTTTTTAATTTTTGTGTAAGCTTGGTTTAACGGAATTCAAAGGGCATAGTAAAGCATTATTATCGATAACTGATGCCCTGAGGAAAGAAAATGCAAACACCTAGTAAGGAACCTGAAAGCTCTAGCATGACTCATGAAGAAGAAGAAGAAATGCTACATGATATATCAAAATTACAAGAACAAGTGCAACAAATGTCACGCTCATAAAAGCTAACAGAAGCTAAGATAAGTGGCGTGGAATCTAAGATAAAGGGCATGGAAGCTAAGATGGATGATTCGAAGACAGATTTGAAGAGAGACATGGCAGATTTGAAGATAGATTTGAAGACAGATATGGAAGAATTGAAGAAGTTGCTACAAGAAAGGGTCACTAATGGTGAAAAGGTAGTAAAGGAAACTCATGATGAGAACAAAAGAAATGTTAATCATGATTCCATAGACGCTAATGTTGGATCGAAGAATAACCATATTCCAAAAATCGATATGAGGAAGTTTGATGGCAAGGATCCCGCCACATGGATATTACAGATGGAGCAATTCTTCGATCTCAATAATGTGCAAAATGCACAAAAGGTACGTATGGCAACTGTATATTTGGAACCAAATCAGTTTGTATGGTATCAATGGCTTTGCTCTCGTAAACAATTTATCACTTGGGCAATTTTTACGGAAGAATTGATAGCACATTATGAAGATACAAAAAGCAACACTTTTTTTAGCCAATTGATAAGTCTCAAACAAAAGGGTTCAGTAATGGAGCACATTGAGGAGTTCCAAAAATTGAACATAAGGGTAAAAGATATTCCAGAGGAGCATAGGATTGATGTGTTCATAGGGTCTTTAAAGGATAATATCCAACATGATGTTCGCCTTTGGGAACCTGATTCATTAGAGAAGGCATTCAGGTTAGCAAGAAAAATGGAAAGCAAAATTATGGCAACCAGGAAGCATACCACTCACAACTATAAAGACGGAAGTGTTGTTGCCCATAGTCTTCCACAACCTATAAGGTTGACACCACAACAATTGGAAGAAAAAAGAGCAAAAGGGCTTTGTTACAGTTGTGATAGCAAATACACTAAAGGTCATAAGTGTGCTGAGAAGAAATTATTCTACATAGATTGTGAAGAGGAAGAAGAAAAGGAGCAAGAAAGGTCAAAAGAAGAAGATATACTCCAAGGAACAAAGCCTAGATGAAGAACAAATAAATCCGACCATATCTTGTAATGCATTGGTAGGAATTACCACTCCTCAAACCATCAAGATAGAAGGACAAATCAAGAAGAAAAAGGTAATAGTGTTGATTGATTCAGGAAGCACCCACAATTTTATTCATTGTAGGGTAGCAAAAGAATTGAATTGCTTCCTATATCCAGCACCAGAGTGTCAAGTGATGATTGCAAATGGAGGAACAATAAATTGCTCTGGAAAGTGCCATAATATCAAGCTATCCATGGGAGAATATGTATTGACTAGCCCAATGCTTTCCATTCCAATGGGAGGTGCTGATGTTGTACTAGGAGTCCAATGGCTACAATCCTTGGGTACAATAGCTTTTAATTTTCAAGAACTTTTCATCAAATTTTCTACGGAAGGAAAGGAAGTTGAATTAAGGGGTATTGCAGGGAAACCAGGAAAGATAATCAGCTCTAATGGCATGACAAAGCTTCTAAAAAAGGAGCAAAGAGGTGTAATTGCACAATTATGTTCGCTAGATGTTTCCACATTGGAATCATCTATTTCTCCAGATCTCCAAAAAGTCTTGGACAATCATTCCAAGGTATTTGAGACTCCCAAGGGTCTCCCACCTATGCGTGATCATGATCATGCTATTCATCTGATTCCAGGAAGTGTTCCTCCAAACATCAGGCCGTACAGATATCCCTATGTCCAAAAAAGTGAAATTGAACGTATGGTTGCAGAAATGCTAGAGGCTGGTATAATTCAACCGAGTCAAAGTTCTTTCTCAGCTCCAGTAGTATTGGTGCACAAGAAGGATGGATCATGGCGCATGTGTCCAGATTATAGGGAGCTCAACAAGCTCACTATTAAAGATAAGTTCCCCATTCCTGTTATTGATGAATTACTGGATGAATTGCATGGATCAATTTACTTCACCAAGTTGGATCTTCGTTCGGGATATCATCAAATCAGAATGAAGATTGAAGACATTCCGAAAACGGCATTTAGAACTCATGAGGGTCATTATGAATTTTTGGTCATGCCTTTTGGCCTTACCAATGCACCTTCAACATTTCAAGGTTTGATGAATTCAATTTTCAAACCATTCCTTAGAAAATTTGTGTTAGTATTTTTTGATGATATACTAATCTACAGCAAGTCTTGGAAGGATCATGTTGAACATGTTGACAAGGTGCTACAACTATTGGAGGAGAAACAATTATATGCAAAAAGATCCAAATGTTTCTTTGGAGTCCAGGAGGTGGAATATTTGGGTCATATTGTATCTCATGAAGGAGTTAAGGTAGACCTAGCAAAATTAAAGCCATTAAGGAATGGAAAATCCCCACATCCATAAAGCATCTGCGAGGATTTCTTGGGTTGACAGGGTATTATCGCAAGTTTGTTAAGAATTATGGGAGAATAGCAGCACCTCTAACAACATTATTGAAGAAAGATTCATTTTCATGGACTCCGGAAGCAACAAAGGCCTTTGAACATCTTAAAGAGGCAATGTGCCAAGCACCGGTCTTAGCTACACCGGACTTCACAAAAACCTTTATTGTGGAATGTGATGCTTCAGGAAATGGAATTGGTGCTGTTCTAATGCAAGATGAAAGACCCATTGCTTTTGAAAGTCGTCCAATCAAGGGAAAGTTTTTAAGCAAAGCTATTTATGAGAAGGAAATGTTGGCAATACTCCATGCACTTAAGAAATGGCGACCCTACCTAATGGGAAGACACTTCAAGGTAAAAACGGATCATGATAGCCTTAAATACTTTTTAGAACAAAGATTATCCTCTGAAGAGCAACAAAAGTGGGTCACAAAGATGTTGGGTTATGACTTTGAAATCATCTACAAAAAAGGGAAGCAAAATGTGGTGGCAGATGCACTCTCAAGAAAGGATGAGGATGTGGAAGCATTGTTGTGTGCCATTTCTATTATCCAACCAGATTGGATAAACGAAGCAAGGGAGGAATGGAAGAATGACGAAGAAGTGTGGGCACTTATTCGAAAGCTACAACAAGATTCCAGTACTTCTGATACATTTAGCTGGCAAAATGATTCGTTATGGTACAAAGATCGCTTATACCTCTGTAAGAATTCCCAGCTAAAACAAAAGATTCTTATGGAATTGCACACTTCTCCCTTAGGAGGGCACTCAGGATTTTTAAAAACTTACCACAGGGTTAAGAAGGAATTTTTTTGGGATGGCCTTAAATCAGATATTCAAAAGTTTGTGGCGGAATGTTTGGTTTGCCAACAAAATAAAGTTGAAACAATTAAGACACCGGGTCTATTACAACCTTTATCCATTCCAAGCCAACGTTGGGAGGAGGTTTCAATGGATTTTATCACAGGTTTACCCAAGTCTGAGGGAAAGAGTGTCATCATGGTGGTAGTTGACAGACTTACCAAGTATGCACACTTTTGTGCATTATCACATCCATTTAAAGCCAGTACAGTTTCTACTGCATTTATGGAAACAATTCAAAAGCTACATGGAAACCCAAAGATTATTGTAAGTGACAGAGATCCCATTTTCACTGGAAATTTTTGGACAGAATTATTTTCTTGTCTTGGTACTCAGTTAGCTCATAGCTCATCTTATCATCCTCAATCTGATGGAAAAACTGAGATAGTAAACAAATGTTTGGAAGGATATCTTCGTTGCTTTGTATCTGATAAACAGACACAATGGGTCAAATGGTTGCCTCTGGCTGAATGGTGGTATAACACTTCCTTCCATACAGCAACAAAAATGACCCCATTTATGGCACTTTATGGGTATCAACCACCATCCATCACATCATATTTAAGAGAAAATTCTAAGGTTCAGGCAGTGGAACATCACATCGAACATCAACAACAAGTCCTCCAACTCTTAAAGGATAACCTCGTGTTGGCACAAAATAGAATGAAACAACAGGCAGATCAACATCGCAGTGAAAGAAGTTTTGATGTAGGTGATTGGGTATTCCTACGGCTACAACCATATAAGAAAATGTCCCTAAAGCAAGCTAAGAAGGATAATAAATTATCACCAAAGTATTATGGTCCATACAAGGTGTTGCAAAAGATTGGTACTATGGCATACAAATTGGAGCTTCCTGCAGCTTCTCGATTGCACCCAGTTTTCCATGTTTCATGTTTAAAGAAGGTTATAGGTGACAAGCTCCCAATTCAAACAATATTGCCAGAACTTGACGAGGAAGGAAAAATTATATTGGAACCGGAAGCAGTCACAGAAACAAGAACTCGACAGCTACGAAATCGATCAATTTCAGAGTATCTTATCAAGTGGAAGAACTTATCCGCTGAAGATTCCACATGGGAGGATGAGAATTTTATGCAGAAGTATCCAGAACTACTCAAGCGTTGAGGACAACACTTTTTTGAAGGAGAGGGGCATGTTGGGTCCCTATAATACTAGTGATTACCCCATTACTATTGTAGTTATACCCCTTATTTATATTGTTGTGCCCCTATTACCCCCATATTGTTATTTCTGTGCCCCATAGAATCCCTCTATTGTTATTTTTGTGGCTTTATATTATTATTGTTAGGTCGGCTGGATTACATTGTGACTCCTTAGACTCCTATATATAGAAAGGAGGTTTTGTCATTTGTATCATCCAAGAATTGTTCATTTATGTAATGTATAGGAGGTGGCCCCCTCGAAGAGGCTGAATTCTAAGGCGTTGATCTATCTTTTCTATCTTTTCTTGAGCTGGTTTCATAACAGACTTCCTGTCTTAACCCAACACCAATGAGCATGCTTCTTGCCCTTTTTATCAATGTCTTGTTCATTCTTTCTACAACTCCATTTTGCTCAGGTGTGTATGGAGCAGTGTTTTGTCGTGCTATACCACACTTCTTATATAACTCTTCAAATTCCTTCTTGTAAAACTCTCCACCATTATCTGTCCTCAACACCTTTATCTTCTTCTTTGTTTGGTTTTCCACCAAAGCCTTAAATTCTTTAAAGCTTTCAAAGACTTTAGATTTATTCTTGAGGAAATGTATCCATGTATTCCTTGAGAAGTCATCTATAAATGATACATAGTACATAGACTTACCTAGTGATGGAACCGACATAGGTCCAAACGCATCACTATGCACAAGCTCTAATAGTTGCTTCTCCCTCTTACCACCAGAGGGGAAACTCACCTAATTCTACTTCCCATATACACAATTTTCACAGAAATAAAAATATAGAGAGCTATTAGACATACCTTCTACCATACCTTTACCATGAATTATTCAAAGGCCCTTCTCTCCAATATTTCCAAGCCTTTGATGCCATAACATGGTATTTTCTCCAGAGACCACTATATTTTCTACTCCACTTTTAGGAACCATAAAATTGTTGAGCCCATCAATAAGAGTGCCACCTTGCAGCTTGTATAGGGTTCCAATCCGAATTCCCCACATCAATACTAGTTCTCCCTGAACCATCTTGCAGGTATTTTTCTCAAACACTATTTTTACACCTGCATCATCCAGCTCGGTTACAGAAATCAGATTTCTAGCTAATGTAGGAATATGTAGAACACTCGGAAGTGTTCTAATCCTTCCACCTTACAACTTCAACTTGAATTTTCCATGAACAACAATTCTAGCCTTCCTATCATCCCCTAAGAAGACATCACCACCATCATATTTCTTGTACTCACAGAACCACTCTATGGGGAGTGAAGTGAAAGGATGCACCTGAGTCAATCAACCATGCCTTATGATCTACACGTGTACTTGAAGAAGAAGCCAGATACACATCCCCACCTTCATATGAGGTGGTTTTCACCTCTGCAGAAGGAGCATCATCAGATCCCTTTCCTTTCTCAAGAGCTTTAGATTTACATTCCCTTTTGTAGTGTCCTTCTTTTCCACATTTCTAGCACACCTTTAGAGTTTTCCTAGAGATTTAGATCTCTCACTCAAGGACTTATTTTTGTTTTTGTTCTGGGACCGTCCTTGTATAGACAAGGCATCACCATTCTGGCTCTCCATATTTTTTTGTCTCATCTCCTCTGTCAGCAAGGATGAGACTATTTCATCAAACTGCAAGGCAGTTGCATTGCTACCTATTGCAATAACCAAACTATCCCACGAATCTAGTAGAGAACACAACAAATTGATGCACTTATCTTCATTTGAAATTTTAATATCAAGAGATAATAACTTACTTACCACCGTATTAAATGTGTTTAGATGCTCTGTCACGGAGTCTCCATCTTACATCCTCAGGTTATGCAACTTTTTCTGTAGGAACAGTTTATTCACCAGAGACTTAGATTGGTACAAAGTCCCTAACTCGTTCCACAAAGCCTTCGTCGTAGCTTCCCCTAATGCATTCAACAATACTGAATCTGAGATACACAATCATATTGTGCTTTTTGCCTTCTGATCCAACTTCTTCCATTCTTCATCGGACACTCCCGTTGGTTTAGTACCTGGATCTACTGTGATCCACTGATATTTATCCACCAGAAATCCTCCATCTTGAGTTTCCACAACTCAAAAATCCGACGATAAAATTTATAAATCTCTATCTTTCCACTACTTGCCATCTTCTTTCACCACAATAATCAATCTGGCAAATATCCCACTGAACAAGGTTTACCACAGGCCTGAACAAAACCCCTCAGCAGCAAAGGCGTCCCCTTGAAGCCAAAACAGCTCCAATACCAAATGTAGGTTTTAACCCCCTACATAAATTACTTGCATATGAATTCTAAAAACATAAAATAAACAATGGCAAGAGAATAACACATAAAACAAATATACACAGATATTTTCCCCTAGACCCCAAAATCGGGACTACCAGATTGATGTTTCATTATGTTCCTTTCAATGTTACAATACATATATATACATGCTGAAGCATCCATAAACCCCAATCCATTAACCCTGGATTAGAGCATAACCGTAGTTCCCTTGACCAGATCTACAAAATACCATGGAACAAAAACCATCGTGCCCAAAACCATGTACGAAATCCATGCAAAAAACCATAGGTAGGTCTGCCCACCTAATATAGGCTAGTGATGGAAAAAATATAACACATCCCAACAAGAAAAGTGGTTTTTGTTTTTCCATTCTCATGTAATTAGTTTTATCTATTGGGGGAATAGGTGGATTTCAACCCCCTTTGACTTAGGAAGAGCATATTGTATGTAATTCATGAATCTGTATGTAAAAAGGGTTGGATTTAGGTGTGATAGAGTGTATCTTTTGAAAACTTTGTAACTAGTGGAGAAAGTTTTAAAGCAGTGATCAATACATCAATACATCAATACAAAGACAATTTTGTTCCATAATTCTCGTGTCAGACATAATGGTGATGTGCCTCTCTTTGTGATTTGTCTTCCCTTCTAGTTTTCACATGTACTTTTCTTCTTAATTGTTTGAAAGAAAATTATGTTGCAGAATTTACATCGATACCATGCTCATGCTTGTCAAACAATTTCATTGTTTTCTTCTGAAGTTAGATATAGAATTCATCTATACATGCTTTATATTTAATGGATCCTTACTCTCATTTCATCCCAACCACACTACAACAAATTTTGTAGATTCAAGAGTCTGCCTACCTTGCCCTTTTCAAACTGCTCCGTTGATTGTGATTGGTTACTAAACATTATTTTGAATCCATGCCCAATGGATCTCTCTTTCACCCTATAGCCACAACTTAAAAAAAAATCACTTTGAGGATCTGCATAACTAGCCTAAGATAAAAAATCGTTTAGTCATTTAATTGATTGAGAAAACCTTACTAAGAGAGCCC
Source organism: Pinus tabuliformis (assembly GCA_031772625.1). Classification (NCBI taxonomy): domain Eukaryota; kingdom Viridiplantae; phylum Streptophyta; class Pinopsida; order Pinales; family Pinaceae; genus Pinus; species Pinus tabuliformis. The sequence goes on from CM062805.1 coordinate 665,670,512, forward strand.
TCTCTAAGGCTAAAAGGGTTGTATTCTAGCCTAAAAATGGTTTGTGTTTACCTTTGTAATACTTTTTTTCAACCTAAAGGAAATTACAGAGTGATAACATAGTGGCATTGTTTCAGGGGAACTAAAGGTTTCATCTTCTCCGGGAAAGATCATCAAAGTTTCATATTTGATTGTTAGTGGTGGACATAAGTCAGAAACATGAAGGTTGTACCACTCACCTGGAAACTCCAATCAAGTTTCAACCTAATCCAAGGACTCCACTGACACTAGGATCCAGAAATCAAGGTTTTATTGGCAAGTGTACTGGCTCAAGATAAGTTCTATATCTGTAAGGTATGCTCTAAAACGAGATCACATTCCACGTTTTCTGAATCGCATGCCTAATTTAGATTGGCAAATCTATTTTCCAAAATTCATAGATCAAGTAGGAGATGATGCTACACTTGACTTAGTTAAATTTCACATGCATGTGCGTAAGCTAAAGGTTGATTTTCATGAAGATGTTCATGGCTACACCTAGTAGCTTGTATTCCATTAAAGATTTTCATTTAGTATTTTTTGAGAAATACAAAGAATCTCATCCTTCTTTGTCATTGGTTGAGAATTGTTGTGACCATTTTGAGGATTTCATTCAAAATCTAGAAAATTATTATGGCGATGAAGAGTTCATGGATGAAGAAATACAAGAAGCTTTGTAAGAGAAACCTTTTCATCACCAAGAAGAAATAGTAACTTCTCTCTATGTGAAAATGAAGTAGATCAACATCCTAATGCAAACAATTATGATTCGTCTTCTGAGTTTGAAGAAAATTTGCGGCATTATTGTTAGATTTTAAGTCACCAAGATAAAGAACAAGATAAACAATCAAAATTTTCATTATACCTTTTATTTCCTGGGTCTTTATTCCAAGAACAATCTTATCAAATTCTGAGTTCTAAAATTCCATGTATAGAAACTCAAAACAATGAGCTCACTTTAAATGAAGATGAAGGTGTTATTCATGAAAGCAGTGAGCTAAATAATGACAACTATACTCCACAGTTACAAGAGGATAATGAAGAGCAAGTTGTTTTAGACCCTTTGGAAAATAAAGAAATAATTCAAGATTTCATGCCTCTTGAATCATGTGAAGGGTTAATTTTTGACATTCCTGTTGTCCATGATGTGACTGTTTCATTTGAAGCCTTTCAAGAACATTCAAAGTTTTTTCTTGTAGATGAAAAAGATGCTAAGTATACTTATGTTTTTTCATTTGAAAATGATCATGAGGATTGCAGTGAAATTGAAGAAATGAAATGAGAGCATGAAGCTTGTCTTCTTCCTTTTGCCCATCAACAAGAAATGAACATAATGAACATTCCTATTCTTAAAGATTATTTTTCCTGCTTATTGGAATTATCAAGGGATTTTATGTTTCTCACCAGTACAAGAATTGGATTCAAGATGGAGTTTGAGTTGCCATTCTCCAAATTTTTCTTTCTGCTTGAGGAAAATATGAGCAGAAAGCGATCAAATAACCATTTTCTTTTATGGTTACACTAGCATTTTTCTATTACCTAATCTAATAGATGTTTCCAGAAATTTTGAGTAGGTAGGTGTGATGAATAAGCTCAACACCCTGAGCATTCTTTTTAGTTTCAGTTTGCAACAGAGTTTTCAGTTTTCAATGTACGATTGAGTTTTCAGTTTGAAGAATGGATTTGGTTCAGTTGAGGATTGGAATAGGTTTCCAGTTGGGTTTTAGCTACAGTGGTTTAAGAGCAAGAACAGGTTTCAGGAATGATGATGGTCAGGCACATGGTCTGTAGTGTTCTTGGCACCTCGCAGGGAGGATTCCATCCCCATTGGAGCCAATTTTAGGGTCCTATATTATAGATATCTTAGTCATTTCAGCATTTCTATGTACTTGAGGTCAATTTGTAAATGTCAATCTTGATTTCATGAGTATTATGGTTTAAAAGGGTCTTTTGTGAATATGGTTTAGGATTAATTCCCATGAAAAGGTTCTAATATTGAAAGAGGCCTATTTGGTCAAGGAAAAGTTTAGTGTCATGAAAAATCATCATAAAAAGGGTAATAGTAAGGGGTAATTGGTCATGTCATGAAATATTTGGTAATCATGAGTGTGTTATGCTAAGTCATGCCAGTTATAGGGATTAGTTATGGTTAGTCATGTCATGCTAAGTCATGCTAGTTATAGGGATTAGTTATGGTTAGTCATTTCAAAAACACCACTTATCAGTGGGTCATCATTAGTTTAAAAGAAGATCCTAGAAGTGTATGAAGGTTTCAAAAGTTCCTTACCACTTTCATTTCAATCATTCGAAACTAACATCTGCTCTGAAACACTTTGGAGGACGAGAAGAGGAACACTGCTATTTATCATTGAAGCTGTTGGAGTTTGATCCAATTATTCTGTGAGCGGTAATTTTCAAATATGGAGGTTTGGAACTTAAGAAAATGTTTTTAAACATGTTTCCAATTTTTTATGGGTTGTCTTCCACCTACCCAACACATTTAGAAGTCCAAAAGATGGTTGGAAGCATGGTAACCAATGAGTTGTTGTGCTTCTTGTTGCACAACTTTCAAAAGAATTAGGGTTTAATTAAAAAAAAAAAAAATTGCATTATTTTTGTGTGTGGGAAGTTAAAATAGGTTTAAAAGGATGGAAACATCATCAATCATCCATTTTTTCTCAGCCAGAGTTCAAGCATGTGATTAAAGCCATGCAAAGACAACTCGTTGCGCAAACATATTTTAACCATATATCTTAAACCCTATACCCATTTTCACTGAAATTTTTACAGGAGATGCATGGGGCAAAGATAAATACACTCAACAAATTTCAAGTCAAAATGCTTCACGGTTTTCGAGAAATGAGCCACTGTCATATACAACCATTTTTTGGTTTTCTCGACATCCAAGAGTCGGATTTGACTCAAAGATTTTGTGGAGAAGGGTTATAATGACATTAAATATATATATATATATATATATATATATAAATCTCAATCCGTCTTACCATTTAGGATATATTAAAAAAATATAGTTGCTACGCAAAGGAGGCAGGGAAGGTGCTGCACAAGTTTGCTACGAATTTGATAACAAAAGGGAGATAGTGGTTCATAGGCATGTTTTTAGTTTCGAAGTTGTTTCATGAGTTCATGAAATTCTTAGGGAAATTTCAAGACAACCCATTACTTTCATCCTTTTAGAGATGGACCAAAGGTATGCACAACTTGTACTACTGTGCAAGTGGAGATTCACAGCAGATCTACTACATACAGAGACAATTTCCATTTTTGAACAATTTTTTTTCACTCCAGTGTCAGCAAAAGAGGAGTTTTATGACCACAATAGGAATTATTTACCATTTGAAAACTTTTAATTTGATTTTTGTACAAGTTCAATGTATTTGATGTGTAAGCAAGTTGTAATAAATAAGTCAAAGGTAGTTTCCTAGTACCTAAGAAAGTGGTTTTGGTTTTGCTATTATCATGTAATTAGTTTTATATATTGTGGGAATAGGTGTATTTCAACCCCATTTGACTTAGGAAGAGAATATTGTATATAATTCATGAATATTAATGTAGAAAGGGTTGGATTCAAGAGTGAATAGAGCAGGGAAAATTTTAAGGATGAAAATTTATCTTAAAGTTTAGAAACCTTGGCGAATCCCACTAGTCCATAATATGAAATCTATAAAATGCTTGGAGATATTTTTGTAAAATTATTCAAATTTTTAATATTTTTATATAGTATATATATATATATTTTTTGGCGATTTTTAGGGTAAAATAATTTCATTATGTAAAATTTGGGTGGATTATTTTTACAAAAAAAATGGAAATTAACGAATCTTTTTTTGGAAAAAGTATAGAAAATTAGCCCATGAGTGAATATTAGCCCCTAACATTTTCCTTGGAATAGAGTGTATCTTTTGAAAACTTCGTAAGCAATGGAGAGAGGTTTTGAAAAAACGATTAATACATCAATACAGAGAAGATTTTGTTCCAGGATTCTTGTGTCAGACATAATGGTGATTTGTCTCTTTGTGATTTGTCTTCCCTTCTAGTTTTCACATGTCTTTTCTTCTTAATTGTTTGAAAGAAAATAATGTTGCAAAATTTACATCGGTACCTTTCTCATGCTTGTCAAAAAATTTCAATGTTTTTTTCTAAAGTTAGATATAGAATTCATCTATACATGCATAATATTTAATGGATCCTTACTCTCATTTTATCCTAGCCACACTACAACAAATTTTGTAGATACAAGAGTTTGCCAACCTTGCCCTAGTTCAAACTGCTCTATTAATTGTGATTAGTTACTGAAAATTATTTTGACTCCATGCCCAATGGATCTCTCTTTCACCCTGTAGCCACAAATTTTATTTTATTTTTCACATTGATGATATGCATAACTAGCCTAAGACCATAAATTTTTTTTTCATTTAATTGACTGAGAAAACCTTAGTGAGAGAGCCCTTTCCAAGATTCTGTCATTTAATTGACTGAGAAAACCTTAGTGAGAGAGGCCTTTCCAAGGCTATAAGGGATAGATTATAGCCTAAAAGTGCTATGTGGTTGCCTTTGTAATCCTTTTTTTCATCCTAAATTAAATTACAGAGTGCTAACAATTAGTACCAACAATATAACATAATATCCAATTTTTATTATGATAGTTGTGTCTTCACTAGTAAAATTAGGAGGCAAACTAACTGTAGGAGCGACATGTATATATTGAAATACTTCAATTGGTACATATGGTCCCTTATCTTTGAATACATTGTACTCTTTGGATGTCTTGTTTTCACTCTCATCAGATAATATCTGCAAATCTTGGACAAGTGTATTATTCACAGATGAAGACAACTTTCCTAGAAGTTCCTTTAGGGAATCATTCATAGGATTCTATTCTATAAAAACCTCAAAATTTTTGAAAGGTGAAATAGAAGAATCTTGTTCTTCCAAGTTTTCATTGGTAAATATCTGAAATGTTTCATTAGGTTGCTTAACAATTTCCACTCTTGGTGGTTGAGTTTTTTCTTTTAATTTTTCAAATTGATGTGGCTTCCAAAATATATTGTTTATTTCTTCCATTGCCTCCTTTGCATTAATGGTAGGATCAACAAGACCATAATGATAAGCAACCTCCAATGCATATCCATGAACTTTTAAATATTTTAGATAGTTGTTTGATTCCTTGATAAAATTAGCATTTTCCTTTCACTTGATAACATATTATGTTTGTTATCTCATAAGGAGTTGTATAACAATCTATCGTTTTTTATTCTACTATATAGGATGTAGTCTAAAAAAGTAGAGGTCAGATTATTTTCATAAATATTAGTATGTCTTCTCTATACTTATTTTTGTTCCATTTGGGGCTTTTTTATTTTAATGCAATTTTAATTTACCAATTCAATATTGGAGAACCTCAATGTAGACATACATATAAGTATTAATTTCTAAATTTGCTAATTTATTTATGAGTAACAATAAGGTTTTGAAATTGAAAAATCTTAAGAATAAAATAAATACTTTATGATAAATACTATAGAATCTATTTTTTGATGATGATTGATTTTAAAGAACACAAACTCTATGCTAGAAGAAATTATGATATGTATCAAAGAAAATCCAATATTAATAACTAGTCCTGTTGTATTTAGGATCAATGGCATCAAACAACCCCTCTAGTGGCCCCTTGCAAGGCCGCTCCATGGGAGGTGCAATGTCAGGTACCAAGAGGCATAATATGCATCGTTTCGAGGGGTCTAACACCCATGATACATGTACATATTCGATTGCTAGTAAACATGTTCAAGTCTACGCTATAAATTTAATGTTCAAGTCTATGCTATAAATTTAATGTTCAAGTCTACACTATAAATTGTGTTGACAGGTGCAGGGGTTGGGCCTAGGATTGTTCATATTGATTCAAACTAACACATGCATTTAGCTTCTTACACTACTACTCTACCTACAAGAACCAACCAATTTTTTGATAGATTTGGTTTTATGCATAGACACAATTCTACGGGGTCTATTAGGTGTAGTACATGTACACGTTGGATTGCTTAACGTGTTCAAGTCTATGCTATAAATTTAATGTTCAACAAGTGAATAATCTTCTTTTATACATGTTTAATGTGAAAAAATATGGTTGTCGATAGGGGCATAGATTGGGCCTACGGTTCTCCATATTGGTTCATCCCCACGCATGGATGAGGTGTATTATGATACTACTCTGTGTACGACATCCAACCAATCATCCAATAGAGTTGGTTTTGGGAGTAGACACAATTTTGTTGGGTCTTCTAGGATGGTATAGGTACATGTTTGATTTCTAGTTAACATGCTCAAGTCTACAGTAAAAATTTAATGTTAACCATCTGAATAGTTTCTTCTTTGATTGTATTTAATGTGAAAATTTATTGTCACCCACAGGAGCATGGCATGAGCCTCAGGTTAGCCATATTCATTCTGATCCAAATGTCGAAGGGTGTTAAGGTGAAATATGAACATAAATCTTATTCAAGACATGTTTAATGTTGAAAATTATCCTATGTTTCATACTTGTACAAAGTGAAAATTTGATGTTTTGTATAGGGCGTAATGGCTCCGTTGATTTCTAAATTTGTTAATTTATTTATGAGTAATAATAATATTTTGAAATTATAAACTCTTGAGAATAAAATAAATACTTTGTGATAAATACTATAGAATATTTTTTTTGACGATGAATGATTTTAAAGAACACAAGTTCTATACCAAAATCAAGTTTGATATTTATCAAAAGCAAATCTAATATTAATAACTATTCCTCTTGTATGTAGGAATAATGGCATTGAGTAACCCCTCCAGTGGCCCCTTGTAAGGCTGCTCCATGGGAAGCATAGTGTCGGGTACCAAGAGGAATAATAGACATTGTTTCGAGGGGTCTAACACCCATGATACAAGTAAAAATTCAATTTCTAGTAAACATGTTCAAGTCTATGCAATAAATTTGATTGTGAGGTGCATGGGTTGGGCCTAGGATTGGCCATATTGATTCAAACTGACACATGCATTTATTTTCTTATGCTACTTCTCCGCCTATGGGAACCAACCAATATTTTGATAGATTTGGTTCTACGCATAGACAAAAGTCTACGGGGTCTATTGGAAGTAGTATAGGTACATGTTGGATTGCTTAGCATGTTCAATTCTATGTTATAAATTTAATTTTCAACAAGTGAATAATCTTCCTTAACACATGTTTAATGTGAAAAAATGTTTTCAATAAGTGCATGGGTTGGACTTGAGGTTGGTCATATTGATTCGCACCCATGCGTGGATGCAATATCTTATGATACTACTCCACATATGACATCCAACCAATCATCTGATAGAGTTGGTTCTGGGAGAGTGCAATTTTGTTGGGTCTTCTAGGGATGGTACATTTAGATGTTCGATTTCTAGTTAACATGCTCAACCCTACAGTAAAAATTTAATGTTTACCATCTGAATAATTTCTTCTTTTACTGTATTTAATGTGAAAAAAATCATTATCCATAGGAGCATGGCATGAGCCTCAGGTTGGCCATATTCATTCTGAGCCACATGTTGAGGGTTGTTCAAGTGAAATATGAACATAAATATTGTCCAAGGCATGTTTAATGCTGGAAGTTTTCCTGTGTCTCATACTTGTGCATGAGTGACAACTTGATGTTTTATATAGGCGTAACGGCTTTGAATTTATTTCCTCAGAAGGGGAAAATCATCCCGCTATGAGCGGCTTAGAGAATGAGGTGCATTTTTAGTAGGTAATTTTAAATGTAGAAATTTTTTAAAAATTGGAATCAATTACTATTGCAATTTATTTACATTTAAATAATATGTGAACGTTTTACATGTTAGAGGTATTGATCATCCTCTTCCTATTCCGCCTCATCGTGGCAAGAGAGGTTGTAGGGGGAAACAATATGCCCACAATCTAGGCTATGACCCTCTTTATGTGCATCCTAGAGATGTTCTTGAGGAGATTCCTTGGGAATACAACATGCCCCTACTTACTATTGATAGTATGAAGGATAATTCTATGAGATTGTGGCATGAGTTAGAAATTTGTGATCTCTCTATCCCTACTTGAGTTTGTCTCCAAATGCCTTTGACTAGTTTTGACAATATCATAGACGCATATATTACGGTTGGACCATCAACCTGAGTTTTTTTGACATGATACATAAGAGGAGATCATCAGTTGTTGGTTGTCACTCCTATAATGAAGTGAAAAGAAGGGTCACCGAAGAGCATGCCTTGTCATTATTTGACTTGCAACTTGAAGACAAAAAACATCTAAAGATTGCAAGATTTAATGATCCTAATATTGCACCATTTATTTATAAGAAATTCTTATAAGCATATGGGAAGTCCCCCAACAATGACGACAAGCCTCAATATTTTTCAAGAATGTTGTATGTTGAATTTAGGGAGCACATAAATCCCAATTATACAAATACGGGATCAAATTCGATGGAGATGGAAAAGCTCGTACATATGAATGACCTGATGTTATGCGAGATGTGGAATTTAGGGTTACAACACCTCATTTAAACCTTGAACACCTAGACTAGTTTCATTCATAATGAGCTTGTTGATTCATCCGAAATAGTAGCTAAGACAAGGGAGAAGATTAGGGAGTGTATTGAGGTTGCTTTGGAAGGGGTGAGAGCTACTTTAGGGAAGAGACAATGTTTAGAGAGTGAGGACGAGATTCCTCCATTTGTTAATCTTCCTAATGAGATGCTTAGAGAGATGGAGCATCGAGATCTCGAGCTATATGCAACAACTTGTAGAGATCATTATGATTTATTAATGGCATGCGACCATCAGAGCATTGGGGAGGTATTTTCTAGGAAGCTATGATTAATGAACTATAAAATCACATTTACAAGATTAGCTATAATTCACGCTACATAAATTTATTACATTGAATTGTATATACATTTTGTCTCCAAATAACACTTATATATTTATTTGAAATTCTGCAGTTTTACGCACTTTTGAATGAAGTGTTGCATACCACAGTAGATGAATCACAACATCATCATGAAACACAGATATTACTATGTACATAATTTTTTTCCTTGAAATTGCGAATGACTTAAAGTCACATACAAGTATGACTCATACTTTATGTTTAATTTTCAAGGAAGTGGGATGAACCAAGGGCTTATCAATGAGAAGATAATAATTACACAATTTACAGGAATGACACAGGTATCGATAAATATTTTTTAGAATATTTTAATCTATTTTGTATATTTCTAAATTCACAAAGCTATATATTAACTTTGATTTTCACTTTATAGAATGCAAAAATGATGAGATGATGGAAACTGAGGCCCAAGGAGATGGTACATTTCATTTTACTTATTTAATGTGTTTTCTTGAATCTATCTTATATTTAATGTTTATTGTTTAAAAATATTTTTTATGTGAAAAAATCTTGTCGTGCACAGTTTCATGTATTACTGACAAGGCTCAAGATTAAAGTTGTTGATATTGGTACTGATATTGTTGGGAATATTGAGCAAAATATACATGAAGATTGAATAATTCTCGTATGATGCTGAGAAGTTACTTTCCATGTTTTCAGTTTTGGTTTCTTCTCTTTTAATAAAATTTCTATATTTTCTATTCATATCATATTTGTTTTTTTACATTTAGATGCATAATGTATAACTCTTTACAATGATGACATTGAACATTGGATTTCTCATAGCTTTTTGTGAAGTCTCCATATGGATTATTGTTTCTCCTTCCTGTTCCACATATTTTTGAAAAACTACAACATCCTCTTTCATGGCTCTTGCTGAAATTTTTCTTCCACTACCTCTAGCAACTCCTCTATTTCTATATGATCTACCTCTCCTTATGATTGAAACATGATATCTAAGAACATTCTTAGAATAATATAGGATGTGAATAAGTTATTGTGTTTGTTAGATATAAGGGAGAGGAAGTAATCAATGAAAGGTAGCTAGGAACAAGATGTGAACCCTAGGTATAGGGTGTTTTGGGTGAAATCTAGGAGACTAGTTGAATTCCTTATGGAAATGTTGGTCCCATGTGGTATGAATTACATGAGTGAGCATGAGTAAGATCCACATGTAGAGGGATATGGGGGGCATATATGGTACATTGACCCAAATATACAGTTCAATCGATTAAGTTTTCTTTCTCCATGGAAAGGCACACCTCAAATGGTAGCCTTACCTTGATGGAAAGGCATGTGATAGATAATGCAAAAATTGTAGTGGAAAACGTAGAAGGAAAATATTATTTTCCTTCTACATTTCTTACACAGTGACTCTTAACCTATAGTAAAATTCCTAGAAATAAAAATTAAACATTAGTTAGTCCAATATATGCCATATGGTTACTCTGCCCACTTAATTTTATACAACTTATTACCAATATGCTTCACACAAACCTTCTATAGATATCGTTTCCAGAATAATTTTCTCACAATTCATGGAAACAGATATATAGAGAATGGTTTATTACTTCATTATACAAATACAATTTAGCATAATTCCCCATTGCTTTATCTATATTATTCTACCTCCTATAAACTAACTAAACTCACTTCTAACAGACTATATCATGCATTTATCAAACTCAAGCAGCTAGTCAGGGCTCTTTATTAAATTCATTCATCTCACACAGTCAAGAGCCCCTACATCTCTTTCAATCTTCATTATTTATTTCTAAGCCCATGTAAATGGGTAACTTGGTCAATCTAGTCTTGTTTGTATTTTCCATGTCCATTTTCACGATTGTTGCGTTCCTTGAAGTCCATATTCACTATTCATCTACATGACTAATATCTGCCCTACACTAGTCATAATATCATTGGCATTTCCTTCCTCTCTTAACATCTTCTAGTGGATACCTTATGTTTTTTTCAAACGTTGATTGATGCTTTTGCATCAACCTTCTTACAAGTTATCTCTCGCATTTATAGACAAAGCAATCTTAAATATATTCATGTGCTATCTGGTTTTATTTTGAATTACAATTGTAAAATATTACATGTTTACCTTGTTACCGTTACCTTTATGCAAACACATGTAAATTAAGTTGGTTGGTCTATAGTAGCTAAATCATTGTGGTAGCTCTTACCCAAGGATATTTTGTGGAGGTGAATTATCATCTAGAAGTACGTTGCCCCTAATTCTTACTAGACCAAGTAAGCATGGAACATAAAATCTTACAAAATGTATCAAACCACTTGAAAATGATGAGCTTATCATTTCTAGTAATAGGTTAGTTCTTGGCTTGGCTAGTAGGGAGTAGGTCTCAAGTCAGAATTGGTTCAGATGCCATCACTGGATGTAGAAAAAAATTTTTTCTTCTAGAAGTGATTGTAACACATATTTAGGAGTTAGATAGGTGTACACTTTATTAGGTAGACAAACCACAAGTTACTACCCTTTGGGCTTAAAGATAGTGCACAACTATAGATTTAGGGCTAGATCATGGTATGGATCAGTCATGAGAAGGAAATATGGAAAAACTTTGGAATGCTCGTATTTGTTTGAAAGGCACACAAGATGAACTCAAATGGGATCTAAATAAGGTGGGAGGTGATTATACTATTAAACTTGGCTATAAGTCTATTCTACCTCATAGTGAGGCTAAGGGAGCTTTGCGGTGGTCTAATCTATGGATGGTGAGAGTTCCCACCAAGTGCACTCTCTTTATGTCGTTAGTGTTGAAGAGTATGTTCTTAGCATGAGAACTTCTTTAATGAATGAAATTACAAGTGTCTAATTGGTGTGATTTGCAAAAAAATATGGAGTCAACCTCTTATCTCTTTAAGGAGTGTGATTTTTTTGATCAAGTATGGGAAGACTTGGAAGTTTCATTGAGGCATGTTAACTTGTGGAGGAAGGGATGAATAAAAAAAAAATCAAAGAATGGTTTATGCATAGGTAATTAGAGCACTTACTTAGTCATTTAGGACATTTCGCTAGTGAGGAATGCCAACCCCTTTGAGGGCTGCATTACTCAACCCTTCTAGGTGACAACTTAGGTGACAAATTTACTCTATTTCTTCTACTCCTCTATCATCCCCAAAGGTCCAAGAGCAATGGGTGAGATTTGGATTGAAAATAATGCTCCTCAAGGTTTTTTTGATAGAGCTTGTCAAGGAACAAGATGGATTTGAGGCTTGGGTTATGTTTTATACCTTGTAGATTCCCATAATTTTTAAGATAAGGAAAATTTTGCTACAATGATGAATAATTTGAGTGAACTGGAGGTCATTCACCTAATCATGAAATCATATTTGGAAAAAGGTATAAATCCACTCTAGGTGTATGGGGATTCAATTGTGGTCATAGGATTATCTTCAGATACATAATACAACTCTAATTTCCTTGGTGTAGGACTTAAAATCTATCTCTAGGCACGTTAACAATATTAATTTCTTGAACATATTTCAAGAGCATAATTCTCAAGAAGTTTCCCGCTCTAAGAAATGCCTTCTTATGCTTCTATAACACACCCCCTTATTATGTTTATGTTTATGTTTATATATATATATATATATATATATATATATATATATATGTGTGTGTGTGTGTGTGTGTGTGTGTTAATTCTATGTGTCTTTAGAGGCATGGTCCTCCCATTTTAGTAGGTATCTTTTGTACTTGGGGTGCTCATCATATGACACTATCCCTTGAAGAACCATGGTTGACTTTCTGGCCCATGTATAATGGCAGATAATATCAATTGGTGATGACCATGTTTAGTACATGGATGTTGTGTTGCACACTAACGATGATCTTTCTACCGACATACTTACATCAGAGAGGTTCTTGCAAGATCTTCTTAGTCTTGGTAGAAGTAATGCATTGACTCCATGGGGCTTCCCTTAGGCTTTGTGCAAGTAATTCATTGACTTTGTAACACCCTCCTCCCACATCTACCCAAGTAACCATTAAACCGAGGTAAATGTGTGATGAGAGGCTACTATGATTAGATTCAACCTCCTATGTGACATTAAGGAAGTGGAATCAACGGAAACACAAAATACAGACCTTTCACATCAACTACAGGACTCCTAGGAACTAGCCCAACCACTCAAGTAGCTAACTCCTGGGTCCCATTGAAGTTTTTGATCACTTGACCTCTGGATGCTCTCATTCTGTAGGATTTCTAGTGTCCAGGAGTCTCTAGACTCTCTCAAGACAAGGCACGCCAGTGTCCAAGGACTATTTTTCTCAGTGCTATGCCAGCGTCCTTAGGATTTTAGCCACTTTTTGAGGCCCATAGCCCAGGTCACTGCCTAGAATTAAATTAAACCTTCAGAACAGTAAGATAATAGGGAAATAATGAGGCAAAAATAAATACTTAAACAAGCCCTTAACCGGACCCCTACTAGCCATGACAGGAATTTCGTCAAACATATCACAAATATGTAATCTACAGGTGTAAACAACATATTTAAGCATTGGGATCTCATACTTATTTGGGAATCTCTAAGAACCATTTCCCCCTCATATCATTTGCTGCATTATCATCTATTAGGTCATAGATACATTTTCCACTCATTTACAAGTAAAGACATGATGAGAGCCATACATAGCCACTCTCATAAAACACATACATAACCAACATAATAGCAACAAAAATACCAATGAAATCACAACCATATGATCTGCATATAAACCAATATAATACTCATAGAAACACAATGGGACTACCATGTTCCACCCGACCATAGAATGGCTGAGTCAAATCTCTCTTCAACAATTCACCCTTGTGCCATATCCCAAGCATGAATGTGGGACTCAAACCAAAAGAACCAACCAGGGCATCCCGAGGCTAAACCACCTCACCCTCATCAATAGAAACCAAGCTTTACTATAATCCATCTCGGATCAATAGTCCAACACAATAAAAATGTCATCACAGGCTTTACCATGATCTCCACCCAATCACTAGGCCAAACAAGCATGGATGCCATCAAATTTATCCACCTACACTGTGAGGAATTTTCCTGTCTCCTAGTCTCTTAGGTTTTACCACAATCTAGACCAGATCACTGGGCCCTAAATCGAGACCCACTCTCCAAGATTTAGCACATATCCCAACCCATGATTTCTATGCCCAACAGAGAGCAAACCACCTCTTGGATTTATCGTATATCCTGCCATTCACTGGAAAGGGTTCCTAGGCCCACCGAGGAAACACAAAATCAAAGTTTATTGCAACCCATAGTCTGGTTTGAGGGTTACTAGGCCATGTGTTCTATCATTCAGAGATCCACCTCACTCAGCTTCAAATCCATTTGACAATCCATCTCAACCAAAATATTAGAACCCCATCACACCATGGCTATCCGGAAATGGCAAGGCTAGATTGAAAATACTGTAACACCTGGAAAAACCCATGCCATAACAACAAAGGAACAACATTCAATACCATTCATGATAAATCCAGCATGGAAAATACACATGTAAATCAATACCTGCATAGAATCATGTTGTAGTTTCTTATTCCTACTCTTCCTTGCTTAATCTTTGCTTGATCTTCCTTTCTTGATCCAGGGCCAAAATGCTCCAAGAAAACTCTAAGCGTCCAAGAGTGAGAGAGAGAGAGAGAATAACGAGGGAGCTCCAAAACTGAACTGAAAAAAGGTTACAAATTGATCCTTAGAAGCCGTTTTATCAATTAGGCCTCTATTTTCTTCATTTTCCATTATTTTCCTTCATTTTCCTCCTCACATGCAAATTGTGACCTTTCACCTTCCTTTTCTCCTAATTTCCATTATTTTCATAAATAAAATGCCAATTAATGTCGCTTTTCATTTCCAAATGCATTAACCATTTCTTTTGCCAATTTCCTTAGCCATAATAAACCAAATGAACACCCACAATAGGATGCTTTTCCCAACATTCATCTTGGAAGAAGTGTCCCATCAATCATGGTTATTATTTTTCCTTAATTAACTTTATTACATGGAATTTTCACCAGGGTTGTTACATAACCCTCCCCCTTGGGGGATACTATCCTCTATGTTCAACCACACCTATACCTCAACAAAACCACTGAAAAGAAAATATAATACCCATGAAGCTTTATAACATAACTCGATGCATTATTTACAATCATCATCGTGTTGAGAAGCAAACCAACATGAAAACTAACAAGCATAACATCATCATGAAATGACACACATACCGCTTATTGGAGCTTTATAACATATCTCATGGCAGTATTTACATCCATATACATACGTACATATATCAAAACATCATCGAACATGTACTAAAACATATACCAAATACATATACCAAAACGCCATACCAAAATTTCTTTGCCTCAGCCAACAAACAATGAAGGATACATTGCTTGCATCTGATCTTCCATCTCCCATGTAGCTTCATTGGGCCCAAAGTGCTTCCATTGCACTTTAACCTACTTGATTGCTCAGTTCTGGACCATGAGCACATTTTTATGCAATATACACTGAGGCTTTAGCTAGAATTTTCCCTCTGGTTCCACCTGTAATACAGACCAATCAATCACATTATCAACATCTTTAACATACTTTTTAAGTAATGACATATGGGAAACATCTTGGAATTTCAGCGTCAAAGGCAGTGCAAGTCGATAGGCTACTGGCCCAATCCTCTCAACAATGCTGAAGGGTCCACAAAACCATGGTACCAACTTGGCACATGATCCAATCCACAAGGAGAACTTATTTGGTTTGATGTGCAAGTACACCTATTCCCCAACCTGAAACTCCTTGAACAACCTATTCCTATTTGCATAACTCTTTTGCTTATCATGTGATGCCTTTAGATTCTTCTTTGTAACTTGCATTTCCTGTTCCATGTTTGCCAACTTGTCTGTCCAATCAATACCCTGTTAACTGGATTTCTCCAACTGATGGGAGTATTGCAACTCCACCCATACAATGCCTCAAACAGACTCATCTTCAAATATTCATGATACCCATTGTTGTAAGCGAAATCTACCAGTGGAAGATACTTTTCCCACTTTCGTTGTCGATGCATCACATACATCCTCAACATGTCCTCCAATATCCTGTTGACCCTCTCTATCTGTCGATCTGTCTGCGGATGATAAGCTATACTAAAGGCCAGCTCTGTGCCCAAACCTACAAATAACTCCTTCCAAAACATGGAAGTGAACATTGCATCCTTGTTTGACACAATTTTCTTTGGAAATACATGCAATATGACCTCATATCTAATGAATACTTGTGCTACATTACTAGCTTAGAATGTAGACTTCACTGGAATGAAGTGCACAACGTTTGTTAGCATGTCCACAACAACCATGATGGAATCATGCTACCTCATTGTCCTTGACAACCCTGTGATAAGGTACATGGAAATAACGTCCCATTTCCATTCTAGAATTGCAATCGACTGTAGCAGTCCACTTGGATGTTTACACTATGCCTTCACACGTTCACAATCAAAACACCTAGTTAGAAACTCTGCCACATAGTTCTTTAGATTCAACCAATAATAAAATTTCTTCACTGTAGTCAACGTCTCTCATAGCCTAGGTGACTCGAATATGGTTTCGCATGAAACTCTCTCAAGATCACCTTCTTGAGCGCACTACTGTCTAACACATATATCATATCTCTAAATTTAACCAATTTTTCTACTGTAAGACAATAGTCCACATCCTGTTCACTTGCACCTGTACCTATATATATACCACTACTTGTACCTGTACCTATACTACTACCTGTACCTGTACCACTACTTGTACTCTGCTGTAACCTATGTACAATCTCCATATACTTGACATCTTGGTGACCTACCTGCAAGATCCTATCCTATATGTCTGTCCCATAGGAGATCATAGCTACTAATTGATTTACATGTACTTGCCTGCTAAGTTCATTTGCCACCCTATTCTCATGTCCTTTGATGTACTTGATCTCAAAGTCAAACTCATTGATCATGGCCAACCATCCAGCTTGCTTGGTGTCCATATTCGGTTGATCAAACAAATATCTCAACCCAATATGATCACTCATCAGTACAAAACTCCTTCCAAGAAGATAGTGCCTCCACATCTTCAATGCATGTATTATCGTTGCTAACTCAAGATCATGCATGAGGTAGTTCTGCTCGTGCTCATTTAGTTTTCATGACTCATAACAAACCACGTGTCCATTCTGCATTAGGACTCCACCAAGTCCTCTCTTGCAATAATATTTACACACCACAAACTCCTTGTCTGGATCTGCAATCTTTAACACTGGAGCATGTGTCAACAACTGCTTAAGCTACTCAAAACTAGCCTCACACTCCTCTGTCATGTCAAACTTATTACCTTTCCTCTGCAATGATGTAATAGGATAAGAAATATGTGAGAAGTTCCTGATGAACCTCTTGTAATAACATGCCAATCCCATGAAGGATCTCACCTCATCTACATGTCTAGGAGCTACCCACTCCATGATGGCCCTTATATGTTTTGGATCTACTGCAATTCCCTCCTTGGAGACAACATGTCCCAAGTAGTGTACCCTAGTCTGAAAGAAACTACACTTGCTGAACAATACTGCTGCTAAATGCTCGACATGCTCTTCCTCATTTTTAAAGTATACCAATATGTTATCAATGAACACAATAACAAACTTATCCAGATACGGATGCAACACATTATTCATCAAGCAAATAAATGTATCTATAGCATTACTCAAACCGAATGGAACTACAACAAACTCATAATGCCCATACCTGGTCCAGAAAGTTGTCTTGTAAATGTCCTTGTCTTTGATGTGTACTTGATGGGATCATGACATCAAGTCAATCTTAGAGAACATTTCTGCTCCCTTCAACTGATCAAACAAATAATCAATCACCGGTAATGGATATTTGTTCTTGATGGTCACTTTTTTCAACTTCCTGTAATCAAGGCACAATCTAAGAGTACCATCTTTCTTGTTCACAAACAACACTAGTGCACCCTAAGGTGATACACTTGTCCTAATGTATCCTTTGTCCAACATTTCCTTTAACTATAACTTCAACTCTACCAACTTAGGTGTACTCATCCTGTAAGGTGCTTTTGATGCTAGATCTACCCCTGGAACTAACTCAATAGAAAAATCTACTTCCCTATGAGGTGGAAACGTTGAATCTCCTTAGGAAACACATCCTGAAACTACTGTAGAACTGGGTACCTGCTCAAAACATATTCATCCTCAACTTCCTTACCTTTGTCACTAGAAATTTGTACTATGAATAACACACATCCTTTTCTGCGACTGTGCTTTTCCTGCATAATTGTCACCATCCAAACTGACGTGCCTTTCTTTTTTCCCTGCAAGACTCTTGGTTCCCCATTGTCATCGACACACTCAACGGATTTTTCATAATAATCTACCTTGGTTCTATGAAGGTATAACCAATCAATTCCCAACATCATGCTATATGATCCCAATGGTAATATATTTAAATGTGTTGCGGTAGGCATATCATTCAAATGAAATGCACAAGCTCTTACCCAAAGATGAACTTGCTTCTTTGTACCTGTAGCCAAATGCAATAACCAAGATTTTGCATGTAATTCCATACTCAAACCACACTTATCCACCAAGTCAAGACTAACATAACTATAATTAGATCCAGGGTCAATCAAAATAGAAATAACTTGATCACAAAGCTTAAAGTCCATCTCAATGATAGATGCTTGATGGTCTACCTATTTGTTATCTAATGCTGCATAAATATGAGGAACACTCTGACCAACATACCCAATAGTCTGTGCATCGTACACACTATATTTTTGAGGCCTACCACCCTGATCCTATGGACAATCTCTCTTAACATTCTTGTTTCTGCATGTCCAACACTCCAACCGACCAATACCCTCTCCTCTATGTTGTTGTTGTTGTGACCCATGTCCCTATCTAGTTGGATTGAACCTCTTTTGTGGTGCCACATTTTCTTTCTCATCTGCATTTTGAGGCCTTGATATTTTCGGCTGCCATTTACCTTTACCTTTGTATTTTCCTTTCCATCCTTGATCAGATTCATTCTTATGCTTTGATTATTCATAGAAATGCTTCAACTTCCCAATAACTTCCTCAAGTGACCAAGGCTCATCATACTCAATCCAATCTCTAAATGCTAATGTAAATCCACTGATAGATTATTGAACTTTAGCCTTCTCATCCTTAATATATGGTACACACCTCAATAGCTCCAGAAACTTGGTTGTGTACTCTTCACTTGTCATTAATCCCATATTTAGCTCATAAAACTCTTTGGCCTTACTGCCGTAGTACGTCTATGACAAGTAATTCTTCTTGAAAAGCCTCTTGAATTCATGCCAACTCAAGTCATTGGTCCCAATGTCTCTAAACCACTTCACATCTTTCCACCAGATGTTTGCTTTACGTCTCAGGATGAAGATAGCTACTCCTAATGGCATGTGTTTCCTCCTCATTCATTATGTATGCCTTCGTAGATGCAGTCAAATCGCTGCGCGGATGGGTCAAAACTCTCATACACCAATTTGAATAGATCTATGTAATTATGCAACTCAAATGAATTCTTCATCCCAAGTATCCAAGCCTCTGCATCTTCCATCTTCTTCACATCTCCAACATATTAGGTGGATTTTATTTCTTAAAATCATCTAGCAACTATCCCCTATCATTCCTCCTGGAAGGATGATAATGATGACGATCATGATGCTTGTCAGAACCAGAACTAGAATAATACTTGTATCCATCACCTCTCCCATCCGGAGTATCCAAAAATCTTCCATCTCTAACTCTGTCATCTCTATCTGACCTGTAACCACCATGATACCTACTGCCATATGCCCTATTAGTTTTTTCCTCCTGTCCATGGCTAATACAAAGTGGCCCTTGTCGCTACAATTTTGACAAATTCTGAAGAAGATTGCATTAACCTCTGCTTGTTTCTCTTGTGCCTGCATGAACCTATCATTGTCTACCATACAATTCCTGATTTCTTCCTTCAAGCTTCTCAATGTGTCTACCAAATCAGAATATTTCCCAACACCATGCCGCTCATCTAACTCATAGGGAGATTCTTTGTAGTCTACCATCTTGCTAGTCATTTTGATATTTCTCCTATAAGGCATACTACGTTAGCTAAACCAAATCACAATAAACCAACATACCTTAATATAATTCGAGGAGGATATCTCATCTACAAGATCATCAAATTAGCGCGATACACATATAACATAATCATAACATGATATAGACATATGATACATAAGCATATAACCATGTAACCATCAATCTAGCTAGAGTCTTGTCATCAATGCATGACCATATCAAATACACATACCATGTCCTCATGCATGAAAAAAACAACCATACTGAAATATACTGACATTACGAAAGCATAACAACATGTAACCAATCATACACTCATGAAGACATACTTCATAACAATAACATCCTCTCCCACATGGCGACATCACTACAACCATGACTGATACCATGCATATGAAACAAGAAAATATACGACAAGGATGATTAATCACACGTGAAAATGACATGAATTCATGACAAACACACCGCCCATCTAGTCCGAGGGGTGATCCATGCTTTGGTACCACTTTGTAACACCCTCCTCCCACATCTACCCAAGTAACCATCCAACCGGGGTAAATATGTGACGAGAGGCTACTATGATTAGATTCAACCTCCTATGTGACCTTAAGGAAGTGGAATCGATGGAAACATAACATACATACCTTCCACATCAACTACAGGACTCCTAGGAACTAACCTAACCACTCAAGTAGCTAGCCCTTGGGTCCCATTGAAGTTTTTAACCACTTCGCCTTTGGATGCTCTCATGCTATAGGCCTGCTAGTGTCCAAGAGGCTCTGGACGCTCTCATGACAAGGCATGCTAGCGTGCATGGACTATTTTTCTCAGTTCTATACCAACATCCCCAGAATTTGAGACACTTTTCAGGCCCATAGCCCAGGTCACTGCCCATAATTAAATGACACCTTCAAAACAATAAGATAATAGGGAAACAATGATGCAAAAGTAAATACTTGAACAAGCCTTTAACTGGACCCATACTAGCCATGACAGACATTTCGTCAAACATATCACAAATACATAATCTATAGGTGTAAACAACAGATTTAAGCATAGGGATCTCATACTTCTCTGAGAATTGCTAAGAACCATTGTTCCCTCGTATCATTTTTTGCATTATCATCTATTAGGTCATAGATACATTTTCCATTCATTTACAAGTAAAAACATGATGAGAGCCATACATAGCCACTGTCATAAAACACATACATAATCAACATAATAGCAATATAAACAACCAATGAAATCACAACCATATGATCCGCATATAAACCAGTGTAATACTCATAAAAATACAAGGAGAAATAACCTCATATTGATGACGCAAAATCCAAACCCAAGTTGGGACTACCATGTTCCACCTGACCATAGAATGGCTGAGTCAAATCTATCTTCAGTCGTTCACCCCCATGCCATATTATAAGTATGAATGTGGGACTCAAACCAAAAGAACCAACCAGGGAATCCTGAGGCTAAATCACCTCACCCTCATCAATAGAAACCGCGATTTACCGTAATCTATCCCAGACCACAAGACCAACACAATAAACATGTCATCACAAGCTTTACCATGATCTCCACCCGATCACTAGGCAAAACAACCATGGATGCCATCGGATTTCACCACCTACACTGCGAGGAATTTTCTTGTCTCCTAGTCTCTCAAGTTTTACCACAATCCACACTAGATCACTAGGCCCTAAACCGAGACCCACTCTCCAAGCTTCACCACATATCCCAACCCAGGATTACTAGGCCCAATGGAGAGAAAACCACCTCTTGAATTTACCATATATCTTTTCATTCACAGGCAAGGATTCCTAGTCCCACTGAGGTAACACAAAATCCATATTTACCACAATCCACAGTCTAGTTCAAGGATTACTAGGCCATGTGTTCTATCATTTAGAGATCCACCTCACTCAGCTTTGAATCCATCCGACAATCTAGCTCAACCAAAACATGAGAACCCCATCACACCATGGCTATCCAGAAATAGAAAGGCTAGGACGAAAACGCTGTCACACCTAGAAAAAACCATGCCATAACAAGAAAAGAACCACATGAAATACCATGCATGCCAAATCTAGCAAGGGAAATACACATGCAAATTGATACGTGTAAAGAATCATGTTGTAGTTGTAACAACCCTGGTTAAAAACTCATGTAAAATATATAAATACCATAGATGATGGGACACATATTCCAAGATAAATGGTGGGGGAAACATCCTAGTGGGTGTTGATTAAGTTTATTATGGCTAAGGAAATTGGCAAAGGAAATGGCTAAGGATTTGGAAATGCAAAATGGCATTTTTGGCACATTTATTTATGAAAATAATGGAAATTAGGAGAAAAGGAAGGTGAAAGGTCATAGGTTGCATGTGAGTAGGAAAATGAAGGAAAATAATGAAAAATGAAGAAAATAGAGGCCTCAAAAATAAAAAGGCTTCTGAGGATCAATTGGCAAGCTCTTGGCTTAGGCTTGGTCAGTTCATTGTTGGAGCTCTCTCATTATTCTATTCTCTCTCTCATACTATTGGATACTTAGAGTTTTCTTGGAGCACTCTTGGAGGGAGTGGCATACTTGGATTTTGGACCAAGAAGGCAAGGTAAGAGCAGGGAAGTGCATGAGGATCCTGAGATTAGTAGGTACATCATATTTTTTTTGTAGACACCGACTTGCATGTATGTTTCCTTCACTGGTTTTGGCATGCATGACATATTCATGTGGTTTGTTGGTTGTGATTTGTCATTGGCATGGAGGATGGTTGGGATTGACAGTGGATTGCTTAGCCTTGTAACAGCTTGGGTTGAGTCACTGGTCTTGGAAGCCTTGGTTGGAAAAACACTTTGGAAGCCCTATAATAGCTTGGGTTGAGTTACTAGTCTTGGAAGCCTTGGTTGGACAAACACTCTGGAAGCCCTTTGTGGGTTGAGTTACTAGTTCTGGAAGCCCTGGTTAGATAAACGCTATAAAAGCCCAAAAAATGTTGTGGGTTGAGTTACCAGTCCTATAAGCCTTGGTTGGACAAACACTCTGGAGCCTAGTGACAACTGTGGGTTGAATCACTAGTCCTGGAAGCCGGGTTGGAACAAACGCTCTAGAGCCCTGGAAGGCTGAGATCGAGACCGATTTGATGTTGGCTAGTGATGTCCAATCGTGAGGTGGAATCACTATTTGATGGATTGAGGTGGATAGCCTTTGGAAGCCCTGGATGAGTTTTTTTTGATGTGTTCTATGAGATCCCACATTCATGCTTGGAATATGGAATGAGGGTGAATGAATGAAGAGAGAATGGCACGACCATTCTATGGTTGGGTGGAACGTGGAAGTCCCATCCCGAGATGGATTTTGCTTCATCAATAAGAGGTTATTTCTCCTAATATTTCTACGAGCATTATACTGGATTATATGATGTTTATATGGTGGTGAGTTCTTTGGTATTTTTTTCCCTATTATGATAGTTATGTGTATGTTTTATGACAACAACTATGTATGGATTTCACCATGTTTTTACTTGTAATTGAATGATCAATGTATCTATGACCTAATGGATGGAATGGCAATTGATGTGTTGAGGCATCAATGGTCTTTAGCGATTCTCAGCTAAGTATGAGACCCCAATGCTCAGAATTTTTATTTACACCTATAGATTGCATATTCATGATATGTTTGATGAAATGCTTGTCATGGCTAGTAGGGGTCCGATCAAGGTCTTAAAAAAGTATTTCCTTTAGTACTGTTATTTCCATGTTATTTTAATGTTCTGAAGAGATGGTTCAATTCTGGGTAGTGAATTGGGCTCTGGGCCTAAAAAAGTGGCTCAAATCCCAGGGACACTAGCATAGCACTAACTAAATGAGTCACTGGACATTGGCAGGAAATCCTGTGAGAGTGAATCTGGGTTTTTGGATGCCGTCATGCCCATAGCGTGAGAGTGACTAAGCCTTAAGTTGTCCAAAAGTTTAGTGGGACCCAAGGGAAAGCTATCTGAAGTGTTGGATTGGTTCTTGAGGGTCCTCAAGCTGATGTTGAGTGTTTTTATGGTGTGTTTTCGTCAGTTCCACTTCCTTAACGTGACATAGGAGGTTGAATCATATCATAATGGCCTCTCATCGCATGTTTATCCCAGCGCGCCAGTTGCTTAGGTAGATGTGGGAGGAGGGTGTTACATTATCTGCTTGATCCTTCTCTTCCTTGCTTGATCTTGACTTCGTCTTGCCTTATTTTCCTTTCTTGATCTAATGCTAAAATGCTCCAATAAAACTCTAAGTGTCCAAGAGTGATAGAGAGAGAGAGAGAATAATGAGGGAGATCCAAAATTGAACTGACAAAAGGTTACAAATTGATCCTCAAAATCCTTTTTATTAGTTAGGCCTCTATTTTATTTATTTTCCACTATTTTTGTTCATTTTCCTCCTCACATGCAACCTGTTACCTTTCACCTTCATTTTCTCCTAACTTCCATTATTTTCATAAATAAAATTCCAATTAATGCCACTTTTCCTTTCCAAATGCCTTAACCATTGCCTTTGCCAATTTCCTTAGCTATAATAAACCAAATGAACACTCACAATAGGATGTTTTTCCCAAAATTTTACTTGGAATAGGTGTCCCATCAACAATGGTTATTATTTTTCCTTTAACTTTTATTACATGGAATTTTCATGAGGGTTGTTTACAAACTTCAAGAGCTACTCTGAAACCTGTATGAGTTATAATTTTTCTTATGGGGTGCATATATACTTTGGAACCTACCTCTGTAATCTAAAGACAATGCTGGTAATTAAAACAGTGTAGTGGTCCCTATTTGCATGAGCCATGACCTACCATGATAGCTTAGAGAAGGATTACCCATGCCTTCTCTGATACACCATGACCCCATTATCCCTAGACTCTTCTTCGTTAATGGATTTTCCACTCCCATATTCAACTACACATTCTGTGGTGATGACTTTATTTGTATATGGTAGAGAAACTTGATTTATTATGGAAGTGGTAGATTTAGCGTGGTTATAACATTTGGTATAGATAACATCTGTATTGTGGGTACAATTACATTTCAACCAACCTCCCTTATTGAAAAAGAGTGTGCACATATGCCTTACATGCGAGTCCCAAATGGGAATTGTATAAATTCTATATGAAGAATTGTGGATTGCTAGATAACCTTGAAGACATGAGCCAACTTAAACAATTGTTGGGATGAGACTTTGTTCCTTTGCTAGGCTGAATGAAACAAAAATTTTGATTATGATTCTTTGAGAATTTCTATTGGTGAAAAGGAAAATGGCATATATGTTTTCCAATAGAAATTTCTATCATGAGAATTTATAAATAGAACAAACAAAGGAGCACAAATCTCTCCTTCATTTGCATTTAAAAGTAAGTACATATTTGATACACTAAGTGAAATCGAATAATAAATTGTTTTAAATTCTAGGATGATGATTCCTTCTCACTCCTAGAATGTTGAAACAATGTCTTATTGGAAAGGTATTTTGTTGTGTTTGATAATGCTTGTTATAGGTGGTTTTGTGGTGCATCATGCTCTACCTATTGGAATGTACACTACCCCTCCTTCCTATTGTCACTCTGAAGAGATCCTAGAGACATATTGGTTTTCATTATAACCTTATTTCTCATACACAATAGGATATACATTCCTAAATGCAGGTTAAGGAAGAGAGGGATCTAATGTAGGACATGCTAAGCAAGTTTTAAGAGGAGAGGGATGGAATTAGGAGAGAATTGGATGCCATCAAGACATGAGAGTCAAAGGTAGTGAGTTAGTCGATGGTAGAAGTCAGCGTAAAGGTGGACTCAAGTGTGGGTGTGGACATAAATATGGGTTTTACAATGGTCCCTCTATAGGTAGATACTCCTATATATATATATATATATATATATATATATATATATATATATATATATATATATATATATATATATATATATATATATATATATATATATATATATATATATATATATATATATAAAGACCCATATATTAGAAGTAAAATATCCTGTATAGGTTTATGCAAAGTCATAAGGTGAATTTTTTCAATGTTAGATCCATTGGTTGTATTGATAAGTCACATGCTCCCAAAAGTATGCCTCTCAAGATGACCTTAAATGTAGAGGGAGACCTTATACCAGTTTATGTAGCACTTGAGGATGTGATAACTTATTATAGGATGGCTTTGATAGTGCTAGGTCTTGTTATTGCTCATAAAGATAATTAAATCTACAGACTTAGGTAAGAGAGAACCATGCTATCAAGATAACTTTAGGATTTATTAGTTTCTTGCACATATACTAGTAGTATATTTCACAGGTAAATCTTAGTGTAGAAAGGTAGGAGTGCGAGACTTGTATGAGCTCGATCTACTACCTCATAGATGTTAACTATAGGATCTAATTCAAAATTATAGGGACAATCAGAGCCAAAGGAAGTGCAACAAGGTTTGGTTATATATTTTAGTGATCCTAACAAGAATGGAGATAAAATACATAAGTGAGCACATCTTGTTGTTGTACATCTCCATATACCTCTCTGGTCTCATGTTGTTTAGGATTTGGATCATACGTGACTTCTCTTTGTGGTAGGTCCACCTTATCTGTCTGGACTTCAACATTTATATGTAGTCCTATTCATGTCTATCCCTTGGAGCTCATTGATGTCCCTTCACCACTTTGTCCTCTCATTAGACTCCCTTCCAACATCATTCCTCGATCTCTCAACCATTGGATGAACAAATCTCCTTCCTTCCTTTTGGCTCCTATAACCTTCCTTCATTGCTTCCCTTGTTGCTAATATCCCTCTACAACTACTTACTTCAATTCTTAACTGCATGCATCTAGTTAAACCACCACCCATTAGTGATCTCTTCCCTTCTTAGAATAGGCTAAACCCTATCACTATTTTTTTTCTCTCCCGTGATACTTTATCTTATAATCCCTCAAAATTTCTAGTACCAATCCAACAACTCCCATGCCATGGGGTTTTTATGCTATCATACTAGTGGATTAAATATTAGGTTGTGCTGCATACTAACGATACTTTTTCTACCTACATCCTTACACCTGAGAGGTTCTCACAAGTTCTTCTTGGTCTTGTTACAAGTAATGCATTGAATCCATGGGGATGCCCTTAGGCTTTGTGAAAGTAATTCATTGACTTCACGGGTTGGTATGAAACATGTATGAGTTATAATTTGTGTTATAGGGTGTATATATACTTTGGAACCTATCTCTGCAAACTAAATTCAGTGCTGGTAATCGCAAAAATGTACTGTTCCTTCTTTACAGGATCCATGACCTACTAGGATAGCTCAAAGAAGGGTTACCCATGAGTTCTATGATACACCATGACCCCATTATCCCTAGACTCTACTTCATTAATAGATTTTCCACTCCCATATTCAATTACTCATTATGCATTGATGACCTTATTTGTATATGACAGAGCAACCTCCTTGATTAGGGTAATGGTAGATTTAGCATGGTTATAACATTTGGTCTAGATAATGGCTGTATTGTGGATATGGTTGGATGTCAACCAACCTCCCTTATTGAAAGAGAATATGCCCATAAGCCTTACATGATTTATAAAATTATTCGATATCATCAAGCTATGGAAAGTACTTATATTCAAATAAGACAACCAAGATACCTAATCTGCTGTAAATGGTTTTTGTGGAAATGACTAAAGGACAATTATTTTCAATGCAGATTAATGAATAGGGTCCTAGAACAAAGTTATTTGATCATTTGGCAAAGAAAAATCCCCCTAAGTGCTCGAGTTGTCAGTGGGGAGAAGACGTTGTTAGTCATATCTTCTTATTATGTAGTTAAATTCAAATGCTATGGAAACCTTTACTAGAGAATTTTGACATGGAATCTTAGGTTGAGAACATTAACTAAATGGTTTTTGTGGGAGAATTTTTGTGTAACATAATCTATAGCAGAATGAAGATTTTTTTTAGAACTTTACCCAAGTCAAGAAGTTACTACTAGTAACCTATATAACCATCTTAATTTTTATATGAAAAGAGTGATTATGGCCTATTTTCAAGGTCATGTTTGAATCCAAACTTAAAACAAGATAAAATAAGAAATAAAGTATTGTAGTAAATATGTACATAAATTGATATAAACTTATTGGGTTCAAATTTTCCACCACTTCTCTGCAGTATTACAACACTGTGCCTATTGGGGAATCAAAAAGCACACATACCAAAAGTCTAAACCTGCCTATTGTGACTACAATTATATTTAAGCTCAAGACATTTACTATTACGGATTTGATGGCTAGGAATAAATCTTCTCCAATGTTACAAGGTGTAATGACATGATAGGTAGAGAAAGCTATAGTCAAACTAAAATTAATGTGATTTACATGCCCTGAGGTGATTTGCCATGAAAAATACGTCATCAATGAATTCGTATGGAAGCATGTTGTCAGAGTGCAACATAAATTGCCATATGCTTCAAATTAATCTCTCTTTATTGTATATGCAATAATACCAATTACTTGTGTAGACAACATTCCAACATTGACCTTCACTTCTTTACCACACACAGACATACATGTGTGTGTGTGTGTGTGTGTGAGTGTGTATGAAAACCCGACTGTGCAACAATTGATAATATATATATATATATATATAGACACACACATACATAGACATAGATGTGTGTGTGTGTGTGTCTAATGTATGTCTATATACACACACACATCTATATATATATATATATATTTATATATATATATACATACATAGACATAGATGTGTGTGTGTGTGTGTCTAATGTATGTCTATATACACACACACACACACATATATATATATATATATATATATATATATTATCAATTGTTGCATAGTCGGGTTTTCATACACACTCACACACACACACACATGTATGTCTATGTATATATATATATATATATATATATATATATATATATATATATATATATATATATATATATATATATATATATATATATATATAACTTTAAGAAGATACCGGGAACAAAGGTGCATTGGTAAAGCAAGCCCGTAATTGATATATTAGACGAGATAAGTTTGTTACACAAAAAATTCAATTTCTTCCAATGAGTATTTAATGCAACAAGCTTGAAGTGGGGATCCAAAAGTCCTATGGATCATTCTTGACTAAAATTAACATGAGTTATTTTATAAGGTATATGCATCGAGGCCAGTGATTTGTAGAGACAATTTAAAAAAAATCGAGATTGTTGATTATGCATTGCAGATAAGCTAAACTTAAGAAAAAATAAATGAACGCATGATTGACTTAAGGTAAAAAGGGCTCGGGCCTAGTTGTGAGGAGACAGATAGCCTTGCCTTGAAGACTTGCTGGCTAGTGAGTTTGGCTTTGACTAGTGAATGTCACATTACATGTCCATTGTGTTCCATCATAGCTTAGCCGATGCTGAGAACCATCTTCCTTTTCGTGAAGACCACAAGCATTTCCTTGATGAACGATGCAGTTTGATGCAAAGAAGACATGACCACAACTCTTTCTATTGAACTTCTATGAGCAACATAATTCATGCACAAATTATCTTTCCACCTTCACCAAGTGGTATTGACCTCCAACCATGAGTTCTTGCTTCCATACCTGGTACGATGCATGCTTCTTATGATTCTAGTCCTAAGGTCCTTGTCAAAGCTTAGAGCCAAAATCCGCTTTCTCAAGCAGAAAGTTGCCACTCCATAACCTGTACCATTGTTAAGTTATGGTATGTTCTATGCTTATAACAGTTTAATTCTTTTTCTTATTATATTCCACCGATTAGCAATCACATGTACATAAAGTAAAGTGCAGATAGAACATTAAACGATCGACAGAAAACAAGCCAAGACAAGAGACACAAGATGTGGCGGCTAGCCAGGGACAAACCCCACAATGTGTGGGGAAACCCTTTGATCAAATCTTCTTTTATCTTCAATAATTCAGCAGAGAGAAATAGTACAATAAATCTGATTCATATCAGTAGTAGCAAACCCTAGATCAGTAGCATCAGCATTAGCGGCTTCATTATCAAACTAGGGCAGACCATATCTCACAAACCGACAATCGGATTGACTTCATTCCACCACCAAAAGTTTCGGCTTCCAGAGGAGGTTCAGATGAACCTACAGCGCAGTTCAGATGAGGAGATCTTCTAGGCCACGCAAGTCAATCTTTGCTTCTGCAGTTGCAGCTTCAGTTTCAGCATTTTCCGGCTTCAAACTAGGGCAGTCGATATCTTGCAAACCGTTCGTCGGATTGACTTCATTCCACCACCAAAAGTTGCGGCTTTCAAAGGAGGTTCAGATGAACCTATAGCGCAGTTCAGATGAGAAGATCTTCTAGGCCACGCAAGTCAATCTTTGCTTCTGCAGTTGTAGCTTCAGTTTCAGCAGTTTCCGGCTTCAAACTAGGGCAGTGGATATCTTGCAAACCGTTCGTCGGATTGACTTCATTCCACCAACAAAAGTTGCGGCTTTCAAAGGAGGTTCAGATGAAGCTACAACGCAGTTCCAAAGAGGAGATCTTCTAGGCCACGCAAGTCAATCTTTACTTCTGTAGTTGCAGCTTCAAATTCAACAGCTTCCGGCTTCACATGTGTGAGAGAGAGAGACCCATTTCAGCGCAGTAGAGAAGAGACTCATATCTGCGCAGTAGAGAGAGAGAGATGTGATGAGATGAGTGAGTCTAAATGAGGAAAAGTCTTCTTATATTTATACACAACGTTGGTGGGTGAATAGATGCGACTGTTGGGCTTTTGAGCCTACATGAGTTGTAGGTCGGCTTGATAATAATTCCATAATCAAAATAAATTCATATCTCCATGAATACTTATCGGAATTGGATGATCTTTATATCAATCCTACACCTCTCGACGAGAGGAATCTAATAAAATATTATTAGCCATGAATAAGATGACCCACATGAAGTTTTTCCCTGGTTTCCAATTTTAACACTCCCTCTCAACCATGGAGAACTTCATCTGCAATCTGTCTATCGGTCGTTACTATTCATCCATCAAATGCACTGCCTTGTACAGCCTGACCCTTGCCCTGCTCTGCTCTATTTTTCCTGTTCTGCTTTGTCTTGTTCTGCCTTGCACTGTTCTGTACTGTTTTGTTCTGTTCTGCTCTGTTCTTGCATTCTTCTGTTCTACTCTGCTTTTGTCCGAATTATGAAGAAGAAGAAATGATCGAGGATGTATCATACTGACTCAAAGTCAGTCTCAGAGTATGTACCACTGGTCCCAGACCAGTCTCAACCAACCCAAAGTCAGCGTCATAGTGAGTACAACTCCAATGGTCCCAGACCAATATCATCCTCCACTGACTCAAAGTCAGTCTCAGAGTATGTACCACTGATCCCAGACCAGTCTCAACCGACCCGAAGTCAGCGTCATAGTATGGTACAACTCCTACCACTGGTCCCAGACCAGTATCATTGATCCCAGATCAATGGAGTTCATCCTAGCATAGGGAGTACGGTAGTTACAGCGATGCGTCCATCGGTACTACTATGGTCCCTAACTTCATTTCCCTGCTCATTGATCAGATGAGAGGTACTTCCCATGAGTCCCAGACTGCATGGGTAGGATGCCTCGACAGGAGAACTAATCAATCCTATCCTCACAGGAGAACACATCAATCCTGCTACAATTGCCATGGAGAACACATCAATCCAGGCCTCACAGGATAACACATCAATCCTGCTACAATTGCCATGGAGAACACATCAATCCAGGCCTCACAGGAGAACACATCAATCCTGCTACAATTTCCATGGAGAACACATCAATCCAGGCTGCCATGGAGAACACATCAATCCAGGCCTCACAGGAGAACACATCAATCCTGCTACAATGTCGCCACAGGGTGTACATGTATACCACCAGGGGATAGTGAATAATCCTGTGGTCGTATGCTGCTCCAAGAAGCACCCCGCACCCCCCTGGAGCTCTCAGAGCTCAATGCATCATACATGACCCTCATTGGAGGGTCTTTGAACAACTCCAAGTTGTTCACGGAAAGTCAGAAATTTTACTTTCCCAAGGGGTTTTGTCAGAATGTCGGCGACCTGTTCATATGTACCGATATGATGGAGCCTTATAGCTCCCCATTGCACCATATCTCGAATATAATGGTATCTGATATCAATATGCTTGGAGGGATCAGGGAATACGGGATTCTCTGACAAATGAATCCCACTTTGGTTGTCACAAAGGATCACAATGGTATCCAATGTGAATCCAAACAACTCACTGAAGAGCTTACGCAACCAAACTGCCTCACAAGAAGCCATGCTAGCAGCAATATACTCTGCTTCGGCGGTGCTCAAAGCCACCGACTTCTGCTTCCTGCTCATCCAGGATATCAAAGCAGATCCCAAGGTGAAACAGCACCCGGAAGTGCTCTTACGGTCCACCACACTCCCTACCCAATCAACATCAGTATATCCAAGTAGTCTCACATCTCCGGCAGTGTATCTTAATCCATGAGAGATTGTGTCCTGAAGACATCTCAGAAGATTCCTGGCATCAATCTAGTGAGGCTCAACCAAATATGAGCTCACAATGCTAACTGCAAAACATATGTTCGGACGGAGGTTCACCAAGAACATCAATGCGAATGAGTTTTTGAAACTCAGAGGCATTTCCCAAGTCTGGTCCGACATCACTACCATATAACTTCTAAAAGTTAAGATCCTTGAGGTAGTCACAGGCTTGCAGTCCATCATACCGAATATTTCCAATATATTTACCACATATTTTCCTTGAGATAGGAAAATTTCCCTTGGTTTCTGCCACATTTAAAGTCCTAGGAAGTAGTGCATCAGTCCTAGGTCTTTCACTTCAAATTCAGAGGCCAGCTCCCTCTTACATTTGTGAATGAGAGGGTCTGCACCTGTTAGAAATAGGTCATTCACTTACAATACCAGTATGAGAGGCTTGTCATCTTCAACCTTAAAGTAAAGGTTAGGATCGGCTTCACTCCTAGTGAATCCCAGCTTCATCAAGTAGCTATCGATCCTCTCATACCATGCTCGGGGTGCTTGCTTCAGCCCATAGAGAGCCTTCTTCAACTTGCATACATGAGATTTTCAATCATAAATCTCAAATCCTTCAGGTTGCTCCACATAGACCTCTTCTTTGATAGAACCATGCAAGAACACGGTCTTAACATCCATCTGATGTAGGTTCCATCCTTGTGAAGCCACAAGGGCTATGATTAAGTGGATGGTCGTATATCTGGCAACAGGTGCAAATATCATAGCCTATACCTCCCTTCTGGGATAAACCACGAGCAACAAACTGAACCTTATACTTTTCCATACTTCCATTTGCTGCATGCTTTATCTTGTAAAGCCATTTTGAAGTAACAATTGTCTTGTCTAGGGTCTGGGAACTACTTCCCAGACATCATTCTCCATAATAGACTCATATTCTATGGTCATAGCATCCTTCCATAGTTAATGCTTGATGACATCTGAGAATGATGAAGGTTCATTTTGTATGATCGTGCTCATGATGGTCAGGTATCCTTGATACCTATTAAGTTTCTTACTTTGACGGAAGGTTCCTCAGGGTGCAGCATGTCCTTTAGCATCATCAAGTATCCCCCTAATCCATGAAGACCTCTTCCTAGAAGAGGAAGGCTCATATGGAGGAGGATCAATCGGATCCATGGGTTCTTCTACATCAGGAATTGATTCATTATCCTTTTCTTTCGGTTCCCTGGTGTTGGCTTCTTGAGAGCTCCTCAAAGTCAGCAGATTGTTTACCTTGCTGAGAGCCATATCTTTGTTAAAGGTGACATCATGACTAATCACGACTTCCCTTTGACCGGTGGTGAACATTTCTTCAGGAGTTTAGGAACCCAATGCTTGATGAGGGCATCGATTTTGTACATATACGGCCGTGATTGTAGTTTCAGCCCATAGAAACTTTGGAAGTCTTTGATCATGTAGCATGGCCCGGACAACTTCCATCATCGTGTGGTTCTTCCTTCCCACCACACCATTCTGCTCAGGAGTATGTGGTGTAGTAGTCTCCCTCTTAATGCCAACCTTAGGTATGCCTGAGAAAACCAATTGTAATATATCGGAGGTCTTGCTTTGGCTTGAGGGGAATGGTCCCCCTTTGAGCTTTCCTTCGGCACATCCCGGACATACACCTTCTTTCTCTACTTGGAATTCAGGCATCCCTGTTACCATCTGTCTTACATCAGGTAGAGCTTTGTAATGAAGGTGGGCAAACCTCCGATGCCAAAGTTCGGATTGAAGCATTGTGTCACAAGACATGACACCTAGCGGACTTCCATCGACCTAATATAATGAATCAACACTAAACCCAAGAGTAAAGGCATCTTTAACATTATTTTTCCATATACATACCTTGCCATCGCTGAAGGTTACCTTGTAGCCTTTGTCTTCCGTTCCTGAGATGGACACTAGGTTCTTTTTGAGGTCAGGTGCATTTAATACATCCTGGAATTTCTGGCCTTCTTGAATGCTTGTCCTCTTCCTTGATTCCCAGCTCTCCTCTTACCTTTGCTGTTGAATTTGTCATTCCTTTGATTTGCCATCAGAGGGATTTTGATCATCATCCTGGTGTGAGTCCTTTCTTCTCTTTGCATGAGAAGAAAAGGCAGCAGGAGGACCTTTAGGCATGGGCATTTCTTGCACTTCTTCCCTTGTTTCTTCTTGAATGCATCTAGCCATTAATTCCTCAAAACCAGGAATTACATTATAGTTCAGAAGAGTAGTCTTGAACACGTACCATTCGGATGGTAATCCTCCAAGAGTTGTGAGTGCCATTTCTCTGTCAGTAATAATTTCCCCAATAGATAGGAGATTGTTCTTGATCTCGGTGATTCTTAAGAAGTATGCTTGCATACTTTCATCCTTATTCTTCTTGATTTACCTCAGCTTATTTCTAAGAAACAAAACTTGATTTGCATCATTAACTTTAAATAAACTCACCAGACTATTGTAGATTTCCTTGGAGGTGTCCAGTTCAGAGATGTAGGCCACCAAGTGCTTGTTAATAGAGTCCCGGATGATCTTCTATTGTTTTAACTTCTCCATTTTTTCATTTGTTCCAGGCAGCAGCAGATGCATTTGATGGAGGCTCAACAATATTGCCTCTCACATGATCCAACACTCCTTGATTCTCAAGGGTTAGATCGATAGACATCTTCCATCCGTGATAGTCAGCTTTCTCACGGAGCTTTTCTTCAGCAGGAAAGAGTGTTGAGGACCCCAAGTTCTTTTAGGATAGCCTTGTCAATCTTCTCTTCAATGATTGCTCTTTCTCTTGCTCGGGCTTTGTCTTCACCTCAGCTCTGATACCATGTTAAGTTATGGTATGTTCTATGCTTATAACAGTTTACTTCTTTTTCTTATTATATTCCACCGATTAGCAATCACATGTACATAAAGTAAAGTGCAGATAGAACATTAAACGATCGACAGAAAACAAGCCAAGACAAGAGACACAAGATGTGGCAGCTAGTCAGGGACAAACCCCACAATG
The DNA here is from genome assembly GCA_031772625.1 of Pinus tabuliformis. NCBI lineage: Eukaryota > Viridiplantae > Streptophyta > Pinopsida > Pinales > Pinaceae > Pinus > Pinus tabuliformis. Next base: position 665,706,259 of record CM062805.1, read on the forward strand.
TGTGGGGAAACCCTTTGATCAAATATTCTTTTATCTTCAATAATTCAGCAGAGAGAAATAGTACAATAAATCTGATTCATATCAGTAGTAGCAAACCCTATATCAGTAGCATCAACATTAGCGGCTTCATTATCAAACTAGGGCAGACCATATCTCACAAACCGACAGTCGGATTGACTTCATTCCACCACCAAAAGTTTCGGCTACCAGAGGAGGTTCAGATGAACCTATAGCACAGTTCAGATGAGGAGATCTTCTAGGCCACGCAAGTCAATCTTTGCTTCTGCAGTTGCAGCTTCAGTTTCAGCAGTTTCCGGCTTCAAACTAGGGCAGTCGATATCTTGCAAACCGTTCGTCGGATTGACTTCATTCCACCACCAAAAGTTGCGGCTTTCAAAGGAGGTTCAGATGAACCTACAGTGCAGTTCAGATGAGAAGATATTCTAGGCCACGCAAGTCAATCTTTGCTTCTGCAGTTGTAGCTTCAATTTCAGCAGTTTCCGGCTTCAAACTAGGGCAGTCGATATCTTGCAAACCGTTCGTCAGATTGACTTCATTCCACCACCAAAAGTTGCGGCTTTCAAAGGAGGTTCAGATGAACCTACAGCGCAGTTCCAAAGAGGAGATCTTCTAGGCCACGCAAGTCAATCTTTACTTCTGTAGTTGCAGCTTCAAATTCAACAGCTTCCGGCTTCACATGTGTGAGAGAGAGAGACCCATTTCAGTGCAGTAGAGAAGAGACTCATATCTGCGCAGTAGAGAGAGAGAGAGAGATGTGATGAGATGAGTGAGTCTAAATGAGGAAAAGTCTTCTTATATTTATACACAACGTTGGTGGGTGAATAGATGCGACTGTTGGGCTTTTGAGCCTACATGAGTTGTAGATCGGCTTGATAATAATTCCATAATCAAAATAAATTCATATCTCCATGAATACTTATCGGAATTGGATGATCTTTATATCAATCCTACACCTCTCGATGAGAGGAATCTAATAAAAATATTATTAGCCATGAATAAGGTGACCCACATGAAGTTTTTCCCTGGTTGCCAATTTTAACAACCATTTTGCTTGGAATTTGGATATGGAGCCATCACCGACGCGGGAACCTCCTGGAAAAGAAACTTCAAATTCTTTGGTGGAGTAAGATAATGGGTGATGGTTGAGGTGTGAGCCAAAATTCCATTAGCAGACGCACTGGTTGAAAGGAGATTTGAACCATCCATGAATTGGGACTTAGTTGAGGAGGAATCCTATAAAGCTACAAAACTGCACCCAAAATCCATGTCTATGAGACCCATTGAATTCCCAATGCAGGTCCTAACTAAGAGAACATGACAATTGAAACTTCCAATAACATGGTAACAAAATCCTATCATTCCCACACAATTTTCCAAGGTGAAGGAGATCCATTGAGAAATGAATTCCTTTAAAAGACATCAATGTTGACACAAAGTGATGCTCTCAATCATGTTCGCGAGCATCCTTGGCAGATCATAATTCCAGTGCATAATGAGAAGGTGATGTCAGGCATACAACCACCTACAGGTAGAGAAATATCCTCTCACCTGAACCTTAATTTCCATGTCTTCTTGAAATGAAAAGGGTAGCTGGGGAGTCAAATGGTGATTCCTCCAACCTTGAGCTATCATCACCGAGAATTATCACCCATCGTGGGAAAATTGCATACTATTATTACCATATGTGTAAATTACCACACTATTATTATTATTATACTAAAATATTCATACTATTATTATTATTCATAGTCAAAATTCTCCAAAACATATAAGTAAACTCTCCCACCACATTAAAAATATTATTGTGGTTGGTAAGACTATGAATTACTTATTACAAAGGGAGTAATGACCACGAAAAGGATGAGTGTTACATATTCCATATAATTCGTTAGGATCATTTGTTGCGAGTTATGACCATAAAATCAACCCATATTAAATGCTTCATATTATCACCTTTAGCTACGCATCACCAAGAATGATCACCTTTAGCTATGTATTTTCATTTCCTGCTAGCTCATCACCTTTAGCTATGCATTTTCATTTCCTACTTGCTCATCATCTTTAGCTATTATCACCTTTAGCTATGTATCTTCCATTCCTGCCTGCTCATAGTTTAGAAATGGTTAAAGGATGAATTTCAATTTAAAATTTGCATTGTGAGTATAGTCTTGATTGTGGTTCCGTACTAAAATTTTCAAAGAACCAAGTTCCCTTTTATGGGCATAAAACCAAAATCTACACTATTGTTAATACCATATAAACTATTGTTAATACTTTTTTTAAGCTAATTTTAGTTTCTCAAATGCAAATCTTTTTACACTAATTATTAATTGACATCTTGACTTTTTTTTATTGAGTATGACAATTTTGCATTGATCGAAAACTTATGTTTTATTATCCTAGGACAAAAGAAGGGGATTTTTTGAAGGCTCAAACTATGCAACATGGCTTGGCTGAATATGAAGAGATTATAGTAGCTTCTATAGCAGGTAAAGATTATTAAAGATGTGACATTGATTCATAGAGGGCCTTTACTCGGAGCACCTTATCCACTGGGATTAAACTACTTTTGATTCTTTCTATGCTCTTTCCATTTTTTTGCCTTGTTCACAAGTCCATATGTATGATGTACTTTTTGGTATGTAAAACGATATTTTGACAATTTGGATATAAAATTTGATGATGATGTGGTTTATGGTTTTTCCATACCTCTCAGTAGCTATGATGGGTTTGGTGATTTTTGGATGAAGGCTATAAAAGCCAAATTTTGAGGGCATTCATATTCACATTCAACATGTAAAGTTTTTATTACACTTAATAAAAATTATAATTTTTTTTTGGAAAAAAAGGTGATATTTATGTGTAATTAACTATTAAAAAACATGGCACACAATCATATTGGACTATTATAAATCCACGTATATAAATATTGTTGATCTAATTTTCTAAAATTCTATTGTTTTTTGAATTTACAACTCATTATTTTTACTTATGAGGCTTAGTTTAAACCTTATATTTACTCCTAACATATTAAAGACGTGAGTTGGTAAGTTGTTAGTGATAATTACATCTAAAAGTGATCAATTACATTATATCAATTGATATTATGAGATGAATACATGTACTTAATATGGCTTAAAAGCCTTTTCCATCAAGTTTATTTGTTGTCTCTAATTGTTCTACCTATTAGCATGGTATCAAAGTGCTTATAGTATTAAGGACATGATAAAATCATGATAGTATTGAAGGTGATACGATGAAACCACTCCATTATAGTGATTCATAAGAGAATAAAAATGTTGTATACACCAAAAAAATTACATATTTACATCCTTTTAAAGGTACAATGTTAAACGGCGTAGGGTAAGGCTCTTGTTGTTGTGTGCGCAGAGACCTTGTGATTGAAGAGGGGATGCGAGATGTGAGAGCGAAGCAGGAGCGACCAGGGTTTCAGGTTACAGTGGAAGTTATCCCCGTGGATGGGCGCAAAGGAGGGAGCTTCACTCCCTCCTACAAGGAGGCAGTAGCTTCACTTCCTCCTACAAGGAGGCTGTAGCTAACAAGAGCAAGATACCTCCGGATAAAGGTAGAGGTAAAGCTGAGGAAGGAAGGAGAAATAGGGAAGAGGAAACAGAAGGTTCCAAATTGGAGGAGAATGATGGCACAAAAGACAAGGAGGAAAATGACAAAAAATAGAGAACAAAAGACAAAAATCAGAAAGGACCGTGTAAACCCAAGGCTGAAATCACTCCTAGAGTAGTATTAAATAATCCAATGCTGCAGGTGCATAGGGAGCACATGCAGACTTATGCAATCATATGCAAATTCATGGGGTTATGGCCCACTGAAAAAGCTTTACAAACTTGGATCAGATACCACTGGAAGCCCAAAGGGAGCATTGATCTGCATCTGGGGTCCAAGGGTTTCTTCACAGTGGTGTTCACCAACATTGAGGATAAAGATAGAGTGTTTGAAGGCGGGCCCTACTTCTATGCGGCAGCAGGGCTCTACATGAGGCCATGGATGATGAATTTCGTTCCGGAGAGGGAAACTTTTACTTCAGTCCCGGTTTGGGTAAGACTCTATTCTCTACCTCTTGATTATTGGCAAACAGAATCGCTAGCTGCCATAGGTAATAAATTAGGAAGGTTTGTCAAAGCTTTTGAAGCCACAAGGAGGGGAAAATATACCTCCTTTGCAAGGATCTGTGTGGAGATGGATCTATCTGGAGCTCTTCTGGATGAAGTTATCTTGGAGGTATTTGATGAGGAATGGGTGCAGACAATAGACTATGAGCATATTCCATTTAGATGTTGTAGATGCCATGAACACGGCCACCTTCTAAGAGACTGCCCTCTCAGTAAAGCAAAAAACAAAAACAAAACTAACATTGTGAAAGACACAGATAGCTTTCACAAAGTTGTTCTTAAAGGAAAAGTAGCAAAAAAGGGCCAAAGCAACATCAAGCGGGAGAACAGAAGGCCAGTCAGAATCAGTTCCAAGTTCTCGAAGAGGATGAAGAAATATCAGTAGAATATCAAGTAATGAAGGAAGGTTATGAGAATAGGGAGAAGGAATAAGATAATGATAAGACACAGGAAAATGAAAAATAGAAAGGAAAAATAATGAGTGAATCAAAACTAGAAATGGATCAGGAAATGAACTAGAGTGAGATGGAATGGAGGACAATGAGCTACAAGAGATTCTTGATAGAGAAAACCTAGATCTAGAAGGGTTCCTGAATCAGGGAACTAAGGGCGGGCTAGAATCACTACCACAAGAAGAGATCAATAGAATACAGCAGTTATTCCTATGGAAAACTCAGGAAAAGGGTTTGGAGGAAGTAAACAACATTGAAAGACAAAGTAATGAAGGAGTGAAAGCAGTAAAAACGACTTTGGGGCTTGCACCGAGAAATCCAGGCAAAAAAAGAGGTAGGAAAAAGCAGAACGAGCTACTGATGGAATGTGGAAAGCTCATGGTAGACTCAGGTAAGATGAAAGATCTAACCAGTTACTCCTTTACCAATCTTTAATTATGAAGTTCACAACTTGGAATATTAGAGGTCTAGGCAGCAAGAGAAAACAGAGAATGCTAAATAACAGAATGAAGCAAGCAGCTCTGGACATAATTTTTGTCCAAGAAACGAAATGCTCTATACAAAAGTTAAGGCAAATCCATAGTAAATGGCTCAGTAGATTTGAGTTTCTAGAAGTTAAAGCTGAAAACACATCAAGGGGTATCCTCACTCTCTAGAATCCCCAAAAGGTAGGAATAATTAATGCGGAGGCATCAAGGAACTGCCTATCAGTGGTTGTACAACCTGTAGGAGACAGGGACACTTATCTAGTCACAAATGTTTATGGCCCCCAAAGGTTGGATGACAAAATCAAGTTTATAGAATCCTTGGTGGATCTCCGGGTTAGGCATGTAGGATTACCTTGGGTAATAGGAGGAGACTTCAATATGATCAGATCTCTCTCGGAGAAAAAAGGGGGTACTAGAGCTCTAAACAAGGATTCATCAGCATTCCAAAACTTTTCAGAAAGCATGAAGCTTGTGGACATTGAGTCAAACAATGGCCTCTGCACTTGGAATAATAAAAGAGGAGGGGACTCCCAGGTAGCCTCCAAGTTAGATAGATTCATGATCTCTGAAGATCTCATGCTTTTAGACAAGGAAATAATTGCAGGAATTCTCCCTTTTGGAGGCTCAGATCACTGGCCGGTTCAAATGGAGATCAAGGGCATAGGCACCCCAAGAAATTGACCTTTCAGATTTGAAAATATTTGGCTTTCACACCCAGATTTCATCAGCAACATTGGAAAATGGTGGGAGGAAGATTTGTAGATTCAGGGATCATCAATGTTCCTGCTACACAAAAGACTAAAGCACATCAAGATGAAGTTAAAAGCTTGGAACAAGAATGTTTTCGGAAATATTTTTGCAGGTAAGGAATCTGTTGAAAATAAAATTCTGGAGCTCAACCAAGCTTTGATCAAGGAAGGATTTGATAAGAACAAAAATGATCAGGTAGAGAAATATCATCTAGAATGGGAAAAGTTGTGTAAACAAGAGGAAATTTTTTGGAAACAAAAATCAAGAGTCCAATGGCTAAAGGAAGGAGAGCGCAACACCAAATTTTTCCATAGATCCACTATTGATAATAGGACTCACAACAGGATCTCTTTGATCAAGGATGAGGACGAGCAGATCCATTAATCCCATAAGGATATAGAAGCAGTGTTTTTTAAACACTTCCGAAGTACTGTCCAGGATGCCATTTTAGTAACGGAACCTTTCATCAAAGACTTCACTAAACACATCCCTAAGTTGGTATCCAGAGAGGACAACTGTAATCTCAATAGACCTATAACTAAAAAGGAGGTCAGTGAGGTGCTCAAGGAAATGCAAAATGGCAAGGTCCTTGGGCCAGATGGATTCAATGCAGATTTCTTCAAAGTTTGTTGGAACATTGTCAAAAAGGATATTGTAAGGGTAGTGGAAGATTCCAGGCTGAACATAACTATTTTGAAAGCTCTCAATACCTCCTTCATAGCCCTAATTCCAAAATAGGATAATGCTCAAATGCCAGAGAGGTATAGGCCCATCGCCTTATGCAATGTAGTTTACAAGATAATTTCCAAGGTAGTGGCCAACAAACTCAAACCTTTGCTGCCTACACTTATTTCGGGGGAACAAACTGGGTACGTGGAAGGCAGACAAATACTAGATAACATCATTCAAGCTCACGAGGTGGTTCACTCATTAACTAGTAAAAGGAAATCGGGTATGATAATGCAATTGGACATTGCCAAAGCATATGATAAAGTGAACTGGACATATATCAAGAAAGTGCTTAATGCGTTTGGTTTTGATCATAATTGGATCAGATGGGTAATGGCCCTAGTGACTTCCTCCAACTTCTCAATTTTAGTTAATGGCTCTCCATCTGAAATGTTTCTTCCTTCTAGAGGACTGAGACAGGGTGATCCGCTCTCGCCTTTTCTTTTCATCCTCATGATGGAAGGGCTGGGGTGGTCCATTAAGCATGCTAAAGTAACAGGAAAAATTCAAGGACTCCAACTATCAAAGAATAGTCAAGCTCTGACCCATCAACAATTTGTAGATGACACCATGTTACAGGGAATTTCCACAGTCAAGGAAGTGCTGGCATACAAACAAATTTTGAATGAATTTGCCATGGCAACAGGTATGGAGGTCAATCTTTCCAAATTTATTTATTTTTCTTTAACACCCACATTGTTATCCAAAGAAATGTCTAGAATTCTGGGTTTTCAAAGAGATGCCCTCCCCTCTAGATATTTGGGAGTTCCTCTAACGGATAAACCTTTGCATAAGAGGGTTTGGGAACCGTTAATCATCAAGATGCAAGACAAGGTCAGAAAATCAACAATCAGGTCTTTAAATCTGGCTAGTAGACTGGTTCTAACAAAGGCAGTGCTCCAAGCTATCCCAATCTTTATGCTATTGTAGAAATTTTGAATAATTTAACACATATTCACAGAGATTATCCTGATCATACAATTATAAGCGGAACATGTATAATACATAATCTCCTCTACATTGATCATCAATTTACAGAAGCAGAAACATTCACAGGCACACATAGAAGCATCAATCAAACTCATTAACACAGTATGTATCCCGGGGAAAGAATCTCGCTAAAAATCCCACACTATATGTATATTATATTGATTGAATCATGTAACATTACAAAGTACAATTCTTATCACAAGCAATCCAGTACCAGCTCCACCTGTTACACACAATATAGCTCAGATCTGATCTCCAAATCTATTCCACTGCTTGCCTGCCTCTCCAGCTCAATACCTGCTCAAGAACTGATGAGAATGGTTTACCAAACTCATATTTGACCTGCAAATAATCACTCACACTCTGTTGGATGTGAGCACAGGCTACAATTCTTGATATTGGCCAATTCATTGGCATACTCAATCCCTCTGATTGTGCAAATCATCATGCACAACTATAGTCACAACTGATAGCAATCTGATCCTCTAACACCTGTCCCTGCTGAACTGAACATGCACTGACATGCAACTGAGTTAACTGATGTATTCTATAGTTGCATTATGAGTTAATAACTTGTGAATTAATTAATAACTAATTCACCCAACTCATCTCTAGTCTGTTGATCAGTTAGACTAAATACAACCAGTTTAACAAAGCTAAACTGAACACAACTCCATCAACTGCACCTCCAGTCCACTAAACTCAACTCACTTGAGTTCTAACTGAAGTCTTGCATGCAAATATTAGTCATCCAATAGGTAACCACGTATTTCCTTCTGGGATCTGCATGTACCACATCCGTAGCTCATCCTGAAGTGCTCCAAGAGAATAAGATCAAGTTTATAGTCCAAATATTATTATGAGACAATAATATTTGACTTTTCTATTTTTGACAGCCAGTCTAAAAATAGACTTTGATCACTCACACTGTGATCACTCACACTGTGATCACTCACACTGTGGTCACCCACACTATGATCACTCATACTGTGATCACCCACACTGTGATCATCCACACTGTGATCATCCACACTGTGATAAAAAATAGAACTTGCACCATAATTTGCCTGCGGGCCCACTTAGTGAAGGCGACTCTTTTCACTAAGCTCCATCATCTTGTTGCATTCTCAACAAGCATTTCTTGTTGCACACTTTTCAACACTCCCTCTCAACAAGAAAGGCTTCCTCTCAAACCTGATCCTGTAACTCTGGAATGTTCTCCATGCAACACATCTGGTCGGTCCACTTGCTCTGTCATCAAAGTCTCTGACTGCTATTGCCTTTGTCGACTGAAAACTCTGCATCTTTGTGCTCTTCAGTATCTGACTGCTCTAGCCTCTGTCACTTTGATCTCTGACTACATCCGTGCTGCTGCTGGTTCTATCTCCCAGCATTGCATCCGCACTGCACCTCCCAACTGACCTCCCTGTTGGGCTAGAAACACCCTCTGATGCTGAAGCTCTACCTGCTGCTGACAAGTGCTCCCTCTCTGACATCTGCGCTACTGCAACATCTCCATGCATCTCACACCATTGCACACCTCTCTGTGCCACCTAGCACTGTGCAAAACACTTGTGCCTCTCGCATTGCTGCAGCCTGCTAGCTATGCGCTGTCCTGGGATTCCCTGCACTGTCGCTCTCTCTGCCGCTCCATCCGCATCTGTCTCTACCCAATCAGTCAGTTCCTGCTACTACACATTTGGGGCTCCCATAGCAAGGTCTCATCCAAGAGGTTGGGTACCTCAAGGATCCTGCCCCTCCTCCTTGGGACAATCAATCCACATCACCCCACCTCCTACCTGGAGGTATGGCTGCATGCGATCCCTCAGCCCACCTGGCTCGAAGTTTCCCCCTACTGGAGGTCTCTGGATGAGTAGATGTCTCTACTCGATCTCCTCTTAGCTTCCCTTGTTGTGGCTGCTCCACAACCTCCTGAAGTTGCTGCACCAATCGTGGCTCCTCCACAATTGTCTGAGACTTCTTCTGGCTCTGCATGTTGAGAGGTAATATATGCTCCCTCTCAACCACCAAGTCTCCATCAGTTGCCTCGCTGCTCAAGGCTTTGCATGCATCTTGAACCTCAAGAGCATACAGGTTCCTGACCCATGAACCAATCTCATGAAAACAAAAGCATCTCACCTTCAACTTGTCAACCTTCTTCCCATCATTGGAAGAATTGGATTCGAAAAGAGAAACCTTCTCCTTCCCCTTCCTCGCCTTACTTGCTAAGGCACAGTTCTCCTCATCCTGCATGGATGAAGAACCGTCTCTGGTGCTCCGCCTGATCTCCTCCTGCACAGGATCAGAGCAAAGTCTCTCCCATCCTGGCAGTTTCTCCCTTACATTCACTGAGTCCTGGTAGCTATGCCAACTCTTAGGAAGGTCAAGGAGTGCTAGACTCACCATCCTCATCCGACAGTCACCCCCACACTTCCTAGCTCATCCCGGCATTGGGTGAACTTCGTGAGATACTGGGGCATACTGTCTCCATTCTCACACTGAATGTTTCTGAGTTTTATCTCTTGCTTTGGAATTAAATTCGAATTCCACTAGCTCAAAACTCAACCGCTTCCAATCTAGAATTCGTGAGAACAAAGTATTTCTTGTACAGAGATCAATTGTATGGGCATTCACCGGATATCTCACCTTCCAAAAGAAGGATGAATCCAGAGGCTACCTGGCCCAATTACAGACTCTGCCTAAAGAAATAAGATGTAAACACTTTCTGAATAATAGATCTGATGATCAATCCTCGCTTGATATCCTGTAAAAATCTCTTCTACAAATCAAGCAGCTCTGATACCATGTAGAACTTTTCTACAAATCATCTAGCTCTGATACCATGTAGAAATTTTTCTACAATTATCTAGCTAGCTCTGATACCATGTAGAAATTTTGAATAATTTAACACATATTCACAGAGATTATCCTGATCATACAATTATAAGCGGAACATGTATAATACATAATCTCCTCTACGTTAATCATCAATTTACAGAAGCAGAAACATTCACAGGCACACATAGAAGCATCAATCAAACTCATTAACACAATATGTATCCCAGGGAAATCATCTCGCTAAAAATCCCACACTATCTGTATATTATATTGATTGAATCATGTAACATTTCAAAGTACAATGCTTATCACAATCAATCCAGTACCAGCTCCACCTGTTACACACAATACATCTCAGATCTGATCTCCAAATCTATTCCACTGCTTGCCTGCCTCTCCAGCTCAATACCTGCTCAAGAACTGATGAGAATGGTTTACCAAACTCGTATTTGACCTGCAAATAATCACTCACACTCTGTTGGATGTGAGCACAGGCTACAATTCTTGATATTGGCCAATTCATTGGCATACTCAATCCCTCTGATTGTGCAAATAATCATGCATAACTATAGTCACAACTGATAGCAATCTGATCCTCTAACACCTGTCCCTGCTGAACTGAACATGCACTGACATGCAACTGAGTTAACTGATGTATTCTATAGTTGCATTATGAGTTAATAACTTGTGAATTAATTAATAACTAATTCACCCAACTCATCTCTAGTCTATTGATCAGTTAGACTAAATACAACTAGTTTAACAAAGCTAAACTGAATACAACTCCATCAACTGCACCTCCAGTCCACTAAACTCAACTCACTTGAGTTCTAACTGAAGTCCTGCATGCAAATATTAGTCATCCAATAGGTAACCACGTATTTCCTTCTGGGATCTGCATGTACCACATCCATAGCTCATCCTGAAGTGCTCCAAGAGAATAAGATCAAGTTTATAGTCCAAATATTATTATGAGACAATAATATTTGACTTTTCTATTTTTGACAGCCAGTCTAAAAATAGACTTTGATCACTCACACTATGATCACTCACACTGTGGTCACCCACACTGTGATCACTCATACTGTGATCACCCACACTGGCATCAACCACACTGTGATCATCCACACTGTGATCAAAAATAGAACTTGCACCATAATTTACTTGCTGGCCCACTTAGTGAAGTCGACTCTTTTCACTAAGCTCCATCATCTTGTTGCATTCTCAACAAGCATTTCTTGTTGCACACTTTTCAACAACTATCAGCTCTCCTTGCTCCAAAAGGAGTCCTACAACAATTTAGAAAAATCCAAAGGGATTTTCTTTGGGGCAAGGAGGAAACTAGGAAAAAATGGGCTTTAGTTTCATGGGAAAATATCTGTAAACCTAAGATTCAAGGAGGCCTAGGATTGGATGATCTAGAGATTCTCAATAAGGTTCTTGGAGCCAAACTCTGGTGGAGGTGGGTTAAGGATCCTAAGGCTCAATGGGCAAACCTCTGGAAGGAAAAATATGCCAGCTCCTAGCACTCTTCTGGACTAATAAGAATGTCTGGAAACATGAAGGGCTCTCCCATATGGAACAAAGCCTGGGAGAACAAAGGGGTGGTTCAAAAAAACAGTTTCTGGGAAATCAGAGATGGAGATCAAGCACTATTCTGGGAGGATAAATGGCAACAAGAACCAACACTTTTGAAAGAGGAATTTTTGGGCCTCAAGCAAGAAACAGACAACCAAGGATTAGTAAAGGTAAAGGACTTTTGGGAACATGCTCACAACATAGAAAAATGGAGAACATGGAAAAAAATAGATGGCAGAGAGGACAAAACCCTCAACAGTAGAGCATAGACCCTAAAGAGGATGCTGGATTAGAGGATGATTTTAGTCACTGGAGGGCAGGATCAACTAAGATGGGGTAACAACAAAGAGAGCAACTTTAATATTAAGGAAGCAAAAGGTATTCTACTTGGACTGGAATCCCAGGCCGTGGTCAGAATCTGGCAGAAGCTGTGGAGGAACAAAGGCTGGATGAAAATAAAGCTCTTTATGTGGCCAGTTCACCATAGGAAAATCTTAACTTGGGACAATATTAGAAAGAGGGGTATGTTGGGACCCTCCAGATGCCAGCTTTGTGAAGCATAAGAGGAGACAATGGAACATCTTCTCAATAGCTACATTTTCACCTCGAGGTTATGGGACTTTTTTGCCGCAGTCTTTAATCAGTCTGATAGAGACAGAGATAGGATCTCTAACACCATAAACAGTTGGAATAATTTTTCAGATTATGAGATTCTTAACTCTTCTTAGGCTCTCTTTCCAAGTTTCATAATATGGAATGTGTGGAAAGAAAGAAACAAAAGAATTTTTAAAGAAGAGAAGAACTCCTCTCTACGCCTATTGGAGCAAATCTTGAAACAGATAAAATAGACAATGGGAACAACAGTTAGGGATCTCCCCAAAAATCCTCCCTCAGAAATAGAGTTAAAAATACTCAGGTAGTTAGACATGCAGGGGCTCATTCCACAACGATTAGACAGGAAAATAATCTTGAGGGAATCAGTTAAGGAATTCTGGAATCCCCCCCGGAAGGTTTATTGAAGTATAACATTGATGGAGCTTCAAAAGACAACCCGGGAATGGCAGGCTTTGGAGGAGTCCCGAGGGATGAAACTGGGAGCATCATCACCCTCTTCCATTGTCATTTAGGAAAAGCTACCAACAACATGGTGGAACTAATGGCATTGGAGCAATGCTTAGAATTTCTGAAACATGATCACAATCAAAATGTGATAATGGAAGCTGCTTTAGAGCTAGTTATCAACGTGGCCAAGAAAATTAGTCATGGAACAGGGTTGGAAAAAGTTTCAAAACATTGGAGGTTAATAAAGGTGCTCCAAAAAATACAGGATCATCTTCAGGGACTACGCACACTTAGATTCATCCATGTGCGCAGAAAGGCCAACAAATTGGCAGACATCCTAGCCAACCAAGGGGTCACCTGTAAAGACAGTATAATTTCGATGAGTTGGAATGCAATGCTGCAAAGCGGTCTAAAGGGACTTTACCACAACCAGGCAGAAGAGGATAAAAAAGTGTATTAGGACATAACTAAGGAAGCTAATATGCAATGAGCATATTTCTGCAGGATTCACAATTCTGGTCAAACAGGTCTACAGAGGATAGCTCACCAGAGGCGGCCTCTGCAGCTATAATCATCACTTCGCTGAAAATCCCTGAAGGAGGGCGCTGGGTTTTCACAGTCAGAATAAAGGTTGAGAACAATAACTATGCTGGCAGCACCATCTCTTCCCAGTGTTGGGAGACAAAACCACCCCTCGAATGGTTTTGGTGCGATCGCACCACTTTCAAGTTAAAGGTGGTTTCGAATTATCAGTAGTGATACCATACAATACTTGACACGTGGATGTGGGATGGGTTTTAAAACCATCCTCATCACACGATAAACTTTAATGATATTATGGTGCGTGATTTGCAACTCCACCGTCCGATCTGATCATGTCCAATCAACCATCTGGATTGTATGAGCGGTTCGGTGGGGTCGGGGTTTAAACATCTTGCTCCATTGTGACGCGATTTGTATCTCCAATGATGGATTTTATAAGAAGTTTGGATGGCAGTGAATAAGAAGCGAGTTTTCGTGGGAAGGGCTCAGGTGCCGACGACTCCCGTAACTTGTTTTTGTCTGTTCTCAATAGTGTTCGACGGGAAGTTTTGAGAACTTGTTTTAGTACATCTTCTTATTTTTCCTTGTAACACATAGTTTGAAGGAAAAGTGTAAATTTTGTAAATTTTGTTTGATTTAATGAAAAAGAAGGCTCGACTCTTGCTTTAGCAAAAAAAAAAAAAAGGTACAATGTTAAACACAAGTTTATTATTATCTTGGTTTGTATTGTGAGTATTTTATAATATATTTCTCTTACTTTTAATTCTATTCTCAATATATCTAATTACATATACACTATTGTAGACGTAATGGATTGAAATAATATGAGTTCAATATAATGAAATTATACCCTCAAGATATTGAGATAATACATAAACCCACTTGTTAAATACTTCATTAATTATCAATCTTTGGCCAATCTTATTATTGATTAGAGAACACAATTTGTTATGAGAGATTATTTGTTGGTAACAATTGAAACAAGCTATGGTGGAGGAGCTATGAATTGAGATTTCATTCTCAATTTATAATAGGATCTACTCATTTTTTAATTGATCCAATTGTTTCAAAATATTTACTTTCATAAACAAAATTAGGCCAATCAGGGAGCATATCAATTTATATTAGAATTATTAGTAATAACATAATGTAAAATAGGAAACTTGGTGGAATGGTCTATGTGCAATACAAACAAATATATATTAGAGATATGATTAAAAATATGAGAACACTCAATTTTGCTTCAACAACTCTTCCTTTATGCCTCAAACATCAAGCTTGCTCATTTTGTTGTTGTTTAGTTCATTGATAAGGTTTCCTATACAGTTTGTTGTTATCTGGTTCATTCAAAAAGTCTTAGCTACCCTCCTTTCTCCTTTTGCCCTTGATTTCAATCCTCCTCAATATTCAGTTCATCACAACAAGGGGCAAGAACCATCATTTTTCTATTGAGGGCATGCATAAATTCATCCTAATGTTAGGTCCCTATAGTATTAGTGATTCCCCCATTACTATTGTCATTGTATCCCTTATTATTATTTTTGTGACCCTATTGTCCCCATAGAATCCCTCTATTGTTATTTTCGTGCCTTTATATTATTGTTAGGTCGGCTTGGTTATATTGTGACCCCTTATACTCCTATATATAGAAAGGAGGTTTTGTCATTTAAATCATCTAAGAATTGTTCATTTCTGTAGTGCAAAGGAGGTTTCCCCCTTGAAGAGGCTTATTTCTAAGGTGTTGATATATCTTTACTATCTTTTTGTGCATTAGTTTCATAACATTTGGCATTAGAGCTTTGGATTATAGGGTTTCGCTGCTCCAAACAGGTCATTGTGGCTTTTTCACTATAACTTTTTTTTTATGATGTTTCAGAAGCTACACAAAAAACCCCATTTGATCCAAAAGCATTCTAAACTTTGGGTCTGAATTTCAAAACTTGTCTCACTATAGTTGCGGAGATATGATCAGTGGAAGTTAGGGTTTTGGCAGACTCTTGAATTACATTCCAAACAGGTGACATGGGGAAAATCGTCATAAATTTTGTTTTGAACATCAGATTGAAATTTCGTAAGAAGTTTCAGGTAGAGGATGGCCTGTAGTTTTCTTTGTATCAATTTCAGGTACTAAGGTTGAAATAGTGACATGTGGCACATCATACAAGTTCACTCTATTGAACTAGTTTATAATCAGGTCACCATGGGAGATTTGGCAGAACCCTTACTCGGAGAATCCAATCTTGATCAGATGTGAGGGGTTAGAAAGAGGACTCAAAGGGTTACCATAGGATGAGATTTTAGATATTCAAGATTTGCAGTTACAGAGATACAACAGATTCAATATCGAGCTCTTACAAAGTGAAAAAAGGTGTGTAGTTTTTTTTTTAAGTTTTGAATAAGATTGGTTTGAAAAATTAGTTTGAAGGAATTAAAAGGGAATAGTGAAGAATTATTATCATTAATTAATACCACAAAGAAATAAAATGGAAACACCTAGTAAGCAACCTAAAAGCTCTAGCATGACTCGTGAAGAAGAGGAAGAAATGCAACATGATATATCAAAATTACAAGACCAAGTACAACAAATTTCACTCTCACTAAAGGTAAATGAAGCCAAGATGAATGGCGTGGAAGCTAATATGAATGGCATGGAATCTAATATGGATGGCATGGAAGCTAAGATGAATGGCATGGATGCTAAGATGAATGGCATGGACGATAAGATGGAAGAATTGAAGATAAATTTGAATAAATTGCTACAAGAAATGGTCACTAATGGTGAAAGGGTAGTAAAGGAAACTCATGATGAGAACAAAATAAATGTTAATCATGATTTCATAGACTCCAATGTTGGATTGAAGACCCATCATGTTCCAAAAATCGATATGAGGAAGTTTGATGGCAAGGATCTCGGAACATGGATACTATAGATGGAGCAATTTTTCGATCTCCATAATGTGCAAAACACACAAAAGGTACGTATTGCAACTTTATATTTGGAACCAAATCAGTTTGTATGGTATCGATGGCTTTTCTCTCGTAAACAAATTTTCACGTGGGCAATTTTCATGGAAGAAATGATAGCACATTATGAGGATACAAAAAGCAACACCTTTTTTAGCTAATTGATAAATCTCAAACAAAAGGGTTCAATGATGGAGCACATTGAGGACTTCCAAAAATTGAACATAAGGGTAAAAGATATTCCAGAGGAGCATAGGATTGATGTGTTCACAAGGACTTGAAAGGATAATATCCAACATGAGGTTCGCCTTTGGGAACCTGATTCATTGGAGAAGGCATTCAGGTTAGCAAGAAAATGGAAGGAAAAATTATGGCAACCAGGAAGCCTACCATTCACAACTATAAAGATGGAAGTGTTGTTGCCCCTAGCCTTCCACAACCTACAAGGTTGAAACCACAACAATTGGAGGAAAAAATAACAAAAGGGCTTTGTTATAATTGTGATAGCAAATACACTGAAGGTCATAAGTGTGCTCAGAAGAAATTATTCTACATAGATTGTGAAGGGGAGGAAGAAAGGAATAAGAAATGTCAAAAGAAGAGGATATACTCCAGGAACAAACCTTAGATAAATAAGAAATGAATCCGACCATATCTTGTAATGCATTGGTTGGAATTACCACTCCTCAAACTATCAAGATAGAAGGACATATCAAGAAGAAAAAAGTAATAGTGTTGATTGATTCGGGAAGTACCCATAATTTTATTCATTCTAAGATAGAAAAGGAATTGAATTGCTTCCTATATCTAGCACGAGAGTGTCAAGTGACGGTTGCAAGTGGAGGAACCATAAATTTCTCTGGAAAGTGCCATAATATCAAGCTATCCATGGGAGAATATGTATTAAATAGCCCAATTATTTCCATTCCAATGGGTGGTGTTGATGTTGTACTAGGAGTCCAATGGCTACAATCCTTGGGTACAACAGCTTTTAATTTTCAAGAAATTTTCATGAAATTTTCTGCGGAAGGAAAGGAAGTTGAATTAAGGGGTATTGTAGGGAAACTGGGAAAGATAATAAGCTCTAACGGTATGACATAGCTTCTAAAGAAGGAACAACGAGGTGTAATTTCACAATTATGTTCACTAGAGGTTCCCACATCGAAATCATCTATTTCTCCAGATCTCCAAAAAGTATTGGACAATCATTCCAAGGTATTTGAGACTCCCAAAGGTCTCCCACCTATTCGTGATCATGATCATGCTATTCATTTGATTCCAGGAAGTGTTCCTCCAAACATGAGGCCATACAGATATCCCTATGCCCAAAAGAGTGAAATTGAACGTATGGTTGCAGAAATGCTAGAGGCTGGTATAATTCAACCTAGTCAAGGTTCTTTCTCTGCTCTAGTAGTATTGGTGCACAAGAAGGATGGATCATGGCGCTTGTGTTCGTATTATAGGGAGCTCAACAAGCTCACTATTAAAGATAAATTTCACATTCCTGTCATTGAAGAATTATTGGATCAATTGCATGGATCAATTTACTTCACCAAGTTGGATCTTCATTCAAGATATCATCAAATTAGAAGGAAGACTAAAGACTTTCCGAAAACAACATTTAGAACTCATGAGGGTCATTATGAATTTTTGGTCATGCCTTTTGGCCTTACCAATGCACCTTCTACATTTCAAGGCTTGATGAATTCCATTTTCAAACCCTTCCTTAGAAAATTTGTGTTAGTATTTTCAACAAGTCTTGGAAGGATCATGTTGAACATGTTGACAGGTGCTCAAACTATTGGAGGGGAAACAATTATATGCAAAAAGCTCTAAATGTTTCTTTGGAGTACAAGAGGTGGAATATCTGGGTCATATTGTATCTCATGAAGGTGTTAAGGTAGACCCTAGCAAATTAAAGCCATTAAGGAATGGAAAATACTCACATCCATAAAGCATATGCGAGGATTTCTCGGGTTGACAGGGTATTATCGCAAGTTTGTTAAGAATTATGGGAGAATAGCAACACCTCTAACAACATTATTGAAGAAAGATGCCTTTTCATGGACTCCAGAAGCAACAAAGGCCTTGAAACATCTTAAAGAGGCAATGTGCCAAGCACCGGTCTTAGCTATGCCAAACATCACAAAACCTTTATTGTGGAATGTGATGCTTTAGGAAATAGCAAGATGAAAGACCCATTTCTTTCGAAAGTCATCCAATCAAGGGAAAATATTTACACAAAGCTATTTATGAGAAGGAAATGTTGGCAATACTACATGCACTTAAGAAATGGCGACCCTACCTAATAGGAAGACACTTCAAGGTAAAAACGGATCATGATAGTCTTAAATACTTTTTAGAACAAAGATTATCCTCTAAGGAGCAACAAAAATGGGTCACAAAGATGTTGGGTTATGACTTTGAAATCATCTACAAAAAAGGGAAGCAAAATGTTGTGGCAGATGCACTCTTAAGAAAGGATGAGGATGTGGAAGCATTGTTGTGCTCCATTTCTATTATCCAACCGGATTGGATAAACGAAGCAAGGGAGGAATGGAAGAATGATGAAGAAGTGTGGGCACTCATTCGAACGTTACAACAAGATTCTAGTACATTTGACACATTTAGTTGGAAAAATGATTCATTATGGTACAAAGATCGCTTATACCTATATAATAATTCCCAACTCAAACAAAAGATTCTTATGGAATTGCACACTTCTCCCTTAGGAGGGCACTCATGATTTTTAAAAACTTACCACAGGGTTAAGAAGGAATTTTTTTGGGATGGCCTTAAATTGGATATTCAAAAGTTTGTGGCGGAATGTTTGGTTTGCCAACAAAATAAAGTTGAAACAATTAAGACCCCAGGTTTATTACAACCTTTATCCATTCCAAGGCAACGTTGGGAGGAGGTTTCAATGGATTTTATCATAGGTTTACCCAAGTCCGAAGGAAAGAGTGTCATCATGGTGGTAGTTGACAGACTTACCAGGTATGCACACTTTTGTGCATTATCACATCCATTTAAATCTAGTACAATTTCTACTGCATTTATGGAAACAATTCAAAAGCTACATGGAAACCCAAAGATTATTGTAAGCAACAGAGATCCCATTTTCATTGGAATTTTTTGGACAACATTATTTTCTTGTCTCAATACTCAGTTAGCTCATAGCTCATCTTATCATGCTCAATCTGATGGGCAAACTGAGATAGTAAACAAATGTTTGGAAGGATATCTTCGCTGCTTTGTATTTGATAAACAGACACAATGGGTCAAATGGTTGCCTTTGGCTGAATGGTGGTATAAAACTTCTTTCAATACTACAACAAAAATGACCCCATTTATGGCACTTTATGGATATCATCCACCATCCATCACATCATATTTAAGAGAAAATTCTAAGGTTCAAGCAGTGGAACATCACATCAAGCATCAACAACTAGTTCTCCAACTCTTAAAGGATAACCTTACGTTGGTGCAGAATAGAATGAAACAACAGGTAGATCAACATCGCAGCGAAAGAAGTTTTGATGTAGGTGACTGGGTATTCCTATGGCTACAACCATATAAACAAATGTCCCTCAAGTAAGCTAAGAAGGATAATAAATTATCACCAAAGTATTATGGTCCATACAAGGTGTTGCAAAATATTGGTACTATGGCATACAAATTGGAGCTTCTTGTAGCTTCTCTAGTGCACCTAGTTTTCCATATTTCATGTTTAAAGAAGGTTATAGGTGAAAAGATCCCAGTTCAAACAATATTTCCAGAACTTCACGAGGAAGGAAAAATTATATTGGAACCAGAAGTGGTCACAGAAACAAGAACTCGACAGTTACGAAATCGATCAATTTCGGAATATCTCATCAAGTGGAAGAACTTATCCGCTGAAGATTCCACATGGGAGGATGATAATTTTATACAGAAGCATCCAGAACTACTCAAGCGTTGAGCACAACACTTTTTTGAAGGAGAGGGGCATGTTAGGTCCCTATAGTATTAGTGATTCCCCCATTACTATTGTCGTTGTATCCCTTATTATTATTGTTGTGACCCTATTGTCCCCATATTGTTATTATTGTGCCCCATAGAATCCCTCTATTGTTATTTTTGTGCCTTTATATTATTATTGTTAGGTAAGCTTGGTTATATTATGCCCCCTTATACTCCTATATATAGAAAGGATGCTTTGTCATTTGAATCATATAAGAATTGTTCATTTGTGTAACTCAAAGGAGGTTGCCCCCTTGAAGAGGCTTATTTCTAAGGCGTTGATCTATCTTTTCTATCATTTTGTGAGCTGGTTTCATAACACCCAATTCAAACCCTTCATAATGCATGAATCTCTTTTAATCTTTGACCTTTCAAACATATCCTTTTGAATTCCCTCCAAGAGTTCTCCAACATGTTTGCTCAAGCAACCTAAAGGCACGTTTTGTTTTACAAAATTATCTCGAGGAACAACTATAACTTATTTTCTATACCCATGGGGCTAATTTCAATGCGAAGAGGAACACCCTTAAGTTCCTAATGGAAATATTTCCAACTAGGGGAATAATTATCTCAGATATATTCTTCTATACAAAATCATACTACCCACAATGTCTATATTGTCTCAATGATGCATTATAATTTGCATGTGTGTCTGCATCGTTGAAGGGAACTAGAACCACAATAATTTCCCCCAAGACAACATGATTTGAGACATGATTTGCATGAGACATCTTACTATATTTTGGTAGATTTCATAAACATTTCTTCTTTCTTACCATTGGTATTGTCATATTATTTTTAACTATTACACATTATATTTTTACCTATAGTATACATCTAAATATCAACACATGATTAATACAAATAACTTTTGAATCACCATAAACAATAGTATAAATAATACAAGAGAAGCACTAGAAGTGGTAAGTTTTATTAGAAAGAGAGTTCTCTTTGAAATGTCCCTTTGAAGGATGACTTTTCTATTATCTAGATCGAGGAATCCTTGTGCATTCCACTTCATACTATATCCTACAACGACACATTTTTTATTTCTACTAACTAATTTTTATTTTTCTTCTCTTCAAAATAACTTATGCATTACAATAAAAAATAAACATGATCCTATGCCTTTGATTAGTTATGTTTGCAAATTAGGGTAAACTTAGGTGTCTAAGAAAGGTCAGATGTATTCTAGTTTTAGCAATTTCAATCCCCATGAGGGGAAGTTTTTACTCAAATAATTTGTTGAGACTAAGAATATAGATGGAGGCTACAAGATATGTTATGAACCATTCAACCATAATAACCATCCATAACATACTTTATACCTTCACTACACATCTCTATAATGTTCATATCATCTCACAAATCACTAGTTCCAAAATTGAACAACAAAAAATATTCTCAAAAGAAAAACATTAAATGAACAATATGTAGTATCTATATTGTTCCTATGGAACATGTGCTAGTCGAAAATTTTCAATAATGGTATCATGATCTTCCCTCGCTAATTTCCATTGTCGAGCACTCATTTTTCTACTCTTCACTTCTTGCAATGGCAACCAATCTTCTATGATCAAATGATTATAGTGGGCATATATAATATTTGGATGGTAGTCTTGAAAAATAATGTGGTCTTTAAGTTCCTTTACTTGTTCAAAGAAATGTCCCATTAACACCATTGAGCCGACTGGATATTTATAATTTGAAGGATCATCAAACTCTTGCATCAATACAGATTTCAACCTAGTGCATCCCAATAGATAATAATGCACTTTCTCTGGATTATTTTCTGGTGCAATGATAACAAAAATGTCACCTTCTCTAACCATATAAGAAAGATGATCATAATCCTTGTCAAGCATAGCCACTTCATTGTCCATTTCCTCATCAGCCACATTTGGAAATGGGGAAATGCTTGCAACTGTTGATGTATCCATGGTTTGACATATTTGTTATCATGGTTTACACACTGCTCGATGGACTATATATTATCATCAATACAATTAGGATAAAAGAAAGAGTATTTTCATTTATGAATTAATAATATAATTATCATAGTCTCACTTCTAATGGAGTGCAAACAACGTGTTCCATGGTTTGAAACACAATTATATGGCAACAATCTATCAACATCACCCATCAGAATATTCCAAAAGTACTTGTTTGACATAAAAACTTGTGTAAGTCAACTTTTGTGCAATAAATATATCTTTTTGATAGAAAAGAACACACGCACATTGTTTACCCTATATATATATATATATATATATATATATATATATATCTGTGTGTGTGTACACCATATATATATGTTATGGTACACCAACACATTCTTTCTTATAAAGTAATTGGTCATTTTCTCATTGACATAATATCTTAGCCATTAATTCATGAACACTTGAAAGAGGGAGGTCATTGGACCTATATTATTTACCAGAATTTTGAAATGTCTCACAATATAATTCGAATTATACATGGTATCGACAACAACATGTGTCATGAACAGCAATAGGCCTGATATACCATGGCTTAAGATTAACAAATTTGCTAAGGGACATTTTCACATCAATGTTACTAGCCATAAAGTTTTGAAATAATTCCAAATGAGTGACCTAAGTTATATGTTTGGCATGAATTTCATAATTTCCTCTAGATATACGATGTCGCACAATGTCCTTTTCATTTGGTGACACGTGAGAATTCAAATCCCAAAACTCTTTCACCCTATCTATCACATTAGTTGTAAGTCAATCTTGATAGGGTTGCCTACAAGTATTAGCCCAACAAGCAAGTTCATTTTTTCTCATCTAATTGAATCATGAATTCGTTATGCCTCCATAGGTTTCTTCTTATGACATCAACCAATTTTATGTAGTCATAGTCGTGACACCTCTTAACAATGCATTACGAGCACTTTTTCCATCTTGAGATCACTTTCTTGCAAATGTGCGAAGGGTTGATCTTATATTTTTTGATACCAAATGATTTACCTTAACCTCTTTGGAATTTCTAATGCCCAATAATTAAACTACATTGCTCAAAGGTTTGTAATTTAAAAAATTATTTAACATTTGTGCTTGTGCTATGACAGATTTACCTTTAAAAACATTTTTGAACATCACATTTACTTTATTTAAAATTGTTCATTGATGCAGTGATGGCCCCATTTCTTTTAGTTTAGTTGAATCGATATTCTTCAAAAAAAAATATCATCCTAGACTTTGTCCTTGTAACTTCTGATTAATTATCGTACTTTTGTAGAAGTGGTAGGATCTTCTTGCAATTTAAATGTTTTCCTTGCATAAAAAAATATAAATTTGTACAATTTACACTTGACATGTACAAATTGAAGATTTTTAAAATCTTAAAATTGGGACTTTGAAATAATTTAATCTAGAAAAACTACAAAATTTAAAATTTAAAACATGATTAACTCACTAGTACTATCAATATCAATATTATCTTCTTCATTTGTGCGGTCAATATCCATTTTGAGGGCATTCATATGCACATTCAACATGTAAAGTTTTTATTACACTTAATAAAAATTACAAATTTTCTTCGTGGAAAAATGTGATATTTATATGTAATTAACTATTAAAAAAATATGACACATAATAATATTTGACTATTATAAATACAGGTATATAATTATTGATCCAATTTTCTAAAATTCTATTGTTTTTTAATTTACAACTCATTATTTTTACTTATGAGGCTTAGTTTAAACCTTAGATTTACTCTAGTGTATTGAAGGCATGTGTTGGTAAGTTCTTTGTGATAATTACATATAAAAGTGATCAATTACATTACATCAATTGATATTATGAGATGAATACATGTACTTAATATGTTTTAAAATCCTTTTCCATCAAGTTCATTTGTTATCTCTAGTTGTTCTACCTATTAGCATGGTATCAAAGCTCTTATGGTCTTAAGGACATGATAGAATCATGGTAGTATTGAAGGTGATATGATGCAACCACTCCATTATAGAGATTCATAAGAGAATAAAAATGTTGTATACACCAAAAAAAACACATATTTACATCTATTTAAAGGCACAATGTTCAACACAAATTTATTGTTATCTTGATTTGTATTGTGAGTATTTTATAATATATTTCTCTTACTTTTAATTATATTCTCAATATATCTAATTACATATACATTATTGTAGATGTAATGGATTGACATAATATGAGTTCAATATATTGAAATTATACTCTCAAGATATTGACATAATACATAAACCCACTTGTTAAATAGTTCATTAATTATCAATCTTTGCCCCATTTTATTATTGATTAAAGAACACAATTTTTTATGCGATATTATTTATTGGTAACCATTGAAACAAGCTATGGTGGAGGAGTTGTAAATTGACATTTCATTCTCAATTTACAACAGGATCTACTCATTTTTTAATTGATCCAAATGTTTCAAAATATTTACTATCATAACAAAAATTAGTCAAATCAAAGAACATATCAATTTACATTAGAATTATTAGTAATAACATAATGTAAAATATCCCGGATGCGGGTGCCACGTCTGGAGAAGGCAGTACGCCACATGGTGTACATGGGCGGGCTCGAGTTTAAGCAGCTCCTTAAATGCTCCACGCCGCCCTGGCCAGCGAGCGTGAGAGCTATAGAGCGAAGGGACGGCCATTTATGGTCTAAGATGAGCCTTAAACGCAGAGGCAGAGGTGAATTATGGCGCACCAGCTTCAAGGCAAACTACCGTTGCATAAATCTGAAGAATATGGGGAATGTTGGTCAGTTCGATTTGAGGAGGTGGAGATCTGGGTTTCAGGGCTCAGAGAGGGATCACGAAGCCACCTTCGGGCTCTCTGGAGCAGTGAAAAGGCCGCGACAGGAAGTGTTGATAAGTTGGAAGATATGGCGCCAAGGCAAAGGCCCTTCAGTCGTCGCGGCACTGGAAGAGGAGGAGCCTCACGCCCCCCTGTCAATCCTTCGTCGAATTGCTGCCGCTGCCTATGCCACAGGGTGGAGGAAGCCAACCCCATCCAAGCTCAGCAATTCATGGAGGCCAGGCCACAGAACCCAGGAGCTGCTTCGCTACCGGCGTTTGGCTCAGCGATTTTCTCTGTCAGCAATGCACAAGGTAATTCAAGCATTCAAGCTCATGTTTCAGTTTTATTTGTGGAAGAGGCGAAAGAAGAAAAGGGGGAACAACCCCAGGCCCCAATTCAACCTATGGAAAGGGAGCTACCCCATGGCCCAATTCAGCATGCAGAGAGTTCCAAAGCTGCTGAGGACAAAGCCGGGGCACAATCCGAGCCAGGAGCTGTTTTACCAGCTTCTCAACCAGCACCAGCAAAGGGCAAGGCCAAATATGACTGGGGACCTCCACCAGAAGGTGAATACTGGATCTATCCAGAAGACTCGGAGGAAGACTCAGATGAATAGTCTCGGGCTCAACCCAGCTCCAGTTCTCTGCTCGAACTCAGGTTTTTTCGTTTGCTGTTTGCCCTGCCACCAATACTTAATGTATAGCGTTAATCTTTTTGTTTGGTCATACAATTTCGATGTTCAGTGTGAGTCCCGTCCCCTGCGTGGGACTCTGATGAATTTTCTACAGATCTCTTTTTGCCCCTGCGTGGGAAAGGTAGTTTTGTATGGTTTCGTTTACACAGCTCCTCAGCTAAGGCATGGGCTTCCAGTTCTAATAGAGTGCACAATGATACTGGTCTCTTTTTTTTCCCCTGCGTGGGCGCTTAATCACAGGAAGAAGGCCCCTGCGCGGGTAACTGACTTATTGAAGCTCTATGAGCAAGAGCGCCAACCCAGGCCTCTCGCAGTGTGTAAACCTGAATGTAACTGTTATCTGTTTTCAATGTAAATAATAGAAGTAGCGTAGCTTTAACGATAAAAAAAAAAAAATAACATAATGTAAAATAGGAAACTTATTGGAATGGTTTATGTGCAAGACAAACAAATATACATTAGATATAGGATTGAACATATGATATCACTCAATTTTTCTTCAAAAACCCTTCCTTTACGCCTCAAACATCAAGCTTGCACATTTCGTTATTGTCTGGTTCATTGATAAAGTTTTCCTACACATTTTGTTGCCCTCTTGTTCATTCAAAAAGTCTTAGATACCCCCATTTATCCATTTGTATTTTCTTTTAAATCCTCCTCAATATTCACTTCATCACACCAAGGGATAAGAACCACCATTTTTCTATTGAGGGCATGCATAAACTCATCCCAATTTAGAGCCTTCACAATGTATGAATCTCTTTTAATCTTTGACCATTCAAACATGTCCTTTCGAATATCCTCCACGAGTTCTCCAACATGATTTCTCAGGGAATCCAAAGGGACATTTCTTTTTACAAAATTATCTCAATGAACAACTATAACTTACTTATTTGCTATACCCTCAGGCCATCTCCAATGCGAAGAGGAACACCCTTAAGTTCCTAATGAGAATATTTCCAGCTAGGGGAATAATTGTCTTAGATATATCATATATCTTATTCTATACGAAATCCTACTGCCCACAATGTTTATACTGTCTCAATACATGCATTATAATTTATGTGTGTGTCTGCATCATTGAAGGGAACTGGAACCACAATAAATTCCCCCCTAGACAACATGATCTGAGACATGATTTGCATGTGACATCTTACTACTTTGTTTTGGTATATTTCATAAACATTGCTTCTTTCTTACCATTGGTATCATCATATTATTTTGAACTATTACACATTATATTTTTACCTATAGTATACATCTAAATATCAACACATGATTAATACAAATAACTTTTGAATCACCATAAATAATAGTAGAAATAATACAAGAGAAGAACTAGAAGTGACAAGTTTTAATAGAAAGAGAGTTCTCTTTGAAATATCCCTCTGAAGGATGGCACTATTGTCTATATCAAGGAATCCATGCACATTCCACTTCATACTATATCCTACAAGGACACATTTATGATTTCTACTAACTAATTTTTCTTTTTCTTCTCTTCAAGAAAAATAACTTGTGCATTACAATAAAAAATAAACATGAAGCTATTCCTTTGATTAGTTATGTTTGCAAATCAGGGTATACTTAGGTGTCTAAGAAAGTTCAGATGTAACCCAATTTTAGCAATTTCAATCCCCGTGACGGGAAGTTTTCACTCAAAGCATTTGTTGAGACTAATAATATAGATGGAGGATACAAGATAAGTTATGAACCATTCAGCCATAACACCCATCCATAACATACTTTATACCTTCACTACACATATCTATAATGCTCATATCATCTCACAAATCATTAGTTCCAACATTGAACAACAACAAAATATTCTCAAAAGAAATATATTAAATCAGCAATAGGTAGTATATATATTGCACCTATGGAACATGTGCTAGTGGAAAATTTTCAATAATGGTATCATGATCTTCCCTCCATAATTTCCATTGTCAAACACTCTTTTTTCTACTCTTCACTTCTTGCAACTGCAACCGAGATGTTATGATCAAATGATTATAATGGGAATATATAACATTTGGATTGTAGTCTTGCAAAATAATGCAGTCTATAAGTTCCTTTACTTGTTAAATGAAATTTCCCAGTAACACCATTCAGCCAACTGGATATTTATAATTTGAAGGATCATCAAACTCTTGTATCAATATATATTTTGACCTAGTTCATCACAACAGATAATAATTCACTTTCTCTGATTATTTTTTGGTGCAATGATAACAAAAATGTCACCTTCTCTAACCATATAAGAGAGATGATCATAATCCTTGTTGTTGGGTTGTGTTATATTCTTTCCACGACTCTCCCACCTAGTTAACCGAGGGGTTAGAGGAGGGGCAGAGCCCCCCTTCGTTGCGTCGATTGTGTAGTGGGGGGGGGGGGGTCACAGGGGGTTTGACGTGTACTCGTAACTCCACTTTATGGGGTCCGGGGTAGCGCCCCGGAAAATTTTGGTTTTGGACCCTATGTTATGTTGGGCGGACCCACCTATGGTTTTGCACATGAATTTCGCACATGCTTTTTGGATGCGATGGTTTTCGGTCCATGGTATTGGATGCTTCGGCATGTATAAATATGTATTGTAACATTGAAAGGAATATAATGAAAAATCAAACTGGTAGTCCTGTTTTTTGGATCTAGGGGAAAATCTTTGTGTATATGTGTTTTATGTGTTATGCTCTCACATTGTTTATTTTCTGTGTTTTAGAATTCGTATGCAGGTAATTTCTGTATAGGGTTAAGACCTACATTTGGTATCAGAGTAGTTTTGGCTTCAAGGGGATGCCTTTGTTGCTGAGGGGTTTTGCTCGGGACTGTGGTAGACCCTATTCAGTGGGAGATCTGCGAGATCGATTCTAGTGGTGAAAGACGATGGTGAGCAATGGAAATATAGATATTAAGAAATTTAATGGTAAAAGTTTTGAGTTGTGAAAACTCAAGATGGAGGATCTTTTGGTGGATAAATATCAGTGGATCACGGTAGATCTGGGTACTAAACCAACGGGAGTGTCCAATGAAGAATGGAAGAAGTTGGATCGGAAGGCAAAGAGCACAATAAGATTGTGTGTCTTAGATTCAGTATTGCTAAATGTATCAGGGGAAGCTACGGCAAAGGCTTTGTGGGACAAGTTAGGGACTTTGTACCAATCTAAGTCTCTGGTGAATAAACTGTTCCTGTGGAAAAATCTGTATAACCTGAGGATGAAAGATGGAGACTCGGTGACAGAGCATCTAAATGCATTTAATACTGTGGTAAGTCAGTTAGCATCGGTTGATATTAAAATTTCATATGAAGATAAGTGCATCAGTTTGTTGTGTTCTCTACCAGATTCGTGGGATAGTATGGTTATTGAAATAGGTAGCAATGCAACTACCTTGCAGTTTGATGAAATAGTCTCATCCTTGCTGACGAAGGAGATGAGATGGAAAAATATGGAGACCCAGAATGGTGATGCCTTGTCTGTACGAGGACGGTCCCAAAACAGAAACAAAAACAAGTCATCAAGTGGGAGATCTAAATCTAGAGGGAGATCTAAATCTCTAGGAAAGCCTGTAAAGGTGGTGTGCTGGAAATGTGGAAAGGAAGGGCACTTCAAAAGGGACTATAAATCTAAAGCTCCTGATAAAGGAAAGGGATCTGATGATTCTCCTTCTGTAGAGGCAAAAACCACCTCAGATGAAGGTGGGGATGTGTACTTGGCTTCTTCAAGTACACATGTTGATCATGAGGCATGGTTGATTGACTCAAGTGCATCCTTTCACTTCACTCCCCGTAGAGAGTGGTTCTGCGAGTATGAGAAATACGATGGTGGTGGTGTCTTCTTAGGGGATGATAGGAAGGCTAGAATCGTTGGTCACAAAAAAGTAAAATTGAAGTTGCACTGTGGAAGGGTTAGAACACTTCCGGGTGTTCTACATATTCCTGCATTGTCTAGAAATCTAATTTTCTATAAGCAAGTTGGATGATGTAGGTGTAAAGACAGTGTTCGAGAAAGATACCTGCAAGATGGTTTGGGGAGCACTGGTATTGATGTGGGGAGTTTGGATTGGAACTCTGTACAAGCTACAAGGTAGCACTGTTGTTGATGGGTGCAACAGTTCTATGGTTCCTGAAAGTGAAGCTGAAAATCTAGTGGTCTCTAGAGAGAAGACCATGTTGTGGCATCAAAGGCTTGGACATATTGGAGAGAAGGGCCTTCGAATAGTTCATGGTAAAGGTATGGTAGAAGGTATGAGTAATAGCTCTCTGGATTTTGATTTATGTGAAAATTGTGTATACGGGAAGCAGAATCGTGTGAGTTTCCCCTCTAGTGGCAAGAGGGAGAAACAGATATTAGAGCTTGTGCACAGCGATGTGTTTAGACCTGTGAAGGTTCCATCACTGGGTAAGTCTGTGTACTATGTATCATTTATAGATGACTTCTCAAGGAATACATGGATATATTTCCTTAAGAAGAAATCTGAAGTCTTTGATAGGTTTAAAGAATTTAAGGCTCTGGTGGAAAACCAGACAGAGAAGAAGATAAAGGTGCTGAGGACAGATAATGGTGGAGAATTTTGCAGTAAGGAATTTGAATAATTCTTTAAGAAGTGTGGTATAGCACAGTAGAAGACTACTCCATATACACCTCAACAAAATGGAGTTTCAGAAAGAATGAACAAGACGTTGATGGAAAGGGCAAGAAGCATTCTCAGTGGTGTCAGGTTAGGATAGGAATTCTGTGCAGAGGCAGTGGAGACAGGATGTTACCTAGTCAACAGATCACCTTCATCAGCGTTGGAGGATAAGATTGCACAAGAGGTATGGAAGGAGGAAGAATTAGACTCTACAGCAGAGGAGGAATCAGAATATGAAGAGCCACAAACTCTGGCTGTGAGAAGATCAGTTCGAGAAAGAAGGCAGCTAGAAAGGTATAGTCCATCTGCTTTCTGTTCAAATTTTTCTTTGTCTATTACTAACGATGATCCCAGAACTGTGAAGGAAGAAACAGATTTAGAGGATGGCAAACTTTGGAAAGAGGCCATGGTTGATGAAATGACATCTTTGCACAAAAATGAGGCTTGGGATCTGGTGGAGTTGCCCACTAGAAGGAAACCCATTGGCAGCAAATGGGTGTTCAAGAAGAAGACAAATGCAGAAGGAAAGGTGGAGAAATATAAAGCTCAGTTGGTAGCAAAAGGTTATTCCTAGGAGCTGGGAATTGATTTTGGTGATATTTTTTCTCCTGTTGCCAAGGTAACTTCTATTAGATTAATTTTATCTGTTGTTGTTGCTTTTGATTTGAGGTAGAACAAATGGATGTGAAGACAACATTTCTTCATGGGGATCTGGAAGAGGAAATCTACATGAAGCAACCTGAAGGCTTTGCAATGAAGGATAAGAAAGAACTGGTATGCAAGTTAAAGAAGTCTCTGTATGGGTTAAAACAGTCACCAAGGATGTGGTATCAGAAATTTGATACATTTATACGGGGACTTTGCTTCACTAGAAGCAAAGCGGATCACTGTGTGTATTTTAAATTAATTGGTGACCGTGTTATTTATCTGGTCTTGTATGTGGATGATATGTTGCTGGTTGGAAATGACAAAGAAATTATCCAGGATTTGAAGACCCAATTGTCCTCCAAATTTGACATGAAATATCTTGGTGCTGCAAACTATATTTTGGGCATGGAAATTAAAAGAGATCGTACGAAGAGGAAGCTCTGGTTAAACCAGAGGAAGTATGTTGATACAATATTGCAGAGGTTTAATATGCATGATATTAAATCGATGAAGGTTCCTATTCCTGTAGGTGTGAGGTTATCTACTGAACAGTGTCCCAAGACACAAGAAGAGGAAGAGGATATGTCCCATGTTCCATATGCAAGTGTAGTCGGTAGCTTGATGTATGCAATGGTCTGTACTAGACCAGACATTGCACATGCAATGGGAGTAGAAGACCAGGATTGGACAGAGTGTTGGATATTCATGGCTTTGTTGATGCAGACTAGGCTGGAGATCTGGATTAAAGAAGATCTACAAGTGGGTATGTGTTTAACCTATTTGGAGGTGCAGTCAATTGGATGAGTAAGAAACAATTTGTAGTGCCACTATCAACTACAGAGGCAAAATACATGGCAGCCACTCATGCAAGCAAGGAAGCAGTTTGGTTGCAAAGATTGTGTTCTAGTATGGGGTTAGTACAGGGAGTTATAAGGATAGACTGTGACAGCCAAAGTGAAATTTTCTTGGCAATGAACTCTACTTATCATTCAAAGACAAAGCACATTGATGTTCAGTATCACTTTATGAGGGATATGATAGAAGACAAAAAGGTGTTGTTGGTAAAGGTGGACACTTTGAAGAATATTGCAGATGCATTGACAAAATCTGTGAGCTCTGAGAAGTTCTCTTGGTGTAGAGAGACAATGGGCGTTTCAGGGTTAAAAAATTGACTAAGCTCTCTTGTGGCCCCCTGTGGAAAGAAAACAACAAGTGGGAGAATGTTGGATTGTGTTATATTATTTCCATGACTAGCCCACGTAGTTAATTGAGTGGTTAGAGGGGGGGCTAAGCCCCCCTTCGTTGCGTCGATTGTGTAGCGGGGGGGGGTGTCGCAGGGGGTTTGAGGTGTACCTATAACCCCACTTTATGGGGTTTGGGGCAGTGCCCCGGAAAATTTTGGTTTTGGACCCTATGTTATGTTGGGCAGACCCACCTATGGTTTTGTGCATGATTTTCGCACATGTTTTTTGGACACGATGGTTTTTGGTCCATAGTATTGGACGCGATGGTTTTCGGTCCATGTTATTGGATGCTTGAGCATGTATAAATATGTATTGTAACATTGAAAGGAATATAATGAAAAATCAAACTAGTAGTCCCGTTTTTGGGATCTAGGGGAAAATATCTGTGTATATGTGTTTTATGTGTTATGCTCTCGCATTGTTTATTTTCTGTGTTTTAGAATTTGTATGTAGGTAATTTCTGTATAGGGTTAAAACCTACACTTGTCAAGCATAGCCACTTCATTTTCCATTTCCTCATGGACTGCATTTGCGAATGGGGGCAATGCTTGCAACTATTGATGTATCCATGGTTTGACATATTTGTTATCATGGTTTACACACTGCTAGATGGACTATATATTATCATCAATACACTCAGGATAAAAGAAAGAATATTTTCATTTATGAATTGATGATATACTTATCATATTCTCACTTCTAATGGAGTGCAAACGTCTTCTTCCATGGATTGGAACACAATTATGTGGCAACGATCTATCAACATTACCTAGCAAAATATTCCAAAAGTACCTATTTGACATAAAAACTTTTTTAAGTCAACTTTCATGCAATAAATATATCTTTTTGATAGAAAAGCACACACACATACATTGTTCACCATATATATATATATATATATATATATATATATATATATATATATATATATATATATATATATATATATATATATATGTTATGGCACACCAACACATTCTTTGTTATAAAGTACTTGGCCATTTTCTCGTTGACATAATACCTTAGACTTAAATTCACAAACACTCGAAAGAGGGAGATCATTGGAACAATATGCTTTGCAAAAATTTAGAAATGTCTCATAATATAATTTGAATTCTACATGGTATCGACAACAACATGTGTCACGAACATTAATAGGCCTGATATACCATGGCTTAAGTTTAACAAATGTGCTAAGGGAAATCTTCACTTCAATGTTACTAGCCATAAATCTTTGAAATAATTCCACTTGACTGACCTGAGTTCTATGTTTGGCATGAGTTTCATAATTTCCTCTAGATATACGATGTCATAGAACGTCCTTTTCATTTGGTGACACGTGTGAATTCAAATTCCAAAGCTCTTTCACCCTATCTATCACATTATTTGGAAGTATATCTTGATAGGGCCACCTACAAATATTAGTCCAACAAGAAAGTTCATCATTCTCATCTAATTGAATCATGAATTTGTTATGCCTCGATATGCTTTTTCTTGATGTTATGTAAAGTATTGATGCCATTGACATCAACCAATTTGATGTAGTCATAGTTGTGACACCTATTAACAATGCTTTACAAGCACTTTTTCCATCTTGAGATCACTTTCTTGCAAGTGTGTGAAGGGATGATCTTATATTTTTTTATACCAATTAATGTACCTTCACCTCTTTGCAATTTCTAATGCCCAATAATTAAACTACATCGCTCAGAGCTTTGTAATTTAAAAATTTATTTAACATTTGAGCTTGTGCTATGACAAATTTACCTTCAAAAAGTTTTTAAACATCACATTTACTTTATTTCAAACTATTCATTCATGCATTGTTGGCCCAATTTCTTTCAATTTAGTTGAATCCATATTCTTTAGAAAATTATCATCATAGACTTTGTCCTTGTAACTTGAGATTAATTTCCGTACTTTTGTAGATGTGATAGGATCTTCTACAAAGTTAGATGTTTTCCTTGCATAAAAAATATAAAGTTGTACAATTTAGACTTAACATGTACAAATTGAAGATTTTTAAAAACTTAAAATTGGGACTTTGAAATAATTTAATCTAGAAAAACTAAAAAATTTAAAATTTAAAATATTATTAACTCATCAATACTATCGATATCAATATAATTTCTTCATTTGTGTTGTCAATATTCTTGTTGACAAATTCTTCGACATCTCTCATTTCCTCATCATTTCCATGTACATCCACATCTTCTTTAGGCTTTGTATTTTGTAACTCCAAAAAATAGTGTTTTCCATTAATAAAAAAAAAAAAATCCTTGTATCTTAAAATTTCCTTTGGATTGCAAAACTTGCGACTTTTTTCTTGAATTAAAACTCTCGGTAGAGATAGATAAAACTCCTGACCGAAAAGATGATGTGCAGAAAAACCACCATCACAGTCAGCAATTTCCCACTTGTAATTTTTTTCTTCAAATTAAAATCTCAGATTAGATATGTAAAACAATTGACTGAACAATTGTTGCGCAGAAAAACCAACCCAAGCCCGCACTTGCACATAGGGAACCTTTGGTTCTTCAATTTGAACTATCGGACGAATTGTTTATAGCATTCGGTGGCCATGATTTTAGGTTGGCCAAAATTTTAATAAATCTCTGGTAAGAGTTCATAATCTAAATAAAACTCACAGTGGAGAGTTATGATTCTTTAATTCGATGAATCTACCAAGAGTTTGTATCGAGAAAACCTCTCGGTGTAGAGTTTGAAATATTCTTGGCCGAGAGTTTTTTCCAACTTAAATCCCTCTAGTTAACGCAAAATGCAGGGGAAGGGAATTTCTCACCCAAGAGATTTAAATTTCTCGACCGAGAGTTTTAAATACTCTCAACCCAGAAATTTTCTTGGCCAAGAGTTTTCGGTTAACGAAAATTGAGAAAAATTCTGCATTTTTTTCGGAAATGTCAACTTCGGAGAAGCCAAACCCCTATGAAATTTAAAAGGTATATGTCACTCTTGGTACCAATATATTGAACTCTCAATCTAGTTTTTAATGATATAAGATTTATTCAGTTTCATGAATAACTGATATGTATTACTAATTTTATATGAAACTATATCACTGCATATTTTGAAAATTCTGAAAATTGGTTGAAATGAAAATTCAATATTGTCCAAATTGAGCCACCAAAAAATTTGTAAAAATATCCATGGCTTCCTTTCCCCGCCCTCTTCAAAATGGTATTTTTTAATTCCTTATTGATGATGACATTAAAACAAAACTTTAAGTACTGCTAAATATGTTGAAAAATCACCCTTTTTGCCTCTTACCCCAATTCATTAAATGATAAAAAACAATGGTTAAATCTAAAAATTACCGAAAATTCATCCATACTCTAGTGAAATCTATGTATATTTTGTTGTTATATTTTATTTTCCAAAATGAATCGCTAGTCTCTAAAACTAAGTGAACCATTGAGTCACTCATTATTCTTCACTCTTCACTGAAATTTTCAAGTATATGCAATCTATAAACACCAAATTTCACAACTATATTTCGATAATTTAAAAAACAAAATGTGAGTATGGAGGTAAGACAATCCTATACAAATATTATTTTATTGCAAAGGAAAATTTTCAACAAAAATATGAGTTTTCAGCGCTTAAAGTTGAAAAAACATAAAAATTCAAAATTTTCTCATATGTCAAAGATAAGCTAAAAGTGTTTCCCAGCTTCGTATTTACACCCAACTACAAAGAGTGAGGAATGTTTGAAATTGGACGAAGCATGGATCCCATGATAAAAAGTGAAGGAAATCAGTTTGTGGCCCTAAAGGAGTAGTATGAGAAGTAGGTGACATAGTGTGAGTGTAACAATGCTTCTTGTTGTCTAGAGGAATGATTGCACTAGGCTTAAGGTACCTTATTTATACTTCAAGCACCAAAAATTCAAATACAATGTCTACTAGATATATAGACTAGACTATAAGCTCAATTGACAAAAGTATTTAAAGATCATGAGGGAAATTACAGAAAATAAACAATGGCAAGCCATAAAAATTCACACGACACACAAAGGGTTTACATTGGAAGGCCTCCATTGGGAAAACCAACCAACCTTTGAGCTTCACTGCTCTTATATTTTCCATTGAACATTACTACAAGTTTACAATGAATGTTAACCTTGGTCCATAAATAAGACCATTGTTCTCATACATCACATAATCTCAACTGATCATGAATAACTCATCATCTCTCATCAATTGTAAATCATGTTCTATTGATAGGTATATAAAACCACAATTTGAAACATCTCAAATTAGTACATATTGTTGAATCATTGGATAAGATCTTAGGAATATCAAGATTCATAATCATTTTCTAACCAGTTCTTACTGTTGTCAATTTCCCTTATATGACTAATTGACCATCAGTCTCAATAAACAATGCACACATGCCCATCTATGATCCCCCCAATTTCTCTAGTTTTTATCAACATTCATTGACTACTCAACTACTAGTCAACTTCAATTGAGCTAATTTCTCTCAACTTGACTATTTACCTATATACTTGACCATCAACTTGTCTACCCATAAACTTGACTTTGACCATCCCATCGACTTCCTAACCATAATCAATTGTGTCTGAGTAGACTTGTTGAGGTTCATTCCTAGTTGTCTTTCCTAACCAGATCATCCACTGATATTACTTGCAAAGAGTTCAACACCTAAAAACTCTCCCAACTTTTTTCTTCTTTGCATGAACTATTAATACCATTCTTTAGTGAACCATGGTTTCCAACCATAAATCCTTTCTACACCAAGAGAATTTACCAACACTCACCAACTTTTTTAGAAAGTGAGAAACATTGTTTAGTGTATCTACTTTTACTAGAAACACCTTGCTTTCACCATGTATCTAATAAAATGGTATATGCATCAATATGTTTTTTCCTTAAATAATAAGTTTGGTTCTTTTCTAGGAATATTGAACTTTGGATATCACAACCTATTATTACTACTTATTGATCAAACCAAATATCTGAACATAGTGGCCATGGCCATATTGCTTCCTTGCTTGCATGAGTTATTTCCATTTATTCAAATTCTATTATTGATATTTCCACAACCAACTACCACTTTCTCATCTTTCTAATAGATCTACTAAACAACTTGATGCATATCTTCTAGTTGACCTTGTTTTGTCTAGATCACCAACACAACCAACACTGAAAAATCCTAGTATAATTTCTTCACAATCATCCTCAAGTCCTTCATGGTAGTACATCACATCATCACTTGTGCCAAGAAACTAATCGATACTCTTTTAAAAACATACCAATGGTATTTTCTAGGTGTTGTCATGTATCTGCTAAATACTTGCACTTCATGAGCAATATCTTGTCAATTGTATACCGTTAAATTACATCAAACTACCCACAACATTTGCATATAGAAAACGTCCATGTCCTCTCTTTCTTCTTATATATTTGGACATTGTTCAATAGTTAGTATTTTCCTAATAGGAATTGGTACCTTCATTGATTTACAATCTTGCTTTTGAAACACTTCATAAGTGTTTCAACATACTTCCTCTAACTTATCTAGAGTTTCAAAACTACATGGTCTCTCTTGATCTCCCTTCCAAGAATGAAATATACAACATGAAGATCCTTGATGTCAAATTTGGAGGACAATTGCATCTTCACCTCCCTAATTACACCCATATTGTTTCCAATTAGCAACATGTCATTGACATACAACACTACATATGTAAAAAACTTGCCTTCTGAATTGAGATATACATAGTAATTGGTTGGGTTTCTCACAAATCCCAATCCCTAGATGTATGTTTCAAATGTCTAGTAGCACATCCTGGGTGATTGATTTAGAACATAAAGGGACTTGCTCAAATCTCATACCAAATTTGCCTTGCCCTTTACTACAAATCCTTTAGGAAGTTTCATGTACATTTCTTCTTCCAAATCACCATGCATAATTATTGTCTTTATATCCATTTTATCTATCTCTAGATCAAATTTTGCTACTAGAGACATTAGTACTCTAATGAAATTTAATATTTCAATAGGTGAAAATATCTCACCAAAGTCTAGTCCCTTGACTTGGAAATAATTTTCCACCACCAATCGAGCCTTGTACTTCTCAACTTGAACTGTTATGTTCAATTTTTTCTTGAAAACCCACTTACAACCAATAGGCTTCCTTCCATAAAATAATTTGACCAAATTCCTTGTCTCATTCTTGTGCAAATAATTCATTTCTTCCTTCATGGATATCGAATATAGTTTACCCTCTTTCAAGTCGATTGCTTCCCTGACTAACATGGGTTAATCATTTGTGGTAGATAACATGAAAGTAGACCAAAAATCAAGTGGGTATACATTTCAAATTATTTCCTTACTCAAACAAATATCCTTAGAGCTAGAGCCTATCATTCCACCTCTTCATCCAACTAAGTCAACTCATCTAGGTCACTTTCTTCTGACTTCAAGTTGAACATCATATTTTTTTTTCCTTTCTCCTTTTTTGGAGTCTCTGCAGTCCTATAAGCTCACCTAAGTTCCCTAAAGATCACATGCTAACTATAATTGTGTTCCTTTTCATCAGATCCCACAACTTATATATTTTCATTCCATCCCTATAGCCGATGAAAATACACTTGATTTCCTTCAATTATCCACCTTTTTCCTTTTCTCCTTTGGGTTATGGACAAAATCCTTGCAACCAAAGACTTTGATATGTGTTGAAGCCTTAGTTAATTTTGAAGAGTTTTGACCACTTTTGAACAACCATAGGGCGAGAAAGGACAAATGGCAGCAACAGTTTGGCGGTGGAATGAGTAGTTGTGGAGGAGTGATGGCGAGGTAGCAGCAGAAGGTAAAGGTAGCCGAGGGGACGGGAAGGCACATAAGCAACCAAGGGAGCAAGCAGTCGAGCGAGAACTGGCAATCTAGGCAGTTGGGAAAGATATAAAAAGAGGAATAACATAAAGGAAGAGGTTTTTGTTTGTTGATTGTTGGTGTTATTGCTATGGTTGAACCTGCTGGACGTTGAAGGATTTGGCTGCTAAGGAGGTACGCAGATGTATAAGTAGAAGCAAGAAGAGCTTGAGGCAAGGAACTGGGTTACAGAGCAGATCTGACCCGAGCTACTGAGCCGAGTATGTTATGTATTGTTTACGACAAGATGTCGAGTTATAATGTACTCTAACCTGTTGATT
Organism: Pinus tabuliformis; assembly: GCA_031772625.1. Taxonomy (NCBI): domain Eukaryota; kingdom Viridiplantae; phylum Streptophyta; class Pinopsida; order Pinales; family Pinaceae; genus Pinus; species Pinus tabuliformis. The sequence goes on from CM062805.1 coordinate 665,746,059, forward strand.
TAATGTAATCAGAGTTGATGGTTGTCAAGACTCATAACGCATTATCAGGTTTTGTGGGCTTATTAAAATTTTAAATATTTTACTTGTTGCATGAAGATGGTGATTACTAGATTGATACTAGAATGTTGTTAGTCCTATGGTATTTATGATGGATCCATGTGTATGAAATTAGGGTACCCTTATCTCTGTTTCATGTATTATGGATTCTTATGTGTATGATCTCCTGTGTTCAACTGATATCATCTCGACTCGATGTTGAACCCTCCTCCCCTTTGGTCACAGTGTGCTTTGGGTGAGACTCCTTGCCCTTTGGGGTGAGGTGAAAATGCCAGCGTTGTCCTAGACTACAGTGGACCACTGTTGGCCCTTTGTGTCTGAACCGCGGGTCTTTTCCGTGATGACTCTTTCGAGCCAAAAATATGTGTGAGTGATGGATTTTTACCAAACAATACTTCATATGGAGTTTTTTCAACCAATTCCAATGATGGAAGCCTATTCACCAACTAATACATAGTGTTGACTACTTTTTCCCATAACTCTTGTTCCAATCCTACACTACTGCGCATGCTCCTTACCATGTCCATCAACATCCTATTCATTCCTTTTGAAACTCCATTCTATTGAGGAGTGTATTGAGTAGTATTTTGGCATAGTATCATTTTTTATTTGTAAAAATTCTCAAACTCACCACATAATGCACCTCCATTATCATTTCTCAATATCTTTATCTTCCTATCTATTTGGTTCTCCATAAGAGATTAAAACTCCTAAAATTTCTTGAAAATACAAACATGTCACTTAGATAAATCATCAACGAAGGATACATAATATATAAATTCACCTAGAAATTACAATGGTATTGGCCCAAATACATCAATATGAATTAGCCAAATTCCTTGTGTCCATGTAGCACCAAATGGGAATCTAACACGATTATATTTCCTGTAAACAAATGTTGACATATATCAACTTCTAGAGAATTACCAAGTGAAACTTCTACCATAATTTATCTTTGCATATTTCAAAGTCCTTTCTCTCTAATGTGTCCCATTGTTTGATTCTGCAACATAGTTTCATTTACTAGACAAGAGGCTCACCTGTCGATTTCAGGAATGACTACACTAAGAAATCAACTCAGGTCATTATGCATCAACAACTTTTATAATGTCCTAATCCAAACAACTCTTATCAACACCATTATTCCACAATCCATATTGCTTAAATCCTTCTCAAATAGGGTATACACATCTACATCACTCATTTAACTGGAAGATTTTAGGTTTTTATCTAATCCTAGAATATGTAGTACTCTTGATAATGTTCTACTCTAACTGTCCTTCAGTGGAAGTCAAACTTGACCTTGAATTCTTATCCTAGATTTTTTAGTCATCCTCGAGTAGATATCCCTTCAATAATATTCTTCATATTCATTGTGCCACTCCCTATGGGGTGTCATATGTTAGGATCCTCACGAGTCAATGAACTATGCCTAGTGATCTGATTATATACTTATCGAAGATAAATACACATCTCCTTATTTATCCAAATAATTTATCCCTTCACTTTATTTGTCACTATATCCCTTTCTCTATTTAGAAAAAATTTACTTGCAATCTCTTTTATAATGCCTTACTTTATCAAATTTCCAACATCTTCTTATCAACTTAGTAGGAGACTTAGATCTCCCTTAGGAGAATTTTCCTTTTCCTTTGTCTACCAATAAACCTCTCACCAAAAATGCATATTTGGTTAATCCATCCATGTTCCTTGGCCTCATATCCTCTAATAGATATGCCACCACATCATCAAGAGTCGATGTGGACATATTACTCCTAATACCCACAAGTAGATTGCCCCATGAGTCCAGAAAATAACACAATAGAATAACACTTTTACTTTTCTATAATAGAGATACCCGCACCCAATAGTTGACTGAACACATTATTTAATCCCTATAGGCATTCTTTGATCAAGTCACCCTCCTTCATCCTTAGAATTTAGAACCTCTTTGAACATAAAACTTACTAACCAACAATTTTGACTAGTATAAGTTTCCAAACATATCCCATAGTTTCTTGGTAATGTTTTACCCTAAGACATTCAACAATATTGAATCTTCAAGACAAATTCAAATCATAATCCTCACTTTTCTTTCAATTTTCTCTAATCCTTCATTGACATTATATTCAAAGGTGTTCTGGAATGCATAGTGATCCATTTTTCTTGATGTATGATGAGATCATCCATTTTAACCTTCCAAAGCTTAAATTTTTTTAGTATTGTAGTATTGCCATTGATGTCAACTAGTGCTTAGCAATGCTCAATTTTGTAATCATCATTTCTATGCTTTGTATAGGTCTAATGTATGGTCTAATGTGATTGTTTGGTACATTGTCTCAAATTTTCATGTCCATGCCCTAAAGATGAGTTTTAATTTGATCAGTGAAGTCTTATGATGAAGACTTGTTGCTTGCAGAGGAAGTTGAATAGGTTTTGAGGCTTGACATGATGATCAAATAAATAGGTTTGGAGGCCTTATTATGATTATCAGAGGATTATCATTGGCTCTACAGGTTCAAGATATACTTGAAGAAGTGAATGAATAAGTTCTAGAAGTCCCAAAGTTGATCAAATGGATGAAAGAAGGCTTGGAAATGGTAACACATGTAACATGAAGGAAACATGCATTATGAGTAAGGGTAACACGTGTTCTTAGTGCATTACTTTCATTAGAAACTCACTTCTTGAAGGAAACACCTATGTTACTCCCTATAGGTGGGTTTTCTCGGATTCCATGTGCTTTCTGGTCAATTCTAGGGGTTTATACTTTGGTATTTTCTCATGGTAAATGGTCTAATCGTACAAGGAAGTTCTCTCCTCATATAGAAGGTGATTAAAGATGAAAGGTTAAGGAGAAATATTATATGTAGGATAATTCCATGAGGAGGTGATGTTGGATGGATTGAGACAGCAACCCATTGAGTGGGCATTGAGAAAGAAGCAAAATGGCTATAGTAGCATATTGAATATCATAAGAAAATTAGAGTTTGTTTGTGCAAGTCCCATACCATGTTGTATACAGGTAGCAACAATCAGAGTGGAGGAGAAGTTGTAGAGGACTATGTGATCAAGAGAGAAGAATTTCTATGGAGATTTGTTGTTTTCGATTGATTGAGAATGTGTTACAAAGAGAGTTTCTTTAATGATTGGGGTCCAATATGAAATATTTTGAAATGTGACCCCATGGTTCCTTATCGGTGGTGAACAACTAAATTTTTATAAGGGTGGTGGCTCCTTGCTGGTGGTGGTGAACTAAATTTTTATAGGGGTGCTAACTCCATGCTGGTAGGGGGCAACTAAACATTATATGAGAAATTTATGATTAATAAAATAATTAGAGCAACATAGTAGAAACAGGGTGGTTTTTCTACCCTAGAGGGTTTCCACCAGAAATGTTTGTGTCTCCTTGTGCATGCTTATATTTATATTTATCATGGATTTCATGTGTTAAGTTTATACTGCTTTTATGTTCAAATCTATTGAATTATTATATGTATTTCTATTCAATAAATTGTAAAAAGTAAGTTAAAAATTATATAAGGATTATCACTACTCATTCACCACCCCCCCCCCCCCCACTAGTAGTGATCTACATTTCTAAAATGCGGTATCAGAGCTGGTTCTCTGTAGTGGAGCTTGATCCATCAAGCATAGATCATGGAATTATGACCAAGAACAAGAAGAAGCATTTTCATAAAAGGAAGGACAACAAACATACCATAAATACTTTAGATCTAGAATAACCCCTCTTTTTACTAGTCCAGAATGCAGATAACAATCACGAAGGTAATTCAGGTGATGCATTTTGCATTAATTGTAACCATTATGGTCATTATACATCTAGATGCCCATTTCCTTGTACTGACAGTGATGATGGCATACTTAAGAATATTGAGTAAGAAAATGATAATTTGTTATTCCAAGTTATTTCTCCAAGTGTAAATACAATTGATTGTCATATGGAAAATCATGATTAGAAAGTTTTGAAAATGAAAATCAGAGAACAATAACGGCACTTGAAGCTAATATTTAAAGGCTCATAGTTGAGAATAAAGACCATGATAATTACTACAATTTTTTTTTATTTTTATTTATTTATTTATTTATTTTTATTTTTTTTAGAATAATGTGCCTTCAAAGAAGAAATCATTAGACTAAAAACTCAACTAGAAGAAGGAAGGTGAGTTGAAGAGGGAATGAGGAAGCAGTACAAAGAAAAGGAGGATTAATGCGAGAGATTAAAATATGAAGTGTTTCATTAAGTAGTGATTTAGAGAAAAAAACACTTAGTTAAAGAGTAGCCAAAAGTCTACATCTGCCAAATCATATCTCAACTTACATAAAGGAGAAAATAGCTTAGTTGTAGCTACAAGCAAAATATATGACAGTGGTAACAAAAGATACAATAAATAAAGTCATCAAGAAAACCAATAGTAAAAGAAGGAGCTCAAGGAAAACAAGCCAAAGTTCATGCCAAGCGAAGAACCTAGAAGATCATTCTCACCCTTGGGAGATGTGAGATGATTTAACTGTCATAATCTTGGACATATTGTAGTAAATTACAGAAGCATCCAGTAGAAGAAGCAATTGGATAGAAGGCCCTATAAAGAAAACAACCAAGGACTATCCCCTTTTCAAATTTTAACAACAATTAGGTATAGCAATTCTTTTTATCGTTACTACTACTCATGCAATGATTTTGGCCACAAGGTTGTTGAATGCAGGTTTTATGCAAAGAGGAATAAAAGGAATATTGGGAGATACAAGTCATTTCCGCCATTTCTTGGTCACATTAGATGCTACATGTGTGACAATATTATCCATATAGCCAAATATTGCAAACTATCAAAGTCCCTAATCCCATCTAGTCAAAGAGAAAAAATCATGCAAAGCAGTCAAACTAAGAAGGTAGAGGGAGATATAAATGTTAGAGATAAACCCCTCAAAGTTTAGAGGAAGGAGCAGCAAGAGCCTACAAGAATAAACTGAGGCTCACATGGCCTTGGGGGGAGCATATGGCACATCATGATGTTGCAAGAGGGACCATTGAAGATGCAACCATAACAGTTGTAGTGCATGTGAATAGATTTGCTTGTTGAGAAGGTGCATGAGCTTAGGGGGAGATGCACAAGGTTATGCTATTGGTTTATCTTTGTCTTCAACATTTATATTGATTGGTTAAGACATGAGTATTTATTTTTATGTATGCATCTAGGATTTGATTATTCTTATCCTTTTGATGTTGTTTTATGTTACTAATGTTGCATCTGCTAAGGCTATTGGGATCAGGGTTTGATAGAGGTTTTGCGATGTGAAAACGAGTACGAATCTCTTTGGGAGAGAGTTTGAAAAGATGTGGATATTACATGGATATGGAACATGTCCAGGTAATGAATATCATATGCTTCCAATGTTTCAGTGATTTATTGATGCCATTATGGTCCTTTGCTAGTAGAAGAAGAAAAAGACATTGTTTGGAGGAGCTTTCTATGTTCCTTATGCTATGTGCATATCTGACATTGATTTATTGTAGAATTATGTGCCTTGGTTTTGCATGGTTTATATGCTTCCTCATAGTTCTTTGTGAGTTAAAGGCAAAAAATTGTACTCAAATTTATGGATATTTGAGCTCATGATATGTCATGTATAATTGTCATTATATGGGCAAGTTGTGTATGTTGCTAGTGAGAGTGAGATTTTTATGTTTATGTTTGTTAGGTCGCTATAATACTAGTGTAGACCCTTATTGTTATTATTACTATATCCCCCTTATTGTTATTGTTATGCCCATGTATTCTCCATATTATTATTATTGTGGCCCATAGAAGCCCACTATTGTTATTGGTGTGCCCTTACATTATTATTGTATATCTAGGCTATCATATATATATTACAATATATATTATAGGCCTTGGCATTTGTATCATCCAAGAATCATTCATTAATGTAATGTAAAGGAGGTTTCCTCCTCGAAGAGGCTAATTCAAACTTATTTTTTCATAATAGTTGGTATAAGAGCTTTAAATTTTAGGGTTTCACTGCTACAAACAGGTCATCGCGGAATTTTCGATATAATTTTTTTTCTATGAAGGTTAAAAGTTGAAATTTTTACCACGAGGACCTGAAATCATGATGAAATTCATGTAAAAATTCAGATCTTGTTTCACTATATTTTTAGACATATGGTCCAAAGAAGTTAGGGTTTTTGCATGCTCCAAATTTTCGTCTCAAATAGGTGGCCTTGGGAAAATCGCCATATCTTCCTCTACAGGAATTGGATTTGAATTTTGTAAAAGGTTACCAAAAGGGAATGAATTGTAATATATTTTGTATCATGTTTAGGACCAAGGGTCGAAACCGTGACACATGGCACCCCATACAATCCACTCTACTGATCTAGTCCATAATTAGGTCATCACGGGAAATTGGACATAACTTTATCTTGAAGAGTCAAAATTTGGTCTGACTTGTGGCATTGGAAAGAAGACTGACAAGGCTACCAAAGGACCAAATTTAAGACCTTGGAGATATGAATTTATAAAGATACAACAAATTTGATATCTAACTCCTAAAAAGCAAGAAAAATGTGTGTATTTTTTAAAATTTGCATAAGTTTTGTTTGAAATATTAGCCTCTTCGAGGGGGAAACCTCCTTTACGTTACATGAATGGAAAATTATTGGATGATACAAATGACAATACCTCCTTTCTATATTTAGGAGTCTAAGGGGTCACAATATAATCAAAGCGTACATAACAATAATAATGTAAGGGCACACCAATAACAATAGTGGGCTTCTATGGGGCATAATAATAACAATATGGGGACTACATCGACATAACGATAACAAGAAAGGGGCTACAATAAAAATAAGGGGCTAGACCAGTATTATTGGGACCTAACAATTTTGTATCTATGGAGAACAAAACAATGGTGGTGTATGGTACTTATAGTGTGTGGTTGCAGTTGTTTCTTTGTTCTAGAAATAGAGATTTGTAACTAGTATGAAGAAGAATTATGAGATAATCATGGTGGATTTATGTTATGTTGTTGTTGTTGTTGTTATATAGATAATGGTGGTTTCTTTTTGCTCATTGGACACATTATTTTCTTTTCCACTCATTGATGTTATTGATAATTGAGATCCACTTAGGGTCTCTGTGATGGTGCTATTATTGGATAATCTGCATTGAGAGTATATTGATATCTTGACTCATTGATGCTAGAAATGCCCTTGTTGCTTCCTGATATGTTTTCTGGTGCTATGGCTTGTGCTTTTGCAGGAGTATGGCTTCATGTTGGTTGAATCCTAATTGGTGTATGATGGCTATGTTGATGAGGATGATTGTTTAAGTGAGATGTAATCTTTCTATCACTACATCATTATGTTTGTGTTGCTACTAATGTTTCATATTATCTTACAGAGGTTTATGCTCCATATGGCAGTTGTTTACTACCATGTTTTGATACAAAGGGTTGATATCTAATGATTATTGGTGTGTTATGTTGCTAATTATTGATGCCAATATGAGGGTTTTCATGTTGCAAAGACCCTTCATTATGTTGCTAATATGTGTTGTTGATTAGGCCACTAAGCATTATCATGTATTGTTGATTGCTGCCGCTAAGATCTTAAACTATGGATGAAATTTTGAGAGTTTTACACATGATATCGTGAGATATGTATTGTGATTATATCACTACTATGTATAACACATATTGTTGCTCGTATATGCCATGTACTTGCATTATGTCAATATATTAGGAATGCATTAAAGAGAGGAATTTTATGTATAGTTGAGTAGCACTTGTGGCAGCCATGTATCGGCTTGTGGATGAGATTGTCTCAGTTTGTATCAATCATGCATAGAGGTGAGCCACAGTGATTGGGACCTATTGTAGTGGATCATTCTGTTTCAACCATCTATGCACTCTAGACTGCAAAATAGATCCCTGTAATGTTGTTCTTATCATTGGATCGATATAGGGTCATGAAGTTGTTGTCATGAGTCTTTCCATCTTATGGTGGAGCGATCTAGGAATGTATTATGTTATATGAATTTTCCTTGTAAGCACATGTGTGTGTAGTATTGAAGCCATGTAATAATGTTTCTTTTACTATTGGTTGATGATGGAATTCTCTTGGTGTTGGGAGTCCAATTGAGAGAGAGTTAGTGGCGTGTTACAACTATGTGTGGGTTGTTGATATTGCCTTGTAATGCATGGTAAATCCCTATACATCTTTTGGTATTTCGTTTATTGGATATTTTATGGCATCTTGCATGTATGTGGCAAGGAGAATGGTAGTGGTAAAATTCATTGTACAACAACCATGAAGGTGTTTTCTGCATCAATTCCTACTTCTACAGATGAGAAGATTTTGATTGTTAAAGTGATTATGTTGGTAAAGTATAGTGTGGAGGTGCTGATATGAGATAAAAAAAAAATTGTATTATGTTGCTGCTATGTTTTTGGCAATAAAAGTAGTGTTAATCAAATTTTGTTGGTGCTGCTAAAGGACAAGTGTATTGCTACTTTAGTGTGTTATTAAAAAAACTTAGCTTGTGTCCAGGGGGATTTTAATGCATATCTTTCACAGGTATGTGATCAGTGGATGAGTGTTGGAATTATTGACATTATTTTCATCTTTTCAACCATATATCCCATTGTTTATCATTTGATCTTTGTTAGGTCCCTATACTACTAGTGTAACCCCTTATTGTTATTAGTACAACCCCCTTATTATATTGTTGTGCCCATGCAGTCCCCATATTGTTATTATTGTGCCCCATAGAAACCCACTATTGTTATTATTGTGCCCTTACATTATTATTGTTATGTCGGCTCTGATTATATTATGACCCCTTAGACTCCTATATATAGAAAGGAGGCCTTGTCATTTGTATCATCTAAGAATTATTCGTTTGTGTAATGTAAAGGAGGTTTCCCCCTCGAAGAGGCTTATTTCTAAGGTGTTCATCTATCTTTTCTATCTTTTTTTGAGCTGGTTTCATAACATTTGGTATCAGAGCTTTGGATTCTAGGGTTATGCTTCTCCAAACAGGGCGTCGTGGCATTTTCACTATAACTCTTTTTCTATGACGTTTTAGAAGCAAAAAAAAAACCCATTTGAGAAGAAATTGTGCTTAACCTCGAGTCTGAATTTTAGATCTTATCTCGCTATATTTTTGAAGATATGATCTGAGGAAGTTAGGGTTTTTGCAGACCACCGAATTACATTCCAAATAGGTCATCGTGGAATTTTCGCTATAACTTTGTTTATGAGACGTTTTAGAAGTGAAAAAAAAAACCATTTGGGCCGAAATCCATCTGAACTTTGGGTCTGAATTCAAATCTTGTCTTGCTATATTTGCGGAGATATGATCTGAGGAATTTGGAGTTTTTGCAGACTCTCGAATTACATTACAAATAGGTGACCTGGGGAAAATCATCATAACTTTTGTTTTGAGCATCAGATTGAAATTTCGTAAGAAGTTATAGAAAGAGGATAGATTGTAGTTGCCTGTGTATATTTTTCAGATCTGAAGGTCAAAACAGCGATACGTAGCACTTCATACAAGTTCTCTCTTCTGAAAAGGTATATAATCAGGTCATCTTGGGAGATTGTGCATAACTCTTTCTTGGAGAATCCAAATATGATTAGACTGCTGGAATTGGAAAGAGGATGTAAAGAGATACCGCAGGAAGAAATTTCAGAACTTGGAGATCTGAAATTACAGAGTTACACTCATTTCAGGATTGAGCTTCTAAAATCAAGAAAAGGCGATATGGGGAAGTTTGATGGCAAAGATCCGGTAAATTGGATACTACAGATGGAGCAATATTTTGATCTACATGGTGTACCACTATTACAAAATATATGTATTGCATCTTCATATTTAGAACGAGATCAATTTTTATGGTATAAAGGGCTTTGTTATCGTAAACAACTTGTTACATGGTCAATTTCCACGGAGGAAATGATAGCACATTATGAAAATACAAAAAGAAACACCTTCTTTAGAGAAACACCACAACAATTGGAAGAAAAAAGAAGTAAAGGGCTTTGTTACAAAGTTGAAAGCAAAATTATGGCAAAAGGAAGTCTACCCCTCACAACTATAAAGATGGAAATGTTGTTTCTCCTAGCCTTCCAAAACCTACAAGGTTTACACCACAACAATTGGAAGAAAAAAGAGAAAAAGGGTTTTGTTACTTGTGATAGCAAATGCACTGAAGGTCATAGGTGTGCTGAGAAGAAATTATTTTACATAGAGTATGAAGAGGAGGAAGAAAAGGATCAATAAACATCAAAAGAAGAGGATGTACACCAGGACCCAACCCTAGAGAAAGAAGAAATGAATCTGACCATATCTTGTAAAGCATTGGCAAGAATTACCACTCCTCAAACTCTCAATATAGAAGGATATATCAAGAAGAAAAAGGTTCAAGAAGTGAAAGATCACATCGAGAAAGAAGAAATGAATCCAACCATATCTTGTAATGCATTGGCCGAAATTACCACTCCTTAAACTATCAATATAGAAGGACATATCAAGAATAAAAATGTTCAAGAAGTGAAAGATCACATCAAGCATCAAGAAATGAATCCGACCATATCTTGTAATGCATTGGAAGCAATTACCACTCCTAAAACTCTCAAGATAAAAGGACATATCAAGAAGAAAAAGATTCACACAGTGAAAAATCACATCGAGCATCAACGACAAGTTCTCCAACTTTTAAAGGATAACGTCACTTTGGTGCATAATCGAATGAAACAACAAGAAGATTAACATTTCAGTGAAAGGAGTTTTGATGTAGGCGATTGGGTATTTTTACAACTACATCTCAAGCAAGATATTTATGAGAAGGAAATGTTGGCAATACTACATGCACTTAAGAAATGACGACCCTACCTAATGGGAAGACACTTCAAGGTAAAAACAGATAGTGATAGCCTTAAATACTTTTTAGAAAAAAATTATCTTTAGAAGAGCAGCAAAAATGGGTCACAAATATGTTGGGTTACGACTTTGAACTCATCTACAAAAAAGGGAAGCAAAATGTTGTTGCAGATGCACTCTCAAGAAAGGATGAGGATGTGCAAGCATTGTTTTGTGCTATTTCTATTATTCAACCAAATTTGATAAACAAAGGAAGGGATGAATGGAAGAAGGACGAAGAAGTGTGGCCACTCATTCAAAAGTTGCAGAAGATCCCAATTCAAACAACATTTCTAGAACTTGACAAGGAAGGAAAAATCATTTTGGAACCTAGAGCAATCACAGAAACAAGAACCCGACAGCTACGAAATCGATCAATTTCATCGTATCTCATCAAGTGGAAGAACTTACCGGCTGAAGATTCCACACGGGAGGACAAGAATTTTATACAGAAGCATCAAGAACTACTCAAGCATTGAGACAACACTTTTTGAAGGAGAGGGGCATGTTAGGTCCCTATACTACTAGTGTAACCACTTATTGTTATTATTACAACCCCCTTATTATATTTTTGTGCCCATGTAGTCCCCATATTTTTATTATTGTGCCCCATAGAAACCAACTATTGTTATTATTTTTCCCTTACATTATTATTGTTATGTCGGCTCTAATTATATTATGACCCCTTAGACTCCTATATATAGAAAGGAGGTCTTGTCATTTGTATCATCTAAGAATTATTCATTTGTGTAATGTAAAGGAGTTTCCCCCTCGAAGAGGCTTATTTCTGAGGCGTTCATCTATCTTTTATATCTTTTTGTGAGCCGGTTTCATAACAATCTTGATGTTTAAAGGAGTCCTTTATTTGGTTGATGTAGCCTTTTTCACAAGTCAAGGAGGCATATGCAGTAGTGAATGTTGATGGTCAACAATATTGATGATATATTTGTAGCAAAATGTTGGTATGCTTAGGAGAATAAATTTTCATTTGTGCACAAAAGAGAGGATGGTTGTAGCCCATTACATGTATAATGAGAGATTGGCCAGCTTGGAGAAGGCATGGTGTTTTTCTTCATTATTGTTTTTTCCCCTTGCCATTAATGTCAAAGGGGGAGAGAGATTCAGCTCAGGTTCAGTGATCATATTTAGGAAAGAAGATCAAGATAAGGTTGAAATCAATTTTAAAGGGGGATCTTATTAGCATTGTAATGTTTCCATTGATGTCAATGAGTGCTGCACAGTTCTCAATTTCGTAATCATCATTTCTATACTTGGTACATGTCTAATGTATGGTCTCCTGTGTTTGATACAATGTCTGAAAGTTGCATGTCCATACCCCAAAGTTGAGACACAATTTGATAAGCGAAGTCTTATGATGAAGACTTGTTGCTTGTAGAGGAAGTTGAATAGGTTTGGAGGCTTAACATGATGATCAATTGAATAGGTTTGGAGGCCTTATCGTGATTACCAAGGCTTATCATGGGCTTGCAGTGGCTCTATAAGTTCAAGAGATACTTGAAGAAGTGGATGAACACGTTCTAGAAGTCCTGAAGTTGATGAACACGTTTTGGAGATGTTGAGCATTAACTCAATCAATATCATACAATAATGAACTAATCTATTACTCATGTGAATATAGTTTATCCATTCATAATTTATATATGATAGTATAGTCAAATCTGTACCATGCACAAATATGATATAAATGGATAGATACATACACGTCCATAATAGTTCACAAATGAAATTTTTAGTTTGGGATTGAGTTGTTAGTTTAGGGTTAGATTATCATTATTTAAGTCTCCAAAGGAAATAAAAAAATTGATTATAGGGATAACTATAGCAGCAATATAAATTATTGTGAAAATTAAAAAATCTAAATCTAGAGGAATCAATTTACATAATTATTGTGAAAACTATAAAATTGAGGGATAAGATTTAATTATTAGCATACTACATGAGTAATCACATTTTATATAAAAATGGGTGTGTATGCATATAGGTTATTAGTCCAATGAAAGATTTCAAAAGTAATGTAAAATAAGTCATTGCTTTCATTGGTTTCAGTGAATATTATCGCATGCAAATGTGATTGAATTAATTGATTGCATTGATTTCAGTGAATACTAATGTATTGCATTAGTTTAAGTGTGATTGAATTAATTGATTGCATCGATTTCAATGAATACTATTGGATGCATTAATTTAAGTGTGATTGCATTAGAATTCACCTCATCTGAATCAAATTTTTTTGGCTATGTATTTGGTTATTGAATTGTTGTATTTCAAATGCTATCATATTTTTCAGAAATTTTTGGATGAAAATTTAAAATATTTTCTAATATATAATTTATAAATTAAAAAATAAAATTTATTAATTAATATAATTTGGGTATGTATCACTTGATAAAGGCCAACCACTCTAAAATGAATGCCAATATTTAGTTCATGTACATGGGTTACTTTACTAAGCATATGGCTACAACCTAATAAAAAATAAATCATATATAAACTCATTAATTTATACCTTATAAATAATACATTATAAACAATGTAAAATAAGTCATTGATTGCATTGATTTCAATGAATACTATTGGATTGCATTAGTTTAAGTGTGATTGGATTGATTTCATTGAATACTATTGGTTTGCATTAGTTTAAGTGCAATTGAATTAATTGATTACATTGATTTTAGTGAATACTATTGGATGCAATAGTTTAAGTCTGATTGAATTAATTGTTTGTATTTGTTTGCTTTGATTTCAATGAATACTATTGGATTTCTTTTGTTTGAATATACCAATGGATTTACAACTCAATATGGGAGAGATATTTTCATATAACCTTACATTTAAAAATAGTAAAATAATATTTTAAAATAACAAATAAAAAATAGTAATAACAAAAGAAAATAATATTGGCCATAATTAAAATACTTCAATTTGGAGCTTAATTTTACATAACTTTATGTAGACACTTAAAGTAATCAAAAGTTATAAAAATAAATAAATAAAAATAAAAATAAAAATACCTTTTAGTATGAGGAATAAATGCAATTTCTTCACTACATAATATGGACTACATAATATGGAGATGAGTAAAAAAAATTAATTTACTTTTTAGTACGAGGAAGAATTGTAATTTCTTCACTACTTAATACGAAGATGATGAAAAATAATATTATGGATATTACATGATGTGTAATTCATTATACATTCAATTTACATGTGATATTTAAAACAAAAATATTTTACTGTTCATTTTAAATAAAATAATTTTATATCTAATTTATATATAAAACAATAAAGTAATTTAAATTAAAAATGTTCTTATATTTCCACTTTCCATAACTAGGGAGATGTGTAATTTATTTCATTTTTAATATGGAGTTGATATACATGATTTTTAAAATATCAGTAACAAAGGAAAGTTTAATGTGGTTTGTAAATAAAATATTTCAATAATAATAATAATAATAATATTCCTTTTTAAGGTCACAATGAAGCCAGACACCAAATTGGTGTATGAGACCCCCTTGTTTGTGGGACAAGGGACCCACCTCCACGCAGCGATTTGACTGCTCATTCTACGAAGGCATACATACTCTACCCCCCTCTGGTTTTGAACCGATGACCTCTTAGGAGGAAACACATGCTCTTAACCATTAGGCCCACTCAAGCTGTATTTTAACATGAAACACACACACACACACACACACACACATAGAGAGAGAGTTCTTATTCCATTAAGTGTTGCTTTCTAATTCACTATATGAGGGAGATTTGTAATTCTTTCAATTCTTAATATGGATTTGATATGTAAGATTTTCGAAAACATTGATAATAAAAATAATTAAATGTTGCATATAGGAAAAAATATGAGGGAGAATGTTTTAACATTTTAATGGTGGAGAAATTGAATTAGAAATAAAATATTTCAATGTCAACTACATATATATTATACCAACCTAGACCCATCTTAACTCCAAATCTACCAAGGGATCATAAGTACCAAATCTCTTTTCACTCTAAAAGAGGATTGCATCTCAAGAGATTTGATTGAAAAAAATATTTCTTCTTTTATCATTTTATTTATTAATACCTTCTATTTTCTTAATATGCTAAGGTAACAGATCCATCTTAAAATAAAATGACCATATTACTTAGATATTCAACAAATTTTATGTGACTCTACACAATTGGAGCTAGCCTAGACCCATCTTAATTTTGGATCTACCAAGAGCAGAGAGGGATCAAATCTCTCGAGTTGCAAAGCTTTCCTCGAGTTTTACACTCAAAAAAGAGTTTTTCACCTTGATAAATTTGACCCCTCTCAAGGCTTGATAGATCTGGAGTTAAGATGGATCTGGGATGGTTAGATAAAATCATAGACATATACCATTTAAGATATTGCATGACAAGCCTTAGAATTGTCATGTTTTCATCATCATTTACTTATATTTTTACATTTTATAGTATAATAGGGGAGGATAATATGGGATACATAGGGGGGTATCCAAAGGCATAATGTGATGTAAAAAAAGAGACCACAATTAGTTAGTATAGTAAATAAAGCCCAAGTAGTTACCCACATTAATGATGATTGTAAGTGGTTGACCCTCATTATAAAGGAGCCAAAAGTAGTTAGTTTAGTTAAGGATAATGAATAAATGATCCATATCTAATTAATTAGGAAATAATGTGATATAAGTAAAATAATCCTGTGGTATTCAATGTATGGTATTGAGGGCTCATGGTATTACCCATGGTATTATATGTATGAAGCCTCTATAGAAGTTGTAGACTCTCCATTGGAGATATGTAAGTATTGTATTGTATTGACAGGTATATGGATTGTGGAGTGTTCTCCTTCCTTAAGGAGTAGTTGTATGGTGTTACCCTACCTCAAGGGTTTTCTATTAATAAAGATATGAAGAATTTCTATATATGCTTGGATTTCTCTTGGATTTATATTATCAAATATTTAAAACTATTTATAAGTTTACAACAAGTGGTATCAAAGCTCTTTCCTCAACAAAGTGTGGAAATTTTTTTTTCCTCTTTTTACAATAATTTTTTTTTTGGGAAGGGAGGCGAGGGGGAATAGTGGGTGACAAATTTCAAGTCAATTTTTGAAATTTGGGTGCATAATTTTAAGAAAAAAAATCATATCTGAGTTTTTATCGAAAAAACACCCAAATTCATTTCTTTTTATCTGAATCAGAGCTCAAACAGAGGAAGTATTGCTGATTTAAAATTAGCTAATTTTCATAATTTTTTCTAATGGAAAATCGTAGGCGACAACTTTCAGGTCAATTTTTAGATATTTGGTGTGGTATTTCAGAAACTAATAACATATATAAATTCATCTCGATAAAATACCCAAAAAAAAAATATCGTCTAATTGGAGCTCGGATGAAGGAGATCTCGTTGATTTAAAATCAACTAATTTTTTTTCAGAAATTTTTCTGATGACAACAAATTTGGCATCACAAATCTGAGTAACAGAGTGCCCAACTTGTGATTCAAGTCATATAGGATGTTGCAGAGTAGTCATTCCATTTCTAAAAATCAAGTTATAATAAGAATTATGAGCTATATTAAGTTGTGACCATTTCAAAATTTCCACCATAAAGTAAGTGATTTCATTTTTTCAAAACCCTCATTCTATTTTAGGGTTATAACATGATGTTTTTTAGTGGAAAAGATGATGGTCCTACTATTGGAGAATACAGAAAAGTGCAAAAGTCACAATACTCAACACTTTAGAAAGATTTAGTATGGATAAATTTTAGAGATGAGGCTACCATATGGCAAAACTCACTTAACTGTAAGTTCCTGAGGAAGAATTTGAAAAATTCCTTATGAAAAAATGGTCTCATGCTAGAAAGTAGGATAATGAGAAACATAAAGGGTTATTTTTTGCTAATATATCCATATTATAGGTTCATGGATGTATTCACAAGGAGAAGGTCATTGTTTCTATTAACCCTAGTTGCAAGAATAATCTCATCAATATCAATTTGGCCAAAAGATTGAAAAGTTCTCCATAACACATTGAAAGAACATGAGTTGATGGTGCATATATTCAAATATTTAAGGACTTGAAGGTTACCATGGATAAATATGTGTTACACTCAGACTTTTATGCTTTAGATATGGATGGGAAGGATGTTATTTTGGGATATCCTTAGATGGACTCAGTTGGTACAATCAATGTGAATGTACAAAGGAAATTTATGAAGTTATGGTACAAAAAGAAGAAAATTACCTTGCAAGATATTTCCATTAGTAAACATGTAGAGACCAAGGAGGCACATGCAAAAATATCTACAGGAACTGACACATCATATGATGATTTATTGGTGGAAGAAATAAGAGAAGACAAGCTAGCACCACAAAAGGAACCCGACACCACTCAGGAACCATCAGTTGGGGAATCAAAGAAGGAAACATATTCAATTAAGGCTTCTGTATATTACCACCCACACCACCCAGCAAGACTCCAATCAACAAGAAAACAATTGGCAAGATGACACCCGATTAGCAAGAAGGATGGAGGCACTTGGAGGACACATAAAGAGGCATGCCACAATACATCCATGCATGGGAACCAAAAGAACCAACTTCCATTTCAAGTGAGTGAGGAAACTGTTAGGTTGAGTCTTCACCTTTCTCTTGGATGGATAAATACAGGTGCATGGTACTAATGGACTACTCTTTTGAGTAGATTTTATTATTTGTGTTATTCTCATGTTTCGGCGATGAAACATGTTTTAAGGGGGGTGGAATGTAGTATACCTAGGAGAGGATAATATGAGGAACATAGGGGGGTGCCCAAGGGAATAATGTGATGAAAAAAAGGGGACCAAAATTAATTAGTTTAGTAAATAAAGTCCTTAAGTGGTTACCCACATTAATGATGATTGTAAGTGGTTGACCCTCATTATAAAGGGATCACAATTAGTTAGTTTAGTTAAGGATAATGAATAAATGGGCTATATCTAATTAGTTAGGAAACAATGTGATGTAAATGAAATAAGTCCATGGTATTGGATGTATGATATTGAGGTCTCATAGTATTACCCATGGTATTGTATGTATGAAGCCTATGTAGAGTCCAGAGACTCTCCATTGGAGATATGTCAAGTATTGTATTGTATTTACAAACATATAGTTTTTGGAGTGCTCTACTTCCTTAAGGAGTAGTTGTATGATATTGCCCTGCTTTGTCGAGGAAAGAGATTTGATACCACTTGTTGTAAACATGCAAATAGACTGAAAAATTTGTTAATATAAATCTAAGAAAAATCTAATAACGTATATAAATGCTTCAGATCTTTATTAATAAAAAACCCTTGAGGTAGGGTTACACCATACAACTACTCCTTAAGGAAGGAGAACACTCCACAAGTTGTTTTTCAATACAATACAATACAATACTTGACATATCTCCAATGGAGAGTCTATAGCCTCTATATAGGCTTCATACATACAATACCATGGGTAATACCATGAGCCCTCAATACCATACAACCAATACCACGAGCTTATTTCATTTACATCACATTATTTCCTAACTAATTAACTATTGCATGTTTATTCATTATCCTTAACTGAACTAACTAATTGTGGTCGCTTTATAATTAGGGTCAACCACTTACAATAATCATTAATGTGGCTATCCACTTACATGCTTTATTTACTAAAATAATTAATTGTGGTCCCCTTTTTTATATCACATTATGCCCTTGGGTACCCCACTATGTACCCCATATTATCCTCCACTAGATATACTACACATTCCTTTAGTATTTCATTTAAAAATATTATGAATACCAAGAGAAATGTGTATTTTGTATTTACTTATTAATAATGGCTTATTGTGGAAACATTGTGATAGGATATTCATTAAATGTGTTATGTTACAAGTCAGAGAAAATGGGAATTAATTGTGCCAACCATTTGTAGATCCATGTATTGTAATTTTAGCATACTATGGTTAAGGAAATTAACCACCACCAATCATGCAACTAGTTGAGAATGAAAATAGGACATATATTTCATGGTTTTAGTTATTGTGAGGCATATTTTTATGTGCCTACATGTGCATATCAAGTGATCTCCACATCATTAATAATTATTTTAAGATTAATTTAGGCAAGTTGCTATAGTTCACATTGGTTATTACAAATTTGATAATAAAAAATATTCCAAAATTCCTTAGGAATTGGCATGAATAGTGGAAATCAATTTTCTATTATTTATAAAGTTGTAAAATGGTTGTAATCGCTTGAGGTTTTTTTAGTATCAAGTGGATATATATTCAAACATTTTTTATTTTTTTCATACAACAAGCTCATGCATAAAAAGAGATGGTCGAGAAGAGAGGTGGATTTTAATAATTACTCTTTAATATAGATATTAGCTTTATTTTGATTTATTTATTTTTATGTTGTAGAATTAGTGATTGTTGATGTAAATTAATATCGTTAGTATGTTTTATCGAGGTATGGCCCAATCCAATAAAAAAAAATGAGTAGTTTAGTTTTTTTTCATTTCTTATTATGTGATTTAATTTATTTATATAATTATTCATTTATATATGATTGCATTTATGTGTTAAATTATATTTATTTCTAATTTAGATCTTTGTAGAGTTATGTTCGAGATTGCTCTTAGTTTTATTTCTATAGACTATAGTTACTTGATTAGTATTTTCATAGAATTGTAATTATTTATAAATTAGATTTACCACTCGAGTATAATGTTATTTTGGATTTATTACATTTATTTAAGTAGATTTGTACCTCAATTATAATTTAGATTTGTAAGTTATGTTAATTGCATTCATCTCAATAAGATATTTTAAAAGATTGTGTTGAACACAATATTTAAGTTTATTGTTTGAGTAATAATAGTGGTCATTTTGGCGAGGACTATATTTCCTTTTCCAATAAGCATGATTTCCTTTTTGGGGAATGAATTCCTTTCAACAAATGTGCTTTCCTCTTTGCAACAATGATTTCCTTTCAACAAGTGTGCTTTCCTTTCTACAGGAATGATTTACCTTCAAAAAATGTGATTTTCATTTAGAAAGTGTGATTTTCTTTCCAAAAAATGTGAATTTTAATTCCTACAAGTACTTTTAGTTATTTTATTTCCTATAAGTGTGAACTTATTTTTGAAATTCATAGAACCTTGCCAAAAGGCTATGAACTATCCATATTTTACATGTGAAAGTAATTATTGAAACTATAACTAGTGAACTAATCAATGAAACAAGAACGTGTCTCTTTTATATATAGTGCATAGTAGCTTGCAAGTTCCATATGAGCCTCGAATTGACAACAAAATGAGAAAACCATTTTTAGAAAGAAAATTAAAAGCCTTGTTAAATAATTTGGTCGTAACAAATAATTTGGTCACCCTAAAGAACAAGCACATTTTGAATATCCCATGGGGAATAGAATGGATGGTGATAGAGTGTTTTGTTAAGGAACTCCATGGTGAAAAGGTTACTGGCTCGAAACCCCATGGGAAAAAAACCAGTCATGCTAAGGGCTAGTGTGGCCTAGTCCTGATGCAATCCCGAGTGACTTTGATGGCTTGGGTTCCCCTAGGTCATGGTTACTCTAGACATTAGTTAGGCATGCTAGTCATCTAGGGAATCACACTACCTAACAAACAAAAAAACAAGCACATGTTGAAATCATTGAATTCTCCAATTTCAAGATGTGTTGCAGAGCATACGAGATAAACAAAATTTGTTAGGGTTGATGATGATCAATTGGAATGTGAAGTTATGTCATGTCATGGTTAGTGTGTCATGTTGACATGTACCTTGTTGTTTCAAGTTGGATTAGTTAAGGATGCACCTTGTTCCATTTAAATATTTTCTATATGTTTGCCTTAAAGACCCCTCAACTTCTAATCCTCACTACTGCTTTTTTTCATAAGTACATCAATGTTCCATTTGACATAACTTCTCCAAAAATTATAACAATAACACCTTTTATTAGAGGAAAAAATGTAAATAAATACATTCAAAAATGGTATGGGCCGTTACTATATGAAAATCACAGGGATTGACTTTAGAACATACTACAAATGATATTGGGAACAAATAGTGATAAAATTTAACCTTCATGGCCCTATCAAAAAATCATATCCATAGATGGTTTAAATATATCAACACCTTTCTCTTTTAAGTGTTATGCTAAGATTAAAAATAATGTATATGTTACAATCAAGAAGAAAGAAAGTAAATAATTAAACTTCATATAGTGTAGTATTTTGATATCTATATATATAAACTTTAAAATTCCTATATTTTGTTTATGTTCTTGTCCTCTAAAATCACTATTATTGTATCAATCCTTTAATAAATTATGTAATATATTATTGGCCTTCATGAGCTCCATATTATTATTTGAATTTAATTTGCATCATTTCTCGAGTGCATCAACTTGTTGGTTTTATCATTTACCTTGTGTCAATATATTGTACTTATGTTTTATAGAAAATGGTGAGAAAGTGTTCATTGTGTGTTTGAGTCAATTTATTATGCTTAAGTTCAAAATTTGTTGTACTTGTGCTTTATAAACAAGGGGGAAAAGGTTTGTAATATATTATCGATCTTCATGGGCTCCATATTATCATTTGAATTTAATTTTTATCATTTCTTAAGTTGTTTGTTTTATCATTTACCTTGTCTCAATTTATTGTACTTATGTTTTATAGACAAAAGGGGAAAACGTGTTCATTGTATGTTGGGTTAATTTATTGTACTTCAGTTCAAAATTTGTTGTACTTGTTTTATAAATGAAGGGAAAAACGTTCAAATACATGATAAATGTTAACATTTAATATTTTTCATTTAAATTTAGCAAACTTAATAATAATAATAATAATAATAAGGAATTATATTTAAGATGAATTTCCACATTATTTATAAAGGAGAAACTAAAATGGTATTTAAAAGGAAACTAAAATATTATTTTCTACCCAATTTCATTTGCTTCGTTTATTTACAATATGTGAGAATGATGCTTTTATAGTTATAATATTTTGCTCATCCATACTTAATCTATTTCTTATTATGGTATTTATTCCCCTATAGTTATGGACAATATAAATGCATCAAAATTTATTCTCGTCTTGCATGATATCACTATGCAAGAAGAATTCCTTACTCACATACAAAATATACTCACTACTAAAGTGGATATCCATGCCACATTTTTGAGGATACCCTTTAATCTTTATCTAAGTTGAAGATAATTTTGCCATAGTTTCAACAAATTTGTGAAAGAGAGGTTAAGAGAAAACTTAGGGGAGAATGGAGAGAATGGATTATGTTTATCCTTGAGATGTTCTAGCTAATTATGAACTATGCCAAGGCATCTTAGACATACTTTAGACCTCAAGTTGGCTCTTAGGAAAGAGAAGCTAACCCTCAAATATTAATAACATCTAAATAGTTAGTATCACCAAGTAGTAGCTTGTATATTTAAGCTCATAGTGGCATATTTAGAGTATAAATGTATGAAAAGGTTGGGGATAGATAGTAGTTGACTAAGATAAAAGAGTACAAACTTTTCAGATGAGAGGCCTTTCCATTGGGCATAGGGTCTCATCTAATAGATCATAATAACCAAGAATGAAACATGGAGTAAACTCAAGGAAAACAATAAACCTCAAGTGTCGTAGTGATTAAGGTAGTCACAACAAACCTAAGTGAATTGTTGGGAATTAATAAGTGAATCTAGCCAATGAAATAAATTGCAATGTAGTCTGAAAACAAGTTTGAATTTGAAAGGTACAAAAGAAGAAGAAGAAGGAAAAGTCATTGATTAGGAATATTTTTTCATGCTTTGGTCTTGCACAAATAATTTATACAAATACAAAGAATAAAGGACAATTATATTTCAACAAATATATTCTATTAATATTGAACACATAAGACCCTCATCTAAAATTTCAATACTACAACAACATATAGAAAGAGAAGAGCTGGAGGCATAAGATTCTTAAAACTAAAATTAGAGAGAAAACAAGGTTCTGAATTAAAATCTAAGTGAATCCAATAAATGGATGCCTCGATCAAAAAAATATTGAGATAATCCCCTTGGCTTAAATCTTCATTGTAGGATTTCTTAAAGCTTATGTTTTCCTCCACTAAAATTCTCATGGGACTAGCTTGTTGTAGAAGGCTGAGGTATCTTTTATTACTAATTCCATATGACTATGAATATTTCTCCTTCATCCAACTACCACATCCTTATCAACAATGGTGATTTATTCCATGTGAAACTTTACATCTAGCTAGCTTATGCATGTCATCAAACCTTCTTGCATGGGCTTCCATATTAATGGAATTTTTTTTGTTCTAGCTCTAATATTCGATTTTGATTTATCATTAGTTATCAAATACATAATTTCCAAAAATCCCTTGAAAACACTAAGATTATATTAGATTAAACTTGCAATAATGCTCTTACATCTCTCCACAAATGCAAACATGGTAAATTCTCCCTCAGTCACCTGGTATTAATGATCCCTAAGCTTCTTGTATAATACAACTACCCTTGTGTCATGTCCAAGCACAATTATGATTATAAGAGGGATGGATTTCAGTTTTGGTACATGTATATTTCCCAGCGTGTTATCCTTAATAATTAAATAAAATCATTTCTATTATGCATACTTATGCATAGAAAAAAGATCACATTTAAAAAATAATTAAAATTTCTCCACCTTAAAATGCAAGCTCATGTTATATTTTTCTAGAAATTGTCTTCTCTTAGAAGGAGCTTGCATTTTATCCCAAGCAAGAAAATCAGTTGGTTGTTTGTAATGAAAATCGCACACATCCTTTTCATGTAGATATCAATATTCCCAAATATATACCAAACATCATGATCCATAATCAAATGGATCGAACTCAAACATGGCTAGCCTCAACAACTTTAAAATTTCAAAAAAATTGCATTTGCGCTAAGTACCAAATATCAAAGACCAAAACCATAAAATAAAATAGGGAATCCACAATCAAACTAAATCCTTCTCATGTTGCTACCTAAATTACAAAGTTTGAGATTTGAATACATGTTGGATTTGACTAGATATTTAACTAAGAGCTCACAACCTTAGCAAACAAACCATCTTGAGAAACTCTTCAAAACAAAACCCATGTGGATAATTTAATCTTGGAATAACACCCAAATGTAAATTGGTGAATTGTTACCCAAATCCTTGAAATAGTAGGCCACTATAGGAAATAAAATAATGATTGGTCATTTGAAAACAACTGTCTTGCTACTGGAAATTTAGAACCCCTAAATTGTTTTCTACTGAAGCAGAAAGAATGTTTCTTGTATAAGATCTAGTTAGTCATGTGTATACTTCTAATGATGACCACATCATCTTCCAAGACTTTTTGGCTCTACTCAACTTCTTAAAATTCTAATTTTTCCTTTCTTCTTAAATTCTAATGCAAAAATCAATTTTATCTTTCTCTTCCATCCATTCTATTCGAGCATCAAATTTGTTTTCAAATATGACCATGTCCAATGGTTTAGTTGTTGTTACTATGATAGAATCCTTGTTCTTTTTTTGTCCATCTAGTACAATGAACTTGTTACCAAGAGTCTACAAATTCCATCTAACAATAATGCCATCCTACTAGTTCTCAACTTACCATACATTTCACGGGGGAAATTAGGTGGTTTCGTAATATCATTAGAAGGTGATCAGATGCAATATATGACTTCCATGTTACTGCTTATCCAAACTGTGATTTTTATTGAAGTAAATGGTGGTTGGCTTAGAAATGTTGGTGGCAGTACTGTGGCATAGAATCATAAGTCAATATTTGGTTTTGCAGCCTCTTGTTTCATATTTTCTACGCCATCCTAATACCCTTTGGGTTTTTTATCCTTATAAGGAAGTGATAGATTTATAAGAGATGCAATAATTTTAAAATCACACATATGATTAATAACCACTTCAAGATCCAAATGACCATGTAAACAAAGGTGGTTTCTCATAGGCATAAAACTTGCATTCCTATACTCTGCAATGAACTTATAAATCTCAAATTTCAATATTTGAATGTATTTTTGAATACACATCACCTTTGGCCTTAAAACTTGCATTCCTATACTCTGTAATGAACTTATAAATCTCAAATTTCAATATCTGAATGTATTTTTGAATACCCATCACCTTTGGCCTTTCAATAGCATAGAAAAAACAACCAAAAATTGAAGCAATGACAAAAAGGAGTTGACTATTTGTAGATTCTCTCACATTTTCTATCAATAGCTCTAGTGGTCTTGGCATTACTATCCTCTCTATGTGTGCACACATTGATAGGAATCAACCTTCAATAATTTGTTGCACCTTAGAAGGTTCATGAAACTCTAATACATTATGAGTTATTATGCCACCCTCTCCTTTATCCTCACATTTCTTAGCTCATAACATTGAATTTTAACAAGAAGAGGAGGGAAAATATTAGGTTCTATAAAGAAGAATCCTTGTTTCTCACCATTTAAAGGAGGAGTTTGATATGAAAATTTATTTAGTGTGTCATATGATCCATTTTCATGGTAGTTTCAAACCTTTTCTTGTATTAGTGGATCATTATTGTAAACCAACATCACAATATGGAAATTTGGATCAACATGATTAACTAAAACATGTCCTAGGCTAGGGTGTGGTTCAGTTATAATTTCAATAACTACATCACTTATACCCAACTCATTACAATATATCTCAAAGGATTCAAATCAAAACCTACCAATATATTAGGGTTGTCTCCAAATCACTAGATAACTAAATAATTTTTGTCAAACATGAATTAAATTGGAAATTTTGAGGTAAGGAGAAAATGGTGGCTGCACAAATATTGAGGAAAATTGAAAAATGGTAACCTAGTCATTTCATGTTACAACATGTTTCTCCAGTTAGGGATAATTTTTCTCTATGAGGCACTAAGAACCTCTATACCAAGTTTGTTTTCTTCTTTCTTCTAAAAATCTATCCTTGTACCTTCTCATCTCTAAAAAATCTGAACCTGTATCCACTAAAACCATGTCTCTACTTCTAAGAACCCTACTTTATTCACTGAATACTAAAAACAAACTGAATGAAAAAATTGATAACCAAAATGGATCTATAAAATAAGTTTAAATCCTTAACTACAAGCTTGTTTATACACAATCAAATCCTACACTAATCAACTCAACCATTCTTTTCAAGTGATATGAAAGTAATTGAACCTTGTCGTCACTTTTTATCAACAAAAATAAAAAAATTGAATGATAGAAACTGAACATGAAATTTGAATCCATACACATGGTACATGAATATTGCAAATCCTACTTCTCTTGATTATTCTAAGAAAACTACAACAAGGTCTTCATAAGTATGAAAAATTACCTCTTCTTAATCAACAATAAGAAAAAGGCATCCTTCATCTTTGTCCCATACCATAAATATTTCCATTTTTAGTAACAAAAAACCAAAATACATTCTATAGATCTTTATTCAATATTTCTAAACATGGTAATGGAGAAAAATCCCGTTATATTCTTTAAAATGTAATGTTTCATTATGAAACTCATTAATATCTACTAGATTGATATATGACTCAACAAACATTTGAAACTCATAATCATTCTCAAGAGGAGAGGCAACAATATACACAATATAATCTTGATTCTTATCATTTTGAGAAGGAAAAAATATTGATCCTTCTTGAAAAATTTCAAACAAAAATATATGAGAATTGTCTATAAGTGATTGTTCATGCAATTAAGTAAAAATATATCCTTGACAATCATAATTGTAAGTAGTTTGTTCCTCCAATTCGTTAACACAATAATTTTCAAGAATAAAAAATATGTGTTAAATATGCAATAAAAATATGCCAGATATTTGATACGTACAAGGGGAAAACCTATGTACCACCTTACATCTCCTTCAAGATACATCACGAACATATGGATACCAATAGATTTGTGAAATATAGCAAATCGATGCATGCATAAATTGAATTCTATTAAATGATGATCCGAATTATCTTCAACATATCATCTGAACCTAGGAAAGTTGTCTTCTCAGTCTTCTATGTTAGGCATAGGACTTGAAAAGATAGGTATAAATGAGAAATCAAAAGGAGCATACACTTTAGTCATTCAAACAACAAATAAATTCTCCATTAAAAACATAATGAAGTCATAATGGAGCCACCAATGGCATCTTTAAAATGTGGAGTTGTTAGGTGAGATGCCAAACAACCTATGTCTTATCATTGTTCAACTTCAAGGACCAAATTGAATCTCTATAGTTTCCTAGGTAAATATTTCTTTCAACTTTGTTACCCTACAATAGTGCCAGTTTGATGTTGTTCCCTAAGATGTTCCTAGTTTCTTAGGAACCATGCGAAGGCATATTTGACCCAATTTAGGTCTAACGTTGGTTCTTGGACTAGAGGAGGTAACCCTCAAATATTAATAACAATTAACTTCTTATTTTCACTAAGAAGAGACCTGAAAATTTAAGCTTGTAACACTAGAGTTAGAGTAGAAATGGATGATAAAGATGGTTGAGGATAAATAATAGGAAAATAAGATAAAGCATTGCAAAATTTTTAAACAAAAGGCCTTTCAATATGGCACAAAGCCTCATATAGTAGAGCACAATAACTGAGAATGAAAGGAAGAAGAAGCTTAAGGAAAATAATAAAGCTCATGCATAATAACGAGTAAGGCAATCACAACAAAGCTGATATGAAAGTAAACTAATGGGAATTAATAAGTGAATCCAACAAATGAGATATATTACAATGTAATTTGAAAACAACTTTGAAAATGTGTTCTAAAGGTACTAAAAAAGTTATTGATTGAAATTATCTTTCCATACTCTGCTCTTTCACAAATACTTTATACAAAACAAAAAGAATAAAGGACAACTCTATATTAATAACTGTATTGTATTAATCTTAAAGACATAAGACCCTAGTCTTAAGCTGTCAGATGACAATAACATATAGAAATAAAAGTGGTGAAAGCATAAGAAACTTAACACTAAAATTATAGAGAAAAAAAGGCTTTACATCAAAAGAGATGTGAATCCAATGGATGGATTCCTTGATCAATAAAGTTTTTAGAGTAAATACCCTTGGTTTATTTACAAAACATATTCTCACTAGCAAAATATATTTCCTCATTGTTTGACTTTTGTTAGTGTTTTCATACTATTAAATGTTGGATCATTCCTTCTTGAATTATGGGATTTCTTTCTAAATATAATGTGAATATATAATCTCTTGGAGGTTCAAAATCTAGATGTTTATTATCCCGCTTACTTTAATCAACAAGAATTATTTTTTGACCCTTTACTAACACCTATTTGTTATCAACCACTTTTCATAATAATTTTTCCATCTTTCTACTTCATGGAAAATGAGGCTTAATCCTATTTTTCACCTCCCAATTGGATTGATAATGACTCCATTAAAATATATCTAGTTACAACACATTTTCATTGGAAATGACACATATTGAAAAATAAGAGAAATATATGGAAAGTAATAGTGGTTTTAATAAAAAAATTAGAGTAGTTTTTTAACACTAGAGGACACATAGATTGATCCAAAAACTACCATGGATATTCAACTCAATAGTTCATCACAATAGATTTTATAAAATTATGCTTAAAATATGAGATCTTTACTATGATGGTTATTTCCTTAGACTTCTATATTTATCAAGTTCTTCTTTTGATGCATTCATTATATATGTGTGTGTGTGTGTGTACGCAAACCCTCTCTCTCTTTCTCTCTCTCTCCAATCTCAATTACTATATTCATCTATGGAACAAATGGATTCTAAAATAATGGAACCCATTTTCCTCCTAGTGGCTTAGTTATAAAACAACCTAATAGACAAGTAGGGGTTAAATTTGACCCATTCGACCATCAATGTGAGTTACAACTCAATTCTTCTAGAGTCTTCTTCATAGTGCCCATGTGGCTAGCCCCTTTAAGATGAGTATTAGGGGCTGATGTGGCATCCTCTTGAATTATAATAGCCAATTTTGATAGGTCAACTTATGAGATACATAACTTTATACTAAGGTCAAGATTAAAAAAAGTGGTTATTTAAGGCCTCAAAATGACTCCTAAAGTTTTTCACCTGAACTTTTCCAAACTTGGACCGCAAGTAAAAATGATCATATAAGATGATTCCTCCAAATTTTATACTCTAAAATCATCAAGATGGATGAAAAATAATATGTTGATCCAATCTATATTACAGACTTATAAAAAAGTGGATTTGTGTCTCATTATGAAGAGTGAAAACATTAAATGGGGTCAACTTCTTGTGTCGATTTTAATAGATCTGACACCTCTGACCTTGTAGGCAAGAATACTTGTTGTCATTTAACACAACAAGGCATGTACAAATAAAAAATGTTGTGACTTATTATGTCTCCATGTTCTCTTCATCATTGGGTTATGGACATCATTGTGGGATTTCTCAAAGATTATGTTTGCCTTCACTGCAATTCTCATTAGACTAGATTGTTACATAAGGTTGAGATAACTTGTCTTATTGATTCCATATGTCTATGGATATTTATTATTCATCCAACTCCCACATCCTTATCAACAAGGTGATATAGTCTATTTGAACCTTTAAGTGTAGCCAACCTTTTCATGCCACTAAATTTTCTTGCATGGGATTCCATATTGATGGAATTTTTTTTCTCTAGTTTCATTCTCAGAATGTGCTTTATCTTTGGTTATCAAATACATAATTTCCATAAATCCCTTTAAAATGTTAGGCTTGGATTATATTAAACTTGCAATAACGCTCTTACTTCTCTCCACAAACGCAAACATGGGATATTCTCCCTCAACTACCCAATACTAATGATCCCTAAGATTCTTGCATAATACAACCACATGCGTGTCATGTTCAAACACAATTTTAGTTATAAGTGGGATGGCTTTCAATAACAATATGTGTATATTGTACACCATGTGATCCTTAAGAATTAAGTGAAATTAAGTGAAATGATTGGCTGTATGGAGGTCCATTCTTATGAACAATGATCAAATTCCAGAAAGAATTAAAATTTCCTCCACCTAAAAACATAAGCTCATGTTATCCTTTTGGGAAATTGTCTTCTCTTATAAGGAGATTGCATTTTCTTCCAAGCAAGAAAATCAACTAACTGATTACAATAAAAACCCTACATATCATTTTCATGTAGAGATCAATATTCCCAAAGATGTACCAAGCATTATGTTCCACAAGTCAATGGCTTGAGCTCAAACATGGCTAGCCTCAATGACATTAAAATTTCAAAAATATTTCATTGTTTCAAGTAGCAAATCTCAAATACCAAAACATTTTTTTCTCAAAGAAAGCAAGGCATAATTATCAAACCAAAGCCTTTGCATACTACTGCATAAATTATACAGTTTTGGATTTAGATACATGTAGGTGTTGACTTCCTTGACCAAGACCTCATGACCTTAGAAAACAAACCATCTTGATGCTCTTAAAAAAAATGATATGACCCATTTGATCCTAGAACAGTGCCATTATGTAACTCAATGAACTATTACCAATGTTCTAGAAAAAGTAGTTGGCTATAGGAAATCTAGTAATGATTAGTCATATGGTAAAAATTGGCTTGTTATTACAAATCTAGAACCCCAAATTGTTTTCTACTAAAGAAGAAGGAATGTTTCCTGTAGAAAATTGATTTAGTCTTGGGTATACTTTTTTTTGGGGTGCAAGAATTGCACTTAAGCAAGCTCCTTCAACACTTAATTGTCAACCCGGGGGTTTCGTAAACTTAGAGACAAAGCACAAGGAATGCCAAAATTGGTATGAACTTTTCCTATTCCTAATCCTACTTCTTAAATGAAATGTTACATAATTAGATAGAAAACAATCTTAAACGTAATCGACACTAAAGCAATTCTAGTGATAAAATGTAAAAGAATAATTTGCGAGGAAATAAAGTAAAGGAATTTTCACACAACTGGAAGCAATCTTAAATGGTGAAAAGAAATACTATGTTTTTCTTCAGTAGAGATGGCTAACATCTTAACAAGTGGACCCTTGCAAAGATCTATTTCCCAATTGATCTTCCTTCTACACCAAGTAACCTGTTCTTGTACTATTGCAATGGGCGTGCACTAGTGCAGGTACAGTACTTATGTGAAAAAGTATATTTTACCTTCTTTACCGAAGATTTATGTATTTGTGGAGGTGCTCTAAGCCTCAAGGCTTAGAGCACTATGTTCATGTGACAAGAGAACAACTCTTTCACCAAGACAAAGCTTCCTTCACCAAAGTTTCCAATTTGCTTTCAAAAGAATTAAAAGACGTGTTGAAAAGAATTGCAATTGCAAGCTAGATTCTAAGATAAATTACATGTGAAAATAATGCTTTAATTAACTAAAATTTGCAACGAAAGTAAACTTCATAAAGAAAAAACAATTTGGAATAACAAAAGCAGCAGTCAAAGTAATTTGCATGCATCAAACTAACTTTCAACAATTCACTTATAACGCTTGTGTTCCTTTTTCTTAAGTCATAAAATGAAAGTGTAAGGTATGGTGTTTGTAATAGCGTCCTTCCTTAATTCATGTAAACATTCTTAGATCCTTCAGAAGTATAACTCTTAACATTAAGAATGATTACTTGAATTAACAATACTTTTGCTTGCAGGAATAAATGAAATTATAAGCAGGAAAAGGAACGTAACACTTGATGTGAAGTAAATGAATAAACCAGAGTGTAGGAAACTACATGCACTAGTACAACAAGAATCTTCCTGCACGACCCAAGCAGAAGCAAACTAAGACAAAAATTGCAGGAAGGAAATTGCAAGAAAGTAATTGCAGGAAAGTAATTGCAGGAAAGAAATTGCAAGAAGGAAATAAACTTAATTAAACTTCCAAACTATGGACCCGTTCACGCTTGACTATGAAATGAATTTAACTCACAACTTTTGAAACAAACATAAGAACGATCCAAGCCACGCAACTACAAATGAATAAATGTTCACACAAACCTTTTAAATGGCGAAAGCACAAGGGTAAACGAGTTGGGTTGGCTGGGTCCTAGCCAACCATCTTGTTTTGCGTTTAGGAAATGAAACAGTTCCGCACTTAATCACGCATGAAATAAAAATTAGACACAGTGTGAAGAAAACATGGCACGTTCCTTGTATTAAACTTGATCAGCAAATATACATGATAATGCAAGTCTAGCCCAAAACTGAGGGCAATACAAAATTACAAAGTAAATGAAATTACAAACTCAAAGATCTCTAGCTTGGCTCTACCTACAGTCTACACTATATATAGTCTCTCGGCCTTAGCCATATTCTGCTAATTATAGCCATTTCCTATTCAAGCCTTTCGGCCAAATGGACTAACAAACAACATTGAAAAACCGGCTAATGGTTATACTAAAGCATAGACTTTGCTGGTTGTAGACCATATTCTTGGCAAGTATCCCTAACTATACGCCGCCAATATCCAACATCAGATAGTCCACAACCAAACTAGGAGTCGTGGATAAAAAATGCCCACATGGAAGGATTCGAACTATGGCAGAGATCACGGAGGAACATCATTGGCGGAGCAGGAATATGCCTGCACTAATCATGCTAAATAATGATTAACACTTAGTTATTTAATTACTTTTAGGAAAGTTAAACATAAGTTACAAGAGATACTAAAAGGTATGAAATCTATGTAAAGTAATTAATAAATCACTTGATAAATCTTAATTATGAAATATGAAGTATATGTAGGAATAAATGATTATCTTGGACTAGAGCAAAAATGAGAGGGTTAAATAGAGATAAAACATAGGTTAAGGCTTATGGGAATAGGGTAAAAATAGAGAAATTTGGGACACCAACATCCTCCCATCCCTAAGCTGTTGTGTGTCCTCACACAACATTTTACCTTCTGCAGAAAATCTTCAAAAATGGGTGGCCAACTCTCAATCTTGTACTTCAATAATTATCCCTGCTTTCACTACCTTTGGATTTTTACCTTGGGCTCCTTTCAACTGATTAGTCACCTTCTGGAGGCATTTGTAGCACTTGGAAACCCGATACTTCCATACTTTCACTTGTTTTTTCTGCTTCTTGACCTCTACAAGCAACTCTACCTCGCCTTGATTTTGCCAATTTTTCTGCTTCATGACCTGGTTCGAAGCCTCCAAGTCATGAACTTGCTACTCCAATTCCATTATTCGGTTGTTGAGGTAGAGGGTAGAGGGCTCTGTGCTCAGATCCTCTGGTGTAAATACCTTCTCTGCAACAGACTCAAAGCAAGTCCTATCATTGTCAAGATTAAGGTCATCCAGCGTTTGCATTATGACATCGCCAAGAGTTTCTGCACCCAGGGTTTCCTTATCACCGAGGGTTTTGGTGCCCTCCACAGCCTTCATGCCAAGGGTTTCAGTACCTTGCGCACTTAACTCCACAGGGTTTTTAATGCCCTGTTCTTCCAATTCTTCAGGGGATTTAGTACCCTATTCATTTAAACCAGCAGGGGCTTCAGTACCCTGTTCATCGAAAACATTGATGGTTTAAATGTCTTGTTCATCGAAATTGTTGAGGGTCTCCGTGTGTTGTGCCTCATCATCCTTGTGACCCTCTGCCTAAACTTTACCTGCAGTCAATTTCATCTTCTTCTTTCTTAATATGTGAACAAAGGTAGACAACAATATGTCGTCTTCCTTTTCCACATTTTTTTCGTTTACCACAGTGTGGGCCGCTGCATCTGTAAGCACTAAAAAGTTATGGTCTTTAGGCGAAACTTGAGGTGATTCATCAATCACAATCAGAGAGCTTGACCGATACTGATTTGTCCCTGGAGAGACAATCTTATTCTTTGTCGCAGTTCTGATTTTTCTTTTCTTTGCTGAGGGTGGAGTTCCTTTGACAAACTTCTTTTCTGCTTGCACCGACATGCTTTTACCCTTTTTCTTGGCAGGGGATGGTGTCTTTGCCTTCCTTTTCTTTCTTGCACTCGTGCCAGCAGACTTCCCTTCATTGCTCACTTGAAACTCCTTCAAGAATTCCTTCCAGGTCACTCCCTTTTCTTCCAGCACTTTCTTGATGAGGATTTTGATAAGCCCATGATGATATAGCTTATATGCGACTTGGCTTGCGTCCCCACTCTGCACACCTTTCACCATTTTCTCGAGAATTTAGAGTAAGTAGTAAGGAAAATTAATAAGTTTCCTCAACTCAAAGTGAAACAACAACCTAATATGGTACACGAACGCTAATGTGTAATGTCCCTCGCAAGTCAAAAAATTATTTAGTATGTACAGGAGGCATCGCCATTTTCTGAGCATGGTGCTCTGCAAAAGCCCTTTCTTCCAGTCAAATTTGAGCTTTCTGTCAATCACACACTGATGCCATCGATTCTTTTCAAGCCACTCCTTTTTGAACCACTGCTCCCCTCTAGTTGGCAAGCCTGTAGCTCGCGCAATGGACTCCTCCATGACTTCAAATTCTAATGAGCCAACCCTAGCTCGGCCTCCTTCAAATGTATTTGCAAACTCCAGCACCACAGTCATGTAGAAGCCATCAAACTTCTGCAAAAATGGAAGGAATACAGATTATTGCAATAGTGCAAGATTGTTCCGGTATTCCGTAGTCTGCTCTATCTCCTTCAAGGATTATGTCTCATTCCTTACGGATTCCATGTTCGAATTTGTCACAATTCCCTGTCACAACCTCAAAAGGATTTCAGTGAGCGATACCAACGGTTGCTGAGAATTTTATGACAAAGGTTCATCCATCCTTCATATTTTTAGTCCCATCCAACCAATCATGTTTAATGATAAAAGAATGGCTCCTCGGATGAGATGCAGATACATATCATCTTGTTGTGGGTGAGCAATAATGATTGGATGTGTCCGAGGCTTATGCGGCGATGGTGTTACGGTCATAATGATTGGGTTATGAGGTAAGACAATGATGAACAAGTGATGGGAGATTGTTTCAAAGGGGGTGAGTATGAGTTTTCAGACAATCTGTACTATCCCACGATCTACCTCATAATTCAATTAAGACATATTTTAGTACTCATTAAAATAATATATTTCAGAACCCAATATATCTTGCACTTTAAAAATTTTCCCGAGTAAATGATAAAAAATGGTATTAATTAAAATATATAATTCTATGATCTATTAGTGCAGGAATCACTCATGTGCAGAGTAATAAAATTCCATAAACATTCTTCATAAGACACTCTTGGATTGTGTGAAGTTTGTTTTGCATTGGCTTCCACAGTCAGTCGCGCTCCTGCATTGATCCTGCTTGCACTGCACTGTGCTTGCACTGCACATATTGCACCAAGGATTTTACCAATGTAACAATTCTGATAGAACACAATTCTGTAGCTAGAATTTTAAAAAAATTGCCTCAATATACAAGAAAAGTTTTATTCGTCATCCTTTGGTGTTTCATGAGCATGCATTCTAGATTGACTGCATCAAATTATGCAATCAATTTATGAGGGAATAAAGAAGTGGGAAAGGTGTAATTTTCAGAATGGGAAGGAACATTACAGTAGGGAGTCCAAGAATAATATCACCAAGGGGGATAAATGAGAATGGGATGTGGAAAAAATTCAGGGGAAAAAGAGGGATTTTACGAAATCGGGTAAGGGTAGTTTTCTTAGAAGAAAGACAAGGGTAATTCATTATGGGATTCAAAAAAGAAAAATAGTGGGAATTACGAAATGGAAAAATAGAAGAAAGGCAAAATTTTATCTTCAAGGTTTTCCTGCACTGGTGTCGAAAAAAGTAATTGCAGCGTGAATTAAGAATTTACTTGGATAAAAATTTCCATGCTAGTTACCCAAACTTGGATAAGGTTTGGGTTCCTTGAACCTGCTTCTTCTTAGTGGCAACTAGCATATCCAAAAAATCAAGTAACGTTCCCTTTTTATTGAAATTTCGATATTCCTACCAGCATGCTTTTCAGGTTGATCCTTCTACAATCATGTCAGTCAACTCATTTTCATAATTACAGGATTTTTATTTTTTTTTACTTTTTATTTTTGTCATTTTTTCCTTTTATTATTTTTTCAATGAGGAAAAGAAAGAATCAAATCTTCAACAGGTTGGTGTTACCACCTACCAACTCCTTTCTAGATTGTTGTTGGATTTGCTACACAAAATATCCTTTGGTAAGGGGCTGAAAATACACCTTCAATCTATGCCCATTTACCAAGAACACAAAATTCCGTCCATCAATAGTTTTAATCTCTACCGCTCCATTTTTAGACACTTTGAGCACCTCATAGGGTCTCATCCAGCGTGTATGTAATTTCCCTTTAAAATATTTGAATCTAGAACTATAAAGGAGCACCCAATCACCTGGTTGGAATTGCTTCTTCTGGATGGACCTGTCATGCCACTTCTTGTGCTACTGTTGAACCAAGATGTTCTGTTGAACAACATCCCTTCAGAATTCATCTAACTCATTCAACTGTAGAGGACGCTACTGTTGTGCTTGAGAGAGATCTAGCCCCAATTGGACTATAGTCCTGAAAGTTTTGATCCAGAATTCTATTGGCAAGAGGACTTATTTCCCATACACCAACTCATATGGTGTGTGTCCTGTGATGTTCCTCCAAGTGGTTCTATATGCCCACAATGCTTCTGGTAATTTGTGAGCCCAATCTTTTCTGTGAATATTTACTATCTTTGTGAGGATGGACTCAATCACCTTGTTTGTGGACTCCACCTGACCATTTGATTGCGGGTGATATGGTGTATATTTCCTATGTCGTATCTTGTACTGCTCCATCACACCTTGTACCAGATTAGAAATAAACTGCATTTCACTGTAAAAAATAATTTCTCTAGGCACACCAAGTCTAATAAATATTTCAGTAAAATGAAAATCAACAACAACTCTTTTAGTAGTAAAAGAAACAATTTTAGCTTCTACCCATTTTGTAACGGAATATATACAAACCAAAATATGTTTTTTATTTAATGATGTTGGATTTATTGGTCCTTCAAAATCAATGGCCCATTTTTCAAAAGGCTCAATCATAACCTGAGGACATAAAGGCATTTCATCAGTTTGATTAGGTTGGCCAATTCACTGACAGCTGTCACATTGCTTAACATACTGTTTGGCATCCTTAAACAAGGAGGGCCAAAAATAGCCAGCTCGTAACACTTTGTATGCAGTTTGCTTATCGGTGAAGTGACCCCCGCAAGGTTCATCATGGGCAGATTTTAAAATATCAAACACTTCTTCCTCTCTTACACATCTATAGATAATGAGATCTGCTTCGGTGTAAAAGAGGTCTCCTTGAATCTAGGAATATGCAACGCTTTTCTGTATGATATTCCGCTTTTCACGAGCAGATAAGTGAGGTGGTAATTTTCCAGTGACTAAATAGTTAGCTATGTCAACAAACCATGGGGATTTTGTTGACACAGCAAAAAGATGTTCGTCAAGAAAATCATCATCAATAGGAATTGCTTCACCGGGATTATTTAATCTTGAAAGATAATCTGCTACTACATTAGATTTTCCCGATCTATCAATAATGGTAATATTAAATTCCTATAACAATAATAACCACCTATTCACTCTACCGCTAGTTAATGGTTTATTCATCAAATATCTTATTGTGGAATGGTCAGTATGCAAAAAGACTTCGTATCCTGTAATATAATGTCTCAATTTATTAATGGAAAAAATTATAGCTAAAAGCTCTTTCTCAGTAACTGTATAATTTAGCTCAGCGGGTGATAAGTTTTTACTAATGAAATAAATAGCATAATATTGTTTGTCTTCTTCTTGTCCTAAATCTATGCCAATAGAAGTATCTAAGGCATCAGAGGAAATATGAAATGGCAGGGACCAGTTTGGTCCTCTCAAAACCGGTGCCTGTACTATTTTTACCTTCAATTTCTCAAAGGACTATTTTCAAGCTGTGGACCAATAAAACTCACTATCTTTATCCAAAAGTCGGAGAAGGGGGGTAGCTATCCTTGAGAAATTCTCAATGAATCTCCTATAGCAGCCTGCATGTCCTAGAAAACCTCTCACTTCCCTTTGAGTTTTGGGTACAGGAAGACTAAAAATAATTTCTATTTTTGCAGGGTCAACCTAGATACCTTTGTCAGAAATAAGATGGCCAAGAACCACCCCTGCCTTGCACATTAATCTGCATTTGTTGTCACTCGAGGAGAGATGAGATTCTTGGCAGTGAAGAAGCACTTTTTCTAGATTCTTGAGGGCTTCTTTAAATGAATCACCAAACACAGAAAAGTCATCCATATAGATTTCCACACACTCAAGGTTAGCAAAAATAGCCAAGACTTCCCTTTCAAAGGTAGTCGGAGCATTACATAGCCCAAAGGGAAGCACTTGGTAAGCAAATGTACCCCATGGAAATGTAAAAGTGGTTTTTTCTTGATCCTCAGGTGCAATCTGTATCTGGTTATACCTGCTAAAGCCATCTAGAAAAGAAAATTACTTCTTACCAACAAGGGTATCGAGTACCTGATCAATGAAAGGAAGGGGGAAGTAATATTTGAGAGTAGATTTTTTCAATTCTTTGTAGTCAATACAAATGTGCCATCTCCCATCTTTTTTCGGGACAAATACCAATGGAGAGACCCACTGGTTGTCAGAAATAAGATAGATAAAATCAGCATCTAAGAGTTTTTGCAATTCTTCCTTTACAACATCTATTAGAGCTGGGTTCATTCGTCTTTGGGGTTGTCGGACAAGTCAGGCTCCATCCTAAAAATAGATACGGTGAGTACAAGTTTTAGGAGGGATGTT
Source organism: Pinus tabuliformis (assembly GCA_031772625.1). Taxonomy (NCBI): domain Eukaryota; kingdom Viridiplantae; phylum Streptophyta; class Pinopsida; order Pinales; family Pinaceae; genus Pinus; species Pinus tabuliformis. Next base: position 665,784,956 of record CM062805.1, read on the forward strand.
GTTGGGTCCCTATAATACTAGTGATTATTGTTGTTGGGAAAAGTATCCAATTCGGAATGCCCCTATCCCACTCTAAGAGGTGATAGTGCCTTAGCAACAAACGAAGTAAACTAATTGAGTATTCTTCTTTATGAGATGTAAATGAGGAAGAAGGATGTGACTAACCGGTGTCTTCTGCTAGTTTGTTGATCCAATCACTCCTCTCTTCAGTAGCTCCCAACTCCTTGCTCCTTCACCGGCCCAGCTTCACCGAATTCCTGCAAAATCACAAGAGAGAGAAACTACAAGAAGATACATATATACATTCATAAAAAGCTCAAGATCAGATTAAGCTAAACATGTAAGAATAACAAAACATCATTGGTACACAGCATGTAGGAGAAACTCAAATAGTTTATTGATAGAGTAATAAAGTCCAAGAGGAGATACAACCAAGTGAGGCCCGATCTAGCATCTACCTCCCAGCAAAGGAATCCCTTCCTCTCCTCCAACAAAGCATAAATCACCCAATATACTAATCTCAATCTCAAACCAACAGCAATTCTCTGCAAAGTACAAAATTCCAGCCTCCTGAACCTCTGGGTGAGAGATCCATATATAGATGTAAGCAGAGAGGATGAGTCAGCTTATGTTTTGACTTGTGGCTTCTCTCTGTCAGTTCTTGCTTCCACTTGGAGGTTGAGAACCTCTTACTCATCACTAGTCGAATTCATTGAGGCAAGTGTCATTGGAGAAGATTCTGGAAGCTTCCAGGGTCTTTCCACCTCATTGAATGAGCTTGCCATTTGTCATTTCCCGCCATTTCCCGCTCAGCGCACCCTGGTAGTGCTTCCTCCTGCATTGCAGTGCACCTAGCCAATGTAACTTCTGCATTTCAACGCAGGCAGCTAGAAGAGCCTTTGAATTGATCCTGAATTGACTATTTCTGAGTGGTTTTTGGTGGAGAACTTCTGGGAGAAGCTGTCATTGGTTGACCTTGTTCCTTTAGGAGCTGTAACAACATCTTTAGGGACTTTGGATCCCTTGAATTATGGACATTTCATGCTTATAGCTGTAAGGCACAAAAATGTCTATAACAGTTGCCCCCTAAAGTATGAGGCCATTTATCGGGTGAAATGCTTTATTAGGAGGATCTGAAGTTCTTCCAATGCTGGGAGGAGACCTGTAATAAGATACAATACAATACATTATTTTTCATATTGTTTTCATGATCTAGCTGAGGCGGGCATTCCCATGCTCAGCTTTATAAATTCATTTTTATGTACATAGGACATACAATTATCTGATGATAGACTGATGATCCTGCTGAAATCATCATCCTTTGGTAGGATGATTGTCTGTGCTGCAATGCTGTACATGTCAATGTCTTTATTTTCCCTGAATATATATCGCATCCCGGATGGATGAAACTAGATCCGGGGTCTTCAAACTCGTTCGATCTTCACTCTAAGTACAAGTCGATCCATGTGAGAAATGTTCTGAAGTCGAACATGGAAAGACATCGCTTGATTACCAGTGAATGATGTAAACTGTTAACAAGCGCGAGAGGAATCACCGATAATGATAATGACCCTCAAGGTACTGCAGTACAATTCACGTGGTGTGAATAAAGGACTTGGCGTCGAACGCCACGCAAAATCTTTCGGTCGAAGGTCATTGATGTATACCTGTCACCGGAAGTGAGAAACTTGCCATTGAGGCATGCAAGCTTCAAAGTACTGAAGGGGTTGTTCCTAGATCAACTTCTTGGATAATGAGCTGATGTCGACAAGAAGCGATCCGTCAAAGGAGGGCCTTGATGTATCCCACATCAGTGACACGGAACGGAGCAAATTATTTTGATGGAGGTGAAAATGATCTGATGATATATGGTTCAGGGTGGTGGTCATGAAAAGAATGAAGGATAATGTATGGTAGTGGATGGGACACAGTTGAATTCTCTGGATGACTTCTCTTGAACATATCGGCGACACTTGTGTGATGGATCAGTAGCATTTACCCCAAAGGTGGATGGTATGGCGAGACCATGGCGATGTGACCGGTGAATGAAACAACCCAACCCGACTCAGGCACGGAGTGGAAGTGTCATGTTCAAGAGCGACTTGCTACCAATAAGGTTCTTTGAGTTTCTTCCCAATTTTTCCCCAGTCATTGCTGACCAGTACCTCTTTATTTTTGTCAAGCTTGAGGAGGATAACATATGCTTGTTCTATAATTTACCCTTCGGGCAAACCCATCGCTATGTTTTAACGAGCCTAGCGATAGTGAAACTCGTTCTTGTCTAAAGACAAGTTTGTCGCTATTTAATGTTTTTAACGAGTCTAACGACAAAGATAACTCGGTCCTTTTCATTTTTAGAGAGTCTGAAAAGGTACGTAAATTCAACTCCAAAAGTCCTTTTTTGTCATCTAATCCCTTAAGTCCGAAAAAAGTATAAAACAATACAAAAGGGATGAGTTTTCGATAGTTTTAACGAGCCGAACAAAACAAGCGCTCGATCTTTTTGTGCAATAATCCCTCAGGTCCAAAAAGATTAAAATCTAGAGGAGGGATAGCACTTCCGGTTGCTTTAACGAGCTGGAAGGCCGAAACTCGGCAATCTTTTCATATTTTATGAGTCAGATGAAAAGAGCTTAAAGAAGACTCGTCTTTTGAGGAACGAGTGATAAAACGGGTTAGCAGCTAATTCCAGGTAAGGGTTGGAATTTTCCAATCACGGCAGTGTCACAAGGATGGCTAGTGAAATCACTCTTTGCAGCTGTCCCTCAAAATGGGTAAACAATCAATAAGGAGGTGAATGATCGGCCAATGGAAAAGTGGAGGTGACGGTGCAAACACAACCAAGGCTTTAGTGGCTAATGATGTTACATTCACGATGGTTATTTACCGGAGGGTAGTTCATTTTTTAACGAGCTTAAACGCGGAAAAACACTGCTCGGTCTTATGTTTATTTTTTAACGAGCATGAACTATGCGCTAAAACTGCTCAATCTTATGTTTATTTTTTAACGAGCATGAACTATGCACTAAAACTGCTCGATAATCCAGTCATATGATAAGAATGTCTCATGTAATATGCCATTTTTTATGGAGCTTGCGCCTTACCAAAGCTATGCCCCGCATCCTTTCTTTATGCAAGTTCGGAAACGACTAATCCTACGAGTTTAAAGGGTTAGACCTATAAGTTTAAAGGGAGGACCTAAAAATTTAAAAAAATAAATAGCCGCCCCTTGCTTGCACTCCAAAAGGTTTGCATGCCCCCAGGTATAAAGTACGATTTCAAGGTTACCTCTCAATTTGCAGATAAAACATTTGTTCTACCAGGAAAGGCCTACCTCTTTCAGGTTACCCAAAGATGGCCCTATTAATCTTTCAAACAAAACACTTCTTCGGCAATGTCTATCGAAATAGACAAAGGTGAGAGACTCCGTCTGTCAACTCACATAACTTTGACAAAAGAATCTTATTCTAGAATAACCCTCTTCCAGCATGGGCGGGGTACAGACTAGTCATATTCTCCCGCGGAAACCTACCTTATACCCAAAGTTTTCCTGCCGAAGCAGACCAGGACGCATGCCCCCTAGGTTCCAGTCATATCCCTCCGAATTACTCGCGCTCATCGGGAGGACGGACTGTGGGTTGAGACATTTCTTGCGTGAAGAGACCATTTAGGGAAGGTATATGACTATTTGCGATGCGTGATCCGGGAAATGAAAGCTGGTCCACGAGCTTGACCACTCTTCCTTCGTGCAGAAAACACATTACTCTAAAGAGTGAGAAGACGATGGCTCCCATGTCTTGTGCCCTACAACAACCCCCCATTTCATATCATATTTATTTACTAAATCATCATATGAAATGGGTCCCTTTAGAAGTTAATCGGTATCAATACTTCATTATTTGAAAAAGGTCCGCAAACCAAATGAAGACATTATATAAAACCTTTTAAAAAACCCATTTTTGGTCAAATAAAGCAATCTTCTATCATTGCGATAAAGCGATCGCAAGATCGCATATCGCAATGGCATAGAAAACACAAATAAGTGGCACATTGATCTCCGCCGATGCGATATCGCTATCGGCTATCGGCAATACTCCATGCACATTTTAAAGCGCCCCATGCCATTAGCCCCGACGTGATGTGCAATCGGCGATCGGTTATCGGTGGTAATCTTTACACAGTCTTAAAACATCCCAACTCTTTCACCCCGATGCGATGGAATATCGCAATCGGCAATCGGCAATCGGCAGTATCCCATGCACAATAATAAGGCGCCCAGGTCATACCCCCGATGCGATGCGATATCGCAATCGGCAATCGGTGATACACTATTCATGCACATTGTTATGCCCATTCACCCCGATGCGATGCGATTTCGCTATCGGCAATCGGGATTTCAAAATTGTCAACGTAAGGATTTAAGTGTTCCCGGCGCCCGATTACGATATAGCGCGGATTTCAAAAAAGCCGTTAAATGGAGGGATATTATGATTCATTCATATTTAAAGCTTGATCTTTTAAGAAATCATTCACCCGCGCTCAACCGCCAAAACGTCCACAGCACGCTTAAAAGGGCCATTCGGCCGAATAATGGTATAATGGGCATTTAAGGGGTGGCAGGTCTTAAAAGGCCATTTAATGTAATTGTAAGATCCTCCCATGGATTGTGTCTGCGCCCATTTTTAAAGCTAATCCCTTATTACGCACTTCTCAATATTTCTCATCACTTGCAAGTTCTCATTGCTATTTCTCTGTGTTACGTATATTTGCGCCTCTGTGCAGAATTCATCCAAAGGAGAAAGCTCAAGCAAGATGGGGAAGAAATCCAAGAAGACCATAGGCACTTCCGCTACACCAGCTGCAGGACAAGCTCTCGTGGACAAAAAGAAGGGCTTGATATCTGATACTACATGTACTGGTCTCGTCAGAGTTACTTGGCAAGGCACCTACAACCTGATTGAAGCCGAAGAACCAACAAGGACAATAGTCGAAGCTACTGTGGATCCTACTCGAAAGTCTGAATGTACTCTCAAGGATTTAGCTGACTCTTTCCTTCACAGAATAGCGGCCAGGGAGAAAATTCTCCCATACACAGACGTAGTGCGGTGGGCGATTCAAGAAATCCCAATCTTGGATAGAACTCTCAGCACTAGAGACGGAAGAATCTTCGGATCGTTCAGGGCAGATGATCTAATGCAAATGTATCATTTGCCCGAGCCAGAGAAGATATATAATAAGGCATTCCTAGAGAAATTCACAAATGAAAATGAAGTTGAATCCGAACCCATCCGGGATTGGAGACAAAATCCAGCCAAGCACAAACACGAATCTTCCGGTAAGTACTCGGTTGATTCTCTGGCTTTTCCTTATTGCTATGCTGGAATAATGATGTGTAGACTATGGGGATTGCATGACTCTGGTAATTTTACCATAGAAATGGTTCCTCTAATGGAAGCAGCATGCAACAGTATAATTATGGATTGGGCCACCATCCTTTCTGACAAATTAGCACAAGCTGTGCTTGATTTTAGAAATCAGACTGTCGTCTCTGAAAGGAAAATTCCCCCATTCTATTACAGTGCATATATTTTAGATACATTATGTTTCAATTCTGAATTTCCCGTGCTCGGCTGGAGGTGGACGCCACAAGATCCTACGGCTATCCACATATACCATCAGAAATTATGGAAGACCTCTTACAAGCACCATCTGTACCAAATCTGCAATGGCTTTATGGTGCCTATTCATTATTCTATTTTTGATAAACCCATTCCCAAGATTTCTTATCAAGCTTCGTTTGATATAACAGCGGTAGGGAGTTGGTTTGGAGAGGAGAGATTTACCTACATAAGAGTTTTCGGCAGCCAAGCCAACCCACATGTTCTCCCTTTGTACATACCAGACAAACTGCTAGCAAGAGAAATTGCTTATCAGATTATAGCTGAGAGTGTTACACCGACTCTCAAGAAAGAAAAGAAGAGGGGTTGGCCCTCTTTTCCCTTGAGGTGTGGTGTCTATACTCTGCATGATCTCAAACATGCAGAAAAGGAAGCCACAAAGATTCAATCCTTAACTCTGGCGACTATCCCAAATAGGCCATATGATCCAAAGAAAGTTGCCTACAATGCACTAGAACAGGCCAAATTGACAAAATTTGAGCACAAAGAATATATGTTTGACGACCTATTCGTTTCAGCCGAATCAATAGGTCAGGCTAAATAATTCGCTCGAATGAAATATAATGATGAAGGGTTGACTGAGTTTAATAAGCTTAGAGAACAGAGGTTGCAAACTCTGCCTCTAGATTTACTAGCAACAACCCCGGCGACATCATCAAGCGAGCCTGGTCGGCAACAGTCAAAGGAACCTCTCGTTGTAACAAAGGATCATAAGAAGGAACAGGAGGAAAGGCAGAGAAAAGAAAAAGAAGAAAGGCAGAAGAGAGCACAGGAGGAGAAACAAAATAAAGAGAAGGAGGAGAAACAAAAGAAAGAGAAAGAGGAATAGCAAAAGAAAGAACAAGAGGAACAGCAGAAGAGAGAGAAAGAAAAAGTGCGGAAGGAGTCCCAAGCTGAAAAGGAAAAACAAACCACCATTGATGTCAATATAGATACTCATATTGACCCTAAATTTCTCCAGGAGTGGAAGCAATTTGACTCTATCATCAGTGGGTTGGAATGTTCCAAAGATACAGACACTTCCAAGACAAACGATACACAGGACATCACTTCTCCTCAGTTTCTAAGTGGAACCAGCGGCCCACCCATTTCTAAGGATGTTGAGGTAATACCAAGAGACCCCTCCGACCAAATCATTCTCCAGGTAGAAGATATTCCTCCCCTAGATGTTTTCTACAGCCCGAGGCATAAAGCAGTGGTAAAATGACAAAGGAAAAGAAGGAAGATTGATCAACCTCCCCTTTTCCCAGAACAAATTGTTACCGACAGTGTGGTTTGGAAGGAGGAATTCGACCCCTCCGATGACCTGGCAAAACTATCGCAATATGTGGGAGCCTATTCGGCAGCGACAATCGATAAGGCATCAGAGGTAAGTCTTCTACCGAAAACCAAGGATCAAGAAATTTTCGCATTACAGGCAGAATTGACTGAGACAAAGCAGAAGGCGGAGCAGGCAGAGCAGCAATTGTTGACACAACAGTAAGTGAACAGTCAACTAACTCAACAATTGCGGGCAGAAAAGCAAAGGGTTGACCAAAGCGCGATCCAGAAACAGAAGGAATTATCAGAGGCATTGGCACAACTAAGGGCAGCAAACGAGCAAATGATGAAAACAAAGGATGAGCAAATCGCTCAATTGTCATCGCAGCTCGAAAAGATAAAGGGCGCTCCACAAGTGGCTGAGTTCAGAGCAGAAGCATTACAAATAAACACTGCATTAATATCTCAAATTAGGCTTCTGTGTCAACAAATCACTCAGGCAGAACCACTCTGTGAATTAATGACATCCATAAATCAGCAAGTAGAAAAGGCCAGAAATGAATTAGATCAAGCCGAAGAGATCATAACTGCATTTCTTGACTGGCAAGATTCTGATCAAGGGAGAGAAGCAAATTTGCCCAAGATTTGAGAAACATATAAAGATATACTTTTCACAGAATGGCACTCTCAAATGATGAAAGCAGAAAGGGCAGCTTCAAGATGTAAATCAACTTCCAGCAATTTGGTTGAACTAGTCAACAACACTCTCTACTTATCAAATATGATTTCCCAATGTACACCAGGAAAGTTGACAACAACAAACACATTGGAGCAATCATGCTATCCTGATCTAGAGGAAAAGGGGAGATTAATCGCTGGAGTTAATAGTTTAACTATGGAAGCATATTGGCTCTTCCTGGTAAAGCCGCATACACAGAGAGCCGCCCTTAAGTGCCGAACAGATGCGATCGGGTATATAATTCCCGATATTCAGGATGCCACCTATGCCGCCCAGCTCAGTTCGCGCCTCAACAAACCTCCTGAAGTAGAGCCAATGTTTGCGATAAGTCAGCTCATATTTAAAGGCAAGCAGCCTACCTGATGAATCATGCCGCCTATTGCCAGATCGCTGAGGAAAATAGGATCGAAATTTATTGATACCGATTTAGTTACATTTCAGTTTAATAGATATTTAGATTAATTTAGTATTTATAGACCCTTTCATTGTTTTGGAAAGGGTCGTAAAGTTTTGTACCAGAGTTAAAGACTGAAGTTTGCACTATTGTGCTTCAGTCAATATTCTTTTATGAAACTGGACCAGTTGTTCTTAATTTAACAAGGAGGCTTTTTATGCAATTGTGCACTATTGTCTTTGTTGAGAATGTCTCTGCGCTGAAGAAAGAATTACAAGTAGCGATTGATATCGGGAGTGTCAAAGCAGCTCATATGGTATTTCTATCTATGTCTGAATTCATTCCTGTTATGTGAATTGTTATTTGATTATCCTTGCTATTGTTGATTATATGCATGTGTTGTAACAGCAGATCTACATTCATACCACTATTGGATGTTTTATGATATGCTTTCCTTTTAATCATGTATATGTCAATAATATAAATGATGAGTGTGGTAATTTCGCTGTAATCGTTGGGCTTAACTATTTAGGCACAGTAATCTTGAATGAATTAATATCTATGTCTGTTAGATGGAGTCATCTATATGCCTGTCTTTAGACACAGACCATCAAACGCTGCACTTTAAAGTTTAATAGATTCCCGGGATAGGTCATAGTTCTTGTATTCTTGTTAATAGTTTAGTTATTCGCTTACCGCTAGCTTACTCTATAAATCATCCATTCATCCCGTTTATTCATTTTTGGGAAACTGGTCCCATTATCCCCAGTCGGAGTTGTTAGCGCTTGAAATTTCACCTCAGGCTGAGAAAGGTAAACCTCAAGGCAACATCAAACCATTTAGCCTCGTAGCTAGCCCTACGGGGCAGGAGAAGGCTCTCTCCGATCTATCTCGTAAAATCTTCAATAGATGAGATGACCAATAAGGTAACACTGATATTAGGCTATTAAACTGATCAAAGAGTTTGGTTTGGGGTTTTTTGGGTTTTTGGTGGCACTTTGAGGAGAGGGCAATTTTGGGTGCGGGGATTGGACACAGTTTCTGCAGGGGGTTCCTTGGGGCGAGGTAGGAGACAACGTTGATGCATTTGACTGAGGTGGATGGTCAGGAATGAAAGATGAAGAGCTAAAGAGAGCAAACAATAACTTTGAATTCTCTTTAGACAGAAGAAAACATTGAAATTAAACAAACTTAAAAGCAGAGCATGGCAAGCATGAATTCTTACTTTAACACTTCATTTGTTTAATGTGCAGAAGTAAAAGAAAGGAAATGAATCACATAACAAGCTTACAAGTACAATGAGAAACACACCATCAACACATGAGTCCACAAGAATCCCAAAGAGGACTGCAAAACCCTGGTCTTCCTTAGCCAAAATTGCAGAGATACAGTGAAATAATACAATGATAGTTTCTCCCTCAAGAGTCCAACCATGAAAATGAGCAAAAAAGTACATAATATAGATGATCTAACCTCTTTCCCTGCCTCCATGGGTCGAGCTCACTATCCTAGGAGCTGTTTCAACCACTTCTAAACTAAGCACTACAAATTAGGCAGTCAAAACAACTTGCCTCTATAAACTTGGAAACCAATTCATTCACTTAATATTTACCCTTTTCATGAATGAATGTTCTAGAAGTGTTACATAAGAGTAAAAGTGTCTAAAAAGTACAATAATTACATCAAAGGGAATCACATTTCATCCCAAAAAGTCAAACTGAGTCAAATCTGCATTTTCTGGGTTGTACAGTGCATTTCTGGACAAAACTGCCTGACAGGTCGCGCGCCCCTGCCTGACGGGTCGCGCGCCTTTGGAGCTATGTTTGGGGTGCTTTCAGGTGGCCAAATTGAGCAAAAGTGGGCTTGTTGGAAAGTTCTATGAGTCTACTTTCCAACCCAACTGGAATTTCTAAATTTGGAGTTCATTTGCCCTGTCAAAACTCAAATCTCCCAAGACGGCTTTCTGCAATTCAAAAATGTGGCAGAAAGTCAATTTTTGCTAGTTTTTTGACTTTCTGGAGGCCCAAAACTTCACAAAATCTCAATTCCATCCATGAGCATATGTAACTTTGCATGAAAAATCTGGAAATGCTGAGTTTTGGTCAAAAGGAGTTGCCCTGATGAAGGGTCGCGCGGGGGGTGAGACCCGTTAATGGGAAAAACCTGCAAATTGCCAAAAAATGCCAAAATTCACCCAAAATTCTCAAAATTTCTTGGGATTTGTGCTGTGGCTAGGCTATTTAGTGCCTTGATCCTTAAGTGAAGCCTCAGCCAAGATACGGAGGGGATTTGGCCTCTTTCTCCGTTTTAGTGCCTCGGTCAACCGCCTTTGAAACATCTTCATTTTTTCCTTGCACACATGCATCCTTGCCCAGTAGTGGTTCTTCATGTTCCTCAGCAATTTCTTCTCTTGGTTGGCCTTAGCCAACAGCCTCTCCAAGTGTGTGTTTGCCTGGATGAGCATGGACTCTCGGTCAGCGGGCAATGGGTCACCGAGTCTTCTTCGGTTCAAGATTCGGTCACTACGAATCCTCCACAGCTCATCAAGTGCTTTCTCCTCCTCTAACTGTTTGTTGCGCTGCTCCAGGTATGTGATGGTCCATTGTGCACCCTCTAATATCCTCTGCAAGGCATCATTTTCAGCTGTGAGATGCTGAATGACCTCCTTTGCCTCTTGGCTCGGAGAAATGGCCTCAAGATCAACAAGCTCAATATCTGGAACTCCTGATGGTCCCTCATCAATCTTGGGCTGCTTGCCCCTCTGTGCTGCCTGTGCTGCTGAAGAGAGCGAGGCCCCTTCCACCTGATGTGGAGATAACACTCGCTGAGTTGATGATGAAGGCGAGACCCCTTCCACCTGCTGTGGAGATAGTACTCGCCTAGCTGCTGCAAATAAGGCCCTCGGGCCTTTCTGATAGGTAACCAGAGGTGAGGAGCTGACATGTCTAGTGACAGGGATGTCATGCTGCTGTGATGGTCCTCCCTCCTCGTGAACAACCGCATGATGTGGTGAAGGTGGTGCTGTGAAAAACTCACGAGAGATGCACTCCTCCCATGAGATGCCCTACTGAGCCAACTGATGTAATACCACTAGCTGAATCAAACCATAATGGTAAAGGCTCCTGTACTGCTGTGCCGGGCTCTTCCTCTGTAACATGGGCACCATCCTCTAAATGTTTTGATAAAAGAAAACAGGGATGTTCATCATCCTCACTCGGGTGAAATGCATCAAGAGGCGAATATGATATGAATATACCTGTGAAAATCTGCCCTCACAGGTAAAATAGTGCATGATAAGCCTCATCATGGGAGCATACTCGCTCCTGAGAAACCTGAATGGAAACACACCTGCCAAATGTCTCATGAATGGTGGCCAGACAAAAGGCTCAAAGTGAACATTATCCAGCACCTTGCGTTTATTCCACACTTCCCCAACATTAGGTATCCCAGTGGCATGTGAGATCACCTCGGGTGTCAATGTAAAATCCACCCCTGCAAAGTTGACATGTCCGTCATGCAAGTGTAAAACAAAAAGGCAAGCCAACTCTCTATGGTGCTGAATCCGAGAGATCCTCTCACAAAACTCATAGCAAGACATATACTGAAAACATGTGACTGCCATAGGACAGGCCTGTAACTCTGCTAAAGAGGTGGGCTCCTCTCGCTTATTATGTCCACCCTTTCCACCTTTATGAGGCCTCCTCTGTACCTCAATCTCTGAAGCTGATGACTGGTCATCACTTTGCTCATAGGTTTCGGTTTCTGACATTGTTTAAGGAGCAAAGTGGACAAAATGTACTGCTGTTTCTGCCTGTAAAAAGCTGATTTTATATGCTGTTTCAAGGGGACAAGGAACATGAGGGAAAAGTTAGGGGAGGGACATTTTTACAAGGAAAATGGGAAAACAATGTATACAGCAGGGAATTTAGGGAAATACACTGTAAACATCATTGCATATACATCATCAAATTCATATGCTTACATTGACATAAGGAGAAGTAGGGTTAGGATTTCACTTTTATTTTTAAAGGGAAAATGGATAGGGTTCATTTGCTTTACAAATTTAAAAGGGAAATGGACATGGAAATATAGGGAAAATGAAATGGGAATATGGAAAATAATTACAAGGAGAAAAAACCATGAAACAGCAATAAACCCTAGCACACTTTTCACAAATTTACATATAGCCATATGGAGAGATTTCTCTTGCACATTTTGATCATTAAAAACACATCCATCATATCCATCAACCATAACCAGCAATCATTCCAAGCTTAGAGAACCTACCTCAAACGATTTGATGGCTTGGAGGGCGTTTGAGCAAATTTGTACTAAGTTTGTGGGGAGACAGCTTGACGGGTCGCGCACCACGCCCAACGGGTCACGCACGCCTGACGGGTCGCGCCCGTTGTAAATTTACACTGTGGGAAACCCTCTGACGGGTCGTGCGCCTCTGACGGGTCGCGCGCCTGGCTTGACGGGTCGTGCCCCTGTCCAATGCCCGAACTTGCTCTGCTTTCGCTCCTTTCACTCAATCACTCACTCAAACTTCTCTTGCAAGTGTCTTGGATGCACAATGAGAGTGAAAGGAGGGAGATTGGGTTTTTATAAGTTTCATTTGAAAAAATTTCATGTTCAAACCCACTTTCTAATGTTTCTCTTTGACACTTTATAAAACTGACTTTTTTGGTTTCCTTTGTCCTGAAATTGACTCATTTAGTGCTTTTGCTTGATTCTTTTTGCAGGTAGATCATCTGAGGGATCTTGGCAAGGGGACCAGGGTTGCATACTGTCCACTGAAGTCTTTTGAAATTTCATCACTTTTTACAAACATTTGAAAAATGACCTTGGCTTTAAAAACAGAGTTTTTAAATCCAAGGTGAAAATTAACTGTACAAGACTAAAAATCTCGAATAAACATCTTTACAATCATCCCTCTGGCTTGCTGAACATTTATTGACCTTCAGAAACATGACCTTGTAAACATTTTTAACCAAAACCCTAGACCTAGGAGATTGACCTCAAGACAAGACAAGACAAGCTTAAAAGAGCTTAATGACTGAAATGAACTGAACCAGCAATGCCAAGAGGGGTATAAACACACCAGCTCCTCCATCAGGTTTTTGGCATGCCTAATGGGATGCAAAAATTGACACTGATGAGACACCTACATATGCAAATGCAAAGAGTTTTGATCGCTGATGGACGGCTCAAGACCGACTCTAACATTGGCTCCAATGGGGATGGTAGCTCCTTGGAGGTACCAAGAACCTTAGACCTCTGGGAGAGCAGACCAGTGCCTTATTAACATTGGGCAATGGAGTCAACTTTTACACATGTGACCAAATTTGAACAACTTTATTTGACTTGGACAATTGACTGAAATCCTAGACTAACTTTGACACTAACTAACTCACTTTATGCAGAAAATAAACTGACTGAAACAACTTCAGAAACTCACACCAACTAATCACCATTTTCAGAATTATAGCCTTCACCGCGGGCCCCAAACTGAAGATGGGTGATCATCTCACACTTGCCGTTGAATGAAAGTAAAATGGTAATTACAATGGGAGTGATTAGTGCATAAAATTCTCAAGCATGATACCTTTTGAGCAGCCGGCCATTCACCGACCCACCAAGACATTCATCACCGTTCATTTCTTTGAGAAGAAAAGCATTTGGACCACGGTATGCTACAATTTTGTAGGGACCTTTCCACAAGTTGTCGAATTTTCCATGTTTCCCTTTGTCTTCATTTCGGGCATCCCATCTCAACACAACATCATCGATTCGAAAATCCTCTGATTTGGCCTTTTTTTCATAGATTTTCTTTATGCGCTCCTGCAACTTAAGGGAATTTTGATGAACCTCTTCTCGTGTCTGCTGTAAATGAATCATTTGACTGATCCGCCGTTGCATAGGATCCTCCTCGCCACCAGCTTCTTGAAACAACTTAGCTACTGGAACACTAAGTGAAGTAGGAAACACTGCATCAACTCCATAAACCAGCTCAAAAGGTGACATACCAATTGACTTCTTTTGACTTACCCGATCAGCCCATAATGCATTTACTAACTTTTTGTGCCAGCTTTTCTTATTTATTTCCAACAATTTCTTTATGATGTTCACTAGAGATTTGTTCGAAGATTCAGCCAGCCCATTACCTTGCGGATGGTAGGCGATCGAATGCCCCAAGATGATGTTATATTTATAGCAAAAATCAACCATTTTCTTCGATTTGAATGCTGCAGCATTATTTGTAATCAACTTATGTGGACAGCCGAAACGTGACAATATATTATTTTCAAGAAAAGAGATAATTACCGAATCCATGGCCTGTCGGGTGGGAATGGCTTCAATCCACTTCGTGAAGTAATCTGTGGCGGTCAAGATCCATCGATGCTGCCCGGAAGATGCTGGGTGGATTTCGCCAATAAAATCCAAGCCCCATTGCTGAAATGGTGCGCTGATTTCAATGGGCTTGAGAGGCAACGGCTGTAACTTTTGCTTTCCTTGAAAAATTTGGCATTCATGACAACTCTTTACCGCTTTATACACATCAGAAAATAAAGAAGGCCAATAGAAACCATCTCTCAAGATCTTATTAGCCGTGGTCTTCCAAAACAAGTGGCCCCCACAGTCACCTTTATGAAAATCTTCTACTGTTGTCTTAGCTTCTTCTTCGACCAAACAGTTCAGCAATATGCCACTAGGATCTTTCCAATAAAGTGCTGATTTGATAATGCAAAATTTGGCAGCCTTTAGCTTCAATGTTCTAGCTTTGTTTCTAGGCATCCCAGGAGGTGATGACAAATTTTGAAGCACATAAACTATATCAGCATACCAAGGAGAAGACACAAAGATATCAGATACCTGTAGAACTGAATTTTCTTCATCTTCATTGGACAAGGCAGCAATCAAATTGATATCAAGGACGTGAAGATTTGTTTCAGCCATCAACTTAGCAAGACCTTGACCTTTAATTAACTTGGTAGGCTTAATTTCTACATCATACTCTAATAGTGCAGCGATCCACTTACCCCTTCTTCCTTCCGGTTCCGTTTGCACTAAAACATCCTTAACAGCTGCATTAGGAACATATGCTAAAATATGAGAATTCAATATGTATACCCGGAAATCTTTCAAGGCTTTGATCAGCGCCAATGCTTGCTTTTCAATAATATTATAATTCAGCGCTCCGTCCCTTATGATACGGCTGAAAAAAGCGATGGGCCTTTCAACCCCATCTCTCTTTTGCATCAATACGGCTGCCAATGTATGCTCAGAAGCAAATGAAAATAAAATAAAATCCTGTGTATAATCTGGGCTGATCAAAGTTGGGGCTGAAGATAAGATTACCTTGATCAAATTAAAAGACTTTACCGCCTCTTCGGTCCATTTGAGCTCGCTGTCCTTCTTGAGCATGTTGGTTATCTCTCTAAGATGTTCGGCAAGATTGGGGATGAAGCGACGCAAAAAATTCAATTTACCATTGAAGGACTGAATTTCTTTCTTGCTACGGGGCTGCTCTAATTGTTGAATTGCTTCCACCCGTGCAGGATCGATACGAATGCCATCTTTAGAAATGATATGGCCCAACAGCTTGCCTTCGCTCATAGCAAAAAGACTCTTCTTCGGATTCAATGAGATACCATACTTTCTGCACTTTTGAAACACCTTAGTCAAATGAAACAAATGCTCTTCATCTGATTTAGAAAACACGGTCAGATCATCAAGATAAACAACTAAAAAGACATCCTTCTCATTTGCAAAGGCCATGTCCATTGCCCGCTGAAATGTGGCACCCGCGTTCTTCAATCCAAACGGCATCTTGGCATAATGAAATGTACCCCATGGAGTAGTAAATGTTGTCTTGTCACGGTCATCTTCATGCACCAAAATCTGATTATACCCAGAATAACCATCAAGCAATGACATCCTTGATGCCCCCACTACCCGCTGCAATATATGGTCCATTTTGGGCAGCGGATAATTGTCCTTTAATGACACCTTGTTCAGATTTCTGAAGTCTATGCACAATCGAATCTCGCCGGTCTTCTTTCTCACGGGCACCAAGTTGGAAATCCAATCAGAAAACCGGATTGGCACTATGATTCCCGACTTATACAACCTGTTGACTTCCTTCTCAATCAATGGCAGCAATTTAGGATTAATTCTTCTCAACTTTTGTCGGAAAGGCTTTTGATTTGGCTTTATGGGAATGGTATGCTGAATGATACTTGTGTCATAAGTTTTCAAATCTGAATAGTCCCATGCAAAAACATTAGAAAAAGAAGACAATAATCTGATATACTCTTTCTTTACCTTTGGCGGCAATGCTTTCGAGAGCTTCACCATCTTTGGATTTTCGGCTGTCCCAAGATTGACATCTTCAACACCTTCGTCCGTTGGCCTCAAAGTTGGCTTGCGGGCCACATCATCTTGATCGAACAATTCTTCCAAAGGAATTAATCCTTTAGGAATGTAATTGTCCTTGAGCTGCAATACATCCATCTGATTTACTCCTTCAGCTTCTGTGTCTATTGAAATGTCTTCGAATTTACCCTCAATTTGCAGAAAATCTTTGATTTCTTCGTCATCTTGAAAAACTTGCCAACACCTTTGATTATCTGGAACTGTAGGACGATGCTTCACATATATCTCAAACTTATTGCTGGAATTCATGGGTATTTTCAAATTACTTGCTGCCTTTGCCAATGCATCCGCAACACCATTTTGAATCTGGGGCACACATGTCAAAGTATGTTCTGAAAACTGCTTTAAGATATCTAGGACAGCATTCCGATATGCTCGCATACGAGGATGTTTGGCCTGAAATTCACCTTTCACTTGCTTGATAACCAACTCGGAGTCGCCATATACCGCTATCTTCTTTGCCTTCAACTTCCGAAGGATTTTCAGACCAGCAATAAGAGCTTCGTATTCCGCCTCATTATTTGAACAATCAAATGCCAATTTATAAGAACATACCCGTACCTTGCTTGGAACTTGGTTTTGGACTGAAAATGGGCTTCGAATCCACACACCTATACCAGCACCATCGCTGCCCACTGCGCCATCAAAATCCATGGTCCAAAGACCATCCTCATCATCTTCTAAATGCTGAAAATCTGATGTTGTTGCATGCTCTGTTTGCTGCCCACTTGTTTCAGCAATTGGCCTTATGACAGCAGACCTTTCTTCACTTTCCTTTGTCAAAGCTTCTCTGAAATTTTCTGAAATGCCTGGTATATCTTCTACTTGCACTAACTGACTATCTACCTCATTGAAATTATCCGCAAACAAAACAAAAGATTCTAAATCTGTTTGTACATAATTTACAGGATGATTGACGGGCTTTTCCTTACTAGTGATCATGTATTTCATCTTTTGTTCCCGATATAACTTCCTCATTTGACCGAAAACTGGAATTGTAGCATAAGAAAAATCAAGCTGAAGTGTACCTTTGAGCTTGGCTCCCCATGATCTCGACAGCAACATGCCAAACCGCGGAGGAATATCCGCCACCACCACATCCATCAAAACATTCTTCGCTGGAATTTGATCTAGACTCACCACCAAGTCTTTGATCAAACCAATACATCTTACCCGGCTGGAATCAAACGAATACAAATCATGATACTTCCTTGTGATGTCAAGTCCCAGCTTCTCCATGATCGTTTTCGGCATCAAATTATGCGAAGCTCCCGAGTCAAACATGGCATTGTGCAACACAAACTCATGCAATCGCAAACTGATATAAAATGGAGGAACATCACTTTCAGGAGACTCACCATTTAAAGCTGGCCCAAAAATCAACTCTGGCTGATCATCTTGTACATTCACCGTGTCTAGCATTGGATCAAAATTCAACATCTTGGAGAGCTGGCCTCGGTATGTGCTATTCTTCATAATTTCTGTCAAAGGAATGGGCACTTTCAACTTTGCAATCTCATTCTCCAAACTGAAAACTGAAACCTTCTCACCTTCTTTAGCCGGATTATCTCTTTTTTCAGCTTTATCTTTTGGTGCATTTGATGGCTGATCCATCTTAGCAGCTGGTGATGATTGACTTGTTGAAGGACCGACTATGTCTTTTCCTTTTGCGTGTGAGGAAGCTGAATCATTCTTTGCTGATGTATCTTTCCTTTTCTGAATGGGATTTATGGGAATAGCTCGGTTTCTCAATTGCCTTTGCTGGCCTTGCTGGGCTGATAACGCATGCAAATACCCTCTTTGATACTCTTCGGATTCTTCTTCAAGTATTGCATCGTTTGACAAAATATAATGCTCATCTTGGGGAATGATGGAATTACTCACCAACTCATCTTCTTCTGTAATATAAGTGGGCATATCATCAGGAGTGAAGAAGTGATTTTCCTCTCCAACATTATCACCTTCATCATCAGATTCTTGACTAACAAAATTCTGCTGAAAAGGAGGTTTCATTTGCTGCTGAACTGCTGCCTCTTGTGCCTTTGTTTCACGCTGCTTGATCCTATATTGTTGCTGTTGTTGACCTCTGAAATTGGGATTACGAATCTGAGGCTCCGGCTTGTCAATAGTAACCTTTTCAAGTGCCCTCTTTATCTGTTCAACATCACGAAGTAGCTGATTTGAAGTGGATGCTTCCTCTTTGATTGTGACTCGCTTTTCTGCCTTCATCCTTGCTCTTTTGTCATTCAAGTTTGCCTCAACGCTGACAGCAATCTTCTGCATATCCTCCAAGGTAGGTGGATCTCTGTCTCTCAATGAGTAGGCCATCTCCGGATCAAAACCATCCGGGAACTTAAGAAGTGCTGATTTTCTTGACGGTCTCAAATCATCGGGAATAGCATTGTAAACTGTATTGAATCTGATTATGTAATCTTGAACTGACTCACCCGGATTGCGCTTGAGGTTGTTGTATTCGGCATTAATCTGAAGCGGATCCTTTCTGATTTCCCATCGATCTAAGAATTGATTCTGAAGTGCTTCCAAGGTGGCAATGCTGTTAGCTGTCAACCCTCTGAACCATTTTCTAACTTCTCTGGCAAATGTTTGCACGAACAACCGCATGGTAACATCTTCTTCATCTAACTCATATAGATCAAAGAAAGTGGTCATTTTGTCGATATGTTGCTGAGCAGTAATACTTTGTGGAGTGCCATCAAACATGGGAATTTTGCTTTGATAATCAGCTGGCATATCATGAAGATTTGCAGGCAAAGCAAGTGGGGCAAACCGAGCAGCCATTGCTCTAGGAGGGGGAGTAGGATGAGTATGAAGAGGAGGAGCTGTGATAGCAGGGACTATAATAAGAGGAGGTTGTGGAGTCGGGGGAGTCGGAGGGGTAGGAGAAGTAGGAGGAGTATGGGGTGTAGAAGGAGAACCGACTGTGGATTCGGGATAGGTGATTATAGGCGAAACTGAAACATAAGGAGGATAAGATTCTTCGTGAGCCGTGATAGTGGATCCAATATGATCAGAGATATTCTCAACAAAATCAGCAAGGGTAGTAGCTTGAATATGTGTCTGGAGATGTCTCAAGATGAAATTTTCGACCAATTTGTTATGTTTCTCAAATTCAATAGCAGCTGCAAAATCAGGGTCAAGGACTAGAGAATCGAGCGCACTTTCAGACTTGGCTTTAAACAGAGACAACTCAAAGCTTTCGTCAAAATCTAAATCTTCAAGATAATCAAAAATAGCTGGGCATGAATGAGATCTGAAAATGGGTCTAGGATCTGTAGCCAGCTTGTTTTTCTCAAAAGACTAGGAAAGAAAAACCATTCAGCCTGTGAAAACTCTCAACCTATCATCCACGGCTCAGAGTTAACAATTATACTGGGATAAAGTGTCAATGAAGCGCTACGTTCACAAGCTCACGGAGATTGACTGAAGCAGCGTTTATCTACTAACGCTGATGTAAAACAAGAGCGTTTTCGAAGGCTACCTGGCGTAACTTCAGGCTCCGTCTAAGACTTATGAAATAACACGTCAATGAGCAAACGATTAGTGTGTTCTCCCCAGTATGGTCGCCAGTATGTTAGCGCTTGAAATTTCACCTCAGGCTGAGAAAGGTAAACCTCAAGGCAACATCAAACCATTTAGCCTCGTAGCTAGCCCTACGGGGCAGGAGAAGGCTCTCTCCGGTCTATCTCGTAAAATCTTCAATAGATGAGATGACCAATAAGGTAACACTGATATTAGGCTAGTAAACTGATCAAAGAGTTTGATTTGGGGTTTTTTGGGTTTTTGGTGGCAAATTGAGGAGAGGGCAATTTTGGGTGCGGGGATTGGACACAGTTTCTGCAGGGGTTCCTTGGGGCGAGGTAGGAGACAACGTTGATGCCTTTGACTGAGGTGGATGGTCAGGAATGAAAGATGAAGAGCTAAAGAGAGCAAACAATAACTTTGAATTCTCTTTAGACAGAAGAAAACATTGAAATTAAACAAACTTAAAAGCAGAGCATGGCAAGCATGAATTCTTACTTTAACACTTCATTTGTTTAATGTGCAGAAGTAAAAGAAAGGAAATGAATCACATAACAAGCTTACAAGTACATTGAGAAACACACCATCAACACATGAGTCCACAAGAATCCCAAAGAGGACTGCAAAACCCTGGTCTTCCTTAGCCAAAATTGCAGAGATACAGTGAATAATACAATGATAGCTTCTCCCTCAAGAGTCCAACCATGAAAATGAGCAAAAAGTACATAATATAGATGATCTAACCTCTTTCCCTGCCTCCATGGGTCGAGCTCACTATCCTAGGAGCTGTTTCAACCACTTCTAAACTAAGCACTACAAATTAGGCAGTCAAAACAACTTGCCTCTATAAACTTGGAAACCAATTCATTCACTTAATATTTACCCTTTTCATGAATGAATGTTCTAGAAGTGTTACATAAGAGTAAAAGTGTCTAAAAAGTACAATAATTACATCAAAGAGAATCACATTTCATCCCAAAAAGTCAAACTGAGTCAAATCTGCGTTTTCTGGGCTGTACAGTGCATTTCTGGACAAAACTGCCTGACAGGTCGCGCGCCCCTGCCTGACGGGTCGCGCGCCTTTGGAGCCATGTTTGGGGCACTTTTAGGTGGCCAAATTGAGCAAAAATGGGCTTGTTGGAAAGGTCTATGAGTCTACTTTCCAACCCAACTGGAATTTCTGAATTTGGAGTTCATTTGCCCTGTCAAAACTCAAATCTCCCAAGACTGCTTTCTGCAATTCAAAAAAGTGGCAGAAAGTCAATTTTTGCTAGTTTTTTGACTTTCTGGAGGCCCAAAACTTCACCAAATCTCAAGTCCATCCATGAGCATATGTAACTTTGCATGAAAAATCTGGAAATGCTGAGTTTTGGTCAAAAGGAGTTGCCCTGATGAAGGGTCGCGCGGGGGGTGAGACCCGTTAATGGGAAAAACCTGCAAATTGCCAAAAAATGCCAAAATTCACCCAAAATTCTCAAAATTTCTTGGGATTTGTGCTGTGGCTAGGCTATTTAGTGCCTTGATCCTTGAGTGAAGCCTCAGCCAAGATACGGAGGGGATTTGGCCTCTTTCTCCGTTTTAGTGCCTCGGTCAACCGCCTTTGAAACATCTTCATTTTTGCCTTGCACACATGCATCCTTGCCCAGTAGTGGTTCTTCATGTTCCTCAGCAATTTCTTCTCTTGGTTGGCCTTAGCCAACAGCCTCTCCAAGTGTGTATTTGCCTGGATGAGCATGGACTCTCGGTCAGCGGGCAATGGGTCACCGGGTCTTCTTCGGTTCAAGATTCGGTCACTACGAATCCTCCACAGCTCATCAAGTGCTTTCTCCTCCTCCAACTGTTTGTTGCGCTGCTCCAGGTATGTGATGGTCCATTGTGCACCCTCTAATCTCCTCTGCAAGGCATCATTTTCAGCTCTGAGATGCTGAATGACCTCCTTTGCCTCTTGGCTCGGAGAAATGGCCTCAAGATCAACAAGCTCAATATCTGGAACTCCTGATGGTCCCTCATCAATCTTGGGCTGCTTGCCCCTCTGTGCTGCCTGTGCTGCTGAAGAGAGCGAGGCCCCTTCCACCTGATGTGGAGATAACACTCGCTGAGCTGATGATGAAGGCGAGACCCCTTCCACCTGCTGTGGAGATAGTACTCGCCTAGCTGCTGCAAATAAGGCCCTCGGGCCTTTCTGATAGGTAACCAGAGGTGAGGAGCTGACATGTCTAGTGACAGGGATGTCATGTTGCTGTGATGGTCCTCCCTCCTCGTGAACAACCGCATGATGTGGTGAAGGTGGTGCTGTGAAAAACTCACGAGAGATGAACTCCTCCCATGAGATGCCCTGCTGAGCCAACTGATGCAATACCACTAGCTGAATCAAACCATAATGGTAAAGGCTCCTGTACTGCTGTGCCGGGCTCTTCCTCTGTAACATGGGCACCATCCTCTGAATGTTTTGATAGAAGAAAACAGGGATGTTCATCATCCTCACTCGGGTGAAATGCATCAAGAGGCGAATATGATATGAATATACCTGTGAAAATCTGCCCTCACAGGTAAAATAGTGCATGATGAGCCTCATCATGGGAGCATACTCGCTCCTGAGAAACCTGAATGGAAACACACCTGCCAAATGTCTCATGAATGGTGGCCGGACAAAAGGCTCAAAGTGAACATTATCCAGCACCTTGCGTTTATTCCACACCTCCCCAACATTAGGTATCCCAGTGGCATGTGAGATCACCTCGGGTGTCAATGTAAAATCCACCCCTGCAAGGTTGACATGTCCGTCATGCAAGTGTAAAACAAAAAGGCGAGCCAACTCTCTGTGGTGCTGAATCCGAGAGATCCTCTCACAAAACTCATAGCAAGACATATACTGAAAACATGTGACTGCCATAGGACAGGCCTGTAACTCTGCTAAAGAGGTGGGCTCCTCTCGCTTATGATGTCCACCCTTTCCACCTTTATGAGGCCTCCTCTGTACCTCAATCTCTGAAGCTGATGACTGGTCATCACTTTGCTCATAGGTTTCGGTTTCTGACATTGTTTAAGGAGCAAAGTGGACAAAATGTACTGCTGTTTCTGCCTGTAAAAAGCTGATTTTATATGTTGTTTCAAGGGGACAAGGAACATGAGGGAAAAGTTAGGGGAGGGACATTTTTACAAGGAAAATGGGAAAACAATGTATACAGCAGGGAATTTAGGGACATACACTGTAAACATCATTGCATATACATCATCAAATTCATATGCTTACATGGGCATAAGGAGAAGTAGGGTTAGGATTTCACTTTTATTTTTAAAGGGAAAAGGGATAGGGTTCATTTGCTTTACAAATTTAAAAGGGAAATGGACATGGAAATATAGGGAAAATGAAATGGGAATAAGGAAAATAATTACAAGGGGAAAAAACCATGAAACAGCAATAAACCCTAGCACACTTTTTACAAATTTACATACAGCCATATGGAGAGATTTCTCTTGCACATTTTGATCATTAAAAACACATCCATCATATCCATCAACCATAACCAGCAATCATTCCAAGCTTAGAGAACCTACCTCAAGCGATTTGATGGCTTGGAGGGCGTTTGAGCAAATTTGTACTAAGTTTGTGGGGAGACAGCTTGACGGGTCGCGCACCACGCCCAACGGGTCGCGCACGCCTGACGGGTCGCGCCCATTGTAAATTTACACTGTGGGAAACCCTCTGACGGGTCGCGCGCCTAGCCTGACGGGTCGCGCCCCTGTCCAACGCCCGAACTTGCTCTGCTTTCGCTCCTTTCACTCAATCACTCACTCAAACTTCTCTTGCAAGTGTCTTGGATGCACAATGAGAGTGAAAGGAGGGAGATTGGGTTTTTATAAGTTTCATTTGAAAAAATTTCATGCTCAAACCCACTTTCTAATGTTTCTCTTTGACACTTTATAAAACTGACTTTTTTGGTTTCCTTTGTCCTGAAATTGACTCATTTAGTGCTTTTGCTTGATTCTTTTTGCAGGTAGATCATCTGAGGGATCTTGGCAAGGGGACCAGGGTTGCATACTGTCCACTGAAGTCTTTTGAAATTTCATCACTTTTTACAAACATTTGAAAAATGACCTTGGCTTTAAAAACAGAGTTTTTAAATCCAAGGTGAAAATTAACTGTACAAGATTAAAAATCTCGAATAAACATCTTTACAATCATCCCTCTGGCTTGCTGAACATTTATTGACCTTCAGAAACATGACCTTGTAAACATTTTTAACCAAAACCCTAGACCTAGGAGATTGACCTCAAGACAAGACAAGACAAGCTTAAAAGAGCTTAATGACTGAAATGAACTGAACCAGCAATGCCAAGAGGGGTATAAACACACCAGCTCCTCCATCAGGTTTTTGGCATGCCTAATGGGATGCAAAAATTGACACTGATGAGACACCTACATATGCAAATGCAAAGAGTTTTGATCGCTGATGGAGGGCTCAAGACCGACTCTAACATTGGCTCCAATGGGGATGGTAGCTCCTTGGAGGTACCAAGAACCTTAGACCTCTGGGAGAGCAGACCAGTGCCTTATTAACATTGGGCAATGGAGTCAACTTTTACACATGTGACCAAATTTGAACAACTTTATTTGACTTGGACAATTGACTGAAATCCTAGACTAACTTTGACACTAACTAACTCACTTTATGCAGAAAATAAACTGACTGAAACAACTTCAGAAACTCACACCAACTAATCACCATTTTCAGAATTATAGCCTTCACCGCGGGCCCCAAACTGAAGATGGGTGATCAGTTCACACTTGCTGCAGAATGAAAGTAAAATGGTAATTACAATGAGAGTGATTAGTGCAGAAAATTCTCAAGCATGATACCTTTTGAGCAGCCGGCCATTCACCGACCCACCAAGACATTCATCACCGTTCATTTCTTTGAGAAGAAAAGCATTTGGACCACGGTATGCTGCAATTTTGTAGGGACCTTTCCACAAGTTGTCGAATTTTCCATGTTTCCCTTTGTCTTCATTTCGGGCATCCCATCTCAACACAACATCATCGATTCGAAAATCCTCTGATTTGGCCTTTTTTTCATAGATTTTCTTTATGCGCTCCTCCAACTTAAGGGAATTTTGATGAACCTCTTCTCGTGTCTGCTGTAAATGAATCATTTGACTGATCCGCCGTTGCATAGGATCCTCCTCGCCACCAGCTTCTTGAAACAACTTAGCTACCGGAACACTAAGTGAAGTAGGAAACACTGCATCAACTCCATAAACCAGCTCAAAAGGTGACATACCAATTGACTTCTTTTGACTTACCCGATCAGCCCATAATGCATTTACTAACTTTTTGTGCCAGCTTTTCTTATTTATTTCCAACAATTTCTTTATGATGTTCACTAGAGATTTGTTCGAAGATTCAGCCAGCCCATTACCTTGCGGATGGTAGGCGGTCGAATGCCCCAAGCTGATGTTATATTTATAGCAAAAATCAACCATTTTCTTCGATTTGAATGCTGCAGCATTATTTGTAATCAACTTATGTGGACAGCCGAAACGTGACAATATATTATTTTCAAGAAAAGAGATAATTACCGAATCCGTGGCCTGCCGGGTGGGAATGGCTTCAATCCACTTCGTGAAGTAATCTGTGGCGGTCAAGATCCATCGATGCTGCCCGGAAGATGCTGGGTGGATTTCGCCAATAAAATCCAAGCCCCATTGCTGAAATGGTGCGCTGATTTCAATGGGCTTGAGAGGCAACGGCTGTAACTTTTGCTTTCCTTGAAAAATTTGACATTCATGACAACTCTTTACCGCTTTATACACATCAGAAAATAAAGAAGGCCAATAGAAACCAGCTCTCAAGATCTTATTAGCCGTGGTCTTCCAAAACAAGTGACCCCCACAGTCACCTTTATGAAAATCTTCTACTGTTGTCTTAGCTTCTTCTTCGACCAAACAGTTCAGCAATATGCCACCGGGATCTTTCCAATAAAGTGCTGATTTGATAATGCAAAATTTGGCAGCCTTTAGCTTCAATGTTCTAGCTTTGTTTCTAGGCATCCCAGGAGGTGAAGACAAATTTTGAAGCACATAAACTATATCAGCATACCAAGGAGAAGACACAAAGATATCAGATACCTGTAGAACTGAATTTTCTTCATCTTCATTGGACAAGGCAGCAATCAAATTGATATCAAGGACGTGAAGATTTGTTTCAGCCATCAACTTAGCAAGACCTTGACCTTTAATCAACTTGGTAGGCTTAATTTCTACATCATACTCTAATAGTGCAGCGATCCACTTACCCCTTCTTCCTTCTGGTTCCGTTTGCACTAAAACATCCTTAACAGCTGCATTAGGAACATATGCTAAAACATGAGAATTCAATATGTATACCCGGAAATCTTTCAAGGCTTTGATCGGCACCAATGCTTGCTTTTCAATAATATTATAATTCAGTGCTCCGTCCCTTATGATACGGCTGAAAAAAGCGATGGGCCTTTCAACCCCATCTCTCTTTTGCATCAATACGGCTGCCAATGTATGCTCAGAAGCAAATGAAAATAAAATAAAATCCTGTGTATAATCTGGGCTGATCAAAGTTGGGGCTGAAGATAAGATTACCTTGATCAAATTAAAAGACTTTACCGCCTCTTCGGTCCATTTGAGCTCGCTGTCCTTCTTGAGCATGTTGGTTATCTCTCTAAGATGTTCGGCAAGATTGGGGATGAAGCGACGCAGAAAATTCAATTTACCATTGAAGGACTGAATTTCTTTCTTGCTACGGGGCTGCTCTAATTGTTGAATTGCTTCCACCCGTGCAGGATCTATACGAATGCCCTCTTTAGAAATGATATGGCCCAACAGCTTGCCTTCGCTCATAGCAAAAAGACTCTTCTTCGGATTCAATGAGATACCATACTTTCTGCACTTTTGAAACACCTTAGTCAAATGAAACAAATGCTCTTCATCTGATTTAGAAAACACGGTCAGATCATCGAGATAAACAACTAAAAAGACATCCTTCTCATTTGCAAAGGCCATGTCCATTGCCCGCTGAAATGTGGCACCTGTGTTCTTCAATCCAAACGGCATCTTGGCATAATGAAATGTACCCCATGGAGTAGTAAATGTTGTCTTGTCACGGTCATCTTCATGCACCAAAATCTGATTATACCCAGAATAACCATCAAGCAATGACATCCTTGATGCCCCCACTACCCGCTGCAATATATGGTCCATTTTGGGCAGCGGATAATTGTCCTTTAATGACACCTTGTTCAGATTTCTGAAGTCTATGCACAATCGAATCTCGCTGGTCTTCTTTCTCACGGGCACCAAGTTGGAAATCCAATCAGAAAACTAGATTGGCACTATGATTCCCGACTTATACAACCTGTTGACTTCCTTCTCAATCAATGGCGACAATTGAGGATTAATTCTTCTCAACTTTTGTCGGAAAGGCTTTTGATTTGGCTTTATGGGAATGGTATGCTGAATGATACTTGTGTCATAAGTTTTCAAATCTGAATAGTCCCATGCAAAAACATTAGAAAAAGAAGACAATAATCTGATATACTCTTTCTTTACCTTTGGCGGCAATGCTTTCGAGAGCTTCACCATCTTTGGATTTCCGGCTGTCCCAAGATTGACATCTTTAACACCTTCGTCCGTTGGCCTCAAAGTTGGCTTGCGGGCCACATCATCTTGATCAAACAATTCTTCCAAAGGAATTAATCCTTTAGGAATGTAATTGTCCTTGAGCTGCAATACATCCATCTGATTTACTCCTTCAGCTTCTGTGTCTATTGAAATGTCTTCGAATTTTCCCTCAATTTGCAGAAAATCTTTGATTTCTTCGTCATCTTGAAAAACTTGCCAACACCTTTGATTATCTGGAACTGTAGGACGATGCTTCACATATATTTCAAACTTATTGCTGGAATTCATGGGTATTTTCAAATTACTTGCTGCCTTTGCCAATGCATCCGCCACACCATTTTGAATCTGGGGCACACATGTCAAAGTATGTTCTGAAAACTGCTTTAAGATATCTAGGACAGCATTCCGATATGCTCGCATACGAGGATGTTTGGCCTGAAATTCACCTTTCACTTGCTTGATAACCAACTCGGAGTCGCCATATACCGCTATCTTCTTTGCCTTCAACTTCCGAAGGATTTTTAGACCAGCAATAAGAGCTTCGTATTCCGCCTCATTATTTGAACAATCAAATGCCAATTTATAAGAACATACCCGTACCTTGCTTGGAACTTGGTTTTGGACTGAAAATGGGCTTCGAATCCACACACCTATACCAGCACCATCGCTGCCCACTGCGCCATCAAAATCCATGGTCCAAAGACCATCCTCATCATCTTCTAAATGCTGAAAATCTGATGTTGTTGCATGCTCTGTTGCTGCCCACTTGTTTCAGCAATTGGCCTTATGACAGCAGACCTTTCTTCACTTTCCTTTGTCAAAGATTCTCTGAAATTTTCTGAAATGCCTGGTATATCTTCTACTTGCACTAACTGACTATCTACCTCATTGAAATTATCCGCAAACAAAACAAAAGATTCTAAATCTGTTTGTACATAATTTACAGGATGATTGACGGGCTTTTCCTTACTAGTGATCATGTATTTCATCTTTTGTTCCCGATATAACTTCCTCATTTGACCGAAAACTGGAATTGTAGCATGAGAAAAATCAAGCTGAAATGTACCTTTGAGCTTGGCTCCCCATGATCTCGACAGCAACATGCCAAACCGCGGAGGAATATCCGCCACCACCACATCCATCAAAACATTCTTCGCTGGAATTTGATCTAGACTTACCACCAAGTCTTTGATCAAACCAATACATCTTACCCGGCTGGAATCAAACAAATACAAATCGTGATACTTCCTTGTGATGTCAAGTCCCAGCTTCTCCATGATCGTTTTCGGCATCAAATTATGCGAAGCTCCCGAGTCAAACATGGCATTGTGCAACACAAACTCATGCAATCGCAAACTGATATAAAATGGAGGAACATCACTTTCAGGAGACTCACCATTTAAAGCTGGCCCAAAAATCAACTCTGGTTGATCATCTTGTACATTCACCATGTCTAGCATTGGATCAAAATTCAACATCTTGGAGAGCTGGCCTCGGTATGTGCTATTCTTCATAATTTCTGTCAAAGGAATGGGCACTTTCAACTTTGCAATCTCATTCTCCAAACTGAAAACTGAAACCTTCTCACCTTCTTTAGTCGGATTATATCTTTTTTCAGCTTTATCTTTTGGTGCATTTGATGGCTGATCCATCTTAGCAGCTGGTGATGATTGACTTGTTGAAGGACCGACTATGTATTTTCCTTTTGCGTGTGAGGAAGCTGAATCATTCTTTGCTGATGTATCTTTACTTTTCTGAATGGGATTTATGGGAATAGCTCGGTTTCTCAATTGCCTTTGCTGGCCTTGCTGGACTGATAACGCATGCAAATACCCTCTTTGATACTCTTCGGATTCTTCTTCAAGTATTGCATTGTTTGACAAAATATAATGCTCATCTTGGGGAATGATGGAATTACTCACCAACTCATCTTCTTCTGTAATATAAGTGGGCATATCATCAGGAGTGAAGAAGTGATTTTCATCTCCAACATTATCACCTTCATCATCAGATTCTTGACTAACAAAATTCTGCTAAAAAGGAGGTTTCATTTGCTGCTGAACTGCTGCCTCTTGTGCCTTTGTTTCACGCTGCTTGATCCTATATTGTTGCTGTTGTTGACCTCTGAAATTGGGATTACGAATCTGAGGCTCCGGCTTGTCAATAGTAACCTTTTCAAGTGCCCTCTTTATCTGTTCAACATCACGAAGTAGCTGATTTGAAGTGGATGCTTCCTCTTTGATTGTGACTCGCTTTTCTGCCTTCATCCTTGCTCTTTTGTCATTCAAGTTTGCCTCAACGCTGACAGCAATCTTCTGCATATCCTCCAAGGTAGGTGGATCTCTGTCTCTCAATGAGTAGTCCATCTCCGGATCAAAACCATCCGGGAACTTAAGAAGTGCTGATTTTCTTGACGGTCTCAAATCGTCGGGAATAACATTGTAAACTGTATTGAATCTGATTATGTAATCTTGAACTGACTCACCCGGATTGCGCTTGAGGTTGTTGTATTTGGCATTAATCTGAAGTGGATCCTTTTTGATTTCCCATCGATCTAAGAATTGATTCTGAAGTGCTTCCAAGGTGGCAATGCTGTTAGCTGTCAACCCTCTGAACCATTTTCTAACTTCTCCGGCAAATGTTTGCACGAACAACCGCATGGTAACATCTTATTCATATAACTCATATAGATCAAAGAAAGTGGTCATTTTGTCGATATGTTGCTGAGCAATAACACTTTGTGGAGTGCCATCAAACATGGGAATTTTGCTTTGATAATCAGCTGGCATATCATGAAGATTTGCAGGCAAAGAAAGTGGGGCAAACCGAGCATCCATTGCTCTAGGAGGGGGAGTAGGATGAGTATGAAGAGGAGGAGATGTGATAGCAGGGACTATAATAAGAGGAGGTTGTGGAGTCGGCGGAGTCGGAGGGGTAGGAGAAGTAGGAGGAGTATGGGGTGTAGAAGGAGAACCGACTGTGGATTCGGGATAGGTGATTATAGGCGAAACTGAAACATAAGGAGGATAAGATTCTTCGTGAGCCGTGATAGTGGATCCAATATGATCAGAGATATTCTCAACAAAATCAGCAAGGGTAGTAGCTTGAATATGTGTCTGGAGATGTCTCAAGATGAAATTTTCGACCAATTTGTTATGTTTCTCAAATTCAATAACAGCTGCAAAATCAGGGTCAAGGACTAGAGAATCGAGCGCACTTTCAGACTTGGCTTTAAACAGAGACAACTCAAAGCTTTCGTCAAAATCTAAATCTTCAAGACAATCAAAAATAGCTGGGCATGAATGAGATCTGAAAATGGGTCTAGGATCTGTAGCCAGCTTGTTTTTCTCAAAAGACTAGGAAAGAAAAACCATTCAGCCTATGAAAACTCTCAACCTATCATCCACGGTTCAGAGTTAACAATTATACTGGGATAAAGTGTCAATGAAGCGCTACGTTCACAAGCTCACGGAGATTGACTGAAGCAGCGTGTATCTACTAACGCTGATGTAAAACAAGAGCGTTTTCGAAGGCTACCTGGCGTAACTTCAGGCTCTGTCTAAGACTTATGAAATAACACGTCAATGAGCAAACGATTAGTGTGTTCTCCCCAGTATGGTCGCCAGTATGTTAGCGCTTGAAATTTCACCTCAGGCTGAGAAAGGTAAACCTCAAGGCAACATCAAACCATTTAGCCTCGTAGCTAGCCCTACGGGGCAGGAGAAGGCTCTCTCCGTTCTATCTCGTAAAATCTTCAATAGATGAGATGACCAATAAGGTAACACTGATATTAGCCTAGTAAACTGATCAAAGAGTTTGATTTGGGGTTTTTTTGGTTTTTGGTGGCAATTTGAGGAGAGGGCAATTTTGGGTGCGGGGATTGGAAAAAGTTTCTGGGGGGGGTTCCTTGGGGCGAGGTAGGAGACAACGTTGATGCCTTTGACTGAGGTGGATGGTCAGGAATGAAAGATGAAGAGCTAAAGAGAGCAAACAATAACTTTGAATTCTCTTTAGACAGAAGAAAACATTGAAATTAAACAAACTTAAAAGCAGAGCATGGCAAGCATGAATTCTTACTTTAACACTTCATTTGTTTAATGTGCAGAAGTAAAAGGAAGGAAATGAATCACATAACAAGCTTACAAGTACAATGAGAAACACACCATCAACACATGAGTCCACAAGAATCCCAAAGAGGACTGCAAAACCCTGGTCTTCCTTAGCCAAAATTGCAGAGATACAGTGAAATAATACAATGATAGTTTCTCCCTCAAGAGTCCAACCATGAAAATGAGCAAAAAAGTACATAATATAGATGATCTAACCTCTTTCCCTGCCTCCATGGGTCGATCTCACTATCCTAGGAGCAGTTTCAACCACTTCTAAACTAAGCACTACAAATTAGGCAGTCAAAACAACTTGCCTCTATAAACTTGGAAACCAATTCATTCACTTAATATTTACCCTTTTCATGAATGAATGTTCTAGAAGTGTTACATAAGAGTAAAAGTGTCTAAAAAGTACAATAATTACATCAAAGAGAATCAAATTTCATCCCAAAAAGTCAAACTGAGTCAAATCTGCGTTTTCTGGGCTGTACAGTGCATTTCTGGACAAAACTGTCTGACAGGTCGCGCGCCCCTGCCTGACGGGTCGCGCGCCTTTGGAGCTATGTTTGGGGCACTTTCAGGTGGCCAAATTGAGCAAAAATGGGCTTGTTGGAAAGGTCTATGCGTCTACTTTCCAACCCAACTGGAATTTCTGAATTTGGAATTCATTTGCCTTGTCAAAACTCAAATCTCCCAAGACTACTTTCTGCAATTCAAAAATGTGGCAGAAAGTCAATTTTTGCTAGTTTTTTGACTCTCTAGAGGCCCAAAACTTCACAAAATCTCAATTCCATCCATGAGCATATGTAACTTTGCATGAAAAATCTGGAAATGCTGAGTTTTGGTCAAAAGGAGTTGCCCTGATGAAGGGTCGCGCGGGGGGTGAGACCCGTTAATGGGAAAAACCTGCAAATTGCCAAAAAATGCCAAAATTCACCCAAAATTCTCAAAATTTCTTGGGATTTGTGCTGTGGCTAGGCTATTTAGTGCCTTGATCCTTAAGTGAAGCCTCAGCCAAGATACGGAGGGGATTTGGCCTCTTTCTCCGTTTTAGTGCCTCGGTCAACCGCCTTTGAAACATCTTCATTTTTGCCTTGCACACATGCATCCTTGCCCAGTAGTGGTTCTTCATGTTCCTCAGCAATTTCTTCTCTTGGTTGGCCTTAGCCAACAGCCTCTCCAAGTGTGTATTTGCCTGGATGAGCATGGACTCTCGGTCAGCGGGCAATGGGTCACCGGGTCTTCTTCGGTTCAAGATTCGGTCACTACGAATCCTCCACAGCTCATCAAGTGCTTTCTCCTCCTCTAACTGTTTGTTGCGCTGCTCCAGGTATGTGATGGTCCATTGTGCACCCTCTAATATCCTCTGCAAGGCATCATTTTCAGCTGTGAGATGCTGAATGACCTCCTTTGCCTCTTGACTCGGAGAAATGGCCTCAAGATCAACAAGCTCAATATCTGGAACTCCTGATGGTCCCTCATCAATCTTGGGCTACTTGCCCCTCTGTGCTGCCTGTGCTGCTGAAGAGAGCGAGGCCCCTTCCACCTGATGTGGAGATAACACTCGCTGAGCTGATGATGAAGGCGAGACCCCTTCCACCTGCTGTGGAGATAGTACTCGCCTAGCTGCTGCAAATAAGGCCCTCGGGCCTTTCTGATAGGTAACCAGAGGTGAGGAGCTGACATGTCTAGTGACAGGGATGTCATGCTGCTGTGATGGTCCTCCCTCCTCGTGAACAACCGCATGATGTGGTGAAGGTGGTGCTGTGAAAAACTCACGAGAGATGAACTCCTCCCATGAGATGCCCTGCTGAGCCAACTGATGTAATACCACTAGCTGAATCAAACCATAATGGTAAAGGCTCCTGTACTGCTGTGTCGGTCTCTTCCTCTGTAACATGGGCACCATCCTCTGAATGTTTTGATAAAAGAAAACAGGGATGTTCATCATCCTCACTCGGGTGAAATGCATCAAGAGGCGAATATGATATGAATATACCTGTGAAAATTTGCCCTCACAGGTAAAATAGTGCATGATAAGTCTCATCATGGGAGCATACTCGCTCCTGAGAAACCTGAATGGAAACACACCTGCCAAATGTCTCATGAATGGTGGCCGGACAAAAGGCTCAAAGTGAACATTATCCAACACCTTGCGTTTATTCCACACCTCCCCAACATTAGGTATCCCAGTGGCATGTGAGATCACCTCGGGTGTCAATGTAAAATCCACCCCTGCAAGGTTGACATGTCCGTCATGCAAGTGTAAAACAAAAATGCAAGCCAACTCTCTGTGGTGCTGAATCCGAGAGATCCTCTCACAAAACTCATAGCAAGACATATACTGAAAACATGTGACTGCCATAGGACAGGCCTGTAACTCTGCTAAAGAGGTGGGCTCCTCTCGCTTATGATGTCCACCCTTTCCACCTTTATGAGGCCTCCTATGTACCTCAATCTCTGAAGCTGATGACTGGTCATCACTTTGCTTATAGGTTTCGGTTTCTGACATTGTTTAAGGACCAAAGTGGACAAAATGTACTGCTGTTTCTGCCTGTAAAAAGCTGATTTTATATGCTGTTTCAAGGGGACAAGGAACATGAGGGAAAAGTTAGGGGAGGGACATTTTTACAAGGAAAATGGGAAAACAATGTATACAGCAGGGAATTTAGGGAAATACACTGTAAACATCATTGCATATAAATCATCAAATTCATATGCTTACATGGGCATAAGGAGAAGTAGGGTTAGGATTTCACTTTTATTTTTAAAGGGAAAAGGGATAGGGTTCATTTGCTTTACAAATTTAAAAGGGAAATGGACATGGAAATATAGGGAAAATGAAATGGGAATAAGGAAAATAATTACAAGGAGAAAAAACCATGAAACAGCAATAAACCCTAGCACACTTTTTACAAATTTACATATAGCCATATGGAGAGATTTCTCTTGCACATTTTGATCATTAAAAACACATCCATCATATCCATCAACCATAACCAGCAATCATTCCAAGCTTAGAGAACCTACCTCAAACGATTTGATGGCTTGGAGGGCGTTTGAGCAAATTTGTACTAAGTTTGTGGGGAGACAGCTTGACGGGTCGCGCACCACGCCCAACGGGTCGCGCACGCCTGACGGGTCGCGCCCGTTGTAAATTTACACTGTGGGAAACCCTCTGACGGGTCGCGCGCCTGGCCTGACGGGTCGCGCCCCTGTCCAACGCCCGAACTTGCTCTGCTTTCGCTCCTTTCACTCAATCACTCACTCAAACTTCTCTTGCAAGTGTCTTGGATGCACAATGAGAGTGAAAGGAGGGAGATTGGGTTTTTATAAGTTTCATTTGAAAAAAATTCATGTTCAAACCCACTTTCTAATGTTTCTCTTTGACACTTTATAAAACTGACTTTTTTGGTTTCCTTTGTCCTGAAATTGACTCATTTAGTGCTTTTGCTTGATTCTTTTTGCAGGTAGATCATCTGAGGGATCTTGGCAAGGGGACCAGGGTTGCATACTGTCCACTGAAGTCTTTTGAAATTTCATCACTTTTTACAAACATTTGAAAAATGACCTTGGCTTTAAAAACAGAGTTTTTAAATCCAAGGTGAAAATTAACTGTACAAGACTAAAAATCTCGAATAAACATCTTTACAATCATCCCTCTGGCTTGCTGAACATTTATTGACCTTCATAAACATGACCTTGTAAACATTTTTAACCAAAACCCTAGACCTAGGAGATTGACCTCAAGACAAGACAAGACAAGCTTAAAAGAGCTTAATGACTGAAATGAACTGAACCAGCAATGCCAAGAGGGGTATAAACACACCAGCTCCTCCATCAGGTTTTTGGCATGCCTAATGGGATGCAAAAATTGACACTGATGAGACACCTACATATGCAAATGCAAAGAGTTTTGATCGCTGATGGACGGCTCAAGACCGACTCTAACAGGAGCCACTATTCCAAACGGAAAGGAGTTGTACTAAGGTCCAGACCGGGTGGTTATCCCCGATGTTGTTGCAGCGATTTTCGAGGCATCAACATTTTTGGCGCTAGAAGGAGGACCTGACTGTGAATGGCAAACAAACCCAAATCTGCAAGCCATTCTAAGAATAATTCTCCCTCCGAATCCCCTTGGACTTCTCATTCGCATGCTGGTTCTCCAGTATCCAAACAAGAAGAAGAGGAATCAATTACCACTGCTCAAACCCATCATACTCCAGAACAATTAAGTCTTGAATCACCTGAAGTCCAGTCTCTTATCCACAAACTTCAGAGCTTCTCGATTTCACCACAGAAATCTGAGGTATCACAAAGCAGTGCGACTTCGCAGTTCAATTTACCTCACCCTCTCACCAGACTTCAGAGCGAAAATCTCGGTATTGAACCCACTGAGTTCCCTTTACCCAAAAGGAAAAAGGCGAAGAAATATACTGAAGGATCTGACAGTGAAGAGCTTTCATCCATATCCTCCATTGCATCTTCCCCTCTGCAAAGTCAACCATCCACTCCCCCATTACATATTGTTGTTCACCAGGGATTAGAAGCTTCAACATCCCAACCTGCCCACTCCTCAGCATTATTTCCTTCCCATACATCTGGAATTCCAACAGTAGTATCAACCACTATTGCTATTACAATGGCAGATCCATGGACCAGACCTGGTGCAGTCAATATGCCTGCGCCATTGCATCCATTGCCAGATTATCCTGAAAAATGGCTACCCAAGTTTAATCCAGATGACAGAACTCAAGCTGAAGAACACATCAATAATTTCATGTTAGCAGTCAACTTGAAAGGAGTAACAGAACAAGATGTTGTTGTTAGACTTTTCCCTTACACCTTACAAGGATCAGCAGGATCCTGGTATTTCTCTTTACCCTCTGGTTCCATTACCAGTTGGAACACTTGCCAAGAGCAGTTTCTTACCAAATATGGAGATGATAGGTCTTTGGCAACTTTAATAAACGATCTCTCCAATCTGAGAATAGAGCATAGGGAACCAATTAAGGAATTTAATGCTCGCTTCAATAAACTCCTGAACAAAATCCCTACAGCTTCCAAACCAAGTGAACAAATTCGAAGCGAATGGTATATCACCGCCCTACCTGCCAATATAGCCATTTTTGTAGACAGGGCTGGGAAACCTACCTTAGCCGAAAACATGAGAGAAGCACTTGCTGTGGAAAAGCGCATCAATGCTCTAGAGAAGAAAGCTGCTCTGGAAGACAGAAAAGCCAAAAAAGTCTCTTTCAAAGATGACTCAAGAAAGAAAACCCCAAAAGACCCATACGACATGGAGGGTTTACAAAAAGTCCTAAAAACTTTATCAAATGAAATGGTTGAAATAAAGAAACAGGTGGCCGAAACCTCAACCAAAAGACCCTTTAGGACTTATAAGAAAAATGAATCAAAGCCCCCAAATGTCATATCTAATGCAGACTCAGAGCAAGAAGAAGAAGAAAAAGAGGAAACAATCGCACTGACTGATGATGAAGAAGAAGTAGTAGAATGTCATGGAATGTGGGATTTTATACTCCCCAACTCCGATACTGATAATGAAGAAGAGGCGTTCCCGGTCACTACTAGAAGCAAAAGTACTTCTGAACCTGTTCAGGTATCATCAAAGAAGAGGACTGCAGGTTCTGCTACAACCAAAGAAAAAACACCTGCAAAGAAATCACCTGCAGCAATTCCCCAAAACCAGCCTTCAACTTCTAATACTCCTTCAACATCCAAAACATTAGTGGTATCCGATTCAATGGAATACAATATTGTTGATGACATGAAGAAAACTAAAGCAAACATCACTATGTTTGAGCTTAGTAAATTAAAGCATCAGCAGAAATTACTTCTTAAAGAATTGAATGTTGTTCCCTCTACACCACTTCCCAGTGCAAAAGCCGCTAATGATTCAGGCCAACCTCCTCCAGGTATGGTTGAAGCTACCGATTCAGTTCTAATTGGAGATAGATCAAATTCTCATACTCCACCCTTCCTGCTAACCTATGAGATTTACAACAGAAACCTGCACAACTGTTTAATTGACTCAGGGGCATCATCTAACATAATGCCAGCTTCAGTTTGCTCTAAACTGAACATTGAACCCCAGAAGTCTACTATTCATATTGTACAGTTGGACAGGACCAAAGTACAGGTTGTGGGAGAAATTAATTTCGTAACTATCAGGTTGTCTGCTGATCCCAGAGTAGTACAAAGGATTGACATCTTAATAGCCGATATACCTGAATTTTACGGTTTAATTCTGAGTAGGGATTGGTCCGAAAAATTGCATGGGTATATTTCCACTGATTGGTCACATATGTGGCTTCCCTACAAAGGCAAGCCAAATCAAATAAGGATCGATCGAGAGAAACATATGACCCATACAGTGACTGAATTTGAGCAAGAAAATCAGCCCGTAGCGTTCAACAACAACATTTTGGGGAATTATTCGTCAGAGTCATTCTTTGGCAACTTTGTTGCCCAACCATCTCCTTTTTCAGTCAATCATTTTACATCTCAGATTGAGAATTTTTCACAAACTGATAGGTCTAGATGTTTCAATGATGCTGAGAAAACTGTAAATACATTTGTTAATACCTCTTTATTTTGGTCTTTATATTTTGATGGCTCTAAGTCCAACGAGGGCTCAGGAGCAGGTTGCATTTTGGTTAGTCCACAAGGAGAAAAGACAATGCTATCCTGTAGGTTGGAATTTGAATGCACTAACAATACAGCCGAATATGAAGCCTTAGTCCAGGGACTGTATAAAGCGATCGGTCTTAAAGTGCAATATTTGAAAGTATTCGGCGATTCTGAAATTATTGTTAAACAGGTGAGGAATGCAATCCATTGTCTTTCAAATCACCTCAAGCACTATCAATCGCTAGTACAAGAACTTACTTCGCACTTTTCCGCGTTCAACATTTCCTCCATCCCCAGGTCTCAGAACTCGGCAGCCGATCTCCTAGCCAATGTAGCTTCCAAGCTTCTACCTTCTGAAGACTACAGCCTAGATAGATTTTCCATAGAATTGCTTTTTAGGCCTTCAATTCCTGACAATGTCACTAATTGGAGAGTATTCAACCATGATGAGGATATTTTACAATTTCTAACTTCTGAAAAGTCCTATGACGATCAAATTATTGAGGAAAATGACCATGATCTACAAATGAAAGAAACACCTCAGGAAAATTCAATTCCTAAGCTAGTGGTAAAGCTCGAAGACCTTTATGATATCAAAGACAGGTTTAAACCTGTAGCCAATGCAAAGCTCCAAAGTTCTACCCTTAGGTTTGAATTGATAAATCTAGGTACTGAGCATGCTCCTCAAAATATTAATTTAGGATTAGGACTTTCCTTGGAAGAGAAGGAGGCATTCATTAAACTGTTAAGGAAAAATAAACAGGTTTTTGCATGGAAATATGATGATTTGAAGACTTATGATACATCCATTATCCAGCATACCATTCCCATGCTTCCCGATCAGAAACCGATTCAGCAGAAGTTAAGAAAAATACATCCAAATTTGGAGAGCCAGATAAAATCGAAACTTAACAAACTCTTGAAAGCCAAGATTATTTTTCTTGTCCGACACTCAAACTGGGTCTCTAATATGGTGCCAGTCAGAAAGAAAAATGGCGACATTCGAATTTGTATTGATTTCAGAAATTTGAACAAAGCGAGCTTGAAAGACAATTTCCCATTACCTACTATGGAGAAAATACTCCAATCAGTAGCAGGCTCTGAATTGATGTCCTTTCTTGATGGTTTCTCAAGATATAACTAAGTTCTGGTTCATCCTGATGACCAGCTTAAAACCACATTCAGAACGAAATGGGGAACATATGCGTATCAGAAAATGCCTTTCGGACTTATAAATGCAGGAGCGACATTCCAAAGAGCTATGGATATAGCTTTTAGAGGGTTGATTAATAGAACAGTAGTCGTCTATCTAGACGATATTACTGTATTCTCTAAGGAGAGGTATAATCATTTGCATGATCTAAATCAAATCTTTCAGCGTTGCAAAAGATATGGTATTTCTCTTAACCCTAAAAAGTCTTTCTTTGCTCTTGATCAAGGAAAGCTCTTGGGTTTTATTGTGTCCAAAGATGGCATTTATATTGATCCTGATCGGATCAAAGAAATCTCTGAAATCCCTTTCCCACACAATAAAAAATTGATGCAGTCATTTTTAGGCCAGATCAATTTTGTTAAAAGATTTGTCCCAGATTTTTCTCAAATTATTTTGCCACTTCAAACAATGATTAAGAAAAATTCAGTCTTTAAGTGGGGATTAGCAGAAAAGGAAGCTTTTGATTTAATCAAGCAATCAATAATCAATTCCCCAGCTTTAAATACTCCAAATTTTTCTAGTCATTTTACATTGTATACCATCGCATCCAACTTGTCTTATGTTGCAGTACTCACGCAACTAAATGATCACAATTTGGAAGCACCCATTTCATTTTTTAGCTCAAATCTTCAGGGTGTTGAATTGAATTACTCCGATGTAGAAAAACAAGCCTTTGCTGTATTTAAAGCAGTCAAGCATTATAGACCCTTCCTTTTGAAAACTCACACAAAAGTTATAGTTCCTTTCCCAGCAGTTAGGCAACTATTAATCCAAAAAGAACTGGGTGAAAAAAGGGCAAATTGGGTCACAGCGCTTCAAGAATATGATAGAAATTAGGCCAGCAAAGATTGTTAGGGGCCAAGGTTTTTGCAGGATATTGGCAGGAGCATCCAACATTCCAGAATCAAGCGATACAGAGCAAACTGAAGAAATCAATCAAATAAGTGTTACTGATTCTGAATCTCAATATGCAGATTTAATCTTTTATTTAAAGAATGGTTATGCACCTGCACACCTATCTTACAAGAACAAAAGGGCCATTAGGTTGAAAGCAAAGAATTTTACAATTATTGATGATGTGCTTTTTAAGCAGAATTATGATCCCATCTTATTGAGATGCCTTGAGAAAACTGAAGTACAAAAGGTTTTGCAGGAGTTACATGATGGACCAGCGGGAGGACATTTTGGAGCTGACACAACAGCTCACAAAATTATTCATGTTGGTTACTATTGGCCTACTCTGTTTAAAGATGCCCACGAGTATGTAAGGAAATGCCTCAATTGTCAAACTTCTAGTGGAAGACAACGTAAATTAGCTTTCCCTCTGCAACCAGTCAATATTGAACAACCATTTGAGCAATGGGGATTGGACATCATTGGGGAGATTACTCCATCATCTTCCAAACAGCATAAGTATATCCTTACCGCTACCGATTATTTTACTAAGTGGGTTGAGGCAATCCCTTTAAAGACAGCAAATTCTGAAGCAATCATTGAATTCATAGATCAATTCATCATTACCAGGTTTGGTGTCCCAAATGCTCTTGTTTTTTATAATTCATCTTACTTTTCAGGTAATGCTATGTTTGATTTCGCTATTAAAATAGGATTTAAATTAGAATATTCTGCTAATTACTATCCCCAGGGTAATGGTTTGGCAGAGTCTACTAATAAAAATCTGATCAAAATCATTAAGCGAACTATCAAACAGAATCATAAAAACTGGCACAAATCTTTAGTGTTTGCATTATGGGCTGATAGGATAACACAGAAAGCTTCTATAGGATCTTCTCCGTTCAATCTTGTGTATGGAAAAGAAGCAGTACTACCCACAAATCTTGTTCTTCCTTCTTTAGCCCTAGTGCAGTTCATTGAGGAAAGTCCTTCCTCTTCTATTCAGCTTAGACATGACTAAATTTTAAAATTAGAAGAGGAAAGAGAAAAAGCTAGGGTTATTCATGCCAAACATCAGCAAGTCATCAAGGCAGCTTTTGATTCAGTCTCATCCGGTTCAAAACAATTCCAAGTCGGTGATTTAGTTCTGAAATGGGACAAAGCCCATGAGGACAAGGGTAAACATACCAAGTTCCAGAAGATGTGGCTTGGACCATTTCAGATCTGTGAAAAGATAGGCCATTCGACCTTTATATTGCAAGACTTATCAGGGTTGAGAGATTCTCTACCTGTTAATGGCCTTATCTTGAAGAAATTCTTTAATTGAGGAGGTAACCCCTTCTCCTTTTAGTTTGATAGATTTTTTGTAGTTTGTAGGATTTGCAGAAAATAATGTTGTAAGGTATCTACTATTGACCTTTGTTGTGTTTGAAAATGTGATCTACAGGAGTACAACGATATTTGCTTTTAAAGTAATAGAACTCTTAACCAAAAGGGATAATTTCTAGGAAATTAGGTATCATTGTATTCTGAAACTACAGTTCAAGTTTTGTGAACTCCTTTCAAAGTTTAAAAGTATTGTAAATCATTCTCTGTTTTCAAAATTGGTCTCAAAAAGTTATCAATATCAAGATAGAGGCCAATCCAATTTCAGCATCTTCAACTCTTACCATGTCATCCATTTACTCTTAAGGAGAAGATTGTTCATCCCATTCACTAAAGTTTATGATTACTCAGAGTGTAATTCTAAAATATCTGATATTAAAGATAAGAGGTCTTATTACAAGCCTGCTTACCATGTTCATAGGGAAATAGTTTAACCGACATTACCAATACTGCATACCAAAACAGGGTAATGGCTTGAAATTATAAGACAAGGGGTCTCATCAAGAGCCAGCTTGTTCGGTTAGATTACTACCAGTGAATGGCATTGTCAATAGTTGGCCACCAAACCAGGACAATGGCTTTTTATCTTATCAATAACAGAAAAAGGAAATGAAATACAAAATATGAAAACATGTTTTGAATTCATTCTGTTAATCACACTCTTAATTGGATGGAACAATGGACAATAGCATGGTTAAAAGGTATCCCTGTCGAAACTATGAACGTTTGTTGGCAGCAGAGGCTCTACCTATGACGGAGGAGTTCACTTTAAAAGCTGATTTGGAAAGGTTTTCTGTTTTATCATTATAAACCAATAAAAGCCTATTTAAAACTTAGAATGTATTTATTTTCTTAAAAAAGAAAGGAAGTTAGCAAAATAGTTTCATTTTAATCGGAATACATATATACCTAGTTATATTAGAATCTTCCCCTTTGATTAGAACTCTATTATGAAAAAGTTTAAGTATTTTTATGCTTTCCATAGATAACTGGTTCTTCCAGCGAATCACCAATTGTTGTGCCCTACAACAACGCCCCATTTCATATCATATTTATTTACTAAATCATCATATGAAATGGGTCCCTTTAGAAGTTAATCGGTATCAATACTTCATTATTTGAAAAAGGTCCGCAAACCAAATGAAGACATTATATAAAACCTTTTAAAAAACCCATTTTTGGTCAAATAAAGCAATCTTCTATCATTGCGATAAAGCGATCGCAAGATCGCATATCGCAATGGCATAGAAAACACAAATAAGTGGCACATTGATCTCCACCGATGCGATATCGCTATCGACTATCGGCAATACTCCATGCACATTTTAAAGCGCCCCATGCCATTAGCCCCGACGCGAAGCGCAATCGGCGATCGGTTATCGGCGGTAATCTTTACACAGTCTTAAAACATCCCAACTCTTTCACCCCGATGCGATGGAATATCGCAATCGGCAATCGGAAATCGACAGTATCCCATGCACAATAATAAGGCGCCCAGGTCATACCCCCGATGCGATGCGATATCGCAATCGGCAATCGATGATACACTATTCATGCACATTGTTATGCCCATTCA
Source organism: Pinus tabuliformis (assembly GCA_031772625.1). Taxonomy (NCBI): domain Eukaryota; kingdom Viridiplantae; phylum Streptophyta; class Pinopsida; order Pinales; family Pinaceae; genus Pinus; species Pinus tabuliformis. The sequence goes on from CM062805.1 coordinate 665,828,488, forward strand.
CCCCGATGCGATGTGATTTCGCTATCGGCAATCGGGATTTCAAAATTGTCAACGTAAGGATTTAAGTGTTCCCGGTGCCTGATTACGATATAGCGCGGATTTCAAAAAAGTCGTTAAATGGAGGGATATTATGATTCATTCATATTTAAAGCTTGATCTTTTAAGCAATCATTCACCCACGCTCAACCGCCAAAACGTCCACAGCACGCTTAAAAGGGCCATTCGGCCGAATAATGGTATAATGGGCATTTAAGGGGTGGCAGGTCTTAAAAGGCCATTTAATGTAATTTTAAGATCCTCCCATGGATTGTGTCTGCACCCATTTTTAAAGCTAATCCCTTATTACGCACTTCTCAATATTTCTCATCACTTGCAAGTTCTCATTGCTATTTCTCTATGTTACGTATATTTGCGCCTCTGTGCAGAATTCATCCAAAGGAGAAAGCTCAAGCAAGATGGGGAAGAAATCCAAGAAGACCACAGGCACTTCCGCTACACCAGCTGCAGGACAAGCTCTCGTGGGCAAAAAGAAGGGCTTGATATCTGATACTACATGTACTGGTCTCGTCAGAGTTACTTGGCAAGGCACCTACAACCTGATTGAAGTCGAAGAACCAATAAGGACAATAGTCGAAGCTACTGTGGATCCTACTCGGAAGTCTGAATGTACTCTCAAGGATTTAACCGACTCTTTCCTTCACAGAATAGTAGCCAGGGAGCAAATTCTCCCATACAAAGACGTAGTGCGGTGGGCGATTTAAGAAATCCCAATCTTGGATAGAACTCTCAGCACTAGAGACGGAAGAATCTTCGGATCGTTCAGGGCAGATGATCTAAGGCAAATGTATCATTTGCCCGAGCCAGAGAAGATATATAATAAGGCATTCCTGGAGAAATTCGCAAATGAAAATGAAGTTGAATCCGAACCCATCCGGGATTGGAGACAAAATCCGGCCAAGCACAAACACGAATCTTTCGGTAAGTACTCGGTTGATTCTCTGGCTTCTCCTTATTGCTATGCTGGAATAATGATGTGTAGACTATGGGGATTGCATGACTCTGCTAATTTTACCATAGAAATGGTTCCTCTAATGGAAGCAGCATGCAACAGTATAATTATGGATTGGGCCACCATCCTTTCTGACAAATTAGCACAAGCTGTGCTTGATTTTAGAAATCAGACTGTCGTCTCTGAAAGGAAAATTCCCCCATTCTATTACAGTGCATATATTTTAGATACATTTTGTTTCAATTCTGAATTTCCCATGCTCGGCTGGAGGTGGACGCCACAAGATCCCACGGCTATCCACATATACCATCAGAAATTATGGAAGACCTCTTACAAGCACCATCTGTACCAAATCTGCAATGGCTTTATGGTGCCTATTCATTATTCTATTTTTGATAAACCCATTCCCAATATTTCTTATCAAGCTTCGTTTGATATAACAGCGGTAGGGAGTTGGTTTGGAGAGGAGAGATTTACCTACATAAGAGTTTTCGGCAGCCAAGCCAACCCACATGTTCTCCCTTTGTACATACCAGACAAACTGCTAGCAAGAGAAATCGCTTATCAGATTATAGCTGAGAGTGTTACACAGACTCTCAAGAAAGAAAAGAAGAGGGGCTGGCCCTCTTTTCCCTTGAGGTGTGGTTTCTATACTCTACATGATCTCAAACATGCAGAAAAGGAAGCCACAAAGATTCAATCCTTAACTATGGCAACTATCCCAAATAGGCCATATGATCCAAAGAAAGTTGCCTACAATGCACTAGAACAGGCCAAATTGACAAAATTTGAGCACAAAGAAGATATGTTTGACGACCTATTCGTTTCAGCCGAATCAATAGGTCAGGCTAAAGAATTTGCTCGAATAAAATATAATGATGAAGGGTTGACTGAGTTTAATAAGCTTAGAGAACAGAGGTTGCAAACTCTGCCTCTAGATTTACTAGCAATAACCCCGGCGACATCATCAAGCGAGCCTGGTCGGCAACAGTCAAAGGAACCTCCGGTTGTAACAAAGGATCATAAGAAGGAACAGGAGGAAAGGCAGAGAAAAGAAAAAGAAGAAAGGCAGAAGAGAGCACAGGAGGAGAAACAAAAGAAAGAGAAGGAGGAGAAACAAAAGAAAGAGAAAGAGGAACAGCAAAAGAAAGAACAAGAGGAACAGCAGAAGAGAGAGAAAGAAAAAGTGCGGAAGGAGTCCCAAGCTGAAAAGGAAAAACAAACCACCATTGATGTCAATATAGATACTCATATTGACCCTAAATTGCTCCAGGAGTGGAAGCAATTTGACTCTATCATCAGTGGGTTGGAATGTTCCAAAGATACAGACACTTCCAAGACAAACGATACACAGGACATCACTTCTCCTCAGGTTCTAAGTGGAACCAGCGGCCCACCCATTTCTAAGGATGTTGAGGTAATACCAAAAGACCCCTCCGACCAAATCATTCTCCAGGTAGAAGATATTCCTCCCCTGGATGTTTTCTACAGCCCGAGGCATAAAGCAGTGGTAAAACGACAAAGGAAAAGAAGGAAGATTGATCAACCTCCCCTTTTCCCAGAACAAACTGTTACGGGCAGCGTGGTTTGGAAGGAGGAATTCGACCCCTCTGATGACCTGACAAAACTATCGCAGTATGCGGGAGCCTATTCGGCAGCGACAATCGATAAGGCATCAGAGGTAAGTCTTCTACTGAAAACCAAGGATCAAGAAATTTTCGCATTACAGGAAGAATTGACTGAGACAAAGCAGAAGGCGGAGCAGGCAGAGTAGCAATTGTTGACACAACAGCAAGTGAACAATCAGCTAACTCAACAATTGCAGGCAGAAAAAGCAAAGGGTCGACCAAAGCGCAATCCAGAAACAGAAGGAATTATCAGAGGCATTGGCACAACTAAGGGCAGCAAACGAGCAAATGATGAAAACAAAGGATGAGCAAATCGCTCAATTGTCATCGCAGCTCAAAAAGATAAAGGGCGCTCCACAAGTGGCTGAGTTCAGAGCAGAAGCATTACAAATAAACACTGCATTAATATCTCAAATTAGGCTTCTGTGTCAACAAATCACTCAGGCAGAGCCACTCTGTGAATTAACGACATCCATAAATCAGCAGGTAGAAAAGGCCAGAAATGAATTAGATCAAGCCGAAGAGATCATAACTGCATTTCTTGACTGGCAAGATTCTGATCAAGGGAGAGAAGCAAATTTGCCCAAGATTTCAGAAACATATAAAGATATACTTTTCACAGAATGGCACTCTCAGATGATGAAAGCAGAAAGGGCAGCTTCAAGATGTAAATCAACTTCCAGCAATTTGGTTGAACTAGTCAACAACACTCTCTACTTATCAAATATGATTTCCCAATGTACACCAGGAAAGTTGACAACAAAAAACACATTGGAGCAATCATGCTATCCTGATCTAGAGGAAAAGGGGAGATTAATCGCTGGAGTTAATAGTTTAACTATGGAAGCATATTGGCTCTTCCTGGTAAAGTCGCATACACAGAGAGCCGCCCTTAAGTGCCTAACATAAGTGATCGGGTATATAATTCCCGATATTCAGGATGCCACCTATGCCGCCCAGCTCAGTTCACGCCTCAACAAACCTCCTGAAGTAGAGCCAATGCTTGCGATAAGTCAGCGCAGATTTAAAGGCAAGCAGCCTACCTGATGAATCATGCCGCTTATTGCCAAATCGCTGAGGAAAATAGGATCGAAAGTTATTGATACCGATTTAGTTGCATTTCAGTTTAATAGATATTTAGATTAATTTAGTATTTATAGACCCTTTCATTGTTTTGGAAAGGGTCGTAAAGTTTTGTACCAGACTTAAAGACTGAAGTTTGCACTATTGTGCTTCAGTCAATATTCTTTTATGAAACTGGACCAGTTGTTCTTAATTTAACAAGGAGGCTTTTTATGCAATTGTGCACTATTGTCTTTGCTGAGAATGTCTCTGCGCTGAAGAAAGAATTACAAGTAGCGATT